>CM034623.1:34254826-35454826 GCA_020080225.1 Gynochthodes officinalis | reverse complement strand
TATCTCTAATAACTTGGTTGGCTATAGGAGCAATAGAGTCCAAAACTAAGCTTAAGGGTAACTTTGTAGGTTTGTATCCATAGTATGTAGGGGTGGTCAACGGTTCGGTTTTCGGTTTATTTGGTTTATTCGGTTCGATTTATTCGGTTTGACATTTTGAAACCCCCTAACCAAAAACCAAATAAAACCGAATAAACCAAACCGAATTTCTTATTCGGTTTTTGGTTTTATTCGGTTTAAACCGAATAAAACCGAATAAGAATTCGATTCTGTTTATTCGATTTCACAAACCGAATAAGGAATTTGGTTAACCAAATAAACCGAATTTCTTTTTTTTTCAAAACTTCACAAATAAATTAAATAATTCGGTTTCAAATCAAACATTCACAAATAATTTTTTCAAATTCGGTTTCAAACATGAAACAAACATTCACAAAGCATTACAAATTTACAAACTTCCTTAACTCCTTATGAGTTATGGCTCAATACTCGTCATTTGTAATTGTAATATAAAAATCATTTGCATATTGTAATTATTAATTTATTAGTGTTATTACTCAAAACTATTAGCCTATTAGGCATTAGCTAAGTAACTAAGTTACTAAGTTAGTACTTATTAGTTATTACTCAAAAGTCAAAACTAAGATAGTAATCATAGACTCATAGTATTATCTAAGTTAATGCCTAATTAGTAATTTATTCCTTATTTACTTATCACTTATCAGTGTTAACTAAGTTAGTATTAACTTATGTATATTAAGTATTATTCAACACTAAGTTAGTATTAAATAAGTACTAACTAATTTAGTGCTTAGTTCGTTGGTAAACTTAGTACTCATTATTCATTAATCATTATTAGTTATTAACATATTACTATAGCTAAGTTAGTATTAAGTATTAACTATGTAACATGCTAGTACTTCTTAGTATTATAAGTTTAACTAGGTTAGTATTTAGTTGTAATAATAATTACTTGATCAATAATAACTAATTATAAGTATTAATTATTATGATATTTGACTCGATTTAAATACATATAATTAATTTGCAAATTATAAATAATTTAGAATTTTGAATAAATAACCGTTAGTAAATATTATATACTTATATAGTTATAATTGATTACTCAAAAACTCAACACTCAGTCATTTAATAGTTAATACTTAGTAATCACTTAGTTAACAACAATAAGTTATTAATTATTGACTATTATATTGAATAATTGATGATATTATGAATATATGATATTGATTCTAATTAAATATATAAAACATAATAATCGGCTAATCGCATGCTATATAGTTACATGCTAGTACGCTATATAACCTACAGCCTACAGGCCTTACATCTTCTAGATGCTTAACATTTTCACAACTTTGTCAACTTATGCATTATTTTATTTTTCTTTATTTGTAATTTGATATTTCATATTTGTTTAACTTTTAAATAAATTGATAAATTAAAATTACTGTATAAACTATACTAGTATATAGTTTAGTATATAATATATAGTAAAATTGTTTAGTATATAATATATAGTTATATACTATATTAATATTACTATATATTCATTATATTGTCCATATCATTATTCATTAATGATAACAATAAATATAGTTCTATACATGATAAATTTTATAAAATAACAATAAATTTTATAATAACAATATAGTATATTAATGAAAACAATATTAATGATAGTATATTAATGATAACAATATAATATTAGTATAGACTATATAGTTCTATACATGATAAATTTTATAATAACAATAAATTAATTATACAAAAATATATATACATAACTACAAAGTCTACAATAGTTTTATAAACTATAAACCATAACTATTCTATAAAATAACATATATTTATATTTATACTTATATATATATATAATATATTTATAAATTTTGAAATTCGGTTTTATTTGGTTTTATTCGGTTTGTTCGGTTTATTCGGTTCGGTTTCCTTATTTGGCTTATTCGGTTCGGTTTATTCGGTTTTCAGCACCCCAAACAGAAAACCGAACCGAAAACCGAATAACTTATTCGGTTTGGTTAAAACCGAACCGAATAAACCGAATTCATTTTCGGTTTGGTTTTTTCGATTTTTCGACTCGGTTTTTTCGGTCGGTTTATTCAGTTTAACCAAACCATGACCACCCCTAATAGTATGCCTTAAAAGGTGTCATTTGAATGTTGGTGCAGAAATTGGTATTATACCACCACTTTTCCATAGGTAACTATTGTCTCTAATAGTGGTTAAAATGGTCCTTTTTCTTATTAATATTTTTTCATTATTATTTTGATTTCAAGGAAAAATTATTTGATTTTGGTATGTTTTTGTATTAGGAATGGAAAATGTTAATTTGGAGAAAAAGTTGAGAAAAAGAGGAGAAAGACTTTGGGCTAGGACAATTTGTGTCTAAAAGGAAGACCTGTATGCATTAAAAGGAAAAGAAGGAGTTTACTGAACCAACAAAACAAAGATGACAAAGAAAAGGAAACAAGGAAGTGGAGTCCACACGTTTTTGTTTTTAGCAGAATTGTGAAGACAAGCAATTACCTCTTTTCTTGCGGGGGACGTTATTATTTGATTTGGCTTCTTTTCGGATTTAGAAAAACTAGAAATCCACAGGGGCAAAACAAAACAAGAAGGACAAAAGAAAGAGAAAAGAAAAAAGAAACAAAAGAAGTCAAACAAGAGCAGAAGTTTGGAAAAAGACAAAGAAGGAAAGAAATAAGGAATTGATACGGGACTTTTTGGCTGGAGGAGTTTTGGAAGTGGAGGAGACTTGACCAGAGAGAAGAAAAACTAAAAAGGCAACCGCCTGGAAGAAAAGAAAAAAAGAGGATCTGCGGAAGCAGAGGGCAAAAGCTGAAGAACAACACAAGAGCAGCACCTACGGATTTTAGCTTAGCTTTTTCTTTTTATTTCTCTTTCAGTATGTTTAATATTTTGGTGATATTCTTTTATATTAGCATTAACTAATTCATTTTTCTAGGGCTACGATGTAACCTAACTATGAAGTCTTTTTTTTTTCTATTAATATAGTTTAAATTAATTTTCTATGATTAAGTGTTTATCTCTGTGTTTAATTCAGTTCAATTAGAAAGTATCTTTACAATTGTTCAGACAAAGTTAGAATTATTCTAATTTCGGTATTTAGTAAATCATTAGTCTTTGTGGCAACGATAATTTGTATTCACTCTTTATTACTTGTTAACAATTACGTACACTTGCGTGTAAAATTTACAACAAGTTTTTGGCGCTGTTGCGGGGGACTAATTTGATTTTATTAATATCGATACCAAGTAGTTCTAGTTTTAATTTGAACTTTCATTTTATTTTTATTTTTATTTTTGTTTATTTATTTATTTATTTATTTCTTTGTGTTCTTTTCTCTTTTTAGATATTATTCTATAGTGCATGAGAAAGTTTGGAAGCGATAATCTACTCTCTTTTGATCCAGAGATAGAAAAAACCTGTCGTTTGAATAGAAAGGAGAATAAAGAAACTTCCACACAAGCTCTTAACACCATGGCTGAAAATGAAGAGAACGCTATACATGTCGCTAATGCAAACACCAGAACATTATGTGACTATGCTTTGCCTACTGCCACATATGATCTCCACAGTGTCAGACCTCAAACTGTTGCTGCAAATAATTTTGAATTGAAGTCAGGCATAATCCAGATGGTCCAAGCTAATCAGTTCACTGGGTTGGCACATGAGGATCCTAATGCTCATATAATAAATTTTCTTGAGATCTACTCTACGTTGAAAATGAATGGCGTTCCTGATGATGCCATTAGACTAAGGCTTTTCCCATTCTCACTGAGGGATAGAGGCAAAAGCTGGTTGCTTTCTTTGCCATCAGGAGCAATTACTACATGGGACATGTGTAGACAAAAATTTTTGACAAAGTACTTTCCATTGCAAAAATGAGGGATGAGATCACCACATTCACCCAACATGAGATGGAAGCACTTTCTGAAGCATGGGAGAGGTATAAAGATTTGCTGCGAGCATGCCCACATCATGGTATCCCAGATTGGTTACAGCTGCAGACTTTTTATAATGGGTTGACTCGATCAACCAAGATACTTGTAGATGCTGCGGCGGGAGGTTCATTAATGGGGAAGACATATAAGGCTGCTTATGCACTTTTGGAAGAAATTGTGTCTACAGATTACCAGTGGTCTGCAGGGAGATCCACACTGCAGAAGAATCATGGTAAGCACGAGGTTGATGCTTTTACTGCATTATCAGCCCAGGTTGTTATACTGTCAAAGCAACTTAGTACACTCAATGCCAATGCCATTCATATTTCTCCAGAATTTTGTGATATTTGTGGTGGACCTCATCTAAGTGTTGAATGTCAAATGAGCAATCCTTTTGCCCCATCTCAGATGGAACAAGCTCAATTTCTAGGGAATGCCAATAGACAGTATAATCCCTACTCCAACACTTACAATGAGGGATGGAGAAACCATCCAAACTTTTCTTGGAGAAATAATCAGCCTCCTGATACACCTTATGGATTTCAGCTTCCACAGCAAATTCAACCCCATGCACAAAAGATGTCTTTAGAGGATGCTCTTACTCAATTGAGCATAAACACATCTCAGTTCATGACTAAAACTGAAGCCACCTTGCAAAATCAGTCAGCAACCATTCGAAATTTGGAGGTTCAAATGGGACAACTTGCTAGTTCATTGAATTTTAGACCACAGGCGTCTTTGCCTAGTGACACTGAGACCAACCCGAAGGAACATGTGAAGGCAATTAAACTGAGAAGTGGCAAAGAGTTGCCAAAACCTGAACCACAGAAAAAGTCAGAACAAGAAGCAGTGAAAGTACAGACTGACAAATCTAGGGAACAAACTGAAGAAGTCATGAAACCCACGTCGAAGTTGTTTCTAGACAATCCACCCCTTATGTGCCACCTATGCCATATCCTCAGCGATTCCAAAAGCAAAAGCTAGAAAAACAATTTTCTAAATTTCTTGATGTTTTTAAGAAATTACATATTAATATTCCTTTTGCTGATGCTTTGGAACAGATGCCTAGCTATGTGAAGCTCATGAAGGAGATCCTCTCCAACAAAAGAAAGCTAGAAGAGTACAAGACTGTTGCACTTACTGAAGAGTGCAGTGCCATTTTGCAGAAAAAGCTTCCTCCTAAGCTTAAGGATCCAGGAAGTTTTGCTATTCCTTGCACTACAGGAAATTCTTATTTTGATAAAGCCTTATGTGATCTTGGTGCAAGTATTAATCTTATGCATCTCTCTGTGTTTAGGAAACTTGGCTTAGGAGAAGCCAAACCCACCATAGTCACCTTGCAATTGGCAGATAGATCATTAAAATACCCAAGAAGTGTTATAGAGGATGTACTTGTCAAGTCGGACAAATTCATTTTCCTTGCTGATTTCATTGTCCTTGACATGGAGGAAGACCAAGAGATTCCTATTATTCTTGGTAGACCTTTCTTGGCTACGGGAAGGACCCTAATAGATGTGCAAAAAGGGCAATTAACCATGAAGGTTCAAGATGAGTAAGTCACATTTAATGTCTTTAAAGCACTAAAATTTCTGAGCGAGATAGACAATTGCATGAAGGTGGATACAATTGATGGGTGCACTAAAGAAAAATTCCAATCTAGCCATCCAAAAGATCCCATTGAAGCATGTCTTGTGGGGATAGAGAATTATGAAAATCAAGAGGTAGATTCATGCTCCAAACAACTGAAGTCCTTGGCACCTGTGTTCATTAAAAGGCCATATGAAGACCTTAGAAAAGGTGTTGCCAAATCAATACCTTCAGTTGAGAAGCCTCCACAATTAGACCTCAAGCCACTGCTTAAGCATCTAAAGTATGCCTTTCTAGATGGTTATTCAAGGAATAACCAGATTTCCATAAACCCAGAGGATCAGAAAATGCAAGTGTGGTCCAAGAGCTTGGTGAAAATTTAATAACTTGAGCAATAGAGAATGTCGAGTATAATGACGTTAACCAATTGCACTATTTGGGAGGCAACACAAAGACTTCTTGTTTATCTTCTTTTTATTTTAATTTTTATTATTATTTTTTTTGGTTCTTAATTTTATTATGTTTCTTTTCTTTTATTTTATTTTTTTCCTTAGCTAATGCTTTTAATTGTTTTTTTGTAACAGGCAATTTGAAAAAAAAAATGAAGAAGAAGAAGAGAAAAATTTCAGAAGACATTAACTCCTTAGACGTGCCCATACCTTAACTTTAATGGTCTTCTGGATTTTATTCATCATGTTCACCCGAAGACTGCTTCTCCTTAGGCGTGCCCATGCCTTAACTTCACTAGTCTTCTGGATTTTTCTTCATTATGTTTATTGAAGACTCCATTTTATTAGGCGTGCCCACGCCTTATGTCCCCTAGTCTTCTGTTTTTCTTATTCAAAAAAAAAAAAATTTAATAAAGGGTTTTGACTATCCTATTTCTTTTTCCTATTTTTCTTTCTTTCTTTCTTCAACACTCCAGCAGCCGTGGAATATTATTACGGGCAAAATAGTTTAATTTGTGGAATAGTTAATCATTAATATTTTATGTTCATCCTTCAGTGAGTTTTCAAGGCCTGCATATTATAATTTTGATTAAAACAGAATCTAGTGGTTCTTCTTGGTTTACAAATTTTTCTGTTTCCTTGTTATTTTCGTTTTCTTTCAATGAGTACAAATTTGTAGTTCCTCTGCCCATCCACCTGCACCCCTCCTCCAACTCGGATATGGATCACCATATTAGGAGATTGGATCTAGATGCAATTTTTCAAACATTTTGGGTTCGCGCCGCCATTTCCCCTCTCACCATAGCTCAAGTTTCTTGTGCTGCGATTCAGGGAAGTTTCGCTTTATCTTTCTATTTACCTTTTCTTTTCTGAATTGTGCACCTATTTTCCATACATTGAGGACAATGTATGAGTTAACTGTGGGGGGGTCTTCTTGTGCTTTTATGATTAAATTTTTGTGATTAAATTTTTGAAGAATCATGCTTAACTATTTGTATATCTTTCTTGAAATTCCTAACTCTTTGAAACTTATTTAGAATAATTCTTGGTTAGCTTGCATTAGTAGTTGAGTTGGAAAGCATGAAAATAGACGAGTATGATTAGCCGTTGTTTTGAAAGTTGTTAAAGCATCTCATTGGTTTCGATGATGGAATTGAATAAGAATGCGCAATGTTTGATCCATTGAAACTATCGCGTGAGTATTTGAGCCTACGAGCATTTATTTTTCTTTGCTCACATTTTTTTTTGTGGAGTGTTGTCAAATATGGTTTGTTCATTCTTGAACTTGCTTTGTTATGCATATTGAGATCACATTATGAATTCATGCTTTGAAATGATAAGGGCATTTAGGATTAGCCATTTTGAACTTTCTAAAAAACTTACCTTTATTACATATACCCCTAGTCAACCAATTTTGAGCCTTAACCTTTCTTTGTCATAACACCACATCATTAGCCTTAAACCATTGTTTTTGTTTATCATTTTGAACCCTATGTCAAGAGTATGTGAGAATGAATTGCATGATAAAATATCTATTGATTCCAAAGAAAAGAACCACTGAAAAAAAAGGGGTGTGAAAAAAAAAAGAAGAAAAAAATGAAAAGAAAAAGAAAAAAAATGAGAAGAAGTGAAAAAGTATTCCCTGAAAAGTTTGGACACAGTAAATGTTCTCTGTTGTATACAAAATGGTCCAACTATATGTGAAAAGGAAAAAAAAAAAACAAAGATATCGATCTTGAAAAGCAAGTGGTTCTAAAATGTACTTGTGTTGCTTTTGAATCTTGCAAGTAAGTTCCTACATATTTTGATTTGTGTAGCCTAAATTTTCCTCCCTTTTGTTTACCTACTCTTACCTAAGCCCCGTTACAACCATTTTCAAGACCCTTTGATCTTTGCATGGGTTCATATTTATTAGTGGTGGAGATGTGATATATAAGCAAGCCTATGGTAATGGCATGTTATATTTGATTTGAGTGCTAAATGAACCCCTAAACACTTTGAGTGATTAGAGTGCAACCTGTGAGAGGTAATCAAATTTTGTACATTTGATTTCGATAAAGTTGTTGGGATTAATGAGGTGCTTATGTTTTGTGAAGGAGAAAAGGCTATGAGTATTTGTTCTTTGACTTGTCGTTCCAACCTTGATTGCTAATGTGTGATAACTTTGGATTATTTGCGAATGGGTTGAAAAAGGGAAATGAATGGAGAGGAAGATGTTGATTTAATGTATGCTTGAGAACAAGCATGGTTTAAGTGTGGGGGAATTTGATAGTGGTTAAAATGGTCCTTTTTCTTGTTAATATTTTTTCATTATTATTTTGATTTTAAGGAAAAATTGTTTGATTTTGGTATGTTTTTGTATTAGGAATGGAAAATGTTAATTTGGAGAAAAAGTTGAGAAAAAGAAGAGAAAGACTTTGGGCTAGGACAATTTGTGTCTAAAAGGAAGACCTGTATGCATTAAAAGGAAAAGAAGGAGTTTACTAGACCAACAAAACAAAGATGACAAAGAAAAGGAAACAAGGAAGTGGAGTCCACACGTTTTTGTTTCTAGCAGAATTGTGAAGACAAGCAATTACCTCTTTTCTTGCGGGGGATGTTATTATTTGATTTGGCTTCTTTTCGGATTTAGAAAAACCAGAAATCCGCAGGGACAAAACAAAACAAGAAGGACAAAAGAAAGAGAAAAGAAAAAAAGAAACAAAAGAAGCCAAACAAGAGTAGAAGTCTGGAAAAAGACAAAGAAGGAAAGAAATAAGGAATTGATATGGGACTTTTTGGCTGGAGGAGTTTTGGAAGTGGAGGAGACTTGACCAGAGAGAAGAAAAACTAAAAAGGCAGCCGTCTGGAAGAAAAGAAAAAAAGAGGATCCATGAGCGAAGGGCAAAAGCTGAAGAACAACACAAGAGCAGCACCTACGGATTTTAGCTGAGCTTTTTCTTTTTATTTCTCTTTCAATTATGTTTAATATTTTGGTGATATTCTTTTATATTAGCATGAACTAATTTATTTTTCTAGGGCTATGATGTAGCTTAACTATGAAGTCTTTTTTATTTTTCTATTAATATAGTTTAAATTAATTTTCTATAGTTGAGTGTTTATCTCTATGTTTAATACTTCTAATTATCTGGCCATTAATTAGATGATCTGTTAATCATAACGAACTGGAAAGGGAGTTATGTGTCAAGTTCATTGGGATAAATGCCATAAATTGCATGTAGGATGAGAATATACCTGCATGATTTGTGTAGTCACTACATGAGAATCCATAAAACTTAATGACTTCGTAATTGTTGTAATTCACATAGGAATATAGTGAATTAGCAATTAGGGAGATTTTTATTAGATCTCGAGAGGGACTAGTAAATACGTTAGGGAATCTCGACTATCAACCAGGATAATAATTTAGATTATAGAGATAGATTAGTATTAAGATAGATTAGTTATGGTGAAATTAGGATAATAATTTAGATTATAGAGATAGATTAGTATTAAGATAGATTAGTTATGGTGAAATTGAAAACCCTAAAGCTTTAGTTATCTGATATAAAATTTATTCACTGATTTCTTTAGCTTAGTTTAAGATTTGGTTTTAATTCAGTTCAATTAGAAAGTATCTTTACAATTGTTCAGATAAAGTTAGAATTATTCTAATTTCGGTATTTAGTAAATCATTAGTCTTTGTTGGAACGATAATTTGTATTCACTTTTTATTACTTATTAACGATCACGTGCACTTGCGTGCAGAATCTGCAATAGTCTCCAAGTGTTAGGTCTATCACCACACATGCATCTTAGATAAGATTCTAGGCATTGAATCAATTTTTCATTTTGGCCTTTAGTTTGTGGGTGATATGTAAAAATGAAGTGCAAAGTTACTCCCAACATCTTGAATAATTCTTTCCAAAATGGTATCCAAAAAAGTTTTTGCCACTTTCTTGGCTGAAATAGGATGGCCCAACCTAATAAAATGAGCCATTTTAGTTAGTTTGTCCACTACTACGAATATAGTATCACAAGTTTTTGAACGAGGCAAGTTCTCCACAAAATCAATATTAATATGACTCTATGCCTTGTCTAGAATAGGAAGTGGTTGGAGTAAACCAAAATAAGGGATGTATTCATACTTGTTCCTCTGACAATTATAATATTTCTTCATAAATTGAATAATCTTTTCTTTCATGTGGCTAATAAAAGGGTTGAGCTAATTATCTGAATGTTTCCTTCCTATCTATTGTGACCTAGTGTTGAAGCATGCAAGCCTCTATTATCTTCTTGCGTACACTCTTTCTTGCTCCCACATAAATTTTATTCTCATGTCTAGTCAAATCCCCTACCAATGCAAAATTAGGAAGACCATTCAGATCCAATGCTAGAGTAGTAGTAAGGTCTTGACATATTGGATCTTGATCATAGCTGTCTCCATGTTCTATCATCCATCTAGGTTGTACGCTAGATATTGCAATCACTTGCTTTGAAGCTTTTTTCATCCATATCTCTTCGAGATAGTGCATTAGTTGCCTTATTTCCACTCCTTTTCTTTATTGTATCTCAAAGTCCGGCCAAGTATCTTGGCAAAACATTATACTTTAAGGTAGTTGTTAGTTGATAATATAATAGATACTTGAGACTCTGATGATTTGTTTTTATGATAAAATGATACCCCCACTGGATAATGTTTCCATTTCACCATAGCCATGATTATTACCCATAATTGTCTTTCATGAATGGATAGACCTATATTTTTGGGACACAAAGCCTTGTTGAGATATGCAATAGGATGACCTTATTGAGTCAATACTACCCCAATTCCCTTACTGTTAGCATTTATTTCTACAACAAAAGTTTTAGAAAAATTTAGTAGTCTTATAACTGGAGTGGTACTCATAATAGTTTTTAATTCTTGAAAGACTTTTTTAGCTTTCTCATTCCATGCAAGTCCTTTTTTTAAGGAGATTAGCCAAAGGTTGAAAATAACTCCATAACCTTTAAGGAATTTTCTGTAATAATTTGTGAGTCTTGAAAATCCTCTCAACCCATTAATATCTTAGGGTATTGGCTAGTCCATTATAACTTACACCTTGGCTATATTCATCTTCACACCAGCAGTTGTGATTTTATGGCCCAAATACTCTATCCTTTGATGTGCAAAAGCACATTTGGAGTGCTTTGCATATAGTTTATGAGATCTCATAGTGTCTAAAACAATCAAGGTTATAAATCAAAATATCATTAAAAAAGACTCAAACAAATTTGCACAAATAAGGTTGAAAATTTTGATTCCTGAGAGCTTGAAAAATAGCTAGAGTATTGGTTAGTCCAAAAGGCATAACCAAAAATTCATAATGACCTTGATGTGTTTGAAATGCAGTTTGTATCAATGTTGAGGTTTTACTCTGATTTGATTTCCTATTAGCTAGAAGAATTAACTATGAAAGATACGAGGGTTTTAGCCCAATATTATGGCTAGATTAACATTGCTAGTTCCTTACAATTGAAATTAATTTTTTGACCTAAAACAGGACTGAACTACAATATTTGCAGCAGGTGGTATGATACACTCAAACTATTTAGATATATTTATATGGGGGACAAAAGCATATTAAACACAAGTTGCTATTCTTATCCTATACGTATACTAGTGTCGGATTTTATGCAAGGCACGTGGATATCTGATAATTTTGTTAATGATTTGTTAGATATATATTGCTAAAAGTTTAGAGAAAAAACAAAAACAAAAAAAATGTTAAAGAGAAATTTTCAAATAATTAAAATTAATAAAAATATGAAATAATATTTGTTGAATAAAAGTATTAGATAATGAATTTATAAACTATGAAGAAAATTATTTTAAATAAAACTATCAAATAATGATTGTAATTTTGAAAAATAGAATAAAATGCAAAACTCTAAATCATAAACCCTTTGCATATAAATCATAAAAATAAATGTAAATTTGGCTCTTTTCATAATTTTATATCATGTATTTCACTATAATCTTTTAAAATTTCATCTACAGCTAACGTGAATGATTAATCACTAGAAATATTAAAAATATCAAGCAATTAAAAATATCATAAAATGAAAGACTCAAACTCTTATAAATAACTATGAAACAATTTTATAAAAGTATAATTCATAGTGCCTTCAAAACAAAATGAGGTAACCGACAAAATGGTCCCTCACAATTTCTCCAATAATCTTTTTTACCTCTTACATTTAAAACGATAAAAAAGATCCTTAACATTTTATTAGTGTACTTTTTTAGTTTTCTCTCACAATTCCATCCAATTTTTCGTCAAAATGGCCGTGTTACTATGACCAAAATTTGATGAAAAATTAGATAGAATTGTGACGGAGGACTAAAAAGGTACAGTAGAAAAATATTAGGAACTTTTTTTTTATTATTTTAAATGTGAGGGATAAATAAGATTATTCATCAATTTGTGAATGACCATTTTGTCAGTTATCTCAAACAAAAATGCCAAATTAGTGGGGGTGGGGGGTGGGGGTTTTGGGGAGGGAGGAGATAAGGTAAGAAAAGAAGAAAAAAAAAAGTAATAATATTTTGATTGAGAATACAGATATTACTACCAAACTTCTAATAAAGAAGAATTGTTATGAAAAGAATAAAGCAATTAATTAATTACGAAAAAGCATGCCAATGAAAATTAAATTATTAAAATGTCTCGCATGATATTCATGTAATTTTTGAATAATTCAAAATGTCATAATTTGCGATTGTATAAAAAGCTTGAATTTGGCAATGAAAATGAATAACAATAAGTAACTTAGTGAGTACATAAGCACCGTAATATATGAATAAAGAAGAATCAAATTAGATGACAATGAACATATTATTTGTAACTATTTTTTAATAGCAATTTTCATCTAACTCATAAATAGATACCAATAATAGATACAAATTAAACAACTCATAAATAGATACCAATTAATCAAATTCATATTTCTTTTTCGTGGCACATGCTAATAAATAGAGAATTTATAAGATACTACACTTATAAACTAAGCGAGAATTTAGAAGATTAAAAGATGCAAAGTTTAACCAAATAATATTTACATACTTCCTTCTAAATTCTAATAGTTAAAAAACTATTATTCTAAATTTTATAATGTATAGTTTTCATTTCTAATTTTGATGTATTTTCTATAATCAATTAATTATTTTTTAATCACATAGATATTAACAAAGAAAATGGAGAAAATGCCAAAAAAAGAAATAATCACACAATACAAATAACACAATTCAAAATTTAATCACGAAAGATAATAAAAGTATCTAAAGTGATTAAATTATTCTATAGTCCTACATTTTTGTTGTATTAGCTCTTGAAAATTAAAATAATTTTGTTAACTAATTGATAGTAAAATGAATTAAAAATTTATGCAAAATCTCTTTGTATTTAGAATCACCTGCCGTTGTTTTCTACTATATCCTATTAACTTGGGAAATTTGCATATATAGCAACATTGACCGTTGACTTTGCATATATAGCACCTTAGTTTTTTTTCTTGCACGCATAGCACCTTATAGCTGAACAAAGACCTATATGCCCCTCTGTCGCTTCAGTTCCCTCTTCATCGCAAACTCTCTCTTCTTTTCGAAAACCTATCGAGCGGCCGTTCCTCTTCATTTGCTCAATTGCGTTGCTCAGTAATTCTTTATTTTTCTTAACACTTCAAAACTTCCTCTACAACAAAACAATACATATCACCCGTTTCAATGGCAAGCACAAAAGGAGGACCACCATCTTCAAGCAAGAAAGTGCAGGCTCTCGAGGTCAGTCGATATAGAACTAAAAATTGTTTTTTTTTTCCTTACGAATTCGTTTTGAGAGTGTATTGGTAAAGTCCAGTGTTATTGAATGTTGGAATTTGAGTTGGGTTTGTTTGAATTTGTAATTGGTTTTGGACAGAAGTGAAATTTGGTCGAGGCATAGGTCGATTAATTAGTCGAGCCATATGGTTCGTCGAGTATTTAGTCATGTTAATAGTCGAGCCAACAGTATATGTCGAGTTAATA
The DNA here is from genome assembly GCA_020080225.1 of Gynochthodes officinalis. Classification (NCBI taxonomy): domain Eukaryota; kingdom Viridiplantae; phylum Streptophyta; class Magnoliopsida; order Gentianales; family Rubiaceae; genus Gynochthodes; species Gynochthodes officinalis. Next base: position 35,440,742 of record CM034623.1, on the reverse strand, counting down.
GTCGAGTTAGGGCTTGACCAAGAATTGCAATTTGGTCGATCATAGGTCGAACCCTAGGTCGAGCCTGAAGTCTAGTATTCATATCGAGTTAATAGTCGAGCCTGAAGTCGAGTATTCATGTCGAGTATTTTGTCTCGTTAATAGTCGAGCCTGAAGTCGAGTATTCATATCGAGTTAATAGTCGAGCAAATTATCAACAGCATGTTACTTTTATTTTCTTGCATGTCTTGCAGGAGAAATCGGTCATCCTATCTCAGCACACGCAAGAAGGAATGAATGCTCTCAAAAGTTTGGATAAGGGCGTCAAACGTGTTGCGAAGCTGGCGGCCAAATTGGATGCTCGTGTTGACAAGCTGCATGCCAAAATTCAGCGTTTAACAAATGCCCTTGGAGGAAATGATTCTGAAGAGGACGAATGTAGTAGCACAGTTGAAGACAATTGACATGTTAAACTTTGTATTAGTCTTCACTTTTATTTTATTAAGGACGTTATGTTTTAAGAAATTGTCATTTTTTACTTTTAAGAAACTTTGTATTAGTTTATGAAGGTTTATTAAGAAACTTTGTATTTATGAGGTTTATTTATTTTTTAAAATTTTAGATTTTCGTGTATTTGGTCTCACTCGATCAACAACTCGACCAAAAACTCGACCTAATGATGAGTCTAAATTTTTCAAAAACTCGTTTTCGCTCGACCTAATACTCGACTAAAAACTCGACCTAATGATAAGTGAAATTTTTAAAAAATTCTTTTTCGTTCGACCTAATACTCGACTAAAAACTGTACCTAATGATAAACCTAATGATAAGTCTAAATTTTTAAAAAATTCTTTTTCGCACGACCTAATACTAGACCAAAAACTCGACCTAATGATAAGTCTAAATTTTTAAAAAATTCTTTTTCGCTCGACCTAATACTCGACTAAAAACTTGACTTAATAGAAAGTATAGGTTTGTTTAATTTTATTTTCGCACGACCTGATACTAGACCCAAAACTCGACCTAATGATAAGTCTAAATTTTTAAAAAATATTTTTTGCTCGACTTATTACTCGATGAAAAACTCGATCATTAAACTAAGTATAGGTTTTCTTTAATTTTATTTTCGCTCGAGCTACTACTAGACCTAAAACTCGACTTAATACTACGTATAATGGTGTTTTTAATTTTATTTTTGCTCGACTGACTACTCGATAGAAAACTCGACCTAATAATAAGTCTAGTATCTTTTTTTATTTTATTTTCGCGCGTAAAAAGACCTACATGCCCCTCTGTTTTGAAAGAAAACCAAACGGCCGCGCGAACTTCAAAATAACATAACCGACTTCTGCAAACCTCTTCAGTACTTTCAATTATTCATTCGAGCAGTCATCTTCATGAAACTCCGGAATTATTTAAATATATAATTAGGTCATTGTTTACTCATGTTTGAAGGAACTGAACAAATATTCTAACGTCCATGGGAGCACAAATTGTACTAATTGCCACAATAAACAAGATCAACCAAAAGTAGGTCGTTTATCCAGTGCGGATAAAAATAGAGTTTCACATGAATATTTTAAAAAAAAGTTGAGTTTTAACGTCGAGTTAAAATTGAGCATATAACAGCAAAAAAAAATAAAAATCCGGAAAAGTCGAGTTTAAATTCGAGTTTAATGTCGAGCATTTAACAGCAAAACAACATATTTTAAAAAAGTCGAATTTAACGTCGATTTTAAAGTCGAGCACATAGCAGCAAAAAACGAAAATTAAAAATAGTCGAGTTTATAGTCGAGCAGATGACAGCAAAAAACGAAAATTAAAAAAGGTCGAGTCTAAAGTCGAGTACATGACAGCAAAAAACCTAAATTAAAAAAAGTCGAGTCTACCGTCGAGTTAAAGTCGAGCACATGACAGCAAAAAACCAAAATTAAAAAAAGTCGAGTTAAAGTCGAGCACATGACAGAAAAAAACGAAAACTAAAAAAAGTCGAGTTTAACGTCGAGTTTAAAGTCGAGCACATAACAGCAAAAAAACATATTTTAAAAAAAGTCAAGTTTAACGTCGAGTTTAAAGTCGAGCACATGACAGCAAAAAACGAAAACTAAAAAAAGTCGAGTTTAAAGTCGAGCACATGACAGCAAAAACCGAAAACTAAAAAAAGTCGAGTTTAACGTCGAGTTTAAAGTTGAGCACATAACAACAAAAAAACATATTTTAAAAAAAGTGGAGTTTAACGTCGAGTTTAAAGTCGAGCACATGACAGCAAAAAACCTAAATTAAAAAAAGTCGAGTCTAACGTCAAGCACATGACAGCAAAAAAAACATATTTTATCTGTTGGTGTTTTGAGTCGGTCGATGTGCAGAAGAAGCACGTCTTATAAAATTTAAGCATTCATGGCTGAGATGAAGATAAAAACAATAACAATAGCAAATATTTGAAAGAAATACTTGACGAGCACGCCAACAAAGCTTAACAAATAATAGTTGACCATTTGTATACTAGGAATCTGCCTTACATAAACTCCATTACATATCAATTATTCGTCTTACAAACGTATGGATTCGAGCAGGTTTTACGGTTGTGACCACTCCCTCCGCAACCACCACATTTCTTTGTAACTTTCTCCTCTCCAATTGAACGAATTCTCTGTTTCTTGGGCCATCCGCTTTTAGACCTAGGTTCCGGAGGAGCTAGTTGAATGCATAGAACTTCTTCAGGGACAACCCAATTCTCAGGCTCACCGACTGGGAGAATGGGATCTGCTTATGCGGATAACAGTGCATCAGTGTAATAAAAATGCGAGCATAAGGAGTAGTGGTCTATTTGTCTGTGCCGGGATGCAGCTAATGCATGGCCACAAGGCAGTTGGTCCATATCAAACACCCGGCACGTGCACGTTCTACTTTACAAATTCACTATAGCCGACTGATTTGATAGGTCTCGAACATTCCATATGTGTAGATCGACCGGTTCAACAACATACGCTTGTGCTTCTCTCATTCTGCCATCAAGCTCAGCTTCGATGTATGGGGTTGTGTGTGAGTTCAGTTCACAGGCCGCCGTACGCCTTTCATAAAACCATCTCTGTAGCGTGTTACGAATGTACTCAACCAAACAATGAATTGGTAATTCACGTGCATCCTTTAAGAGTGCGTTGAGACATTCCGCGATGTTGGTGGTCATTATGGTATGGCGTCTACCTTGAGAATGTGCCCTTACCCATCGTTCAATGCCCATCTCAATTAAATACTCACACACCCGTGAATTTTGGTGTTCAAGGGTTCTCCACATTTCATTGAATTCAGAAAGAGTGTAAGCCTTGGCAGCCTTAAAGTAGACAGAGAGCATGTTGTTTCTTTTGAATGTTGCTCTAAGGTTATTGCTCAAATGATAGATACACACTCCATGGAAGGCACTCGAAAAAACAGTTGATATACCAATTGCAATGCTCTTATGTCTATCCGAAACAAACACCAAATCCTCGATCTCATCACCTATAGCAGCCTGCAACTTTTTCAAAAACCACTCCCACGACGCATCATTTTCTGAATCGACCACTCCCTCGCCGATGGGGTACACTTGGTTGTTACCATCCATGCAAGTTGCAACAAGTAATGTCCCAGGGTATTTTCCCTTCAAGAAGCATGCATCAACAGCAAGAACGGGACGCATAGAAATTCGAAATCCACGTAAAGAAGGGCCAAATGCGAAAAAAGGTATTTGAAACGTCCATCTTCTTCCATTTCAAGATCAGTAAACGTACCCGGATTACATGCCCGTAGCATGTGCATATAAGCTAGAAGTATTCTATAAGAATCTTCAAATTCACCTCGCATTTCTTCCAGAGCGGATTCTCTTGATCGCCAAGCCTTGTTGTACGTTATGTTCACACCCAACTCTTGGCGAATATCTGCCATGATTTCCCTGGGTTTATACGGCCGACATACTACCTGATACTTACACTTGATCCATAAATCAATAACTTTGCTGTTTGCCTGCCTATTATCACAATGTAGCAACGATGATTGACAAGTATGAGTATTTTCAAATTTATTGACCTTCCAAGCTCTTGAATTCCTAATGGAATATGCATTCAGTTTCTAGTTGCAATTGGCATGCTTGCATCGTATGTACCAATATTTGCTATTTGCCCTAACAACCTTCTACTCGAAAAAATATTTCACAGCCAGCATACTTATTCGCAAGGCTAATTGCTCATTCGTTTCAAATATGTCATTTACCGCAACATCTACAACAGCGGCTAATCTATCAGAAGAAGTCCCACTGTCCACATGGGATGCCCTTGTTATTGTATGGCATGGTATGGCTGGTAGTTCACATATTTGAATATGATTGACAGGCTCACTCTTTTCTAGTATCTTGGTTGATATATTATCTTCTTCAACAACTATGGGATTGTCAACCAGTACGACACCCGCATTGCTAGCTCCTTCAGGGTCAATTTTATCCATACAATTGTTTTCCACAAAACGGTTTGGAGGAAGAACATCTTTAGTCCATATCGGACTGTCTGAGCCCAGCCGCTTTATCGGTGAATTGCTAGCATTAACTTCAGCATGTGATGCTTCAGTGGATTGTCAGAAGCTAACACATATTGGGATCCGAGCATGTTCGGGCCATCTAATAATTTCATTCAAAAAACACTTCACATGGTAATCAGTTTTGATGGGGATAGTGGAGACTTTAGACAAGTACTTTGGTAGATAGTCGATGACCAGTCTATCTTTGAGCTCCATATCTAATTCCATGACAGATACTATAAGATTCACCAGGTCATCGAAGCTTGCGTCTTCTTTTAACATAAGAGGTTCAAGCCTCTTGTGATTAATAAAATTTCGTTCATTTGTATTGGGATCAACGACCCATTCTTCCCCATAAAACACATGGGTTGTGACCATAATGGAATGCGACATTCCTACAAATCCAACGAAACCATAACCCAAATTAGGCATAACCAAGTAATAGTATAGTGGAAGGAATGTGAATATTGCTCGACCAAACCAAACACTCACTCAACCTTATGCACGATCTTTTTATTCAACCAATTAACAGACTCGACCTTATGCACGACCATTTATTCAACCTAACACAAGACTCGACCTTGGGCTAGACCAAGGGCTCGATCATGAGATGGACAGTCCAAATACTTGACCTTTCAACATATTATTCGACCTATAACTCGATATAATACTCGACATATCCTTTGCTCGACCTAGTGCTCGACATAGGGCTCGACTTTCTTTTCAATTTCACAAACCCAGTTCGCAAAAGTAAATTTCGACTAACCTCTAACAGCTGATCCTTTGACTCCACAGTAGCGATCTTCTTGCTTATAGATGATGGGCCAATGGAGTTTGTGAACAATGTGGTGAGAATAAAATTTGTTTACTAGATTCTATTACAAGAAGAGAGGGTCTGCGAATTTAGAGAGTTTAGAGAGAAAAAACCGAAGAAGATGCTATGAAGAAGGAACTGAAGTGAAAGAGAGGCATGTAGGTCTTTGTTCAGCTATAAGGTGCTATGCGTGCAAGGAAAAAAACTAAGGTGCTATTTATGCAAAGTCAACGGTCAACGCTGCTATATATGCAAATTTCCCTATTAACTTAGCTACCCTATAATTAGTACGTATGTAGATTTAATGGATGATACTATCCTTTGTTCATTTCTAAGTGAACTTTATTTATAGAAAATATATATTTCATTTTATTTTTGGTACATATATTTATATTATGTAAAATATCAAAAATTATTATCTCAAGTAATTAAATAATTTTCTTATTCTCCCCTTTTGTTGCAATTGAATTTAAAAACTAAAATATTTTTATTAACTAACCAAAAGTAAAGAAAAATCAAAACTTATATAAAAAATATAGGATAAGAAACATGCAATTTTGGCAGGGAAAAGGGAAATAAAATAGAGAGAGGAGGCAAAATATCAAAAATGTTATTGAAAAAGCTTGTGACCTGACTAAACATTTATTAATAAATAGATTCATTTATAAATATAGTAAAGGGCACAAATTAACACTTCGAAAACTATTGAATTTGTGGGCAAAACACACTATTAAATTTATAGTTTCATTGGCTGTATAGTTTATTTCCAAAAAAATATTTAAAGGGAAAAAGATGTAACTTGCCTTTATTGAAAGGAATAAGAATTTTAGCCATTTTCATATTACTAAAAATTAATGAATAATAAATAGATAATGCTTCTAAGAGTTTGTAAAATTTAGAATTTTAACGATATTCGAATTACTGAATATTAATATTAAAGGACAATAAATAACAATTTAATCCTTAATATTTGTAATAATTATATTGAAACTGACTAACAAAACTTTTGCTCTTATATAATAAAGATATTTTTTAAAAGATTAGCTTAAGTTATCAAGGAGGGGTGTAGGAAAAATTAACTATGTATTGTTACCTAATCTTAACATTTGAGTAGATCTTGTTATTAAGATGACACTTAAACTTACGTACCATTCAATGATACCACCACTATTATACAGGGCTGCAAATAAATTGAACTACTCACAAACTTGGTTAAATGTTTGGCTAAGCTAGAAGTTGTCGCGCTCACGATGACCTCAAAATTACTCGAATAGACATATGAGAGACGAAATTGAATCTGTTAATACTAGGTTTGAAAGCTAAATTAACAAATAAAAAGGGATTGATTAAAATCTTATTGAGCCACTCATTCGAACAACTTGATTAGTATTATATAATCTTTTACACACACACACATAAAATTGCATTTTTCAAAAAAAGAGTTGACTTTTAAAATGAATAGGTATAGTTATAATTAAAAAGTAAGGATAAAAATGTTAGCTTGTGTATGTAATGATGTGTGTAGTGCTTCATATTTGAAAAAAATTATATTCAACTCAAAGTAATTTTTTTTTTTTTGGTGGTGATGGAGAGAGTATTATTTTTATTAATATCTATTTTATATAAATAATAATATTTTAATTTTTAAAATTAATACTCAAACTTGAATTTAACTTAACCTCAGTTAATTTATATTGAGCTTTCATTATTTGAATCCAATCTTGAATATTATATGTAATATATATCAAGTCAACAAATTCAATTATTTCACTTTGAGCTCAAGTTCCATTGATGTCAAGCTCGAATATGGTCTTAGTTAGTTCAACCCACTTGAATATATTACGAAATATATCATACATTTTCTTAATTTGCCCTAAATTTTTGAAAAAATAGTTTTTAGAGCGTATGATAATGATTAAACTAATTAATTAAATTTATTTTCCAGTAGCACTTCTAAAGAAAAAGGTTTATTTAAATCTTATCTTCAATCATAGTCTAAAACCATTGAAGTTTGCCCTCAATCATAGTTACATCATTGAGTAAATTATTCTATTATCCCCTTTTAATATTAATAAAATATAGTGAGGTTACCTATAGATGACAATTTGGTAAAAAATCTTGAACCAAGATGTGCATTAGATGGTAACGTTAGGGAGTGTGGAGACGTTTACAAGGCACTTGGAAGAGTTATTTTTCTATTTTATATCATATCCACCTTAAAAATGACTTACGTTGAGAGTAGAGTCCAATAGTGTAAAATAACACCACATGTTGTGTGGCATTCAAATTATTCAATACATACCCTTAAAAATTCAAAATATTGAGTACTGTTCATGCCCAGTTATACTCGTAATTGCATTAGGTTTGCAAGGTAAATAGTTTTTGGTCGATGGAATAATGTGGGCAAGGAATTGTCAACAAAATAATTTTAGGGAATTGTCAACAAAATAATTTTAGGTTGCCCATCATAAAATTTTAATTTTAGCTTATAAAAAAATTAGAAGCAAACTATGATCTCTCGCAAACACTATAATTCATAGCAAATGATTGTAAGGAAGAAACATTGAAGACATTATGAATGGGCCAAAATTCAACACATTATAAATACTTTATTCTTATTCTGGGAATTTTTTTTTACATTTTTATATCGTTAGATTTTTAAATTTTTAGTCATTATCAAACTATTAAATGAGTCTAGCTTTTATCTTTTTATAAACTAATTCAATTAGTTAGATTAATTTGATTTTCATATAAGTTCTTCTTTCATAATCCACTTTTGCTAATATTTTGATAACTAAAATTTGATATCTCAGAAAATTAAATGGATTTGAATGGTTTGTAGAAATGTTGGGCTAAAAATAAGTGATAAAATTGTCACTTATTATTAAATTGAATTTTTCATTGTGATTATTTTTTTTTCCTTTTTTTCCTCTATGTTATTTTGCTTATTTTATGATATCAATATTTTTAAATTTTTATTTACTTATTCTTTACAAACTTTGTAATCCTATATACGTATATATATTTATAAATATTTTAATTTTTTAAAATTTTATTTATTAATATATTGATGTTTTGATTTTGTATAACAAACTTTTTCAAAAAATGGCAATACAATTACTTTTCTTTCTAAAACTCTTTAAAACATTTGCATGATTACTTTTTATTTTACTGTCAATGATGCAAAAAAATTACACAGAACAAAAGTTATGCGCTTTATTACCATATACATTTATAGGAAAATAATAATGAATTTTGTACATCATGATTTCCTATGTCTAATTTTATTAAAATTGTAACTCAACTCTAGGTTAAGATTTAAATAATTAAATGTTAATTTCTCCAGTTTTAATAACTTAATAAATTTCAGTTGAGATTCAAATTCAGATTTCATTTCAGATTTTAGATTTCATATTTTAAATTTTAAGTATTCTAGTTTTTATAAAAAAGACTAATATATTGGATTCAAATTTGAAATTTCAGTAACTAAATTTCAGTTTTATCAAATAGAGTATCAGACTATGTAAGTATTATCTATCACCCTTGCTGAGTTTTTAGTGTTATTTTTAGAACTTAATTTGCAAATCAATATTTGGTGACGAATGTTAGTCACCAAATTATTCTAATACAAGACGTTTAATTTTAAAATTTTTCTTTTTAAAAAATATTTTACTTTTGATTGAAATTGTATAATTTAAATTAAAAAATAAAAATAGGTTGGATTGTCCTATAATTTAAAAAATATTAATATTATACCCATCAAAATAGAAAACAATTGGAAGGAGGGAGTATGTTTCTGAACTTCCTGTCTGCAGAGCACTCTCTCCGTTCTCCTTCCCGAAATCGAAACGACTCTTTCCAAGAACTGATTTTTGTTTGTGGGTTGGCACAATCTTTCTATTTCACTAAGACTCAGAGAAATTCAATTCAAGTATGCGTTGGTCTTCTTTTTTGGGGATCCCACTCCTTGTTGCTCTCATTTCTTTTCTATTCTTCAAGATTTACCCTTTTAAGTTTCGGGCCCAGCTCACTCTACACCACCACTCCACCACCTCAAGTATGTAAATTTAGAACATGTATGATGAATTTAATTACTGGGTTTTCAATGTCACAGATTCTTTTGAACAAATTGCTTATAGAGAGTCCAAAGATTAAATTTTGCTTAATGGGTGTTTTTTCCCATTTTTCTTTTGTTTGGGGGATTTGTGCAGAGACCTTTTAGTGTAGAAGAGCTGTCTGTTTACAATGGTAGTGATCCTCATCTGCCCGTATTTCTTGGAATCCTTGGGTAATATCTATTTTCATTCTTTCATTGGTCAAGTTTCTGTTCTCTTCTCTATGACGATTTAATGCTTTTTTTTTTTTATTTTGATTTTTGGGTTGCTTGTGGATGAATGTCAGGTCAGTGTTTGATGTAACGAGTGGAAAGAGTCACTACGGTGCTGGAGGGGGTTACAACCACTTGGCCGGAAGGTGCTCTTTTTTTTTTTTTTTTGGGTTACTTTTGTTATGTTATCTTTCATTATATTTTTCCTACTATCATTTTTATGTACTTCTACTTCATGTGTCATTATTGTTCTATTTGTCGTGTACTTTTGTTGTGCATACTGCAAATAAAAAATGGATATCATAAAGCTGTGCCTTTATGTATAACTCTTTTGAATGTTTTTGGCCCAAGTTCAGTTCAGTTCAGTTCTGTTTGCCATTTAAAATTGGTGTGGAGCAGTTCATTATTATGATTTTGCCAGATATGATTAAATGTGGACTCACTGCATTGTTTATATCGAGTGCTAAAGCATTTCATAGAGTACAACTAAATCGGCTGCTTTGTTAACTTTTCTAATTGTAGGAGCTGCATAAGCTATTGTGCACACTAATTTTGATGCACTATACTTTGTGTTGCTGTTGTCTTTTTATTTGTATACCCATACATTTTGCTTTCAAATATTTACACAGGGATGCTTCTCGGGCGTTTGTTTCAGGAAATTTTACAGGTACTTTATTTCAATTATTTTCTTTAGTGTGTTGCTAATGTAATTCCTAGCTTGAGGCCTTTAATGTGATTAATAGGCTTCAATATTATGGGTAGTTAGGGCATTGATGTGATGGTTTGAACCAAACCAACTTTGGTACTTGTGCTAATTAGTGAATCTGCTAATTGGTAAGATGTCTTAGAATTCATAGTATCAACATGCTCTATTTGAATGGATTTGAAATATTGAGACATGAATAACCTGGGCCATGGAAGTGCAATTTTTTAAAAAAAAAAAATCCTGAATGCATAATTTTTGTGTTTTCAGCTGTTTATTTTACTTGTTTTCCTACTACTGGAGATCGTGCATGACTCAAATTTACTTTTGTTTCTTTTTGAAATCATTCTGAGTTGTCAATAGTTGTGGAATTGCGGTTTATGTTTTCATAGTCTTGCAAATCTTTACTTTAGTGAAGTTGATTTGCACTAATCTCTGGTGAATTTGATTTGTTCCACTTTGCGACTGCTGAAAAGTGTGTAGTGCTGTTCCTTGATCTCAGCCTTCTGCAGTGGGAAGTAGATGAGCATCCATTATTGTTTCCTAATTGAGTTGTCTTTGGAACCTTAAGCAATAAAAGGATTGCATTTTCATTCAGTGATCATATGGCAATATCCAGAAAAAATAGTTTCTTTTGTCCATGAGTGCCTGGGCATTTTCGGAATCATCCATTAAGCCATATTTTATTGGAACAAGAATTCTAGATGTGACAACCATTTGAATTAACTGAATTACTCAGTGTTCAGTTTGGGCTTGATGAATGTCCTGATAGTCATAGGAGAATGACTCGTGCACAGAATGCCAGTCTGTTGGGGAAATGTGACTGACATGTTCTCAGTAATAAAGCAAAGTAATACTGTTATGCATTAGTGTGTGATAGTGTTTGTTGAATCAAGTGAATTGAATGATTGCTGTCAAACCCAAAACTCCAGTTGGTAAGTTAAAAGTGCTTCAGTATTGTTTTCACTTGGGCTTGACTTTTCACTTTCTGTTTTAACTTTTTTATTTTCTTTTTGGTAGTCAGTTGCTTGCCTTTTTTGAACTAAATTCTGTTTTCCTAAGATTATGAAGTTCCAACTTAAATTATAGATGTTCTCCTTACCTGTCTTACTATACTAAAATCTTCTTTCCTTTAGTTCTCTAGAAAACATTTGTTAGCTTTCTGGATAAGATTGTATTCATACTCTTTATGCACATAAGATTTTAACAACTTGTCAAATGGAATTTGTTTGGTATAAAATGATCTAATCACATCCAAGGGATTGGTAGGGAATGAGTTCCGGTTTGGTGCAAAAGTAGTTTTTTTTTTTTTTTTTTGGGGGGGGGGGGGGGGGGTGTTCCCTTGTCAAAGTATTTGAATTTAGATATTGGATGGCATCTGATTAATAACCACTTTCCTTACTGTCCAACATGGGAGACCTCTAGAATGAGTTCCTGTGCTGTGCTTATGCATATAGGGACATTTTATGATGTTTCAAAGGTTGATTAATTTTGAAATTCAACAAACTTCGTTGTGCTATAATTTTCCTACTCCTGTTGGCACAAGTAGTGCTTTGTTTTGCTTACAGAATTACTGCAATTGGATGTTATATTTTTGGCATCCATTTTCCATTACATTCTAAATAATAATGTTGGATGTGATAAATAATTAATTTCCTGTGCACATTTAAGTTCATTTTTCTACTCAATTATTGGTTTGTTTAATTTTAAAGCTTTTCTTTTTTTTTTGAATAGTATATCGTGTTTTCTGCTCTAGGGGATGGGCTCACTAACTCATTGCGTGGTTTATCCAGTACTTAGGTAACTAGAATTCTTTTTCTTTTACTGTATGTTGATTGTTTTTTCTGGACTTTAGTCTGTTTGTGCTTCAATCATTTGCAAGCATAATCCTTCTGTGATCCCCAATTTGTTAAATTGGCATCTTTCTTGAATTGATTTTGTTTTTGAAATAGCTGGTAAAACATCTTTCTTCAATGCATTGGTTGTTGTTATTGGACTACATATGTAATAATTTCCATATTTATTCACTTGGTCTTTTTTGCATGACCTCCGACAATCCCTTGCACATATGAAGTATTATTGGACTACTTATGTAATAATTTCCATGTTTGTTCACTTGTCTCTTTTGCATGACCTCTGTGACCTTAAGCAACCCCTCGTTCATATGAAGGAAGTAGTTATTCCTGTACTAGTTGTAATTAGATGAACAACTTTACAAGTGGCAGGAGGTTTTTGTGAGTCAAGTAGAGTTTGCTTGGCTAATGATTGCTGAACGAGCTTCATGTTTATCCTTCATTTACATATTTATAGGTGAAAAGTGTTGTTGAGTGGCGAGATTTCTATATCAGAACATACATGTAAGTGATGAATCTATTAGCTAGTTTTGTATTGTTCATTTCTTCAGGAAACCGTTCAAAATAAATGACTGATTGATATGTTGAATCCATGTGACTGACAATCTGATTTTTGGGCAAAAGTAGAACTTTAGTGCTACTGTAGTGATGGACGTTTATTTCTAAATTACGCACAAATTTAATCCAATTTCTTATTGCTTGAATATTGTGAAAAAATTTACTTAGCTGCTTTTCATCTACAATGTTGAATTTCTCGATTCTAGAATTTAATATATATATTTTTAATAATCTCTTCTGGAATGAGAGGGGAATTGTTCTAGAATTCTAAGAATTCTTACAAATCATTCTGAGGCCTTTTTTTCTCATTTGGGCCAAAGTGTACTAGAAAACCTTAACTGACAATTTGTGGACTGTCTGCAGCATGATTCTAAAATAATTTCAGCAGTGGTTTTGACCCTCAGCTACTAATCTGTATGACCAATAACCAGATTTGTCTTGGTTTTTCCAATGCAACTGTCAAGCTCGAAAGAAGTTTGAAGTCCTATAAGAATTCGTGCATCAACTGTTTGCTGTAACAACATTCTTTTTCCATTTACTTAGTATGAAAATTGATTAGAGCCAAAAAAGAATGGATGAAGTAGTAGGAAAAAACAAGAAAATGAATTTTCTGAAAATTAGCTAAATTTTATTTTATTTTTTTAAATGGGTTCTGATGAATAAGGGATGTTACAGTGGGAATAGACTTTACAGAAGTTTGGCAAATGATTGCAATATTTACAAAATACGAGGGAGGAAACAAAAGGGGGAGATCCAATGGAAACATATGTGGAACACCAACTCTCCCTAAAGTTGCTTCTGAATGTTGCACTGCAAATGGATGCTCTTCATCAAGGGGGCAGAATAGAGTAGCATTAGTCAATGTTTAAAGTGCACAAGTGAGAATTAAGAATACTTTGTTCTTCAACTTTAATACATAAAAGATTTCATACATCTAACAGTTTTTTATATACAAGTTGAGCACAGTATTATTGAGAGATTACTGGTAGGGACTGCCTAATGGACCTAATGTAATATTGAGGAGCATATTGGAATTAGTCAGTTCCTACCGCCAAAGTTTTACTTCCTTTACAAGGAATTCTGGGTGCAATAACACATATCTAACAAGGTTTCTCTAGTACTTACTTTGAATGAGGTAATTTTGTAATTCCGGAATGTTATAGTTTTACATAGGACCCAGATTATTTCGAAGTGTTCATGCCACCTTAAAGAAATAAACTATATTTGGCTGCCAAGCTTGCTATGTTCGTATTTGATCAGCCTTTAGCTTGCAACTGACAGATATGTTGGTACGTTGGTTGGACGCTACTATGATACGGAAGGCAACCCTACTAAGTACTTAAAAGGGGTTGAGGCTAAGGCAGCTAGAGGAGCTCAGCTTTTGGAGAAACAAAAGATTGAAGAAGCTAAAGTACCGAGTTGCAATTCAAGGTGGATTCAGGATGAGGGTTCAGAGGTGAGATTTTTACTTTATTTCCTCTCGAATATTTATACAAATTAAAGCAAAAAGAACATAATTATAGTAGAAGAGAACTTTAGTTAGCAGCGACCAATGAGTGGAACAAATACGGCCTTTTTGTGATATCATCTCGAGCGGCGTCAAACGAGAGTTAGGAACTCAGCGTTCAGTTTCTTTCATCACATGTCATTTGAGGTGCCCAGTCGAGCCAGTCGCGCCAATCGCTTTAGTTCGTTTTAGTAGTCTTAGTAGTATTATTAGTATTTTGTCCTTCTTTATGGGGGTGTAAGTCCTTACTTGTTAGGGTACTTTTCTTGATTTATTTAGATATTTTTTCCGATTCATTTAAGCTTTTTATCCTCTTCAAAAATTTATTTTCGTGAATTCGATTACATTTAACACCACAAAACTCAATTAACCTTTTGGCTATGTATATCGTTTTTGTAACCAAAAAAAAATCTAATTTCTCACCACTGAAAAAACTCGAGGGTCTAATTCGGATTATTTATAAGTTATTTCGGGTCAAAAAAGCAAAACGGGTAAAATGGTAAATGATTTGTTCTCCGTTTTTCTTCTACGCTCGACTGCAAATGGCAAATGAAGCCGATCAGTTTATAATGATCAGCTTCTTCTTCACTCGGGTTTTTGCAAAATCTCACCATCGATCAGCCTCAAAGCTAAACCCAATTGGTCTTATGCTCCGAAAAACCCACGAAAAACACACAGTCCTATGGGTTTTTAGAAAAACTCTCATCGCTGAGAAGAATGGTGGAATTCGACATAAATAGAGGCAACGTTCAAAGCTGGACGCGACCAACCTTTTGAAATTTGTATTTCCTCTTGTTTAATACTTGTTCTTTTGCATCAATTTCTTCATTGTGAAATGTGGGAAGTTCTTCAAAGAAAGAAAAAAAAGTGTGGGAAGTTCTTGTCACCCGCACGGGCCTTGATGGTTTCTTGAGAAAAGTCTGGTTTTTTCTTTTTGGGACCTAACTTATTTGTTTGAAATTTACATGGAATGAGTGTGAAAATTGTGATGGATTTTTATTTCTGAGTGCACCCAAGCTGTGTTTTTTCTTTTTTAACTGGATACAGTTTTTTATCTAATTGTTGCTTGCAATTTTTTTATCTTTTATCTGTGCTAATTAATTATTCTCTCATACTCAATATTATTCTCTCATACTTAATGAGCTATAGCTGAGTTATTTTTCACGAAAAGGATTCTATGTGAGTGGGGTTTATGGACAGGGGAAGTCAGGGTATCCTGCTCCTGCTAGTGCTGGAATATTTTCCCCGGTCGCCGATCCTGGGGCCACAAAGGAGGCTAGTGTGCGAGAGCTAAAACGTAAGTGTCAGTTTTAGTAAGTAACTGATTTCTATTTTTGCCATTGTCAAAATCATGTGCAGGTGGTCGAAGATGGTTAAGAGTTTTTCGCCAATCGGTCAGCTTGTTACTATATTTTCAGCACCTAATTACTGTGGAGAATTTGACAACGCGGGTGCCATGATGAGTGTAGATGAGACTCTGATGTGCTCCTTTCAAATATTAAAACCTGCAAAAAAGAAACCAAAATTCAGTTTTGGGAGTATGACAATGGCCAAGTTTGGAAGCTCCCCAACTTCCATGAATATTTTTAGCAGTACGACAACAACAAAAGATGGGAGTCCAGGGCTTAAGATAAACGAAGCGGGTAAATTTCCAAATTTGACGCAGAGGATGTAATACTACTTTCTTCGCTTGTACTCCTCGGCTTTATTTGTGAATGTTACCTACAGATGTTACACTATCTCAAAGACAATGGCAGAATGTTTCATGCCAAGTTCGGATCTCAATAGTCCATCATCCTCCTTGAAATTGTTTTTGGTGCACGAGCACAATTTTATTTTAACTTAAGTTTAGAGCTGGGAAGCAATGTAAATTTGCAGCAATTAAGATTGCTTTGAGATTTTTCGTTGGCCGTAAGAAAATCAGAAAAGTCATTCAAGAGCAAACTACAGTAGCAGTTGTTGTTGGGATATCCTTGCAGTGTAAAATTGAAGCTGGGAGTTCATTTTTGTTATGATATCCTTGCAGCAATTGGGATGGTCCACTGCACACAATTGTATTGAGTATTATAGAACTTGTTTTCGTTGTTATAGTTGTGCCTGCGTTTCTAATGGAGGAGCGACGATATATGATCTCAGGAGTCAGGAGTCAGGAGTCAAGAGTCGTCATAGGAGGCATATTTCATTTTGTCCTCATCTGTTTTTCCGTTTTGCAGCTGCGGAGGCAAAAATTTGCCAAACAAAACCGGTCGCTACAAACACTAACCGGCTACAGGTGAGACTATGCTCCGTTGTTGATACCTTGAAGTTCTTGCACTTGTTGTGACATGTATCTCTGGTGGCACCTCAAGTGAAAGTTTTTGTAGTGTCTGATCCTCTTTGAATGTAAAGTTCTTCCTTGATATATAATATAATACTTACCTCTACCAAAAAACAAAAATGCTGCAGCATGTCCAATTTGCAGAGGGAAAGGAGAACGCATTCTATGATGACTGTAGTCCATTGGAGGGAAAGGAGAGCGCATTAAGACGTTAAAAGAACTGACATTTTTCTTGGCAGCTATCTGCTTTAATAGCTTCTGTAGATTCACCGAAATGTAGGATTAAAGCGGAAGGAAGATGGGGAACAGCAGCAACATGTTTTAAAAACAGGGGCAAAGGCATTTCATTGTTTTGTTGGGAAATTTGCCTCTTTCACTTATACAATGAATTTGCAGGTTTGTTCATGGCCCTGCAGCCTAAAATCATTGCTTGTGTGCGAAAACAATTGTTGCTTTTTCTATGGCTATTAGATTTTTTACACGACCTACTGTTATGGCTGCCATTATTATAATGGTTTGTGCTTTTTTCATCAGTGATAGGCTTGGTTTGCTCTTTGATGATAAAAAAAAATAATAATAAGAGCTTTTATCTTGTCTATAAAAAATTTGGAATTTCAATTTATATATAATTTTTTAATATCCAAACAAAAAATTTGGAATTATAAATGAATTCTATCTTGATTCAAATGATTTGCAAAATAAAAGAATTTAAATAATTTGGAATTCTAATGTAATAAATTTAATTTTACATCATTATAATTTTAATTCCAAGACACCAAACGGAGTCTCTAAGGTTTTTTTTTTAACATTTTTGTTCATTGAGCTTCGCTTTGAATGGGAAGGAAAAAGTTTAGAATTTGATCCATGAACCATGGATGTAGTTTTTTCCATGTATCTCAAACTCTTACCGAAAAGAGGAAAAAAAAAACCTTCTTTTGAAATTTTAATTTTTCATTTTAAATTAATTTTCTTATTATTTGTTAAATTCAGTTGGGTAGAAAGATAGCCAGAGAATTTAAAGCAAATGAGTAATTTTTGAAAAATTTCCATTTTTGCCAAAAAAAAAAAAAAGAAAAGGGGTAAAGGTTAAAGTCCACAAGGATTGTGAATTTTTCAACTTCTAATGCTCTTACTTTTGTCATAATGTGTTCTTTCATCAAGCTTTGGTCGAATATGAAAAAGGGAAATTTGATAACCCAAACCACATAGACAAATTTCTTTCAAAATAACCGTTTCTTCTTTTCCATATAAACTGAGATTTTTTGTATTTAATAAAATTTTATTTTCTCAAAATTTCATAACTTCAATGTTTGTTATTATATAAGTAGAAAAAAATTGAGAATTTAAGGCACAAAAGCATTATTTTAAGTATCTCATTTTTTTTTCCCAAAGAAAAGTGGTTATGTTTGGATTGTGTTTCATTTGGAAAAAATTAACCTTTTTTAAACAAAAATAAAACATCCAAATATATTTTTATTTCAAAATTCAAAATTCAAAATTCAAAAATTTTCTCCTAAATTCTCCTCACATAATTTTAAAAAAAAATTTCCTTTTATTTTCAATTTAAAATACTTTTTTACAAAGAAATTCCCACTAAAAATTTCACACATTCTAATACAAAATTTCTTAAATAAATCATAATTCAAACATAGCTATAGTGTAGGATAACTGAGATTTTTTAAAAATTTATTTTCCTTAATTTATCAGCGTAATTTTATTTTTTGTTGAACTAAAAAAATAAAATTGAGATATTTACTATCTATCACAACTTCTAGTGAAAAATAAAAGACCATATATATAGTTTCACAAAAACTGAAAATTTTTTTAATTTGTTTTTTTTGGAACTCGTTAGTTTCTCAAAATTTCATCACTCTTTAATTTTAATTGGAAAGAAAAAGTAGAGAATTAAAGCCCAAATAAATTTTGTTTCAAAAATCTTAATTTTGCAATTAAAATAATGGCCATAGTACCCGAGAGAAAATCTTAATTTTGCATCTGTTTGCTCATCTGGGTTTCATTAAATTAATTAAATAATAAAATATGATAATTTAAAGCAACAATGAGTCATTTTTATTGAAGTTAAGAGTACTTTCCTAAATCCAAACACGCAAGTCAAGATCCAACAATGAGTTGTATGTAATAGTAGTAGATTTTTCTTTCAATAGTGCTAATTCAATATCCAAAACACATAAATAGAAATTGACTTGTTTGCACTATTCGGAGAAATTCAAATCATTACATATAGTAACAAAAAAAAGCATGCGGAATAGAGGAAAATAGCTGCAAGTATATAAATGCGCAATAAATTATTAGATTCAAATAATTAAACATTTAAAATATATTACAAGGTTTATTTGGCTAAGTTCAACAATATATTATCATAAAGTTAATGCCATGCAAACTTTATTAGATAATCCAACAAGACTCAACAAATAAAATAGTATTTTTGGATATACAAACATATTTGAAAAGGAAATTGATTATTATCCATAATGTTTGTTAGTTATAGAATATTAATTTTACCTTTGGATAAATTTTAAAATTCTATCAACTAATAAACGTCACTTATTCATATAATTACAATAATCGGCATTAACACAATATGAATAAATGACTATAATTTACAACATGACAAAAAATTTTAATTAACTAGTTTGGCCACTTTGGTGAGTAATAAACTAATCATTTATATTAATACCATGTGTAAAATCTAATAAATCAAAAGAATTTTGATATTAATATTTTTAAAATCATAATATGACAAGAAAATAAAAATGTCTCATAATATCTATAAAAGAAATAAAAATAGAATAAATAAAATAATTATCATAAATTCTAGTATTAATTAAACTATTGCCATTCAGTTATATTTCTTATCACTAATGTGCACATAAACCAAGACATATTATCATTCAATCTAACTACAAAATTTAATCCAAATTGATATGGGCTTCCAAGCAAATGCGTGAATCATTAGAAACACGTTCCTATTTAACCCATCGCAGATCGGGTATTGTTCTATTGAAATTCCCGTATAAAGTTTGCACAGCTAATTGGACCGGTTAGCTACAATGTCACCGACATTCTTACATTGAGGCAATCCAATACCAAAGCCGGCCGAAGTTTAGGCCATTCATTTGTTTTTTTCTCAAGTTTGCTTGGACGTGTGTTGCATGCCTTCTCTATTGCATAGAGCACTTCTATGATTGCAACTTTTTTTTTTTTTTACCTCAAGTTTGGTTGGACGTGTGTTGCATGCCATGGATAAAGCACTTCTATGATTGTAACTTTTTTTCTTTTTTCTCAAGTTTGGTTGGACGCGTGTTGCATGCCATGGATAAAGCACTTCTATGATTGCAACTGGACAAGACACAAGGCAACATAATTTCTTGTCACTTTAATCATTTCGGACCCACATGAATGATCATTATTATCCCTGTGAATTCACATGGATTGATTAAATCGGACACCACATAAATCCGAATCAAAATTATTCCCTCAGTTCCGATAAATTAAATTTTACACCGATTATTCACAATCAAAATCATTAAATAAATTATTTATCCTCAAATTCATCTTTTGATGTCACATATAAAACTTAAATTTAAAAATATAAACATAAAATAAAATTTTTGAATAAATAATTTATTATAAATAATTAAAACGTAAAAATTATATATCTAATGCAAAAAATATTATTTTAAGAATAAATTAAAAAATATCAACACTTTTGCTAAAATTAATTTTTTCCTCTTCACTATTTTTTCTGTCATAAATGATTTGATAGAAATAATTTTTTAAAGAGAAGAGTTGAGAACAGCCGAAGAGGCCATTTTCTTTCCAATTTTTACTATTTCTGCGGGCGAAAAGGTGCGAAAATGGTACGAAAATTTTACTGTGTGGCGAAAAGGTTCATGAACAGTGTTTTTTTTTAGGTGCTGCTGGTTCAACATCCGGGCGTCGCTGGACTGTCCGTGTGCAGGTTGGCTTCCACGTTATGGTATTAGGTAATAGTTAGGGATTAATTTTCAGTTTTTGTCACCAACGGCCTTTAGTGGTGGGCCACTTGGGATGAGTAGCATCCCCTTTGTCTAGTACTAGTGTCCCGATATAATCGCTTTTTGTATTCTACCGCATCGGCCTTCCCGTAGTGCTTTTGCCCCATGTGGGCTTTTTCCCGCTTAGTCGGGTGTTGTTGCCCCTGTGTGGGCCTTTGTCTTCGTGGGTTATAGCGATGTCTTTCGATTCGACACCACGGCTCAATTTAGCGCACATGCATGTCATTATGTTGACTCTTTTGAATGAATTATCGTTTCAGGAAAAAAAAATAATTTTTTATAATCCTATTGAATAAAGAAATGACCAATTTATATATTTTTAATATTTAATTTGGTACGTATAATCTAAATTCTCCTCACATAATTTTTAAAAAAATTTCTTTTTATTTTCTCTCCAAAATATTTTTTTACCAAAAAAATTTCACACATTCTAATACAAAAATTTTCAAATAAATCACAATCAAAACATAACTATAGTGCATGAGAATTGAGATTTTTTAAATTTTAATTTCCTTAATTATCAGTGTAATTTTTTTTTGGTTGAACTAAAAAGAAAAAATTCAAATTTAAAATAGAATTGAGATATTTTCTATCTATCACAACTTCTACTGAAAAATTAAAGACTATATATATAGTTTCTGAAAATTAAAAAAAATTTTAATTTATTTTTTGGAAACTCTTTATTTTCTCAAATTTTGATTATTTTTTAATTTTAATTGGGAAGAAAAAGTAGAGGATTAAAGCCCAAATAAGTTTCGTTTCAAGAATCTTAATTTTGCAATTAAAATAATGGCTATAGTCATAGTTTTCAAAATCTCGATCCAATCCTATCAACCATACGATTCTACGATCTAAATTTACTAAAACAATCTCGATTCTAATTATGATCCTACCTTATTATGTAAATAAAATATAGTTATATTTACTCAAAAAAACTTTTTATATCTAAGAAAAATTAAGATTTATTATTATATAATAATTGAATTAGTTTAATCATGTATTTATTAGCTTTTAATAATAAATAAATAAATTGGACATAAATACACTTTGACTGCTATAGTAACTGAAATATTGAAAAAATCATATAAGATATTATAAGAAATCAAAATTGAAATAAAATCATTTAATTATAAACTATACATGAATTTTTTACATATCCATTCATATATTGATTAATAAGTCTTTTAAAAATAATTTATCCATTCATATATTGATTAATAATTCTTTTAAAAATAATTTATAAATTATATTTTCTCATTTTTTCTAAAATCTTACGATCTGATCTCACCGATTCAATTCTGTTACCCCAAATCAATGATGTGTAGATCCTGATCCTATAAATTATGACTATAGTCCCCAAGAGATGATCTTAATTTTGCATCATAATGTCACTACAAGAAAAATCCCCCTTTGGTGACGAAAAAATTTGTGACGGAAAAAATTTCGTCACTAAATGACACATTTAGTGACAAGAACTCGAGTCGTCACAGAATTTTCACAATCTCACCATCTTTAGTGACGAGTGACTAATACTCGTCACCATTTTGTCACTATAGAGTTTGGCGGGAAGTTTCCTGTCAATATGGCACATTTAGTGACGAAACATGGTGACAAAAAAACACTTTCGTCACTAAAATCTTAAAGTTTAGTCATTGGCAATGAAATTATGGTCGTCACCAATTTAGATTGCTTTTAGTGACGAAATTCTTGTCGTTACCAGAATGGATACCTTTTATTATTGCCTTTAATTTCTAATAATTATACTATGACACCCTAATAGTTATAATCTTTTAATTCATATCTCTATATATAAAGTTTTAATGTATAATATTATTAAATATTGATGTATAACAAATAATGAAATTAAATATTATAGGATGTAATAACAATATATGTATTTAGGCATATAATTAGGGATAGATTGAATAAAATATTTTGGCCTAAATTGATTGGTCACAACTTATATAATTATTTCACTTATTGGGTTAAGGATCATAATTGGGTTATATTATTTATCCATTGGGCCAAATTGAAGATTTTAAATTTATGACTCTTAATTTTTACTAATTGCACTAAGACACCTTAATGTATATGAATTTGCCTACATTATTTTTTAAGATACACCATCAATTAATTATGATTGGATTTCGTTGGATTTTCGTTTTTATTTAAATTATAGTGGCCTGACCATCGTAGACGACTTTGGAATGGAAGTTATGTATGAGATCGCACAAGAGTTTGACTCTTTTCTGGCCGAAATTTATATCTGGTACCACGAATTCACAGTGATACTATCGGCGCAAGTCATGGTTCATTCCAGGCTTTCCTACAATCTATTCCTGAGTATATTCTGCGGCCACTTTCTGATTCAGTTCCTTTCTCCAATATTGGCATGTCACTGATAGAATGTATAAATTACATACTTATTAGGTCAATTTTCTTATGTTTTGATTGATTACGATGTTTGTTATGTGAATATTTATTGATTTTATGATTAATGACCAAAGTGGAGCAATTTTAGAAAAAAAAAAAGAAGACAACATCATTGAAGATTCCTTGCTCCAAGCATCTAAGAATGGAAATAAGAAAAAAAATCAGCCACCTTGGAGACAAAAGGGGGCTGGAATTGATCACATAGAAGGGAGGACAGCCAAAAGAAAGAAAAGAAAAAGAAAAGAGAACAAAGGAGGGCTGGAATTGATCACAAAGAAGGGAGGACAGCCACAATGTGGGGAAAAAGAAGAAAAGCAACCAACATACTAAGTGTGTACAACTCAAGGCATTTGATTTTGATTGCAAAAAAGGAAGAAAACCATGTGTATGCTTTCTTTTGGAAGAAAAGAAGCCACCAAATTCCACCTTGAATTATTGGCCACAAACAGTTTTTAATTGGAGAATCAATGCTTTTCCTTGCCTATAAATAGGCAAGGCTTAGCTTGAGCAAAATGCACCACCGGGAAGCACAAGAGCAAACCAAAAACAGTCCCTCTCCTCTCTACTCCCATTCTTCTTTCATTTTCTATTTTTCTCCTCTCTGTTTTGTTTTCTTATTTATCATGTTTAGGAGCTAAATCCTTCTTCTAGTTGAAGGATAATTGAAGGATAGTTCTACAACAATTGTGAGACTTATTGTTTTTAATGTTCTTATAAATTCATGAGTATTTGTTTATTTCTTACAATTTATTATTTATGATTGTGTTGTTTAATTGGATAATTGGTACCATTATTTGATTGACAATATAATCTATTGCTAACTAGAACATCAAGGTTTGATTGTTTTAGTGAAATAGCAATTGACATAATTATTGCTTGGTAAGTGATTCAATTGTGTCAAAGGATAAACAATTTAATTAAAACAACCATGGTATGAGTATGTTTGTTAGAATTGGGTTTCTCTACTTATTAATGCTGTGGGTAAGTTAAATTCTATGGTGGTACCTAGATTATTTACCAACAAGAGAAGTGATTAGTGAGGGTCTCTTAATTGCCAACAAAATAAAGAGAAATTGGTTGCTTGGTGGTACTAAGTGACTATAACCAATTTATTTGTGAATTGATGAGATTAATTTTGTGTCAATGAACAATTGAATGAACCAATCCTGAAATTATTCCTTTAACTAGATCTTGTTAATCATTTAATTTTACTATTTTAAAGTTCTGCATTAATTAATATATTTAGTCTCAATTTGTTAATTTGCATTTTTACATTTTTGCATTTTTGCATATGGAATGGGCACTTTTATGTGTCCAGAGCACCTATGCACGTTTTAAGCGTGTATCAAGACCAGTTAACCATTCTGCGCTTTGACCAGGTGCAGTATACTTACTTTTTTCGAGTGCTCATTTAGATGTGAATGATAATGTTTGCTTAATAATGGGAATTTTATTGTTGTAATTCATATGGCTCCCGTACTCGAAGGAGATATTACAGTCGTTACCGCCGTATTGCACGGCCGGGATTGGGATTTGACTGTTCATCGTATATCTTATTTGTTGGAGTATTGTCGAACCCCATCTGCCGTACCACACACTACGACAATTCGGGATGTTCCAACCCATCCTTATGCCAATACTATTGGATGATATTCATGGGATGCGTAGCCGACGAAGAACAGATACTGATTGGCCAGTTAGACATCGAGTGTATGTGGATATGTGGGACAACCGACACGAGCTCGTTCAAGAAACACATGTTGTGGATGACACATCAGTTCCTTCCCATAATTACCTGTCATGGTATAGGCCTCGAACAATTATTTACATTTTCGACCCGTCCCGAGTTGATACAGCACCGGAGGGCTTCCATGGCACTAGTTCTACATCCAAATATTTGGTAAGAGGTTTGTTTTTTGTTAAAAAAAAAGGCAATGCTTATTATGTTACTTTCCCACAATGTCTATGTCTAACAACCGTATTCCTCCCAGATGAATGCTCTGTCCCGAATCTACCATCTTTCTTTGGATAATATGGCACAGTTTGAAGAACCGGTTGTAGCTCGATTTGCAGAGATAAAAGATTACGTTTCTGATACGATACAGGTTGTTCGAGAGTCTCACAAATTGGAGATCAGTCCACTACAGATCGCTGATCAACCTATGCAGCAAGGCATAGCGCCCCGTGTCATTACTAGGTGGCCTAGGAATGTTTGAGGCAGTAGACAAGGAGGTAGAGGATCTCGCCTCCATCAGAGAAATGAACCTGACACTTTAGGTGGTTCTACACATTCGGGTTCATTTTTGCCTATTACATCTACTCTGTAAACACAAAATGTATTTCCGTCATCGGGGGTTTTCAACACGATAGATCAGCCATCCTCTAGTGTTTTCCACTCTCCAGAGATAAGTAAACTGTCACATCCAATCACTGAGGATAATTTCATGAGGACAGTGATGATGACGATGACGTAGATGAACACATAGAAATTGGTAATGTAGGCATAGACCCGAATGTGACTCAAGAACAGATAATACACTTACGTAGATCTGGGAGAACTATTAGACCAACTATGTGTGGTACCCATGAAAAACTAAGAGGACATAAATAAATAATAAAACTTGTTTAATATAATTTGGAAATTCCAACATGCATCAATCTGCGTCGAATAAGCTGTACCATACATTGTCCATTCATTTAATCTATGTAATGCAATCATAGCCTATATTACCCGTCCATTTTGCTAAATAAATATAAATGAATTGTGATAGAGATAATCAATACTCTTTTTTAAAATGCACTTTCGTCACTTTCATAAATAATTTTATTTTACAAACATAGAATATTACATTTCAACAATAATTAAATGTGGTCTCACTAAATCTATGCTTTGGTAGACTTATCAACCCATGAGGAAATTTAATGAATTTTTTGTACAATGTATATTTATCAACAAACCAATTTCCTTTATCTTTCATATAATTATGTAAATCATTGAATAAATATGTAAACAGATGAGCACTCCATATGGACAAGAACTCATGAAAATCCTTTACTAATTTTATTTGATAAACATTTAAAAAATATGTTTATACGTTTGTTTTAGAATTATTAACAATTATTATTTACAAGAATTAGCCAACAAAATTTACGCATGTGGCGAGATGAAATCTGATTGAAAATACTAAAGGTTTAACACATGTATAGTAGCCACCTAATTCACTTATAGTTTTCTGTTACGAAAATACAATAAATCCCTAACTTGAACAAGTTGTCATGGAGTTAGCAAACCTACGATAAACAAAATGTTACAAAGCAAAAATATGTATATGGTAAAGCTGGAAATACCATCTCTCTATGATAAAACGACAAAAATTACTTGCTAGTGAATCATTCCAACATCACTCTGTGTTTAAAAAGGTGCCTTCTACCGCACTATTCCAATATCTGCTCTACCTTCAGCTTATATAGGCCCAAATGGGAAAAGGTAATTCACAATATCAATTCTAGTTAATTAATGTTTTCAATTATTTGTTGCATAAACCCAAAACCCAAAATTCTAAAGATTAACTTCTAAACTCCTAAACCCCAGATCTCACACCCTAAACCATAAATCCAAAACCCTAAAAGCTAAACCATAAATCCTAAACTCCGAACACTTAATAGCTACATGCAATACGTAGTAATACAACAATTGTAATCTCATTATTACTATTTTATTGTCATTATTAATATTATATATATATATGTTCGTGCCATGCAATAAATAAATATTGCACGTATAAATAAATAAAATGTATATTGAAAATAACTTTACATGTATTATCATTATATCTGTAATTTTTTTAATACTACAATAATTTATACTGATATATATATATCTATATTTATCCTTTATATTTAAATAAACAAAGAGTGTCATCAAAATATGAAACTCTAATTGTATTAACATTGAAATTTTATGAATTAGTAGTGTCATTAATATGATATTAATTCTTCATATTGTTACAGGTATTACATTTTTTATTATTCATATCTTACTAGTAATATTATCGTAATTATTAACTCTTATCAATACTTTAATAATTATCATTATTGGCTTTTCTTATAATAAGTATAATAATACAAATTACGTTATTCAAAATTATTATAGTTAATAATAATAATATTAATTATTATAATATTATCAACTAATTAAAATAATAATTTGGTATAATAATAATTATTTTAATATGATATTCAAACAATAATTTTACTTAAAATAATTAAAACTATGTTATTATTCAAAATAATTATTTTATTTGCAACCTGGATATGTGGCGCATTTCACTAATGCGCACTTAACAAGCCCGGAACTATAAGTCCGGGCCTAGGCGCATTCAAGAAATGCGCCCATATTTCTTGGAATGCGCCCAGGCCCGGACTTACAGTTCCGGGCTTGTTAAGTGCGCATTTGTGAAATGCACCCAAAGAATTGGGCGCATTTTACGAATGCGAACATCACATAATTGGAAACCATTCGTTCCTTAACCTACAAATTTCCTTCTTTTTTTTCCCAATTACAAAATGTGAAAAACCCTCTGAAATTTATGACTACAGATCCTCTCTAAAATAGTAATGTTGGAAATTCAAAGTCGTATGATAGGTAAAACCGGCCTATTTTGAGGATGTGAAGAATAATGTTGTTGAAAATTCTGATTTATCAAGTTGCAAGTTTCATCATAATTCAATTGAACTTTTCGCCTTCATAACAAGGAGAATACTTTTTGATGGCTGTTAAAAGCAATTCACCAAAGGGTACAAGACTCTTAAAATGTTGGAAGAATTAGAGTGATTTTTTTATGTTCATCCATCATCACAAATGTACGAGGTACAATTTACATCGTAATCATTAATTAAAAAGTAAAAAAAAATATCAATTTGTGACGCGACAAGTTTACAACCATTCACTGTAGTTGACAAGTGAAGTGGGAAAGGGAAGAAAACATTGGCATCTCTACTTATGTTTTCAAATGGGAAAACAATTTTATGTACGTTTTTTTCTTCCTTATGTGCACATTATGACTGCAAAAGTTTTGAAAGCTGGAAAGTCAAATTGGTTTTTTTCCGAGTTCTATGTAGTAAGAATATTCATTTATTCTTCTTGGAAAATTGTGGATTCTAGAAGCTAATGGCTCAAAAGAAATCGATTGTGGTTGTTTGTTTTAGCATTTGACAACTTGATCATCATTAGCCAGGGAAGGAGAACCAATATTTTAAAATCGATTGTGGTGATTGTTCTCTCTAAATATTTTAAAATTTTCAAGTACTTTACTTTATAGAATTTTTCAAGTAATTTCCAACATTACGCTTACCATCCATGCTTGTTTTTTTCGTATTTTCAAAAAATAATGACATTAGAATAATGAAAAACTTGTCCTAATGTTGCAGGAATGCCGAGTTAGAAACATAAAATTATGTGTTTTTTATTGGTAGCAGCTGCCTGATTGTTGCTATTTCTCGAAAGACCTTCCGGACAATCACTCGAAAAAGTACACAGTCATCATGCTTTATCGACTGGATCCGGTGCATACGGTCAGTTGAAATTCAACCGATAGTTTTGTTTTATTTTCCCCACTCCTTCAATAAATTAAAACGCAATATTAAATCCCACTACAGGGCCTTTCCTTTTTCTTCACTTTTTTTTCCCCTAAAGAAAACCATTTTGATTGACTGTAGAACCCAAAAAATAATATGAAGATTAAATTGGACAAGATGACTCTAAATTCCGAAATAATACATTAAATTTTCAAAAGTCATAAACAAACAACAAAATCAATATAGGACTTATCTAAAAATTGGAGGGTTATTTTTCTTCTATTTTACACACACAATATAATGGACAACATGTCTTATTTATAAGAATTACTAAAATCCAAATCTAACAAGATTTTCTATCCAATATAAATTTAACTTAGAATAGAATTTAATCACTAAAACTAAATCTAAACAATGGTTAAGCGACGATCAAGTTTGATTAAATTGAATCCCCATGAGTGTAAAATTACTTATTCCCTATGCTCATCTAACATTTGTCTTGCAAAAATCTGTCCTCAGTTTTATCTTCATCTTCATCTAGATTAGGACTTTTTCCATAGGGACACAAAAATACAAAAAACATTAAAAATCCGCCTATTAAACATAAATAGTTGTAGATTGTTGAGAAACAAAATCATACGCTAGATATTATTTCATTTATTTGTGTCTTTGTCCTTTGCTTGGAAAGCTTAGACGCTCATCTATTTGCCAATCCCAAAGAAGTAGAATACGCCATGGATATACTCAGTTGTTGACACGATGAAGTCAATAATGTATGTTCTTGCAAGTGTCAAGATGGCCCACGCTAAATAAGGAACTCTTTGGGCGATGCCATCCTCTCCTCTCTCTATATATACTTATGAACGAACTTGTTTTCGATCATTGAATTAGCACAAATAAACACCCATATCATATATTCACACAAACAAACAAATTCTTAGCAATGGCCGAATTGTTTGTTCCAAAGATAATAGACCAGTTGAGTGATGTTGCCTTTACAAAAATTCGGGAAGGGGTGAACCTACTAATGGGGGTTGAAGAAGAGGTGGATAATCTGTCCTTTAAGTTGACAAGAATCCAAAAAGTACTACATGATGCTGAGAGGAGAAGGCTAACTGAGGAAGCTGTTGGGCTATGGCTGAAAGAGCTGGAAGACATCACTTATGAGATGGAAGATGTGTTGGACGAATGGAATATTAAGATTGACAAGCCCAAGAATCTTGATCAGAAACCTGAATTAACAGGAACAAGGATGTCAATACTCTTGAAGAAGGTGCGTTATTTTATCCCAACTCTTTGTTCTTGTCTTAAAGAAGTTCCAGTACGTGGTGATATTGCTTTGAAGATTAAAGAGATCAATAGTAAACTAGATTCCACATTGACAGAGGCAAATCGATTTAACTTTGTTATTGCACATAGTGCGCATGTGGATTCTAATGAATTTAAGCGCCCTATGACTACCTCCACTTTTGATGAATCAAAGGTGCAGAGTCGAGACTCTGATAAGGAAGTTCTGCTCAAGCAATTATTGTCTGAGAGTGGGATAAATGCTAGTAAAGAAGTTGAGAAAGATGGGGTTATGGTTATTTCTATAGTAGGAGTTGGGGGTAGTGGAAAGACCACATTAGCTCAAATTCTATACAATGATGATAAAGTTCAGAAACATTTTGAACTTAGAAAATGGGTTTGTGTGTCAGATCCTTTTGATGTGAGAAGGATTGCAAATGCTCTCCTTGAGAGCCCAGAAAAGAGCAACATTAATGTATTAGAGTTGGAAACATTGTTCCAACGTATAAAAAATACTTTTTCTGGGAAAAGATTCTTGCTTGTCCTTGATGATGTTTGGACGGAGAAATACTCAGATTGGGAGCCATTAAGGGGCTTAGTCAAGGATGGTGCTCCTGGAAGCATCATTCTTGTGACAACTAGGAAGGAGGTAGTAGCAAGAGTGGTACACACCCATTACATGCATACTCTAGGTCCAATGTCAGATTCAGATTGCTGGTTAATATTGAAAAGTATGGCACTGTTTGAAAGATCTGAGTTGTGTGAGAAAGTGGAGAAGATTGGGCAAAAAATTGCTAAAAAATGCAAAGGCTTACCACTTGCTGCAAAGATTTTGGGAAGTCTTTTGCAATTGAAAGACACAGTACAAGAGTGGCAAAAAGTTTTAAATAGTAAAATATGGCAGATGGAGGAAGCATCTGTGGATCTTTTCCCTCATTTCTATTTGAGTTATAACGAGCTATCTCCTCAATTGAAAAGATGCTTCTCGTACTGTGCTGTCTTTCCTAAAGACACTGAGATGAATGCTGAGGAATTAGTAAGATTGTGGATGGCACAAGGTTATCTTGGTCCTCCAAGTCTAACAGGTGATGATAGGATTGTGAATGGTCGTAAATATTTGAAAATTTTGGCAATGCGTTCTTTCTTTGAAGGGTTAGAAAGATTGCCTTGGGATGAATCTGTAATTGATAGTTGCAAGATGCATGATATAGTTCATGATTTTGCACAATTTCTCACAAAAAATGGATGTCGTGCATTTGATGAGGTTGAGTGCCAAGATATAGAGACTAAAGGAGGACACTTATACAAAGAAAGAGTTCGTCACCTAACATTGCTTGGCAAAACTAAGTCAATAAATTCTTCTGTAGTTCTTGACATTGAAAAGGTGCGAAGTTTTTATGTCACTCGTCGTGTTGAGCCTCCCCAAGATTTGTGTAGCTGTTTAAGATCTGTGAGGTCTTTGAAATTGTCTTACTGTGGATTGGGAGAATTGCCACAAGAGATAGGAAATTTGATTCATCTGCGATTCTTAGATATCAGTTGGAATCCGTTGAAGGAATTGCCGGAAACAATATGTGATTTATATTATCTGGAATCATTAGACGTTTCTTACTGTGACAAACTTCAGTGCCTTCCTCAAAGGATTGGAGATCTTGTACACTTGAGATACCTTCTCAATGGGAGGACACATGGTGTAAAACAAATGCCACCGGGGTTAGACAAGTTGACTTCGCTTTGGAGTTTGGGAAGATTCATTGCTGATGGTGCACCGTCGAATGACATGGCAAAGTTGAAATACTTGAACCAGCTTGAATACTTGGAAATTCGTGTTGTTGGTGGGCATGTAAATTTTAAGAATGCTCAACTGGGGGAAAAAACTAACTTGCAAACTCTGGAATTATATTTTGAAGTGGAGTATTTAGATATAGAAACTACAAATTCGATCGAGATGATGCAATCACCTCCAAATTTACAGAGGCTTTTTCTTAGAGGGTATCCAAGACCCGAATTACCAAAGTGGATTGCGGCGGCTAACTCTCTCATCAATTTGGATTTGGCCAAATGTCATATTTGGTCATTGCCTGCTTTGGGACAGCTGTCATCACTCCAGTCCATTAGGCTCATTGATCTTCCGAACCTAAAACATATAGGTCGTGAATTATTTGGACTACCTGATCATCTGCAGGCACAAGGCCCAGGTCACCATGATGATGATGATGACGACAATGCTAAAGTAACAGCATTTCCCAGTTTGAAAACATTAATTATTAGAAGTCTATGGAATTGGGAAACATGGGAAGACATAAGTGAAGAAGATGAAGAGAAAATGAAGAATGGCACTGTCTCAATTATGCCACGCCTTGAGCACTTAGAGATTAATTACTGTAAGAAGCTGAAGGCACTGCCACATCGGCTCCTTGGGAAGTCATCATCGCTCAAATCATTAACAATTAGGAATTGCGATCAATTGAGTGAGCGGTACTCAAAGGAAACCGGAGCCGATTGGTTGGCACACGTTCCAAAGGTTATCATAAAGTGGTAAGTTTTCCTCTGTATGAATATTAATTTGTTTATATTAATTCTTGAGTGGATGATAATGTTGAAATCCCTCCCAACTATAGATAGTCATGAATTTCATTTTGATAATGATGATAACAGAGCACGAGTCATATTCTAGCCCAACTAGATGGATGGACGGACGAAACTTCTCCAAGTTTGTAATTTAATTTTCTCCATTTTCTTAATACTCTTCCGTTGATTATTTACGGTTTCTGATTACTTATGCCCTTTTTGTTCCTTTTTGATCTTCCATATCCATGATTTCATAAAAGGAGAGCTAGTTGCTATGGGCTCAAAAACTGCTGCCAATTCCAAAGGATGGAAGGATCCATGCATCAACTTCATCATCATCTTCTTCTTAAAGCTAGCTTTGCTTTGCTATGCGCACACGTCTGATATGGAGAATAACTGGCAGTCCTCTTTATTGTTATTATTTTTATGCCGGTGGTTGTAATTTGCTACTGCATTTTTAATACTCTTTATATTGTTAGTGTTATTTGTACGTGAGAATTGTGATATTTCATATCATTTGTACTGACAATATTTAGTTATCAGTGATCTTTTAACTAGTTATTCTTTAAGTTAATTACTCATAGAAATGTAGTTCTACTTTGAAAGTAAAAGAAAGAGTTCATCATCTTGCATACTTAAAATTGAGTAAGAATGACCTGAAATCTTGTTATGGTCAAGAAAAATATTGGTACTATTATTTCTTGTTGTTCATAAATGGAGTTCATATTTGATTAGCAGTCACTTTACTATTGAGAATAGCCTCCAAAATCTAACTTTACTAATAGGCTAGATGGAATGGACGACGTAGAAAACCGTCGAATACGGCCTGGCTTGCTTTGAGGATTCCTTGATTCTGATTCAATAGGATTTGAGCTATCCTTGCTTCTTGCCCATCTCTTTATGTTATGAATCACACTTGCTGATCTGGCATGGCCCAGGCCACCCACGGCCAGCCCCAAAAGGGGCTGCTGTGGGTGCCCTAAGCATTTGTTGAGCCGTCTCTGATAAACCAGTTCCTCAAGAAAGCTGAACCTGTCATTTTGCAGTTTGTCTATTATCGTTCGCATGCTTCAGTCTGCTTATTTCTTCCTGAAATTGGGCAACTGTTTTATGCTGCAAAATACGAGGACGTAGTGAGTTTTATTAAGTTAAACACTTTGGTAACTTGTGCAAGTTTAGATTCTGATCTCAGAAGATGAATACGATTGAACTTGGTTTTTTAATATTGGATTGCATTGCTCTCATTTTGAAAATATGGGAAATCTGTGAAATGTGTCCCACATTTTGGTCACAGGAAGAGTAGCTCTGTAAAAGACAGTCTGATGAATTACAAAGTAATGGAGGAAGTATAAGTTATTTTTGTTTGTGCACCATATCTTACTAGGGTTGCAAGATCACTTGCGTACTTGCGTATCTGCCGTATTGTATGGTTTTGATTCATGTTCTCCTCCATTTAATTGCAACCCAATTCAGATTATTAAGCATGTGTTGCTTTATCATTTGTGATACAATGAGTAAATTGAGTGTAAACTATCATTCATGAAGTTAACTTCTACTATCATGTCCTCACTGCTTGTACATATTAGCCACGAAATATCAGACAAGTATAGGAAGAAACTACAAATGCAGCAAAAGTAATATTTACAAATTTACAAATTTTATAAACTTGCTAACACTTATAATTTCTCTACTGGGAAACCTATGACAGGTCTTATTTCTGATGCCAGTGATCGGAGCTAGTCTATTTCATCATTGGTTAGTCTCCAACCAAGTGCAGACAAATTCCTCGACTTGTTCGCATATGCTTGATCCATTTGTTTAGTTTGGATCTTTCTGTTTTTTCTTCAGGTATAACAATCCAGAATTCGCTAAAAAGTACAAAGTTTATGCGCTAGCTTTACTAGGCTTTGGCTGGAGTGAGAAGGCAATCATTGATTACGATGCTTTAGTTTGGAGAGATCAGGTTGTGGATTTCATGGAGCATGTAGTCAAAGAACCAGCAATTTTAGTTGGTAACAGTCGACAAATTAATCGCTTTTGCAAGCACTTGGTTTACATACAGATGCTTCATGTTGTTTTGATTATTTCAATATAAAACTATTCTGAGATGCTTATTGTTGCCATGAGAGTTTGAACTTTGGTGCTGAATCATTGACAGAGTGAAAATTGAGGATAGCTGCACAAATATTACTAAAACGAAATTTCACTTTGTTAATTAACGGAATACTACTTTTGTGAATTTATGATACCTGTATAGACATTAGAACTTGCATATTTCCTTTGACTAGCATATGAGACTAAAAGCTTCTCAATTTCACTTGCTATCTTAGGAATTCAATTTTCTGGAATCTGGGATCTTAGTTTAACATCTTTTAAAATTTCCTCGTATCTCAATTCACTGCAGATGCCAAATCAAAAATTTTGTTCGTGCATGTGGAAGTTGAAATTGATTTCTTACTGTGTTGATTTCACAGTCTTGGAGGCTTCACTGCTCTAGTGGCAGCAGCAGCATTACCAGAGAAGGTTAAAGGAGTTTCATTATTGAACTCAGCAGGGCAGTTTGGGGATGCCATTTCTGACGACAATGAATCTGAGGAAACAGCTTTGAAAAATTTGTTCTCAAGCCTTTAAAAGAGCTTTTCCAGTGTATATTTCTTGGATTTTTGTTCTGGCAGGCCAAGCAACCATCTCGGATTGAATCTGTCTTGAAGAGTGTATGTGAAGTCCTTACAAATTAAAAATGGCTTTCTGCATGAGTTGTTCATCACTAATAATCTATATAGGGATGTCTTTTGCAAGCTGTTGGAACGTCTGGTAGTCCAAGAGATGATCCTAGATGCCATGTTACCATAAATGTCTTCTCGTCCATCTTAGCACATATTGAACTGGCTTGCTGCAAAATCCAAATTTTGTCCCCCAGATTCTGTTGGACCTGTTTTGCAGAAATCTTGGAAGCTCCTGGGCTAGGTTACGTTGATATATATTTTTTTTCACGTCCATTTTGCTCTATCTTCTTTCTGGCATATTTAAGGTTGTCAAAGCTTGTAATAATCAAAGTAGGGCATTTCTCCTTTTAGTAGGTAAACTGGACCCATAGAGTCAATTTATGTCCGCTTAATAGTGGCATGATAATTCATAGACTAGATGTCTTGGTTTTAAGATCTAGTTGAAGTCAGAAGTAGCTGCTTTCTCTGAAGTGTTGTTGAGGTTTTTTAGAGCAAGAAGTTTGTCTGTCCTCCATATAACCATCACTTATACATTAGTAAGTAGTGAAGTTTTTATGGTTTTTCCCATTTTGCAAATGCAGGTTTATAAAGATGCTTCAAACGCGGATGACTATCTCATTGATTCAATCACGAGGCCTGCAGCTGACCCAAATACAGGTGAAGTTTATTACAGGTAATTATCTTCATTCTTCTGACTTTAAAGTTGTTTACTACCAGAATGCTTTTTTGTTTTCTTCCTTCCATCAATAGTTTTTAATTGACTCCGTTTGGGTTAATGAGCATGGGACACGCTCTTCTTAGAATTTTGCAGACTAATGACAAGATTCACGTCAAACCAGAGGAGGTATACACTCGACAGTGTCTTGAGCCAACTCTCTTGCCCACTGCTATTGATTTGGGGGTGACTTAGATCCATGGGTTGGCCCTGCGAAGGCGATTCGCATTAAGGAGTTCTATCCGAATACTTCCCTTGTTAACTTACAAGCGGGACATTGTCCGCATGATGAAGTTCCTGAGCTTGTCAATAAGGCTTTATTGGAGTGGGTTTCGACCGTGACATCTACACCACTTGAAACCGCATGAATTTGCCCTCATCACACAATGCAGCAACAGCATATGCCATTGGTGAAAGAAGTTGAATTTAGGCCCCCTGCCAACATTCCCTCATACAATGAAATGGTATCAACATCGACGACATGGGAGAAGAAAATTGGCAAAACCCTGGATAAAATTTACATTCCAGAGGAGGAAGTTCAACATTCAAGGTCAACCATTAGATGCAAGTCTTTCATTCATAAGAATGACAGTTCATGTATGGTGGGACTAAATTCTTTTGCTCCTTGAACTTAATTTTTGCAGATTCTTCAACGCCTTTGAACTTGTTCTTGTCTTTGGTCCACTCAATTTTCGTGAAGGGAGACAACACAAATTCTGAGATTGAAGCTTCTTTTGGTGTGGAAGCATCGGAACTTTATCCAGAAGTTAAATGCACCACAGTGGAAGAATACCTGGATCAGTTTGTATAAAAACTAATTCATCACGTATTAAATACTTGATTGTCTTCTCCCAGTTTGATGCTGTGCCTACTGTGCAACAGATGTACCTCAATGCATGAAGTTTAAAAGTGTCATTTACAAGATGTTGAAGTTCAATGTGATTGAATAATTTATTGCGTAGACATCGCCATTTTTAATGCTCCAGTTGTTCAAAATATTCGTGAAGTTTGAAGATTTAGTATATGCACATAGAGAAATAAGCTGATAATGACATTTTACTTTGCCATCTAATTTTAAGTAAAAAATGGCAACAATTTTAGTTGAAGAATGAAGGAACATCTTACATTTGATCTCCTTTTGGAAAGTTCACAGAGAAGGACCACTTGGAAATGAAGGTGATAAAAGTTCATCTACTTTCTTCAAAGTTCAAGCCAATCTTACACAAGAACCAGAGAGTTAAAACACGAGGCAAGCAATTTATTTATTTATAAAGTTTCTAGTATCCATGTTTCTCAGATACAAGTGCAAAATCAAGTTCTTTCAAGAAAAGGAAAAAAATAAAAATGCCAGTAAAGAAGACCATAGCCATCCTGCTACTAAAGGAACACTTATGTTTAATCACTACTCTATGCATCAAGCATCGCAATGAAATTTTCTGATGCACATGAGAAGGACTAACATATTCAATCTCCAATACATTAGCAAGCATCTCAGATTCGCTCAGACAAATTTTTTTCTTGTAGCTCTAGAAACACAAAATGCATGTAAAGGGTAATGGTTAATGAAAAGATGGCGATCATAGTATGAGCTGATAGTGAGAGGAAAGAATAGAGGTAAAACAAAAGAATTACATTCGATTTTGTCAAAGAACCTGAGTTGGTGTTTTTCTGTTGTTTTCCCGTCTCCTTTATTCTGTTAATTAATGGTTGTAGCTGCAGCAGAATAGAAATACTTGAGTACTTAAACAGATTCTAGAAGTAGGTTTCACATGTAAAATACCCTTACTTTTGTTAAGAATTCAGGAGTGTAAATCCTTCCTCGAGGACCAGTTGGAGGATTTTCTTGAGTATACTTCCCTGTCAGGGCAACTGTGTTAGGTTGAACAATCCAAATATTAGTTCCTTAAGATAGAAAAACATTTTAGAGTTAAGGCACATGAAATGTATGTCCTAGAATGAATGACTATAGGTTTGAAGTTAATAAATCTGAGTACTGGAATAGAACTGGTGGCAACTGTAAATTAACTTTCACCGTGAACGCTTGCCAACAAATTTTAGTGGGACATTTGCCAACAAATTTTAGTGGGTTATTATGTTAATTGCCGCTTATGTTCATACAAAGTATTAACTATACAAGGTACATAAACTTTACCACTTAACATAGTTGAGGAATTTCCATATCCATGTCTATCTTCTACAATAGGAAGTTTTCACTATAGTCTGCTGTCTTGGACAATCCTCTGAATATAAAGGGTGAACTAAGGGAAAGAATACCACTATAGTTAGATACTCCAACAGCCTTCACAAGGCCTTGTTCCACAGCATCTCCAAGGCCGTCAATGTATCCTGAAAAATGATTTCCTGTAAACTAAGCCTATTTTGTACTTAACGATAACTTATCCTTCAACTTTGTGTTATGGTTAACTAAAAGATTTGCTTAATAAAAATGAACCTTCGTTTCCCCATATGCCAGGCCTGAAAATTTACAACATATCTATTAATGATGTGATTGATAAAGGTAAGTGATAAAGGCAATATGAAATCCAGTAACAAAATCAAGTTGTTGGCATGCAGTACGTAAATGGAGATTGAAAATCTAATAATACAGAAACCAGGTCATAATCCTTATTATCCCAACAGTATGCTGACACATCATACTGATTTTCAGATGTTTCGCAGTTGTAATTTGTTAGAGAATCAAATATGGAAAAATGCAGGAAGAAGGAAGTTGACCGGTGGAGCTGATAAAGTTCGACTGATGACAGTCCAAGGTGGCAGAGGGAGTCCTTAAGAGCAGTCAGTACACTTTGACGACCCAGCCTCCATGGCAATGCAGCAAATTTGGTAGCAACTGCAAATTCAACCTCTGGATTCCTTTCTTTCCTTTCCTTGATAAACCTTAGTTAAAATGGTAAATTAGCATTGCAAAAAGAAAGAAACTGCCAGAGGTCTATTTAGTTAAATTATCAAATTGACACAAGAAGAGCTCATAAGTAACCTTCCTAACAGTGTCTCAGAATTTATTGCACCAAATGAGACCTACAAGCCAAAAGATGGAATTTAAGTAATGACAATGCATACATGCTTATTCATGACATTAAGTAAAAATCAGACCCATTTCCCACCCTTAAGCCATAAACTTCAGCAGTATCACAGAATGTAATACAGCAGTCAATGTTCTTATCAAAAGCTCCCTTAGGAGCTTTCATCTTCCTATCTGCCCCATATTCAGAAAGCAAAAGACCAATATAATCAGGAAAAGGAACATATATCAAGGGATGTGCAACAAGAAGAATGTTATTGTTCATTCACTTGTCCTAATACCTCTACCCCAGAGGACTTAGGCTAAATTTTTTAATATCAGGCATGAGTTAGTATCTTAAAATGGATAGAGCAGAATCCTTAACTCGTTCTTTGCTCTCTGGAACCACGTTGAACATAATTTAAAAGTTTAAGTTGTCAGTGAAGGTGCTATATACTTACTTTTTCAGTTAAGCAGGGGAATAACAGAACAGTGAGAACTGAGAAGACCTTTGAGCAACAGAGCACACAAAGAAAGCATAGTGAAGGCAAAATTACAACCTCTGAGGATTTTCTGGTCATGAAATGTATCATTGCTTGCTTGCACAAGGTTAAAGATTTCCAGCACTGAAATTCGTAGATTGGCATCATCTTGAGTTGGTATTATAGTCAATTATCAAATTCAGAATCCTAATTGCCTCTCAAATCTCAAAACCCAAATATAGTCAATTAGTACTATTTTGAGAAATCCATACAATCAGACAAGTAATTCAAATGATTAGAATGCCCTCATCAATGCCCAATGCAATGAAATTACCAGTGATACTATTTTGAACCCTCAAGACCCACAGGAAAACTGCAGGAAATGGACCATAGAAGATCATGCATCGCTAGAGAGAATTTCAAATTTACAAGAAAACCCCACGACAATGGCGTTTATTGACATAAGAATTTTACATCCGAGTGTGAGCGTGGGTCATCATGCCCTTCTAGGAAATAGCAAATTATTCTTTTCACGTCTAATTATACAGGAAACGATAACTAGCCAAGATGCAAGCAAATTGAAACTGCCATCTCACTCGCTACCAATGAGTTTCAGAATCTAAACAGAACATACCATCCCATTCAAAATTGTTCCAGTAACTGGTGTCCCCCCAAGACCAAGCCCCAATGCTAAGCCTTGTAACCTCCAAATCAGAAGGACCCAACCTGACCATATTTTCCTCCGTCTTGACGGCGATTGCATCTTCAGATGAAACAGCTCTCACCCTCAATGCTTTCCCGGGATGGCTGATGAACCCACAAAACAAGCATGCACTGCTCAAGTACAGAGCCATACTGCTATAATAATGTTAGTGTGAAAGTGGCTTATGAGTTTTATTCCTACATAACAAGATTTTTGAACCACACAGAATTTGTGCGCTCAGTTGCATTCAGGACTACAGGAAAGTGAAAGGTTTTTTGGTACACAAGTCTTGCCAAAATGCAACTTCTAGTAATGGATAGCTAAGCTGGCAGCAAAGCAAACCGCGCGACATGGTCTCTAACGTCAAATGAATCTGGACAAAATTCCCCTATCGGGAATTTGGGGGATTAAGGCTAAGGGCACAATTTTTCATTTTTTTTTTCCTTTCAAAATTCCATGTAAAGGCGTGTTATAATTTTCAATTTTTAAAAGAGTAAGTTATACTTTGAATTTCTTTCAAACTGTCATTTAACTTTTTCAATCCATAATTTCAAAAATGAAAGTAACTTTTTCTTGTCCTTTGTAATAGTTCTATCATGGAATTTGTATATAACCCCATATGTGCCTCTCTTTTTAATGGTGAAAATATTTATTAATATTATTAATTAGTCAAATTTTATAATTTTTAAGATTTTCTTAATTTCCCCTTGTAAGAAAGTAGAAAAAATAGAGAGTTTGTAGAATGATTGCTGTATTACTATATATTTCTATGCAATACTTAGCATATATTTATAAGCTTAAACCCTAATCTAAGTAAGGTAAATAAGTAATTACAAATTACATAAGGAGATATCACACAGAGAGTATATAAGAAATATTCTAGGCGACATATTTGGCAGATTTGCTTAATCCTTAACACCTCTCCTCAAGTTGGAGATTTGTGTAAGTCAAAAACTCAAAGCTTGGAAAGAATATGCTAATGTTGCTTGCTACTTAGTGCTTTAGTTAACAAGTCTACTGGTTGTTCCTTGGTGGATACGTGACGTGTCGCAATGATACCTTGCTGGAGCTTCTCTCCTACATAATGGCATTCAACCTCAATGTGTTTGGTGCGCTCATGAAAAATCGAATTTGCCGCTATTTTCTTGACAGTTTCATTGTCACTATAAAGTAAAGCAAGTTGTGTCATATGAAACCCAAAATCTTTCAGAAGTCCCATGATTCACACTATTTCGCTGGTTGTAACTTGCATAGCTTGATATTCTGCCTCGGCTGATGATAGTGAGACAGTGGGTTGTTTTTTTGAATGCCAAGATATTAAAGAATTTCCAAGCATGATGCAGAATCCAGTGGTGGATCTCCTTGTCATTGGGTATGTGCTATAATCGGAATCACAAAAGGCCCATAGCTCAAACTTTGAGGGTGATGGGAACATAAGACCAAGGCTTGGGCAACCCTTTAAGTATTTGATCACCTTTAAATTGGCTTCCATGTGGGATTGCTTCAGATTATGCATAAACTGACTAAAAAGTTGAACTGGAAATGTAATGTCAGGCCTTGTGAGAGTCAAGTAGATGAGTCTGCCAACTAATCTTTGATATACTGCAAGGTCTTCAAGGAGCAGGTTATCGATTTTCTCCTTTGAATCAGCGTCATATTCCACACTTGTGAATTTCTTGTTTTGTTCCATAAGAATAATGACGGCTTAAAACCTACCAATTCAGCCTCAAATATCAGCTCCAATGTGTACTTACTCTGATTTAGTGAAATACCATCTAGAGATCGGGCAATCTCGAGGCCAAGGAAGAATTTCGACGGGCCGAGATCTTTCATAAAGAATGTGGCATTGAGATATTGCTTGAGGTCAGTGATTCCAGCTTGACTGTTGCCGGTAATCAGGATGTCATCAACATAAATAAGTAATGCTACAAAAGAGGTACCCTGAAATTTAGTGAATAATGAATAGTCGTGGCGAGACTAATGAAACCATGCTGGAGTAAAGCACTAGTGAATTTTGTGTTCTATTGACGGGATGCTTGCTTCAACCCATATAAGAATTTTTGCAGTCGACATACTGAACGCTCCCACTGAGTGCGGAATCCGAGGGGAAGCTCCATATAGACCTTCTCGGAAAGATCACCATGAAGAAAAGCATTTTGAGCATCCATCTGAAAAAAAGGCCAATCATGGACAACGGCAAGGGTGATGATAAGGTGAACAGTGACATGCTTAGTTGTAGGAGAAAAAGTGTTTTGATAATCAATGCTTTCACGCTAATTAAAACCCTTGGCCACGAGGCGGGCTTTGTACTGCTCAAGAGTGCCATCGGCATGATACTTGACCTTGTAAACCTATTTGCACCCGATCGGACGGCGACTAGGAGGCAAAGGGACCACATCCCAAGTATGATTCGCCTGAAGAGCATTAAGTTCATTTTCCATCTCAGTAATCCAATGGGAATTAGTGACAACTTCTTGAAAGGTGGCAGGTTCATGGATGACTGATATAGAAGCAATGAAATGCTGGTGGTGAGGGAAGCAACAGGTCATGGATAGGTAATTAGAGATAGGATAGAGTGAGGCACAAGTCAGATGATAAAGTAGGACAAATGTAATCAGAACTCCAAATGGGAGGTCAAGAGACACGGCTGGACTGACGTAGGGTGGTGTCTGAGGGTTGTTCAGGTGGAACATAGGAAGACAAAGTAGGATCAACCGATGTTGTAAGACAGGCCGATGTGGACACAAGAAGAGAGGACAAAGTATAAGTCTCATCAGACCATATAGTTGGTGTGGTCGAAGCGAGCTAATCAAAGGTCTTCATAGAAGAGAAAGAGGAAAAAGGGAAAACATTTTCTTAAAAGACAACATCCCGACTAACAAAAAATTTGTCAGAAATAGGGTCATACAGGCGGTAACCCTTCTGAAAATGGGGTAACCCATGAAGATGCACGGAGTAGCACGTAGACTAAATTTGTCGCGGTGACCCAATGTGATGGCATAACAGCGACAGTCAAAAACTCGAAGGTGGTCAATGATAGGTGGTTTGCTAAACAGTTGTTCGAATGGGCTAAGGCCATAAATGGATGAGGAAGGCAACTGATTAATGAGGTATGTGGCAGTGAGGATGCAGTCACCCCAAAATTGAGGTGGTATGTGGGCCTGAAACATTAAGGCCCAGGCAACATCTAATAAATGACGGTGTTTGCGTTCAACAACTCCATTTTGTTAAGAGGTATAAACGCAGGAACTCTCATGAAGGATGCCTTGACTGGCAAAGAATGAGCGACATTCCATAGAAAAGAATTTGATCTCATTGTTAGAGCGAATGCGGCGAACAAGTGAACCAAATTGAGTGGATACCATAGAGAGAAAGTGTCGAATTTTGGAAAAAAACTTGAGATTTTGAGTATAAAAGGAAAATTCAGGTAGCACGAGAAAAGTCATCGACATTGGTAAGGAAATATCATGCACCATCATAAGTGGAAGTCCGATGGGGATCCCAGACATCTATATGGACTAATTCGAAAGTGGCACTCGTAGCAGAGGCGCGAGTGGGAAAAACACTGCGAGTTTGTTTGGCCAAATAACAAATAGGATAGGAAAAAGATGTAGGACACAAAATTGATTGACCATGAGCATGATAAGTCTTTAAGGAAGAATGGCCAAGACGGTGATGCCAAACATCGTAATTAATATTATTGATAAAAATGGAATTACAACTGGAAAAATTTTGGGGAATACAAGTAGTATGCTTTATGGAAGATAAATAACTTTAAAAAACACAATAAAATGAGGTGGGAATGGAAGAGCATAAAAAATACAATCCCGATCAGCTCTGCCGAGCCCGATCAGAACCTCAGTCGTATAGTCCTAAAAGACACAAAAATCGTCGAAAAATATGGCCACACAATTATTATCACGAGTGAGCTTACGAATGGATAACAAATTGTGTTTAAAATGTGGAGCATAGAGGATATGTGTGAGATTTATGGTAGGGTAGGGTCGGGATTGACCAATATGGGTCAAAAGACTAGTAG
Organism: Gynochthodes officinalis; assembly: GCA_020080225.1. Taxonomy (NCBI): domain Eukaryota; kingdom Viridiplantae; phylum Streptophyta; class Magnoliopsida; order Gentianales; family Rubiaceae; genus Gynochthodes; species Gynochthodes officinalis. The sequence continues at coordinate 35,396,526 of CM034623.1, read as the reverse complement.
AGTGATCAAGCAAAGTAATGGAGATAGGGGCAACACAGGGAAAAAATGAATCTAAAATAGGCAAATTGCATGTGATGTGGTCACTTGCACCTAAATTGATAATCCAAGCAGATGAAAAAGGTTAGAAGGTATAGTATTACTTGAGAAAGTTACCGTGGAATTAGAGGATCCCATTTGATTTAGGAGAGTGACAAGTTTTTGCTGCTGATCCATGGTGAGATGAAGCCCAGAGGAGCAACCATAAATATTGCCAGGACTAGGGGTCGCAGAGCCCAAGATAACTACACTGTAATAGGAAGATGGATTAGTGAAAGAATTAGTGCCACTATATGAGTCTATGGGTTGGGGGCTATATCCAAAAAGAGCAGAAAGAAGCCCAAATCCAGGAGAAGGAAGCTGAGTTGCAGCATTATGAGCTAGAGGCCCAGAACTAGTGTTGCTTTTTATGTAGGCCACCTCGCTGTTTGGGCTTTCAGTTGGGGGGATAGCCCACAAAGAGAAAATAGGCTTCGCGAACATGGCCTGGTTTCTAACAATGATTACAAAATGGACGCGGCCCAGTGGGCAAGCTGGGAGAGGGCTGTGGCCCAAAATGCCCATTAGTCACACCTGGCCGAAAAGACCCAAAAGGCAAGCCTAGAGAAGGCTGAGGTCCAAATGCCGTTAGGCCTGCTTGCTGCCAAGAGCTAAGCTCTGTCTTCATTGCCCCTGGCCCAGAAGAAGCAATCGGGACCCGTTGAATAGCAAAAGCAACGCCATCGCCGGTGGGAGGCTAGCCATCGAGGGAAGAGCGCTAGTGGAGATCTTGCTTGGTGAGCACATGCAACTTCTCAAGTGAGAGGAAATCATCACAGGCAAGGACGTGGGTTCACAAAGTGTGAAATTCCTCCGTAAAAGCAAGCAAGAAAGTCATTGCACGGTCTTCGTTTTCGTGCGAGCAGAGGCGGTCATTCACTTGACACTTGCAGTGGCCAAAATGCAACTTCTAGTAATGGATAGCTAAGCTGGCAGCAAAGCGAACCACGCGACATGGTCTCTAACTTGTACACGTCTGACTCAACATGAATCTGGACAAAATTCCCCTATTGGGAATTTAGGGGATTAAGGCTAAGGGCAGAATTTTTCATTTTTTTTTCTTTTCAAAATTCTATGTAAAGGCATGTTATAATTTTCAATTTTTAAAAGAGTAAGTTATATTTTTTGAATTTCTTTCAAATTGTCATTTAGCTTTTTTAATCCATAACTTCAAAATTTAAAGTAATTTTTTCTTGTCCTTTGTAATAGTTCTATCATGGAATTTGTACATAACCCTATATGTGCCTCTCTTTTTAATGGTAAAAATATTTATTAATAGTATTAATTAGTCAAAATTTATAATTTTTAAGATTTTCTTAATTTCCCCTTTTCTTCTTTTTCTTCTTCCTTCCCCTCCTCTCTTTTTTCTTCTTCTTCTTCAATTTTATCCTATGTCCTCCAACACTATATTCACATCTTAACTAATGTACCTCTTGTTATGAATTATTCGGTGAATATCTATTGATGTTCTTTATATTTATTCCTTGATATTTCATAGAGTGAATTTCACTTTACTCTTTTGTGATTTACCGCAAAGACACTTTCTTGCCTTATACTTTAAAAACTCCTACTTTCCTCCCTCTGGTTTGGAGCGTACTGGAAATCTAACGGAACTCCAAAACAACAATAGAGATAATGTGAAATACCAATAATTTATATTATTATATAAATTTTGTGAATTACCCGCACATCCCATATGTATATTTGCAAAAAAAAATAAATTGTGCATTATAATGAATTGAAAAAAAATATGTTAACATATAAATTTTGCAATCCACATATACTTACATAGTTTTTTATATATATGCTGGATAACTTTACTATTTTATATTGAAAACAATTACTCATTACTAAATTTAAAAATAAGAGTTGCTCTTATTAGTTTAGCAAAACATTTTCACATAAAAAGTATTGATTTTCCTCTATAAGAGTCACTCTTAATAGAATTTTTTAAAAAATAAATATTTTAATCAACAACATTATCATAAATTTATTTTATTTTTAAATTAATTTAACAAAGTAATTAGATAGTTCAAAAAATAAATTAAAAGAATATATAATATGATATTATTTTAAAGATTTTAAACACATAAATTTTTCTAAAAAATAGTAAGACTCTATATTTATTAAAAATTTCAAATAATAGGGCATTCCTCTTACAAATTACAAATCGTTATATTAAAAGGATAAGTAGATGGAAATCTTTTGTTGCCAAGTTTTCTGCACGTTCCAATTTTCTCTTTAATGATATAGTTTTATAAAATTTTGATGCTATTTTCGTATTTTCTTATCACTTTTATTTGTATTAATTAAATTAAATTTATTGTATTTTATTTATTTTCATGTTAAAAAAATTATTATTAGTTATTTAAATTTTACTTCCAAAGTCAATCAATAATTACAATCTAAAATTAATTAAACATTTTTTCCTAGGAAGAGATTTTTTTTCCTATTTATATTATCATATAACTTTTGTAACCTATTTACATTTACATAGTTCTCTTATATATATTCCTAAAAGTTTTACTTTTTTAATAGTGAAAAAAATTTGTTCATTACTATAAATTAAAGAAAATGTAGAACATAATTAGTATAAAAAATGATTTGTATTTCATTATGTAAATATCAACTAAACAATTAGTCACATTAACTTTACAACAACTAAGTTACGCGTTTTAAATACTTTAATGCGCCCAATAGTAGAATTTTCTTTAAAATAGAAAAACACAATACTTTAATTAATGACATAATAATATAAAGTACTACTCCTTCTATCTCAAAAAAAAAAGTATACTTTTGAATAAAAATTTTATTTTACCCTTACTAATAAAAAGCATGTGAGGTCTGAAATTAAAAAGAAATGATAAAAATGATACATACACATTTTATGATACATTAATTATGTTGTATCTTATAACTAAAAAGAAAATATATCAAATTAAAATTGGGTTTTTTTATTTTTTTATGGGAAAAGGATTACTGAATTAACGAAAAGGAACTTTATAGTTCAAAATATACAGCAAAATTAGTTAAGTATGCCAATTAAATATTGTAGAAAGCACACAAAACTTTTGTTGAAAAATTAATGGTTATTATATTTTATGTTATCACTGGGCATACTCCGGACTTTGTTTGGAGTTAAAGAATGACTAAAGTTTCCAAAGCCGGAAAAGGGGGGAGATTATCAAAAATTGGAAAAAAATATTTCATACAATCTCTACATCTTTATTTTTAGTGTAGTAAACTAATCATATAATATATATATATATATATATATACACATATATATATAGCTTTTTTAGTTTAATTAGCACCTACCAAGTTTCCTAATTAAAATTACTCACTAGTTTGATACACAGGTGAACTAATGTTGCGGACAAAAACTTTAATAATTAGAATATGGAAAAAAGAAATTTGAGAACTCAAACCACATATACAAGTTCTCAATGCATTTTAATTTCTTCCAAAATAACCATTGTCCTTTTTCCATGTAAATTGGGATGTCTTTGTATCTGCAAGTGGAATTAGCACTCTTATTATTGTAAATTTAGTTAATGGTGCATAAGCATCAAAATAATCTACACCATGCTCCTATCTGAAACATTTTACTACTAGTTTTACTTTCATTTTGTCCAAAGTTCCATCAACCTTTCTTTTAGTTCTAAAATCCACTTGCAACCTATTGATTTGCAACCAGATGGAAGATCTACCAATTCTCATGTATTATTTTTCGTTGCAGAATCCATTTCATCATTTATTCCATTTTTCTAGAAAGCAGCATAATGGGATTTTACTGTCTCATCATTTTTTTGAGGATCTGTTTATGTATTATAGTAAAAGGAGATTTGATTATTCACTACTTTTTTAGTTCCTTCACAAGGAACATAAATAATTTAGTTCGAAATTCTTACCTTTTCGAGCTCTTTTGCCCTTTCAAAGTTCCATAACTTCTTCATTATCACAGTTTGTGATTTCTTTCCATTTATTAAGGTCTGTACATTTTCCTTGTGAAAAGGTTTTTGGAATAGATTTAATTATGTTTCTTTCAAAAATGGCATCCCTTGATTCAATGACAGTATTTATTGAAATTGACTCATTAGGTTCAATTACCATGAACTTATAAGTCTTAATACTATGACCATATTCTAAAAAGATGCATTCAACTCCCCTTTCACCCAATTTATTTCTTTTTGTTCAAGTACTTTTAAAACTACCTTAAAACCCCAATTAGGTTTTCTCTTGTTCCAAAATTCATATGGAATTATTTTACTCCTCTTGTTTGTAACTCTATTTAGAATATGACAAGCAATTAGCATTGTGTCTCTCCAAAAGCTTGACTAAATGCTGAGTTTGATATCATTACATTCACCATTTCAATTAAAAATTCTATTTTTATATGCTGCCACATCATTTTGTTGTGATGGGTAGGGGACAATTGTTTCATGAACCATGCTGGTAGTCTGAAAATACTTTATGTCAAAGTACCCTCCCGCTCTATTGGACCTTAATTTTTTTAAAAAGGTCTCAAAATGCAATTTAACCTCAATTTTATACATATTAGAATAATGCAAGAGTTCATATTTAGAATGTAGTAGCTAAACATAATAGTATCCACTATAATCATCAACGAACGTCAGAAAATAATTTTTTTACCACCTATTATAGGAGTAGTATATAAATCACACACATCGATGCGAATTAATTCAAGTATATTTGTGGTAGGAAATGAATTTTTAGTTATTTTAACGAGCATGCAAGTTGGCCATTTTTCTTCTTTATTATCAAAGTTGGGCAATAAATGTAATTTAATCAAACTATATATTTAAAAAAAAAATTAACATGTCCAAAATATCAAAACTGGTTGTAACATTCTTTTTAAAATATCAATTATATTCAATCTAAATATGCATTTACTAATCTCCCTTTGAATAGAATAAACTTGTCTATCTCAAATATAAGTTCAAAACCATACTTATTAAATAAGTTACCCGAAACAAGATTTTTCCTCACTTTTGGTACAAAACATGCATTTTTTAATGTCAACACTTTCCCAGAGGTGAACTTTACCACCACATTCCCACCTCCTTCAATACAAAAATTTAATAATTAGAAAGAAATTTAGGACTTGTTTGGTTGGTAGGAAATCTGAACTTGGAAAGTAATTTATTTTTTTATTTTTAAATTCTTGTGTTTGGTTAGTTTAGGAAGTAATATAATTACTTTCTTGTGTTTGTTTCAGTTTTAAATTCTTTTCGAAAATAATTAGAATTCTGAAAATAAGTGTAACATTTTAGGATTCTAATTTTTTACTAAAAGTTATTATTCTGATTACTTTTTTTTTTATGATTTTAGTCTAAATGACATATTTTTAACTTTTAATCTTATTTTAGCTACTCTTTCTCTTTAACTCTCATATATCTTTTATTTTTTAAATATTATTTATGTGATCTTTTATTTCAATCATTATTAGTTTAATTTTTTATTTTAAAAAATTTATTTTAGAACTTTTTTATTGAAATTCATAATTTATTAGAATTAAAAATTATATAAATTTTCTTTTCTTTTATCATTAAATTTTTTGAACTATAGTTAAATTTCATCCTAAACAAAGGTTTTTTTTTTGTTCAATTTTGCTACTAAATTATTAACATCATCATTATTATTCATTTTTTTACTGAAAATATACTTTTATTTGTACATTTGTCATTGAAATTACCTTTTTCATATTTTTTTTCCTATTTATATTTCTTTATCTTTTTTAATTTTCATTATTTATTAGTACATAAACTTATTGTGGTAGTACTAATAAATAAACGTTTTATAAACTATAACAATATGATTGTAAAATATCAGTATTCTAGAATTAGTATTTTTTCTTTTGGGTTTAAATATTGTTATATGTTGAAATTGACATAATTAAAAAATGTTAAATTATATTTTGGTAAAAGTACCACAAAAGGTTGTCTCTATTATTGATATAAAATAAGAAGAATAATATGATATATGTACATGCCAAATAAATTATATTTAAAATATATTAATCTAAATAAAATAATGAAACATGAATTATATTAACTTTCCCGTAAATATTTCTATTCTTTCCAAACATAAGTAAGTATTCAAAATTTTCAGAATTAAATTCCTAATATTCAAGTTCCCTTAAAAAGTATTCATTTTCTCCAGAATTAAATTTTTAAAAATCATATTCGCATATAATTTTACTTTCCTACCAACTAGACGAGAGCCCTTTGGGCATGTTTAAAAAATATCAGCTTCTCACAAAAACAAACTAAAGGCTATAGTACCCTATGATTGAGAATTTTTTTTTTTTTGAAAATTTTATTTCTTGCTTTTCCACTATAATGTGTTGGTTCATCTAGTTTTCATCGAATAAGAATGCAAATTTTAATTTGTTTTGAAAAACAAAGCACTGTGCATATAGTCCACAAGTTAGAGTTACTTTTTCCAAAGTCTCAATTTTACGTAAGAGCTAAATGCTAAGGTCTATGACTATTGAGAATTTTCAAAAAAAAAAAAAATTACTTTCTAAGTTTTTTATTTTTTTCATTTTCTTTTATTGAGCTTCCCTTTGAATGGGAGGAGAAAGTTTAGAATTTGAACCATGAACCATGGATGTAGTTTTTTCCATGTATCTCAAACTCTTACAAAAAACGAGAGAAAAAAAAACCTTCTTTTGAAATTTGAACTTTTCATTTTAAATTAATTTTCTTATTATTTGTTAAATTCAATTGGGTAGGAAGATAGCCAGAGACTTCAAAGCAAATGAGTAATTTTTGAAAAATTTCCATTTTTGCAAAACAAAAAAACATAGAAAAGGAAAAGGGTAAAGGTTAAAGTCCACAAGGATTGCGAATTTTTCAACTTCTAATGTTCTTATTTTTGTCATAATGTGTTCTTTCATCAAGCTTTGGTCGAATATGAAAAAAGGAAATTTGAGAACCCAAACCACATAGAAAAACTGGGATGTTTTTTTATTTAATAAAAATTTATTTTCTCAAAATTTCATAACTTCAATGCTTGTTATTATATAAGTAGAAAGAAATTTTAGAATTTAAGGCACAAAAGCGTTATTTTAAGTATCTCATTTTTTTCCTAAAGAAATATGTTTGGATTGTGTTTCATTTGGAAAAAATTAACTTTTTTCAAACAAAAATAAAACATCCAAATATCTTTTATTTCAAAATTCAAAATTTTCCTCCTAAATTCTACTAACATAATTTTAAACAAAATTTCCTTTTTTTTCCCACTAAAATACTTTTTCTATCAAAAAATTTCCACACATTCCAATAACAAAATTTCTCAAATAAATCACAATTCAAACATAGGTATAGTGCATGGGAACTGAGATTTTTTTAAAATTCAATTTCCTTAATTTAGCCGTGTAATGTTATTTTTCGCTGGACTAAAAAGAAAAAGCTCAAATTTAAAATAGAATTGAGATATTTTCTATCTATCACAACTTCTAGTGAAAAATGAAAGACCATATATATAGGTCACAAAAACTGGGAATTTTTTTTAATTTAATTTTTCAAAAATCTTTATTTTCCCAAATTTTCATTATTCTTTAATTTTAATTGGAAAGAAAAAGTAGAGAATTAAAGTAAAAAAAGATTTCGTTTCAAGAATCTTAGGGTTTGTTTGGAGTGTGATGTATTTGGAAAAAGGTGTATTGGAATGTGTAAAAATTTTAGTGGGTATTTTTTGATAGAAAAAGTATTTTGGAGTGAAAAATAAGAAGGAAATTTTTTTAAAATTATGTAAGATGAATTTGAGTGGAAAATTTTGAATTTTAAATTTTGAAATAAAAATGTGTTTGGATAGTTTGTTTTTGTTTAAGAATTTACTTATTTGCAAATAAAAATCCTTAGTCCAAACAGACCCTAATTTTGCAATTAAAATAATGGCTATAGTCCCCGAGAGATTATCTCAATTTTGCACCATAATGAGTTTGCTCATCTGGGTTTCATTAAATTAATTAAATAATAAAATTGATAATTTAAAGCAATAATGAGTTGTTTTTATTGAAGGTAAGAGTGTTTTCCTAAATCCAAACAAGTAAGAAAGAATTAAAATAGTAACAAATTAAAAAAATTCAAAGTCCACTTACTTAATATTATGGAATATTTGTGTTAGACTCCTATGTTTAGTTTGTGTTTCATTTGTAAAAAGTTAACTTTTATTAAACAAAAATAAAACATCCAAATAGTTTTTTATTTCAAAATTTAAAATTTTCCTAACATAATTTAAAAAAAAATTGCTTTTATTTTCTCTAAAAAATACTTTTTCTGCTAAATAATTCTCACCAAAATTTTTACACATTCCAATACAAAATTTCTCAAATAAATCACAATCTAAACATAGTAAGTGATTTCCCAACTCCCTTCTCCTAACATGAGTTGTTAGGTTGTTGTTTTTTTTTCCCCAAAAAGGATGGTGTTCACAAAAAACAATAAAATTATTGTCGACGAGGATATTAGATTTTTTAAAAATATTAATTTTCTAAAATTTTCATAATTTTTTGTACGTTTACGAAGTTTTCATAAATTTCTTGAGGAAATAAATTGTTTTAAATAGCTAAAATAGCAAAATAATCTTTTTTTTTAACTTGTACAATTTCAAGGATCTCACTTTTAGGATAGAAATGCTTTGCCACTTTAAATCTTACAATCTCAAAGCTCCCATTTTTTAGTAAATAATTACTTTGTTGCAAAGGGGTGAATGTCAAAGGCAGATCAAACCCCTTACATCCTAATTCCAACAAAATTAGGTAATCGCTAGAGAAAGCCTAACGACTAAATCCAAATATTAACTTTATATGTATTTAGACTAGAGGTTTATATGAGAAAGAAACCAAAAAAAAAAATTGATGAGAAAATATAATTACCAAAAAAAAATTGATGAGAAAATATAATTTTTTAAAAAAAAACAAACATTACGAATATGTCATAAATTGATTGTAAATTTAATAAACACATTATTTAATAGGCACAACAATAAATCAAACTACCTAACCATTATAATAAATTACTAGATCATTTATCACTTAGTTATGCAAAAGTTATGAAAGAATCACTAATCCAAAATTAGATATAATTATATGACTTGTTAATCCATCTTGTCTTATTATGTGATGAAAAATGTGATCAGAGAAATATTCAGTAGTTAATGAAGACAAAGCAGTAGGACAAACTATTTTTTAACTTATCATTTGTTTTAAAATTTGGATTATGTACCATGTTTATCTTTTTATTATTTAATTTTTATGTAGAATATGCCATGGATATACCCAGTTGTTCAAATGATGAAGTAATTAATATATGTTCTGTCAAGGATAGTCCGCCCAAAGAAGTAGAATATGCCATGGATATACCCAGTTGTTCACATGATGAAGTAATTAATATATGTTCTCTCAAGGATAGTCCACACTAAATAAGGATCCATTCACATAATGAAGTAAATAATATATGTTCGGTCAAGTGTCAAGGATGACCCACGCTAAATAATGAACTCTTTGGGTGATGCCATCCTCTACTCTCTCTATATACATATGAACTTATTTGTTTTTGATCATTGAATTAGCACAGCTAAACACCCATATCATATATCCACACAAACAAATTCTTATCAATGGCCGAAGTGTTTGTTTCAAAGATAATAGGCCAGGTCACTGATGTTGCCTTGACAGAAGTTCGTGAAAGGGTGGACCTACTGATGGGGGTTGAAGAAGAGGTGCGTACTCTGACCTTTACGTTGACAAAAATCCAAAAACTTCTACATGATGCTGAGAGAAGACGGCTAAGGGAGGAAGCTGTTTGGGTATGGCTGGAAGAGCTTGAAGACATCACTTATGAGATGGAAGATGTGTTGGACGAATGGAATATCAAGATTCACCAGCCCAAGAATCCTGATCAGGAACCTGAATTAACAGGGACAAGGATGTCAATACTCTTGGAGAAGGTGCGTTCGTTTATCCTATCTCTTTGTTCTCGTCTTAAAGAAGTTCCGGTACGTGGTGATATTGCTTTGAAGATTAAAGAGATCAATGGTAAACTAGATTCCACGTTGACAGAGGCATATCGATTTGACTTTGTTATTGTACATAGTGCGCATGTGGATTCTAATGAATTTAAGCGCCCTATGACTATCTCCACTTTTGATGAATCAAAGGTGCACAGTCGAGACTCTGATAAGGATGTTCTACTCAAGCACTTATTGTCTGAGAGTAGGACTCATACTAGTAAAGAAGTTGAAAAAGATGGGGTTGAGGTTATTTCTATAGTGGGAGGTGGGGGTATTGGAAAGACCACATTAGCTCAAATTCTATACAATGATGATGAAGTTCAGAAACATTTTGAACTTACAAAATGGGTTTGTGTGTCAGATCCTTTTGATGTGAGAAGGATTGCAATTACTCTCCTTGAGAGCCCAGAAAAGAGCAACATTAAGGAATTAGAGTTGGAAACATTGTCCCCATATATAAAAGAAACTTTTTCTGAGAAAAGATTCTTACTTGTCCTTGATGATGTTTGGACTGAGAAATACTCAGATTGGGAGCCATTAATACGCTTACTTAAGGATGGTGCTTCTGGAAGCATCATTCTTGTGACAACTAGGAAGGAGGTAGTAGCAAGAGTGGTACACACCCATTACATGCATACTCTAGGTCCAATGTCAGATTCAGATTGCTGGTTAATATTGAAAAGTATGGCACTGTTTGAAAGATCTGAGTTGTGTGAGAAAGTGGAGAAGATTGGGCAAAAAATTGCTAAAAAATGCAAAGGCTTACCACTTGCTGCAAAGATTTTGGGAAGTCTTTTGCAATTGAAAGACACAGTACAAGAGTGGCAAAAAGTTTTAAATAGTAAAATATGGCAGATGGAGGAAGCATCTGTGGATCTTTTCCCTCATTTCTATTTGAGTTATAACGAGCTATCTCCTCAATTGAAAAGATGCTTCTCGTACTGTGCTGTCTTTCGTAAAGACACTGAGATGAAAGCTGATGAATTAGTAAGACTGTGGATGGCACAAGGTTATCTTGGTCCTCCCAGTCTAACAGGTGATGATACGATTGTGAAGGGTCGTGAATATTTGAAAATTTTGGCAATGCGTTCTTTCTTTGAAGGGTTAGAAAGAGCTGATTGGGATGAATCTGTAATTGTTGGTTGCAAGATGCATGATATAGTTCATGATTTTGCACAATTTCTCACAAAAAATGAATGTCGTTCATTTGATGAGGTTGAGTGCCAAGATATAGAGACTAAAGGAGGACACTTATCCATAGAAAGAGTTCGTCACCTAACATTGCTTGGCAAAACTACTTCAATAAATTCTTCTGTAGTTCTTGACATTGAAAAGGTGCGAAGTTTTTTTTATGTCACTCGTCGTGTTGAGCCTCCCCAAGATTTGTGTAGCTGTTTAAGATCTGTGAGGTCTTTGAAATTGTCTGAATGTAAATTACAAGAATTGCCACAAGAGATAGGAAATTTGATTCATCTGCGATTCTTAGATGTCAGTGGGAATCCGTTGAAGGAATTGCCGGAAACAATATGTGATTTATATTATCTGGAATCATTAGACGTTTCTGATTGTCATCAACTTCAGTGCCTTCCTCAAAGGGTTGGAGATCTTGTACACTTGAGATACCTTCTCAATTATTGGACGGATGCTGTGAAACAAATGCCACCGAGGTTAGACAAGTTGACTTCGCTTTGGAGTTTGGGAAGATTCATTGCTGATGGTGCACCGTCGAATGACATGGTAAAGTTGAAATACTTGAACCAGCTTGAAGAATTGGGAATTGATGTTTGTGGGCAAGTAAATTTTGAGAATGCTCAACTGGGGGAAAAAACTAACTTGCAATTTCTGGATATAAATATTGAAGTGGAGAATTTAGATATAGAAACTACAAATTCGATGGAGATGATGGAACCACCTCCAAATTTACAGAGGCTTTGGCTTTACGGGTATCCAAGACCCGAATTACCAAAGTGGATTGCGGCGGCTAACTCTCTCATCAATTTGGGCTTGGCCAGGTGTCATATTTCGTCATTGCCTGCTTTGGGACAGCTGTCATCACTCCAGTCCATTCAGCTTATTTGGCTTGAGAACCTAAAACATGTAGGTCGTGAATTATTTGGACTACCTGATCATCTGCAGGCACAAGGCCCAGGTCACTATGATGATGATGACGACAATGCTAACGTAACAGCATTTCCCAGTTTGAAAACATTAGTTATTGATGGGCTACCGAATTTGGAAACATGGGAAGACATAAGTGAAGAAGATGAAGAGAAAATGAAGAATGGCACTGTCTCAATTATGCCACGCCTTCAGCAGTTACAGATTTCGGGATGTAGAAAGCTGAAGGCACTGCCACATCGGCTCCTTGGGAAGTCATCATCGCTCAAATCATTAACAATTGAGGATTGCGATCAATTGCGTGAGCGGTACTCAAAGGAAACCGGAGCCGATTGGATGAAGATAGCACACGTTCTAGAGGTTATCATAGATGGGTAAGTTTTCCTCTGTATGAATATTAATTTGTTTATATTAATTGTTTAGTGGATGATAATGTTGAAATCCCTCCCAACTATAGATAGTCATGAATTTCATTTTGATAATGATGATAACAGAGCACGAGTCATATTCTAGCCCAACTAGATGGATGGACGGACGAAACTTCGCCAAGTTTGTAATTTAATTTTCTCCATTTTCTTAATACTCTTCCGTTGATTATTTACGGTTTCTGATTACTTATGCCTTTTATGTTCCTTTTTGATCTTCCATATCCATGATTTCATAAAAGGAGAGCTAGTTGCTATGGGCTCAAAAACTGCTGCCGATTCCAAAGGATGGAAGGATCCATGCATCAACTTCATCTTCTTCTTCTTCTTCAAGCTAGATTTGCTTTGCTATGCGCACACGTCTGATATGGAGAATAACTGGCAGTCCTCTTTATTGTTACTGCATTTTTAATATTCTTTATATTGTAATTTGCTACTGCATTTTTAATACTCTTTATATTGTTAGTGTTATTTGTACGTGAGAATGGTGATATTGCATATCGTTTGTATTGACAATATTTAGTTATCAGTGATCTTTTAACTGCTTATTCTTTAAGTTAATTACTGATAGAAATGTAGTTCCACTCCAAAAGTTAAAGAAAGAGTTCATCATCTTGCATACTTAAAATTGAGTAAGAATGGCCTGAGATCTTGTTATGGTCAAGAAAAATATTGGTACTATTATTTCTTGTTGTTCAGAAATGGATTTCATATTTGATTGCCAGTCACTTTGCTATTGAGAATAGCCTCCAAAATCTAACTTGCTGTTTAGAAATGGAGAAACCAGGCACAAAATCAGTGGCTGGTCAAATTTCTTAGACATGACCTTCGTGTTTAGGCATGATCAAACGTTGTTTATGCTTTTGAAGATGGCCTATGTGGTAGTCATGTGCAACAGATATTTATGGAGATTGAGAAAGAAGACGACAAGCTTCCCATGTCCTATGTTGTTGGTGATATTCTGATTGCCTGTCACCTTGTATAATTTAAAATTGTAATTAGTGGATGTAATGCTGGAGCTCATGTTGTGCCTTATTTGTTATTTTCTTAGTAGTATTTGGCAAGATGTGCCTATTCTTGTCATGATAAGCATGCTCGCATGTTTTTGCTTTCTGGAGCAGCTTCTGGTACTGGCTCTCTCTCTGTGTTTAATATCATTATATTTCCCTTTGCAGTATTTTTTTGCATATAACTTTGCAAAGCATGTTGCTTGGTTTCTTAACTGTTACTTTTCTAAAAATTTGCAGTACGCAGAGTAAAATTCCCTTTTACATTCATTGATGTAGGCTATTGTTTTTGCTTGTGGCCAAAAAATTTCAACTGGAATGAGTATCTACAAATTGAATAATGGGACGCCTTACCTAGATTTTTTCGGGGGGACCTTGGAGACATTTTGGGTTCATTCCTTTTGCAGTTGTGCATTAAAACATGGGGAGAAAAAAATGAAAGAAAGTATCTGGCATTTGTATTTCTTCTTTCTGCAATTCAATATCTTGTCTTTAAAGCATTATTGTAATACCTGATATTTTTTATGTAGGTATCTGACAAGGGACCTCGTGCTCTTGCCATCTCTTTACCTTTCTCTTGCGTTTTAGGCTTTGTTTCAACCATGATAGCTTCTACCATGGGTAAGGTTTATTTCACCTTCTTTTCACTTATGTTTTGAGGCCTCATTTCACCAATGTCAATCAATCAAAGAGAAGGTGAAAACTAAGATGTATAAACTAAGATTTAGAATATGTAATTGAGATGACAACATGAAAAATGCAGCATCAGAAATGGTTCGAGTTCCAATTTGTGCTACTGCAAAATGCTGATCAATCATGTTAAAAGAAATGAATACAATCGCATTGACTTGGGGTGAGTTCTTTAAACTTGTTCTGGGAAAAAATTAATCATGGGAAAATAAGTTTCTGTTTGTAAGATGAAGAACTAATTTTTTGGGTGGATTTTCGCATGTAACATAAAATACACTGCCACTGCTATGTGACAGGAAGCCTTTTCACGATTAGCCTAACTATTGATAGCTCACGATTAGCCTAACTATTGATAGCTCACTGTTCTATTTTATAGAAAGCTGTCATCTTCACAACCCAAATGTTGATACACTTAATGGAAGATATTATTCTACTAATTCATCCTTTTTATACAATTATAACATGTTCGATCACTACAAAAATGGGTTCTGACTACCTGTCACCATAGATGATCAAGATTGGTGATTGGCCTCTCTGTGTTACTGAAGAAATAATTATCCATCTTCTTCCTGAAGTTGAACATGTTTATCTGGTACAACTATACTTCTTTCCTTTTTTTTTATTTGGCACATGTTTTCCTAATCTTTTTCTTCAAATGATCATTCTTGGTGAATTTCTTTTCATTGTTTGGCAGTTAGTAAGAGTTACATGTGGGCTTATGCTTCATTCCAGTTTGCAATGGTCATCCTTTTCGCTCACATATTTTACACTCTGGTAATACTCGCTCTACTTTACTTCTATTCCCTCCATCTTGACTCTTCAAGTCCTTGATGAGCAGTCATTGGCTTGCCCTTGCTTGTCCAACAATTCTCTAACTTTGATGTAAGATATGTGAGCGACCCATAACCAATTGATACATATCTGCAGCTTAATGTAGGTGCAATTCTGTTAGTGCTCCTTTCTTCCTTCACTGGGTTTGGAATTGCAATTAGCACCAATTCACTTCTTGTGGAGTACTTAAGATGGAGAGCAAGTAGACACCAAAATTCCCGTCAGCATCTAAATTGTGTAACACAGCACCATCAACAGGAGTTAAATGTCGCCAATACCAGCACCATAATAATCATGATAATCAGCAATTGCAACATTCACCAGCAAATAATCTATCTGATGGAACAGCTTTCAACATCGGGCATCCGAAAAGCAGGACTCAGGATGTATGAATACATCAATTAGATTGTTAACGTAACCTTTTCAAGTACTTAAGCCCTGAATATCATACTTCAGGTTACTTCACAAACATATATTTGGAAATGGGAAAGCATGAAGTATTTTAGTGGCAACTGTTACAATTTCCAGGAAGGTTACTTCACAAACATATATTTTGAAATGGGAAAGCATGAAGTATTTTAGTGGCAACTGTTACAATTTCCAGGAAGGAAGGACAAAGACAAAATCCAAATAGGGCGAGAAGTTTGCTCCATTTCACAGGGTGCTCAATATGACTTGTACGTGTCTTTTAACACTCTTAGTATTGATGTGCAACAGGTGTCCTGAGTTTTTGTTAGATTATTAATGAGGCTGCAGGTTTTTGCTAGCAAATCAAAGCTGTATTTTGCTACTTCCTATTGCAGAAGAAACATCTGCCATTTGTTATTTTTAGTTTTTCACTTGGAGCTTTCCTGTCCTTGTGCATCACAGACCAAGAATGGAAGGAATGTCTTTGTCGAGGAAATGTTCATATATGTGTTGGTCAATGCTCTTGGGAGCATAAATCTGAGGCTCCAACCATGGTGATGTAGGGCACAATGTAATAGAACTGTGTTTGTTTATGCTCTCTCAAGTCTCACCTCGGCATGAGTTCACCGTGGGAAAACCAGGAGAAAATTTCCAGAACTAACTCGTCCTGAGCACTATGTTTTCGATACATGAGGAGAAGTCAAGCTTCAAAACTTAGGTTAACAAATTAGAGGTACAATGCACATTTTGCTTATGAAAACACATCAATATGTCATTTTACTCGAGGTATCCTGGTGCAAATACAAAACATTTCTACTAGAACTGATTTGTTAAGATGACAAATGATGCCAGATTTCTCGGAGATAGACTCATTTTCATTGGAAGGAAAATCAGGCCAGAAGACGGCCTCAACAAAATCAGAACGACACCTTTGTTACGATCCAGAAAAACTACTTTGTTACGATCAGATAACCTGGTAGAAAATTTCAGCATCGAATTGCTTGTAAATTACCACTTAATCATCAACGAATTCACATGCATCCCCGTAAATGATTGTAAAACTAAAAGGAAAGCCTATTACATTGGGCCAAATCCTTAATGGGAACAAAACATATATAATGCTACAATATTGCAAAATTCTCAGGCAAGGTAAACTAGAATTGATAATACACATCTTCTACGGTATGAACTTGGCAGCCAATAATTTTCCCTTGGAGTATAGCAAGTGCTTGAAATGATCTCGGTAATGCATGTGCTATCGTTTTCTGAACCCAAATTTACCGCATAATGATTCTGGATTTGGGCTTGATGACTGCTTCAATCAGCCTATACATCCATCTGTCTAACATTCCTGCCACATTCATGAAATTAAAATATATATTAGGTGACAAAACACGGAAGCTAAATCTCGCCAGTCCAAAATGGAATGAAAGAAAAAGCATAACGAATCAATAATTAAAAGATGACAAGAAAGGGTGATGAAGACAATGATGTGCAGTCATCATTCACGTAAATCCAAATACACTCTCATTAGTGAGTTCTGGCATATGATTTGAGGTTTCGATCAAGGAAATAAGTAACAAGCTATCAATTAAACAGTGCTCTTGACATCATTTCTTTTTATCCTTGTCATCTTGCAAGCCCATGATGATGCAGATTTAAGGACATAAAATGAAGCTAAATCAGGAAATTGGACGGGATTGCAGTTGTTCTTCTTTCTTTCCTTTTCTGTTCCCCTTTCATTTTGCTTTTTTCTATCATTTGCTTCTTTTAGTCTACTATCAATTCTTCAAAGTCTTCCAGTGATTTTCATAGTTCATATCCTTGCTTAAAACCCATTATCGACAACTGACTGAGGGTATCAAAATTAATGGAGCTAAATAGTGATATGAACAAAACTAAAAGGAAATAGAGGCAATTAAGCCAATGAAGATCATAATGAAGACAGCTGCATGTGATTGGATCCCACATTACAGGAAGTTTAGTCATCTCACTGTCGCTTATTCACCTCACCCCTTGTGGCTGCATTTGTTGCCACTTATTTCCGCATAAGGAATTGGAAGTTTTTCAAAACACACCCCAACAATAAAATTTCATCTACTTGCACTGGATCTGTAACTGAATTATTTCTCCATTCTAAACTATATTCAGATCAGGCATAAGGAATCTGCACCACTCTTCAGTAGATGTATAAACCATATTTCGTGTTCTATCGCTATATTCATGCAATATCAAATTTTGGTAAAAAAATAATAACTTGCAAACTACCAACACAATCCATATTCAATATTCTATTCAATATTCAATTTGCTAACTACACAAGTTTATCGAACATTACTCAAAAGTAAAAATCACAAGTACCAACCGGTCAAGGCGAATGTCCCACCCAGTACTACACAAAGCCGAGTAATGAAGTGGAGGAAATTGCGACGTTCTTCTTTGATTGTAACAGTAATTGGTGACAAATCATACAAAAAGTATACAGCTGTATTGAATAGAAAAAATCATTTAGTAGACTGGTGACATTGAAAAGGTTGGGGAAAGAAAATTACAGAATTCTGCAAATAACTAATACCAGTACAAACCTGGTCATGTCCAGTCAAATTCACTCATGGGTGAGAAATACTCCGTAACTGAGAAATGATTAGTTGGTAGGACTTCTTTGAATATATAGTTATATTCTGTAGGAACAATCTGCAAAGACAAAACAAGATAAAATGAATTTGGAAGTGTACAGAGAAACCTGTTTATGGATAAAAAAAAAATGCAGCCACATGTGCACCTCATTTGAATGTAAAAAGGCAGAGCCAAACCCAATCAATTCACAGATTATCAGTCATTGCATTCGGTAGTTTTATAACATGAACTCTTATAATTAACCACCACGACAAAAATTATCCACAGTTTAGCTCTATTAGTCCAGGCCTAAACTCAAACCTTTATGTAGTACTTGAACGTTCCACTTGTCCCATGCAAAATCCTTGATGTCCCATCAAGTGGGTTGTGAATACCTGGGTATTTGGGCCCAAATGATAAGTCATGAATAATATGACTTGAATAGCTCCTTCATGATATTTGGGCCCAAATTACGTTGACATGAATAGCTCCTTCAAATATCTGCAAAAGAGAAGAAGTAAAAATTATGGCAATCTGCTGAATTTTTTGTCCAAAGTAATCTACCAACTTTACATGCATTTGCCTGGATTAGAAAATGAGATATCTAAGGTCATCCAAGTAAATTTTAAGTACAGAGTTTCTGCATCATTTTTTTTTTGGTCTTTAATAAATGACATTAAACAACAAAAGTGCATCAGCAGCTCCAAGATGACAAAACTGTAGCACAACAATTTGAACAAAGAAAATCTAAATGAGTATTATGCTAGTTCCAGATCTGGTAAGCATGACTAGGCACAATTTCAAGCAGCCCACAAACAACTCTGAATTGCAATTTGCACTTCTCCTTTCATTTTCAAATAAAATAAAAGAAACCATAACCAGTGGAGTTTAATATGTAAAAAAGAGTTTGTATCGCACATATACTGTCAAATACTCAAAACTGAAGTTTACTTCAAAGCCATAAGTTCAAATTTTCATAGAAAAAACTTTTTCTTCTGTGATTGGAAGTTTGGAACATAAAACAAAGTAGTTCAGTTCCCAAATCCCAGGTAGAACGTCTACATTTTTCTGTAGATCTGGAACGAAAAATAAAAAGCTCCATGGGATAAATTCAACTGGAGACTCTTGTAGTGAGCTACAAAATTTTCACAGATGTTTTCAGTCTTCGAGTGAATATCCTCCTTTCCTAGTATCCTCCACAATTTAAACTCACAATCTGACAGCCCAAAACTTCAGTTTTTTACTTTATTTTAGTCACTGGCCTGGGTCAACTCTGAGAGCATTCATCTAATATTTACTAAAACCCCTCAACTATATAATCGTTGAATGAAAGAAAGTATCATAGCAGTTTTACTCAATGCTGCACATTTCCAGGCCTAGTTTGCAGAAATTTATGAATTAAGATTTGCCACTAGATATTCTATCCACCAGTTAAGGTACTAATAGCATTACGTCATTTTAATCCTCGAGCGTCCATAATTTTACTGAATATATACCAAGTATTTGATGATATCAAGAACTCAATATCCTGAAACATTGCTGAAGAGACAACAAATGCACTCAGGACCAGAACGATACATATGAAACATTTCATTCTAGAATGGAGTCTAATATCAAGTTGTTCATATTTGCATTCTTTAAAAAAATTGACATTTTGACCATTCTTCAGATTAAGTATAATAAGTTGAATGAGTTTAAAAATAAACATCATTTTCACATTTGTTACTTTAAGTCAAACATAAAAGACATGAAGGCTGTAAAGACATCTGACCATTTGAGCAACAAATATATTTAACCCATGGACTGAAATATGGAAGTTCCCAGCAACCATCTGCGCATCTAAAACACCATAAACCTGCAAGTGGAATGAACATCTTAATTATTTCAAAGATCAAGGAAAGCTGAACTTAGAGAGCAGTAACAACATACCCGACAGCCTTCTCCATGAGCCAGTGCTTGCTTCACCCTCTTGATCATATCTTCTGCTTCTTTATCCAAACCTTGAAGATGAACTTTATTGTCATGATCATCATGATGGTCTTTGTGATCATCTGCGAGTAGCAATATTTTAAAGGTTATCCAAAATTAGAATATATTCAAGTGGTCACGGAACAAATATGGCCACAAAGCCAAAAAAATGAATGATCTGACATCTTTTATCCAAGAAAAATCCAAATGATTCTGACTGAACCATAACAAAATCATCAGTACTAACAGGAACATCAAATGTCTAGACTCCATCTTTCCAACTTGATGACACAAGATGAATTACAAAGGAGAAGTTATATGGTAACCATATCATGGAGTTTTAGATAGCATCAAAGCCTATAAATTCTATAATTGCAATCATTTAGTAGTACACAAGAGATGAATAAAGAGTCAAAGTTAAAAACAGTAAAATGTATGCAAGAAAGCACAAGTTACGAGTAGCACTTCCAGTACAAGATGAGCAAATATGAAAACAAGCCCTTGTCTTATCCCTGCTAGCACACCCATGTCACACACAGACACACATACAGAGATAGATTATATACTGTCATAACGCTTTGTTACCAAGAGAGAAGTCAAAATCTATAATGTCAAATTCCAAAGAAGAAATGACGCAGAACAAAATATGTTAGAAATACAGGAATTTGGAAAGTTGTAGTTCTCGGAAATCTTGTGGCTTTTAGGAGTTTAAGTTTTTAGTTATATCTAAAATTGGAATTGTATTTAGTCTTAGAAAATTAAAAGGGGTTGGAATCTCCAATAAATAAGTGTGTAAGTAGTAGTTCTGTGTGATTTATGTGATTGTGGTTGAAAAGCACAGGCATGCTCTGTTTTCCCCAAACCCTCGAGTTGGGTTCTTTTGTTTTTTCTTTGTTTCTAGTCTCTGGATTCTTGCTCCATCAATTTTGGTATCGGAGAAGAAATTCTAGTTTAGGTTAATCGATTTTGTGTGATTCAGTTTCTTGTTCCATCCAAAAAAATTTCCTCTCCAAAATAACTTCCAGTAAGAACTATAATAGCAATCTTGAATATCATCGTGAATTCCTAAATTCTCTTGGTTTCATCCTTGACATCACCTTCCGGCTGGATCAACGATTCTTGCGCACCTTCCGGCATCCCTTGTTGTGCTTCCACATGAATGGTAAGTTCCAGGATCAGAATTCAACAACATGCTGTAGTTCATCAATTTGTCACTGTTGCTGGTTTAGTTCAACCTAGGATTGGCCCTCACACAACGTGCCATCAAAACCTGGATGCTTTGATACCAAAATTGATGGAACAACAATCCAAAAACTACAAACACCAGAGGAACAAGAGAACCCAACTCGAGGGTTTAGCAAAACAGAGCACGTCTCTGATTTTCAACTACAATCAAAATAAGTACACAAAACTACTTCAATTTCTTTCCTACATATCTATTTACAGGACAGTCCAGCGCCTTTAATTTCCCATTCTAATTAAAATTTCAATTTAGAAATAACTGAAAACTTAAACTCCTAAAAGACAAACTTTCCAAGGACTACAACTTTCCTAATTACTGTTTTTTCTTTCAACATATTCTATCATGCATCAAAGATATCCAAGTAATGAGCATATATTACCATTAAAAGGATGAATTTCTCATAGAACTGTACGCTATGTACAAATTCTAAGCTTACTACAAGCATGGAAGTGAAGACAAATGGACAAAAAATGGAAATGAAATACACAACAGAGCCCTCCTAAGGAACTGAAACCCAAACTCCTAAATACTTTGTTTCATTATCATCAAGATAACTGCTACATGAAACAAAGAGACAGTTCTATCACAAATAGCTCTAACATGCAATGGAAGTTGAATCAATATAAGAATTTGAGTTGAATCATGCAATCAAGGGGCAATAAGATAAATGTTGAATAATGAACCATTTGTCAAGGAAAAAGGGTGTTGATCTACATTACCCTGGCAGTCTTCAAACACAATAAAAGCCCATAAAACCTCAGAGGTGAGCAATTCCAAGTGTCAAAACAATAGTCTTGTTATTAAAGTAAAAGTTACAAAAGCTAATTGTTTCCTAAAATTTGAGGTCTTTCTATCCTTACACTACCACTAAAAAAAAGTCTCTTTCTCTTCCAAACAACCACCACGATATGAGAAGGAATTAAAGAAAATGTCTGCACTTATGCGATCCTAACTGCATATGACAGCTAAGAAGCAGACATGATACATTAATCTTGACATTTTAATGATAGCACAGAAGCTTAGATATGGAAGTATATATGGATATAAGAGACACAAGGTGGGGTTGGAGAGACAATGTGTCTTTATCTGCTGCTGCAGTCTCGAAATAAAGACAATGTAAGCCAACCAATTCCAAAGATCCCAGTAAAAGCTAAATCACGAAGTATCTTAAAGTGGAGACAATTGGAATATCAAGAATAACTTCCATTCACATAGCTCGAAGGGGTGTAAACTTTCTTTTCCTGGTCAGGATCTTCTCTATTATAAGCATTAAATGGTCTTATGACTTGCATCGCAAGTT
Source organism: Gynochthodes officinalis (assembly GCA_020080225.1). NCBI lineage: Eukaryota > Viridiplantae > Streptophyta > Magnoliopsida > Gentianales > Rubiaceae > Gynochthodes > Gynochthodes officinalis. Next base: position 35,373,804 of record CM034623.1, on the reverse strand, counting down.
ATTATAAGTTTCTTTCGACTTTACCAAATCTTCCTCCAATGCCATTCTTCAACCCCTCCCACAAAATGAGGTTGTTCTGATCACCAAAGCATTCAAGAGAATTTAACATACGCATGTCTTGACATGCATTTGCAAATTCATTAGATGTCATTGAGCATATACAGTGCCAATTTATGCTTTATGCACCTGGAGACAAATAACATTATACCGTACAGTGCAAAAATGAGGAAACAAAAAAATGGTACCATGCTTGTGTGTAGCATGTTCCTTCTCCACAAGATCAGATAAGTATTCTGTACCGATTATATATCCATCACTAAGTGTTCAATTGCACTTCTGATGAACAAGCAGCTCAAAACAAGCTCCCACATAACTGCATTCTGCAATTCCAGTCAACAGGCAACACATTTTGCACCTATCGTTCAACATTGTTTAACACACTAAGAGATGTAAAATTTTGAATAATTTGACTGAAAGTTCTATTTACCAAAGCACATATTTATTGTTTCTATTTTTGGGCATAATTTTCCTTACTCTGGACGGGCAGTCTACAACGTCTTGCTTAACTTCATGAAGTTCCTCTATGCTTCTAAGGCATCTTTCTCTCAGAATTTTAAATGCATACCCATTCATGAATCCATGCACACATATACACAAATATATATAGATAGAAAGTCAACCTTCCATATATTTGTGTCAAGATCCACTTCATTCTTTCCCAAGAGATCAATAGCATCCACACTCAGAACTGAAAGAAGTACATAAACATTTGAAATAAAATCCAAGATGCAAGCTAAAAGCGCTACCAGAATTGATTACATCACAACTGCTGTTATTTAATGTAAAGCAATAAAAGAAAGTAATGAAATACTAACCATCACATGGTAAAGAAGGAAAGGTCATATTAATATGGATTGGCAAAGTTTCTCCTCATTTCAAGTCAACAGCCATCTAAGAAGATACAAGTTTTATCATAGTTAGGAGAAGTCACCAGGGTAATTTAAAACCCACTAAGTGGAAATATATATATATACACACACACACACACATATATAGAATAAAATCAACTACAAAGCCGCAGTACTTATAATGTACAGACAACAATAGCTTCTAACCAACTGCCAGAAGTAGAAGTAAATATATTGAAACTGATGAACAATATTTGTAGTAAGATAGTATCTCAGCTCATGTACAAATAATGTCGCCATGATGATAAGTCCAACAATGGAAACTATAGAAGCAAGAAAAAAAAAAAAAAAAAAACCCTAAAGTTAGCAATGCAATCGATGAGAGCATGAAGTCAACAACAAAACATGAAAGACAATAGCAAATAATTCCAGAAAACAAGGAGTACTCATTTCAGCCTCAGATGATTTAAGAATAAATCCCAGTTTAGTTGGGCTCCGGCATTATGAGCTGAAAACTTGATTCGGCTCCATCATGCCACTATTTATGCAATTTCAATAATAACTCCAGATTCAATGTACTCTAAAGAATTATTTCCTGAAAATGGCATCACCTTTCCCTCCAGTGAACTCTTCGGTTTTTCTACAAATAAATGAACAGAGTGATTATAGGACAGAACTTGGAATACGAAGTATCAAACTTCAGCTACCAGTTTTACAAGAGTCTTTGATTCTCTATTTTATGCAAGTAAGACTCAACCTTTCTAAACACAAATGATGTCAAACTCATCTTTTCCTGCTCATTTTGATGTGAATGTTTCTCACAGTAAATTCACACAGACCACTCTATCCATACGGAGCTACTTTGGGGTAAACGATTCTATCTTGTTTCCCCATAAGCTTTAGAATATGCTCTCTTCCCCATCATTGCAATTATAAGTATTCTTAGAAAAATGCAGGTTGACAATGCTGCCAATGGTAAAACTTCACCAGCTTCCCATAGAATTTCATTGCCCAACAAAATAGGAAAGAAACCAATAGCAAAGGATCCTAAGCAGCATGAAATATAATATAAAAGATGCTTCACGGATTAACGGGAATTTAAAAACTATATTCAAATATAAATTTAGGGTCCAGTTTCATAGCCATTGCCTCATGTCAAAAGGAAACAATTAAACAAACCACTGACAGATGATAGTTTCACCCAGTACTTTAAAATCCTTGATTAGATGAAATATAAAGCAAATTCAGGTCTTTTAACTAGAAGAAAATGAAAATACGTAATATAAATGTAAAATGGAAGAAATACCAAGGGCTCCAGACTTTGTTTTCTGAAACAAATGCTCTTCCGCTCGCGGAAAGGCATCCAGGCTTTTAATTGCTTGTTACACACCCATCTTAATCAACAATCCCCGTCTAACACCGCAAAATTTCAAACGAAAACAACAAACTGAACGCCCAAAAAAAAAAAAAAACAGCGTGATTTTGTCTTTTCACGTGTTAGTAGCATGCCAAACCCTAAATTTCATAACAATTCAAACCAAATTCCAGAAAATTTCCAGCCTTAAATACCAAAAACAAAAAGGGAAAATTAACTTCATCCTTCTCAATTTGTCAAAAAAATCATCCAAAATAATAGTAAAAAAGCAAACGCAATTCACTGGGTAAGTCGTGCCTATAACGCAAGAGGAGGATGAGAGGAAACGCGGCGGTTAGCTTACCGGTGATTGGACGACGGTGCGTGTAATCCAGTGATCGGAGTCTACGAAGGAATTTGCCAGTCTCCTATTTAGGAGAGAGAAAGCTGCGCTTTTTTCTTTTTTTTTTCTTTTTTTTTTAAATTTGTTTGTTTTTAAAGAAATTTTTTTGGTTCTTTAATCTGGTTGGGTTATTGAATGGATTAAGGCAGCCCCCTTACAAGATGTTTGAAGGGCTTTACCCTAAATCAATCCATCAGCATTTTCCAAGTCATAAATTCATTATCCATTTTCCAAGTCATAAATTCATTATCCAATTCATCGTCATCCGTTACCAATTTTTTTCTAGGGAAATTTGCAAAAAAAAGCACTTTTTCGAGCATATAGTTGAAAAATAGTAGTAGGTATAATTTTTTTTACAGTAATAGCAAGTCAACGAGGTTTGACTACGTAAAAAGACATAAATGACATTCTTTTCTTCATCATTTCACTTCACTATCATTGTTCAAATTTTCATACATATTTTTCTTTATTCTTCATCAATTCAAACATCTCATTTCAGACAATCTATAATGGCTTTAATGGGTCCACAATTTAAATTCCCCACGCGGGGAAATTTGCAAAAATTTCTTCTTCTTTTTCATCGTTTCACTTCACCATTAGTGTTCGAATTTCCTACACATTTTTCTTTATTCTTCATCAATTCAAACATCTCATTTCACACAATCTATAGTGGTTTTAATGGGTTTACAAAAATCAAAAACCCATCAGAACCTGAGAAGTCTGATTCTATAGTAAATATGAATATTTCCTATAGAACCATTCTGTAACACGAGAGAAATATGATAAGTTAGAGTTTTGTCGAGCATATGGAGCACATGTCGACATCGTGTAGAATACTATGTAGAGCACATGTCAATTCTATGTCGAGCACCAACAAATTTGTCGAGCACACGTCTTTTTCGTTTTGCTGTAACTCGATTTCATTCTCTTTCCTAGATGTATCTAATGCATATCGTTTCTTAATATATGGGATATTCTACATTGTATTTAGAAGATACTGTGTTGCCAATATCTTTAATTGGGTTTGTAAGTTAGTTCATTATCTTTGTTTGGAAGCATCTTGGCACATTTAATTTTGCAAAACAAGTTGATGCAGACCCGGTTGATGATGAAGATAAGCTCACACAACCAAGGAGGTCCATCCGCATCCAAGCTCGTCAAGTCAAACAAGGAGGTCAAGTTGATGATATCCAAAAGTCTCATTCTTGAGTCCATAAAGTCCTTGTCTTTTTCTAAGTCTTTGTCTTTGCCAATAAGTCTTTGTTTAATTTCCAAGAGCCTAGTCTTTGTTTACCGATAAGTCTTTGTTTAATTCCTAAGAGTCTAGTCTCTTCATTTGCTTGAGTTTGGTTTCCTTGGCTATAAAAGGGCCATCTACTTTGTGTATTGAGGGGACGAGTTTGAAGAAATAAAAACTGCCTTGTGCTTCTATGAACCTTGAAGAGTTCAACCTTGAAAGTCTAGAAGAGCTTTCACTCCGTCCTTGTAGAGTCGGAGCTTTCCAAAATCTGCAACCTTGAAGAGTTGTAGTCAACGATCTGGAAGAATCGTTGTCCTATCTATTTCCTTGGAAGTCTGGAAGAACATCCAACAACGGTTCTAACTATTTTGTTACTTTAACCGGCCAACAAAGTTACTCTCCCGATCCTTTTCTTTTCTTTTCTTTTTTTGAGTAGCCAATCAAAGGCTGCACCACAAGTTTTGAGTATTTGAATAGGAGGACAAGATTTACGGTATTTGACTACGTAATGTACATAATCATGCTTGGAGCAGAAAGTAACATTTTTGCCATCTTTTTTTTTTTGTTTAACATTAGTAGCAAAGGGATCTTTATTCTTTTCTCTCTTTTTTTTTTCATTTTCATTCTCCCTATTTATGAGCTTTAATATTCAAAAAAAGTCTTTCTGTTTTCGCATGCCATCCCAATGAATGAAATTGTTATTATTCTACTTTCTTCTCTTATTTCTATTCTTCTTCTTCATTTGGTCCTTAATTTTACTATGCGACCAATCTCATTTCTTTTTACCAACTTCATGGTAGTCTCCATCTGCATTATATTGCATCTTCGTCATACATTTATGCAACATGAGCTGATGAGCCAATTTGGCAAGATGCGGCCTTGAGACAGACTTGTTAGGAAGGTGCCTGTTAAGGTTAAAGGTGAAAAATGACCAACTAGATTTCCAAAAAATAGAAAAGACGTGTGCTTGACAAATTTTTTTGTGCTCGACATATAATTGACATGTGCTCGACATAGAATTGACATGTACTTTACATAGTACCCGACATGAGCTTGACATAGAATTGACATGTGCTTGACATGGTGCTCGACATGTGCTCGACAAAACTCTAACTTATAGTATTTCTCTCAGGTTCTGTAGGAAATATTCATATTTACTACAGAATCAGACTTCTTTTTAGAGTTGAAACAAAAAGTGTCATAAAAATTTTTTCGAAAAAGATGGGTTTTTTTAGAGTTCTTCTCCAAAAAAGTGTCATAATTTTTTTTTTTTAGAGAAGATGGGATTTTTTTGCACCATGTCAAGCACATGTTAATTCTATGTCGAGCACATGTCAATTTTATATCAAACTCATGTCAATTCTATGTCAAGCATATGTCAATTCTGTGTCGAGCACATGTCAATTCTATGTCGAGCACCAACAAATTTGTCGAGCACACGTTTTTTTTTTGTTTTCTGAAAATCTAGTTGGTCATTTTTTGCCTTTAACCTTGCCAGGCGCCTTCCTAACAAGTCTGTCTCAAGGTCTCATCTTGTGAAATTGGCTCATCAGCTTGTGTTGTAGAAATGTATGACGAAGATGCAATATAATGCAGATGGGGACTACTATGAAGTTAGTAAGATGGAGACTACAGATGAAGCCTTTAATTGGGTTTGTAACTTATCGTATTTCTCTTTTCCTGCTGTGAAGTTGAAGTTATTACTTAGTCAAATCTGTAATAACAATTTCATTCATTGGGATGGCATTTGAAAACAGAAAGACTTTTTTTGAATATTAAAGCTCATAAAATAGGAAGAATGAAAAAAGAAAAGAAAAAAGAAAAAAGATCCCTTTGCTACTAATGTTAAACCCAAAAAAAAAAAAAAAGATGACAAAAATGTTACTTTCTGCTCCAAGCATAATTGTGTACATTACGTAGTCAAATACTATAAATCTTGTTCTCTTATTCAAATACTCAAAACTTGTTTTGCATAATTAACTGTGCTAAGATGCTTTCAAACAAAGATAAGAAACTAACTTGCAAACCCAATTAAAGGCATTGGTAACACGATATCTTCTAAATACAATGTAAAATACCCCACATATTAAGAAAAGATCTGCATTAGATACATCCAGGAAAAGAGAATGAAATTAGGGTAGTAGGCAAAACAGAAAAGACGTGTGCTCGACAAATTTGTTGGTGCTTGACATAGAATTGACATGTGCTCGACATATGTTCGACAAAACTCTAACTTATCATATTTCTCTCAGGTTCTGTAGTGGTTCTATAGGAAATATTCATATTTACTACAGAATCAAACTTCTCAGGTTCTGATGGGTTTTTGGTTCTTGTAGACCCATTAAAACCACTATAGATTGTGTGAAATGAGATGTTTGAATCGATGAAGAATGAAGAAAAATGTGTAGGAAAATTTGAACAGTAATGGTGAAGTGAAACGATGAAGAAGAAGAAATTTTTGCAAATTTCCCCACGCGAGAAATTTGAATTATAGACCCATTAAAGCCACTATAGATTGTCTGAAATGAGATGTTTGAATTGATGAAGAAAAATGTGTAGGAAAATATGAACAGCAATGGTGAAGTGAAACGATGAAGAAAAAGGTCATTTAGGTCTTTTTACATGGTCAAACCGTGTTGACTTGCTATTACTGCAAAAAAATATATACCTACTACTATTCTTCAACTATGCGCTCGAAAAAGTGCTATATTTGCAAATTTTCCTTTTTTTTTTGTCATGAACGGGGCTAAGCCAAAAGAATTATTATTAAGGGAGAAATTCATACCACCTCAGTTTTGGAAAAAAGTTAGTTTCAAAAATTTTGGTTGTTCAAAAAAAAAAAACCTATTTTTGATGTGAAAATTTTGTATTATTAATAATGGTAAGTGTAAATATATTTTTTAGTCATCATACTTTTGTAAAGTTTCAACTTTGGTCACTATATTTTTTTTAATTAAAAAATGTCACTAAACTCCTGAAAGTGCTTCGAAGTTAGTCATTGATAACTCTATTTTATATAGGGCTCGTTTGGTTTGCAGAAAAGTAAAGTTAAATGGGAATACGATTTCGAGGAATTTAATTCTAAGGAAAATGAATACTTTTCTAGGGAATTTAAATTTTAGAAATTTAATTATGAGAATTCTGAATACTTACCTATGTTTGGATAAAATAAAAATATTTATGGGAAAGTTAATGTAACAATGAATCACAAATATATTTTAAATATGATTTATTTGACATGTACTGTACATCTAGCATATTATTCATCTTATTTTATACTAGTGTAGGATTCCCATGCAAGGCATTGGATGTCCAATAATTTGTTAAATACATATTGTTAAAAGTTTAGGGAAAACAAAAATTTTAAAATTTCAAACAATTAAAAAAATCATTAAACAATATACTAAAACTTTTATAAATAAATGTAAAATGACCCTACAAAAGTACAATTCATAGTGCCAAAAAATTCAAAATACAAAAAAAGAAAAAGAAAAAAGTCAAATTAGGGTGGGTAGGGGTGGGGAGTAGATAAGGTCATAAAAGAAGAGAAAAAGAGTAATAATGATTTAATTGAGGATGTAGATATTGCTGTCAAAATTCTTTTATAATTACTATAAAAAGAGTAAAATAATTAATTAATTATGAAAAAACATACCAATGAAAACTAAATTAGTAAAAGGAATAATAAATTTTAACCATCTTCAAATTGCTAAAAATAAATACATAGTAAATAGATAATCTTTTTAAAAGTTTGTAAAATTTAGAACTTTAACTATATTCTAATTACTAAATATTTATATTAATATTACGAGACTATAAAAAGACAATTTAATTCTCAATATTTATAATAATTACATTAAAATTGACTGACAAATTTTTTCCTATTATATAATAGTGATTAATGATAGAGACAACTATTTTTATTCTTTTAATCAAAATATAATATAAAATTTCTTAATTTTGTCATTTGTAATATATAATAATATTTAAACCCCAAAAAAACCTCATTTAAGATGAAATCAAACTACAATTTCAAAAAATTTAATGTAAAAAAATAAAAAATTACATAATTTTAAATTTTAATAAATTATGAATTTGAATAGAAAAAAGTTTTGAAGTAATTTTTTAAAAAAATTAAAAATAATAATAATTAAAATAGAAGATTACATGGCGAATAATTAAAAAATAAAAGATATGTGAGAGTCTAAAGAGAAAAAATAGATGAAATAATATTAAAAGTAAAAAAGATGTTTATTTACACTAAAATTCTAAAACAAGTAATCAGAATGACAACTTTTAGTAAGGAATCAGAATCCTGGAATGTTGCACTTATTTTCCCTATTTTTCAGGAATTTGATTACTTGTCTAAAAAATTTAAAACTGAAACAAACATCGGAAAGTAATCAAATTACTTTCCCAAACTAACCAAACACAGGAATTTAAAACTAAGGAAACAAATTACTTTCCAAGGCAAGAATCCTTGACAACCAAACAGGCCCATAGGGTTTTCTTATTAATTTTTGATTAGAAATTGGCTTGTGTTTTAATTTTTTTTCACATATTTTGGCCAAATTATCCTTTGATTTTATGATTTCCAAGTTTTCAAATATTTTTAGAACTTTTGAGTAAAATTTTGAATTTTCTTCTAATTTGAGGATCAAAGGACTAATCAATTATTTGGGGACTCATTTATTGTCAAAAGCCAAAGAAAAAAGGGAATGAAGCAACTTCGGGCAAAGAAGAAAACAAAGAAACCAAGCTAAGCACAAATCAAGAAATAAGAAACTTCGGGCAGCAACAAAGATATGAAGACTACTGCAATTTGGAAACAACATATGGCTGGGATTTGGAAGAAAAAAAAGAGACTTCAGCTGCAAGAAAGCTACAAGGCAGCTACAAAAAAAGAGGAAATACAAGTCAATTGCAATTAGGAAAGAACAAAATCAGTTGCAACCAGGAAGAAGACAAAAGCATTCTTCAGACAGTTTAGGAAACAGAAACCGTGCTGCACAAGGACCAGAAAAGAGCAAGATCACTACAATTAGGAAATAGAAGACAACTTAGGCAACAAAGGAATCAGACAACAGCAAGGAAATAGAAGCTGAAGACAAGAAGGAAAAGAAAATAATGTGCTACAATTTGGAAATAGAAGCAGCCGAGTTCTTCTATAAAAGAAAAAAGATCCATAGAGTCCTTCACGTCTTCTTCTTCTTCTATTTTTGTTTTCTTTTTTGTAGTTTAGATTTCCTTGTAGCAATTTTTAGGAGAGCAAAGACTTCATTCTTTTCTTTTTTTTTTTATATCTTTAGTTGAATTAGTTATAGCCAAGTTTTTTTTTTGCTTCCAAAGAGTTTAGAAACAACCGTGGGTTAGCAGAATTTTCTCGGAGCGCTTTTCTTTATTCTTGGAACCGCACGTCCTTTGTGTTCTGTTTTGATTTTCTTTATAATTTTCGTAGCTTCTGTCTCGGTTTTTTCTTCATAATTTTAGTAGCTCCTTCCTTTTCTTAGCAATTTTTGAAGATATTCTTGGTTTTCTGCAGAAACTTTCATTAGTTTTCTTTGGTTTTTCTGCTGCAGAATTCAAATGCCTTCGTGTTCTTCTTCAAGTTTTTCCCGTCGAGTCTTCATCATCCTTTTCTTTTTGTCTTGAGTTTCAGTAGTATAATACAAAGCTCAGCCGCCAACTTGGACTTGACAAGAAAGTAGCAATTTGTTGTTTGTTTTGATTTCTTTGGCTACGGGTGTTGAACAAAAGTAGCAGAATTTTTGTGTTGACTTCAAGTCTTCGGTTTTTATTCCTTTTATTGTTTCTTTAGTTTAGTTTAGTTATCAAATTTAGTTCTCTTTTCTTGTTTTAGTTTAGTTAGTCTAGTAATTTTAGTAATTTAATTTCTTGTGTTTTGTTATGAAATCTTCGATTATGTTTTATTTTTAAGTACCAACTAATTTATGCTTTCATATTTATTAAATATAGTTACTTTAATTTTCAGAATTTATTTTTAATTTTAATTATGTCTAGTTTTATTTTTGTTGTTAGTCTAAACTTTATTATGTTCTAATTTCTTTTGTTAGAGATTAGATGGATCTTAATCATGAATAATTAATTCTTAAGACTTGTTCATGCAATCTATATTTCAATTATGAGTTTAATATCATGTTCTTAATGCTTTTAGGTGATTGATCACCACTTAATTGATTTTTGATGCTTGTTTGATACCGTGTGGAGATGACATGCATGTGCTCATGTGATATTAAACCGTGAATTCAATTTAGACGGTAATAATCTAGGTTGTTCATGTGGTTTCGGTAGTAGAACTAAGTCGTGGCTACTTAGATTGAATCCGGGAATTTCCATAGTTCTTAATGCATTTAGAAATCTAAATTCACCTAGACCAAGTGTGAGTTGATTTTAATTTAAATAGGGTTATTAGACCGATGTCGGCTATTAATTTACATTAGGGAAATTTCACCATCATAATTTGGAATTTAAGTTAATTGCATGACAAGTCAAGAGAGTTAATTAGGATTGATTAAGTGAAATCGAAATCTCTAACATCTTTATAATTTGGTAAATTTTTAGTATTTGTTTATTGTTATAAATTTTCATTCTTTGTTATGTTGAGTTAAATTGCATGAAAGCTTTTTAATAGGTTAGCTTGTTCTTGAATTAGTCAATTTGGTACGTAATTGATTAAATTGGAATCAATCCTCGTGGGAACGATACTCTACTCATCACTTTATTACTTGTTGATATTGTACGCTTGCAATTCACCGAACAGTCATTTCGTCGAATATGGCCATTAAGTGTTGTCGGATATTTATTTTCTTTGGACAATAAGGTTATTTCATATTCAAAAAATGATTATTTATTTTCTTTCCTTCTTCTCTCTCCTTTTTCTTTCCCATATATGCAAAGGTAAAGCCCTAATCTTTTTCATCCAAAATTTTGTTAGTTGTTATTCTTTTTGCTTATCTAATTCTTTTATGAGTTTTAAACTTTGGAGGGTTGCTTTTATTCTAACCTTATATACTTAGCCTATTTGTCAATTTCTATGTGCAAGTAGAGAAAGGTGGTGTGGGGAAGGAGAATTGTTACTTTGGTGGGTTTAAGATCTTTGGTTTTATATAATTGGAAAGTTGAAAATGGGGTTTCCTTACTGCAATATACTAGGAAAAAACTATGTTTTAAAACTCAGTTGTGGTGATAGGCAAGAATGTAGCTCTGTATCAGCTATAAGTTGGGTTATTTGCTGTGTTGTTTATTCTCTAGTGGTGCAATTTGAGTCATTTTGCTTCCTTGTCTATATTTTGTATAAGTGAATGGAGCTCAAAGACAAGAATTTTATCCACTTTCAGAGTTTGCTAGGTCAATAGTTGTATGCCAATAGTGTAATTGGATATGTCTCAAAAACCAAACATTCCACACTTCGCCTTCATTGCCTTTGGCCTTCACTCCCATGTATTGGTTTCCAGTGAGATGTCCTCCAATTCCAACTCGTCTTTCAATTGATTGTTCCAAAAATCTCAATTTTGTTCTCTCATCCCATTCAATTTTATTCTTTTGCTTATAAAATTAACATTACACCAACAAAGATTAAGGCAATTATTTATTCACTTTTTTGACGGAGAAAAAAATGAGTTCTAAAGGATTTGTTGAAGGAGGAATAGTTAGAATTGTGGCTAGATGTACCACTCAGCTGCTAGACCTCCTCAAGGTCTGATACAACTTCAGGGCGAAATCCATGTGCCCAGCCTTTCCCTTCAAACGTTTCGACTAGCTTTGGCTAGTGCTGGTCATGTTTCTCATATCTAGGTCCCTGCTCCTCTTTCTCTACTGCCCTGCATGGGACTTGTCTCTGTGGTAGTTAAGAAGGAAAGAAAATAGGAAGATGAGAAAAAGAAAGAAAAGGGAGAGAGAAGAAAAAGAAGAAAAGAAAATAATTAACCTTTTTTTTTAATAAGAAATGATTCTTTTGTCCAATGAAAATGGGCATCCATCAACACTTAACGTGGCACTCAGACGAAGTAACTAACTTTGAAGCACTTTCAAGAGTCCAGTGAACTTTTCTGATTTAAAAAAGAGGAAACACCCAAAATCGTCATTCACATTTCAGCGAATAATTTTTTTCATCCTCCACTTTTAAAACAAGAACAAATAGTCCTTCAAAATTCATAAATCGAAACTTTTGGTCATTTGTTAGTTATCCGTCTGTTTGTCTGTTAAATCACCCGCGTGCATTACACGTGTCTTTTAATCAAGGGCAAATCTGAAATTAAAAAAATCAGCTTCATCTCGTCTTCATCATTCAGCAGGCTCACAATTCAAACTCGTCTTCAAGCTTCAAACTCTATTTTGTAGCATTTTGCAGCATTTTCAGCTGAAAACCTTCATTCATTGAACGATTTATCTCAAAGAGATTAGACCAGGGCATGGCTGGTGCAGTAGCATTCTGGATGGAACCCTTTGAAGACTGGCTTCTTTCAGAGAAGGAGTCTTCATCACCAAGAGTTACAGACAAGCTAGACAAATTAGCTTGTAATGGCTTTCTCTGCGGCAATTTGTCAAACATCTGGCATGCCTTGTCCTAATTGAGCAAGGGCCTGGCTCCCTTTGTTTGTGTATGAGCCATGGGAGAGCCACAATCAAGGCTATCCACACTAACATCATTGTCTGAAACATCATTACCAACAGAAGAATCCACATCAGAGTTAGGATTTAAGAGGCGGGCTAGACTTGAGCGACGGGCTCCCATGAGATTTTGTTCGTGTGTTTGAGAGCTTGTGGAGTCTGTTTTCTTCTTCCCTATGCGATCAAGGAGCTTGGAGAGTTCAGAAATTTTGTTAAAATCGGCAGTTAATTGTTGAATTTCATCTTCGGTTGTCTTTAGGAATGGCAATTTTCGGGTTCGGGGTCGGGGGTTGCAACCCCATCCTCGAACCCGAAATTTTACCCCGTCCTCGAATCCGACCCCAAACCCGATCAGGTTTTAACCCTAAAACCCATCCCCGCTCCCGATCGGGCTTCGGGTTCCTCGCGGGGACCCCGAACCCGATCAAAATAACCCGAACCCGAACCCCTAAATGTTATTCTATTGATGTTTAGAAATAGCATTTTGTATTAAATGTAAAATAATTTTTAAAATGCATTTATTTCCTCAAAATATGTTTATTTCTTTCAATTGCACCCTTCATATTTTAATACAAAATTTAGTCAATTAATATAGCATTTTATATTAATATGATCAATTAATAAATCTATACATATTATTTCTCTTTTTTTAAAATTATTTTATCTTATTTTAAAATAATTTTTACATTTTTTAATAAATTTCTTTTTTTCTTTTTTGATTTAATATATTATTATTATTATTATTATTATTATTTTAATATATAATTATTAAAATTATAAATAGGTTCGGGTTCGGGTACCCCCGTACCCTTCCCGAACCCGACCGCGAATTTTAATCTAAAACCCAAACCCGACCCCGAACCCGAACCCGAAAAAAACCTGGTCAATCAGGTTTTGACCAGGGTCGGGGTCGGGGAACCCGTCGAAACGGTTTTTTTGCCATCCCTAGTTGTCTTTTGACTTGATAGACCCATTTGATGACCCGACTCAAATTCTTCATCTATGGTTTTTGATGCAGGGAGTTGAGAGATTTTAGGTCATTTTTTCTTCTTCCCATGAGTTTTTGGAGCCATAGATCATGAGAAAACTATAGGAATGAGCTTCTGAAATTTTTTCCGCTTGAACCCGTACAATCACAAGGTTCAGGTGAGTTGCGAAAAAATTTAGAAGAAATTTAGGAAAAATTCTGGGCAGTTGCAATCCAACACAAAGAGCTTCGGAGAATCACGAGCCGATGAATATCAAGATCAACCAAGAGAAATTTTTTCCACATCCAGTCTTATAAGAATTAGCATGGGAGAAAATGTGCTCACAGGGCCAATTCCACTAACTCTACCTTCAGTTGTTGCATTTTGGCCACAATCCACTTGGAATTAATAAAGGAAATGACATTAGCTTCATTTCCTCAACCAACTGCACCAATTTGCAAGGAAAAAACCAACTTTGGAGAGGTCGAGATTGGTGGGGTTGGCGAAGAAGGAGATGGAGGAGACGTTCAGTGGGAGATGGCCACGGGAACCTTTATGTTTCTATTAATATTACAAGTTGCAGGGTGATTTTCTAATTCCAGATTTGCCCTCGATTAAAAAGCCACGTGTAATCGCACATGGGTGATTTAACAGAAAAATAGACGAATAACTAACGGAGGACCAAAAGTTCTGATTTATAAATTTTGAAGGACTATTTGTTCTCGTTTTAAAAGTAGAGGATGAAAAAGATTATTCGCTGAAATGTGAAGGACGATTTTGGGTGTTTCCTTTTTAAAAAAAGGGTATAGTGGCCAAAGTTGGGACTTTGCAAAAGTATAGTGACTAAAAAATATATTTACTCTAATGATAATGTATAACCTTAATTTAAAAGTAAAGATAAAAATGTAAAATTATATATTTACTTGTGCATTAAGTGTATTTTATCTTATAATTAAAAAAAATTGTATCAAATCAAAAGTATTAGACAATAATCTAACCAACCATCTAATTATTTTGTCACCTTGGTCTATTTATACAATTCAAGATTTAATCCTGACCATTAATTACTAACTGTTTTTTCTCCATTGTTCAATTTTTTAACTGATTTATTGCCTCAAGAAATGATGTTGTCTTGCTAACATTTAATTATGTTGTCCCTTGACTTATGCTTGTTGGACGAAAAATAACCTTTTGGCTCAATCCCCAACTTTTGTCCCAAGGCCTAAAAACTTCTAGACCAACCTAATCCTTCTCTTTGTATTAATTGCTCCCCCTTAACTTAATCCGCGTCCTCAATGATCAGACAAGTGAAGGTTTCTAGCTTCTCAGGCATTTTGAAGTAAGGAAATTGCTTCTGAGAAAGTCCATATCTTCCTAAATTGACTCCTCATAACTCAAATTAATCCAATGGATAAGAGTTTGTGTGATTGATCTCCCATTCCTTTGTGTAGTTCTCCTTTTAAGCACAACTTCAAGTTTTGCCAAGTATTGATTCTCTTCATCAATTAAGGGTAATGTAAGCATAGCCATTGAATCTTGTCCTAGCTTAAGCTTAAGTTTGGATACATGGAATATAGGATGGATTCTCGCTTCAGAATAAAGTTGTAACTTATAAGCCACTCTAATTTTCTCCACAATAGAAAAAGGGCCAAAGAATTTAGAATATATCTTTAGTCGTTTCCTTAGCTCCACATATCGTTGTTTGTATGATTGAAGTTTAACATACACCATGTCACCTACCTTAAATTCTTTTTCTATTTTGTGTTTATTAGCCTACATTTTCATCCCATTATAGGCTTGAAGTAGTTGTTCCTTCAGTATTGGATAATAGCCTGTCTATCTCTAATAACTTGGTTGGCTACAGGAGCAATAGAGTCCAAAACTAAGCTTAAGGGTAACTTTGTAGGTTTGTATCCATAGTATGCCTCAAAAGGTGTCATTTGAATGCTAATGTAGAAATTGGTATTATACCACCACTTTTCCATAGGTAACTATTGTCTGTGATAGTGGTTAAAATGGTCTTTTTTCTTGTTAATATTTTTTCATTATTATTTTGATTTTAAGGAAAATTTTTTGATTTTGGTATGTTTTTGTATTAGGAGTGAAAAATGTTAATTTGGAGAAAAAGTTGAGAAAAAGAAGAGAAAGACTTTGGGCTAGGACAATTTGTGTCTAAAAGGAAGACCTGTATGCATTAAAAGGAAAAGAAGGAGTTTACTGGACCAACAAAACAAAGATGACAAAGAAAAGGAAACAAGGAAGTGGAGTCCACACGTTTTTATTTCTAGCAGAATTGTCAAGATAAGCAATTACCTCTTTTCTTGCGGGGGACGTTATTATTTGATTTGGCTTCTTTTCGGATTTAGAAAAACTAGAAATCTGCAGGGACAAAACAAAACAAGAAGGACAAAAGAAAGAGAAAAGAAAAAAGAAACAAAAGAAGTCAAACAAGAGTAGAAGTTTGGAAAAAGACAAAGAAGGAAAGAAATAAGGAATTGATACGGGACTTTTTGGCTGGAGGAGTTTTGGAAGTGGAGGAGACTTGACCAGAGAGAAGAAAAACTAAAAAGGCAGCCTACGGATTTTAGCTTAGCTTTTTCTTTTTATTTCTCTTTCAATTATGTTTAATATTTTGGTGATATTCTTTTATATTAGCATGAACTAATTCATTTTTCTAGAGCTACGATGTAGCCTAACTATGAAGTCTTGTTTATTTTTCTATTAATATAGTTTAAATTAATTTTCTATGGTTGAGTGTTTATCTCTGTGTTTAATTCAGTTCAATTAGAAAGTATCTTTACAATTGTTCAGATAAAGTTAGAATTATTCTAATTTCGGTATTTAGTAAATCATTAGTCTTTGTGGAAACGATAATTTGTATTCACTCTTTATTACTTGTTAACGATCACGTGCACTTGCATGTAAAATCTGTAACAAGTTTTTGGCACCGTTGCCGGGGACTAATTTCATTTTATTAATATCGATACCAAGTAATTCTAGCTTTAATTTGAACTTTAATTTTATTTTTATTTTAACATTTATTTTTATTTTTTTAATTTTTATTCATTTATTTATTTATTTATTTCTTTGTGTTCTTTTCTCCTTTTAGATATTATTCTATAGTGCATGAGAAAGTTTGGAAGCGATAATCTACTCCCTTTTGATCCAGAATTAGAAAAAAAACCTGTCGTTTGAATAGAAAGGAGAAGAAAGAAACTTCCACACAAGCTCTCAACACCATGGTTGAAAATGAAGAGAACGCTATACCTGTCGCTAATGCAAACACCAGAGCATTACGTGACTATACTTTGTCTACTGCCACATATGATCTCCACAGTGTCATACCTCCAACTGTTGCTGCAAATAATTTTGAATTGAAGTCAGGCATAATCCAGATGGGTTGGCACATGAAGATCCTAATGCTTATATAATAAATTTTCTTGAGATCTGCGCTTCGTTGAAAATGAATGGCGTTCCTGATGATGCCATTAGACTAAGGCTTTCCCCATTCTCACTGAGGGATAGGGGCAAGAGCTGGTTGCTTTCTTTGCCATCAGGAGCACTTACTACATGGGACATGTGTAGACAGAAATTTTTGACAAAGTACTTTCCACCCACCAAAACTGCAAAGATAAGGAATGAGGTCACCACATTCACCCAGCATGAGATGGAAGCACTTTCTGAAGCATGGGAGAGGTATAAAGATTTGCTGCGAGCATGCCCACATCATGGTATCCCAGATTGGTTACAGCTGCAGACTTTTTATAATGGGTTGACTCGATCAACCAAGATACTTGTAGATGCTGCACCAGGAGGTTCATTAATGGGGAAGACATATGAGGCTGCTTATGCACTTTTGGAAGAAATGGCGTCTACAAATTACCAATGGTCTGCAGGGAGATCCACACTGCAGAAGAATCATGGTAAGCATGAGGTTGATGCTTTTACTGCACTATCAGCCCAGGTTGCTATACTGTCAAAGCAACTTAGAAGTGGCAATTAAACTGAGAAGACAATTAGAAAGAACATGTGAAGGCAATTAAACTGAGAAATGGCAAAGAGTTGCCAGAACCTGAACCACAGAAAAAGTCAGAACAAGAAGCAATGGAAGTACAGAACGACAAATCTAGGGAACAAACTGAAGAAGTCATGAAACCCACGTCGAAGTTGTTTCCAGACAATCCACCCCCTTATGTGCCACTTATGCCATTTCCTCAGCGATTCCAGAAGCAAAAGCTAGAAAAGCAATTTTCTAAATTTCTTGATGTTTTTAAGAAATTACATATTAACATTCCTTTTGCTGATGCTTTGGAACAGATGCCTAGCTATGTGAAGTTCATGAAGGAGATCCTCTTCAACAAAGGAAAGCTAGAAGAGTATGAGACTGTTGCATTTACTGAAGAGTGCAGTGCCATTTTGCAGAAAAAGTTTCCTCCTAAGCTTAAGGATCTAGGGAGTTTTGCTATTCCTTGCACTATAGGAAATTCTTATTTTGATAAGACATTATGTGATCTTGGTGCAAGTATTAATCTTATGCCTCTCTCTATGTTTAGGAAACTTGGCTTAGGAGAAGCCAAACCCATCACAGTCACCTTGCAATTGGCAGATAGATCATTAAAATACCAAAGATGGACAAATTCATTTTCCCTACTGATTTCATTGTCCTTGACATGGAGAAAGACCAAGAGATTCCTATTATTCTTGGTAGACCTTTCTTGGCTACGGGAATGACCCTAATAGATGTGCAAAAAGGGCAATTAACCATGAGGGTTCAAGATGAGCAAGTCACATTTAATGTCTTTAAAGCACTAAAAGTTCCGAGTGAGATAGATAATTGCATGAAGGTGGATACAATTGATGGTTGCACTAAAGAAAAATTCCAATGTAGCCATCCAAAAGATCCCATGGAAGCATGTCTTGTGGGGATAGAGAATTATGAAAATCAAGAGGTAGATTCATGGTCCAAACAACTAGAGTCCTTGGCACCTGTGTTCATTAAAAGGCCATATGAAGACCTTGGAAAGGGTGTTGCCAAATCAATACCTTCAGTTGAGAAGCCTCCACAATTAAACCTCAAGCCACTGCCCAAGCATCTAAAGTTTGCCTTTCTAGATGGTTATTCAAGGTATAACCAGATTTCCTTAACCCTAGAGGATCAGAAAATGCAAGTGTGGTCCAAGAGCTTGGTGAAAATTTAATAACTTAAGCAATAGAGAACGTCGAGCATAATGACGTTAACCAATTGCGCTGTTTGGGAGGCAACCCAAAGACTTCTTGTTTATCTTCTTTTTATTTTTATTTTTATTTTTATTTTTTTGTTCTTAATTTTATTATGTTTCTTTTCTTTTCTTTTATTTTCTTTCCTTAGCTAATGCTTTTAATTGTTTTTGTAGTAGGCAATTTGAAAAAAAAATGAAGAAGAAGAAGAGAAAAATTTCAGAAGACATTAACTCCTTAGGCGTGCCCACGCCTTAACTTTAATGGTCTTCTGGATTTTATTCATCATATTCACCCGAAGACTGCTTCTTTCAGGCGTGCCCAAGCCTTAACTTCACTAGTCTTCTGGATTTTTCTTCATTATGTTTATTGAAGACTCCATTTTATGAGGCGTGCCCACGCCTTCTGTCCCCTGGTCTTCTGTTTTTCTTATTAAAAAAAAAAAGAAATTTTAATAAAGGGTTTTGACTATCCTATTTCTTTTTCCTATTTTTCTTTCTTTCTTTTTTCAACACTCCAGCAGCCGTTTCTCCGCCGCCACTCTCTTCATCAGAGCTCCTTCACACTGGCCGCTGTTCTCGCAGCCACGCCGCAACGCAGCCCAGCGTCGCAGCATCGCCGCATCTACGCACCGCCGAGTCGCGTATCTACCAGAAATTCCAGCGTCGCCGCGTCGCAACTCTCCCAAGTCCCAACAGCCCAGTCTCTTATCGCCGCCGCCGTTGTTCCACTACTTCGCCCGGCATATATTGATTCTCATCGCCGGATTCCCTTCTCTTTCGGTTTCAATTTTTCCATTTTTCTTTTCTGTTCTGTTTCTGTTTTTATTTTCCTTTATATTGCCGTTTTTCTTCTCTTTTCTTGCAACCGCCCCTCAGCAGCCCGTTTCCTGGTTTTGCCAATCGAGAACTCCATCTCCGCCGCCGCATCGCCTCCGCCGTTCTTGGACTTGTTTCCCGTCGAAACTCCACTGAATTCTAGTGTTTTTATTTATATCTTTCTTTCTTTCTCGTCTTTGCAGTTTTACGGTCTGCCCATTGCTTTTTATTGTTGTTTTTCTTTGTCAATTTCTGCAATTTTGTTTTGAGGGTGTGCTTTACTGAATATTATTACGGGCAAAATAGTTTAATTTGTGGAATAGTTAATCATTAATATTTTATGTTCATCCTTTAGTGAGTTTTCAAGGCCTGCATATTATAATTTTGATTAAGACAGAATCCAGTGGTTCTTCTTGGTTTACAAATTTTTCTGTTTCCTTGTTATTTTCATTTTCTTTTAGTGAGTACAAATTTGTAGTTCCTCTGCCCATCCACCTGCACCCCCTCTCCAACTCAGATATGGATCACCATATTAGGGGATTGGATCTAGATGCAAATTTTCAAACATTTTGGGTTCGCGCCGCCATTTCCCCTCTCACCATAGCTCAAGTTTCTTGTGTTGTGATTCAGGGAAGTTTCGCTTTATCTTTCTGTTTACCTTTTCTTTTCTGAATTGTGCGCCTATTTTCCATACATTGAGGACAATGTATGAGTTAAGTGGGGGGGGGATCTTCTTGTGCTTTTATGATTAAATTTTTGAAGAATCATACTTAACTATTTGTATATCTTTCTTGAAATTCCTAACTCTTTGAAACTTGTTTAGAATAATTCCTGGTTAGCATGCATTAGTAGTTGAGTTGGAAAGCATGAAAATGGACGAGTATGATTAGCCTTTGTTTTGAAAATTGTTAAAGCATCTCATTGGTTTCGATGATGGAATTGAATAAGAATGTGCAATGTTTGATCCATTGAAACTATTGTGTGAGTATTTGAGCCTACGAGCATTTATTTTTCTTTGCTCACATTTTTCTTTGTGGAGTGTTGTCAAATATGGTTTTTTCATTCTAGAACTTGCTTTGTTATGCATGTTGAGATCACATTATGAATTCATGCTTTGAAATAATAAGGGCATTTAGGATTAGCCATTTTGAACTTTCTATAAAACTTACATTTATTACATATACCCCTAGTCAACCAATTTTGAGCCTTAACCTTTCTTTGTCATAACACCACATCATTAGCCTTAAACCATTGTTTTTGTTTATCATTTTGAACCCTATGTCAAGAGTATGTGAGAATGAATTGCATGATAAAATATCTATTGATTCCAAAGAAAAGGACCACTGGAAAAAAAAGGGGTGTGAAAAAAAAAGAAGAAAAAAAATGAAAAGAAAAAGAAAAAAAAAATGAGAAGAAGTGAAAAAGTATTCCCTGAAAAGTTTGGACAAAGTAAATGTTCTTTGTTGTATACAAAATGGTCCAACTATATGTGAAAAGGAAAAAAAAAAAAAACAAGGATATCGATCTTGAAAAGCAAGTGGTTCTAAAATGTACTTGTGTTGCTTTTGAATCTTGCAAGTAAGTTCCTACATATCTTGATTTGTGTAGCCTAAATGTTCCTCCCTTTTGTTTACCTACTCTTACCTAAGCCCCGTTACAACCATTTTCAAGACCCTCTGATCTTTGCATGGGTTCATATTTATTAGTGGTAGAGATGTGATATATAAGCAAGCCTATGATAATGACATGTTATATTTGATTTGAGTGCTAAATGAACCCCTAAACATTTTGAGTGATTAGAGTGCAACTTGTGAGAGATAATCAAATTTTGTACATTTGATTTCGATAAAGTTGTTGGGATTAATGAGGTGCTTATGTTTTGTGAAGGAGAAAAGGCTATGAGTATTTGTTCTTTGACTTGTCGTTCCAACCTTGATTGCTAATGTTCCAACCTTGATTGCTAATGTGTGATAACTTTGGATTATTTACGAATGGGTTGAAAAAAGGGAAATGAATGGAGAGGAAGATGTTGATTTAATGTATGCTTTAGGACAAGCATGGTTTAAGTGTGGGGGAATTTGATAGTGGTTAAAATGGTCCTTTTTCTTGTTAATATTTTTTCATTATTGTTTTGATTTTAAGGAAAAAAATTTTGATTTTGGTATGTTTTTGTATTAGGAATGGAAAATGTTAATTTGGAGAAAAAGTTGAGAAAAAGAAGAGAAAGACTTTGGGCTAGGACAATTTGTGTCTAAAAGGAAGACCTATATGCATTAAAAGGAAAAGAAGGAGTTTACTAGACCAACAAAACAAAGATGACAAAGAAAAGGAAACAAGGAAGTGGAGTCCACACGTTTTTGTTTCTAGCAGAATTGTCAAGACAAGCAATTACCTCTTTTCTTGCGGGGGACGTTATTATTTGATTTGGCTTCTTTTCGGATTTAGAAAAACCAGAAATCCGCAGGGACAAAACAAAACAAGAAGGACAAAAGAAAGAGAAAAGAAAAAAAGAAACAAAAGAAGCCAAACAAGAGTAGAAGTCTGGAAAAAGACAAAGAAGGAAAGAAATAAGGAATTGATACGGGACTTTTTGGCTGGAGGAGTTCTGGAAGTGGAGGAGACTTGACCAGAAAGAAGAAAAAATAAAAAGGCCGCCGCCTGGAAGAAAAGAAAAAAAGAGGATCCGCGGAAGCAGAGGGCAAAAGCTGAAGAACAACACAAGAGCAGCACCTACGGATTTTAGCTGAGCTTTTTCTTTTTATTTCTCTTTCAATTATGTTTAATATTTTGGTGATATTCTTTTATATTAGCATGAACTAATTCATTTTCTAGGGCTACGATGTAGCCTAACTATGAAGTCTTTTTTATTTTTCTATTAATATAGTTTAAATTAATTTTCTATAGTTGAGTGTTTATCTCTGTGTTTAATGCTTCTAATTACCTGGCCACTAATTAGATGATCTGTTAATCATACCGAATTGAAAGGGGAGTTATGTGTCAAGTTCATTGGGATAAATGCCATAAATTACATGTAGGATAGGAATATACCTGCATGATTTGTGTAGTCGCTACATGAGAATCCATAATTTAATAACTCAGAATTGTTGTAATTCACATAGGAATATAGTGAATTAGCAATTAGGGAGATTTTTATTAGATCTCAGGAGGAACTAGTAAATAAGTTAGGGAATCTCGACTATCAACCAGGATAATAATTTAGACTATAAAGATAGATCAATATTAAGATATATTAGTTATGGTGAAATCGAAAACCCTATAGCTTTAGTCATCTGATATAAAATTTATTCACTAATTTATTTAGCTTAGTTTAAGATTTGGTTTTAATTCAGTTCAATTAGAAAGTATCTTTACAATTGTTCAGATAAAGTTAGAATTATTCTAATTTCGGTATTTAGTAAATCATTAGTCTTTGTGGGAATGATAATTTGTATTTACACATTATTACTTGTTAACGACATGCACTTGCGTAAAATGCAATGCCTCCAAGTGTTAGGCCTATCACCACACATGCATTTTAGATAAGATTCTAGGCATTGAATCAATTTTTCATTTTGGCCTTTAGTTTGTGGGTGATATGTAAAAATGAAGTGCAAAGTTACTCCCAACATCTTGAATAATTCTTTCCAAAATGGTATCCAAAAAAGTTTTTGCCACTTTCTTAGCTGAAATAGAATGCCCCAACCTAATAAAATGAGCCATTTTAGTTAGTTTGTCCACTACTACGAGTATAGTATCACAATTTTTTGAACGAGGCAAGTTCTCCACAAAATCAATATTAATATGACTCTATGCCTTGTCTAGAATAGGAAGTGGTTGGAGTAAACCAAAATAGGGGATGTATTCATACTTAAAATAGGGGATGTATTAATACTTGTTCCTCTGACAATTATAATGCTTCTTCATAAACTGAATAATCTTTTCTTTCATGTGGCTAATAAAAGGGTTGAGCTAATTATCTGAATGCTTCATTCCTATCTATTGTGACCTAGTGTTGAAGCATGCAAGCCTCTATTATCTTCTTGCGTACACTCTTTCTTGCTCTCACATAAATTTTATTCTTATGTCTAGTCAAATCCCCTACCAATGCAAAATTAGGAAGACCATTCAGATCCAATGCTAGCATAGTAGTAAGGTCTTGACATATTGGATCTTGATCATAGCTGTCTCCATGTTCTATCATCCATCTAGGTTGTACTCTAGACATTGCAGTCACTTGCTTTGAAGCTTTTTTCATCCATATCTCTTCGAGATAGTGCATTAGTTGCCTTATTTCCACTCCTTTTCTTTATTGTATCTCAAAGTCCAGCCAAGTATCTTGGCAAAACATTTATACTTTAAGGTAGTTGTTAGTTGATAATATAATAGATACTTGAGACTCTGATGATTTGTTTTTATGATAAAATGATACCCCCACTGGTAATGTTTCCATTTCACCATAGCCATGATTATTACCCATAATTGTCTTTCATGAATGGATAGACCTATATTTTTGGGACTCAAAGCCTTGTTGAGATATGCAATAGGATGACCTCATTGAGTCAATACTACCCCAATTCCCTTACTGTTAGCATTTATTTCTACAACAAAAGTTTTAGAAAAATTTAGTAGTCTTATAACTAGAGTGGTACTCATAATAGTTTTTAATTCTTGAAAGACTTTTTTAGCTTTCTCACTCCATGCAAGTCCTTCCTTTTTTAAGGAGATTAGTCAAAGGTTGAAAATAACTCCATAACATTTAAGGAATTTTCTGTAATAATTTGTGAGTCTTGAAAATCCTCTCAACCCATTAATATCTTAGGGAATTGGCCAGTCCATTATAACTTACACCTTGGCTATATCCATCTTCACACCAGCAGTTGTGATTTTATGGCCCAAATACTCTATCCTTTGATGTGCAAAAGCACATTTGGAGTTAGGGGTGGCAATCGTGTTTCGCAGGTTGTGTTTTGACACGGGTATTACAGATTTTACACGTACTCAAACACGACCCGCGAACCTGTTCGTGTCAGAAAACGTAACTTAAACACGACCTGTTTATTTTTCAGGTAATACGACACGACACGAAAAGACCTATTTAACAGGAAATTTTTTTAAAAAATAATAAATAAAATTTAAATTATTACGATTTTTTTAAAAATAATAATAAATTAATAATAAATAAATAATTTTTAAACTAGTTGTTCAAAAGACCACAAATAATCATAGCCTCTTCATTTAAACAAACTACTATCAACTCTCCCCTATTTATAATTGTGTTTTCCTTTCCTTCTTTCCTCCAAAGTCAATGTGGGATATGAAAATCCCAAAGGAAAAGCTAAAAAATGCTAAAGTCAATGTGGGATATGAAAATCCCAAAGGAAAAGCTAAAAAATGCTATTATAAAGAATTGAACCCTGGTTTTCAAGGTAAGTGGTCAAGACTCTTACCACTATGCTACAACAAACACATTAGTAATTAATAAACAAATAGTATTATTATATATAAGTTAAACGTGTTAACAGGTCAACCCACAAGTTGAATAGGTCGACCTAAACACGATCCATTTATTTTACGTGTTATTCGTGTTCGACCTGATTTCAATCCGAACCTGTTAAGGGGTGGACTTGTACCTGCTAATTACGTGTTAGGTTCATGTCGTGTTTTCGTGTCGTGTCGCAAATTGCCACCCCTATTTGGAGTGCTTTGCATATAGTTTATGAGATCTCATAGTGTCTAAAATAATCAAGGTTATAAATCAAAATATCATTAAAAAAGACTCAAACAAATTTGCACAAATAAGGTTGAAATTTTTGATTCCTGAGAGCTTGAAAAATAGCTAGAGTATTGGTTAGTCCAAAAGGCATAACCAAAAATTCATAATGACCTTGATGTGCTTGAAATGCAGTTTGTATCAATGTTGAGGTTTTACTCTGATTTGATTTCCTATTAGCTAGAAGAATTAACCATGAAAGATACGAGGGTTTTAGCCCAATATTATGGCTAGATTAACATTGCTAGTTCCTTACAATTGAAATTAATTTTTTGACCTAAAAAAGGACTGAACTACAATATTTGGAGCGGCATGATACACTCATGCTATTTAGACATATTTATATGGGGGACAAAAGCATATTAAACACAAGTTGCTATTCTTATCCTATACGTATACTAGTGTCAGATTTTATGCAAGGCACGTGGATATCTGATAATTTTATTAATGATTTGTTAGATATATATTGCTAAAAGTTTAGAGAAAAAACAAAAATAAAAAAATGTTAAAGAGAAATTTTCAAATAATTAAAATTAATAAAAATATGAAATAATATTTGTTGAATAAAAGTATTAGATAATGAATTTATAAACTATGAAGAAAATTATTTTAAATAAAACTATCAAATAATGATTATAATTTTGAAAAATAGAATAAAATGCAAAACTCTAAATCATAAACCCTTTGCATATAAATCATAAAAATAAATGTAAATTTGGCTCTTTTCATAATTTTATATCATGTATTTCACTATAATCTTTTAAAATTTCATCTACAGATAAAGTGAATGATTAATCACTAGAAATATTAAAAATATCAAGCAATTAAAAATATCATAAAATGAAAGGCTCAAACTTTTATAAATAACTAGGAAATAATTCTACAAAAGTATAATTCATAGTGCCTTCAAAACAAAACGAGGTAACCGACAAAATGGTCCCTCACAATTTCTCCAATAATCTTTTTTACCTCTTACATTTAAAACGATAAAAAAAGATCCTTAACATTTTATTAGTGTACTTTTTTAGTTTTTTCTTACAATTCCATCCAATTTTCCGTCAAAATGGCAGTGTTACTATGACCAAAATTTGATGAAAAATTAGATAGAATTGTGACGGAGAACTAAAAAGGTACAGTAATAAAATATTAGAAACTTTTTTTTTTATCGTTTTAAATGTGAGGGATAAAAAAGATTATTCATCAATTTGTGAAAGACCATTTTGTCGGTTATCTCAAACAAAAATGCCAAATTAGCGGGGTGGGGGGTGGGGGTTTTGGGGAGGGAGGAGATAAGGTAAGAAAAGAAGAAAAAAAAACAGTAATAATAATTTGATTGAGAATATGGATATTACTACCAAAGTTCTTCTAATAAAGAAGAATTGTTGCGAAAAGAATAAAGCAATTAATTAATTACAAAAAAGCATGCCAATGAAAATTAAATTAGTAAAATGTCCCGCATAATATTCATGTAATTTGTTGTTTTTGAATAATTCAAAATGTGATAATTTGCGATTGTATAAAAAGATTGAATTTGGCAATGAAAATGAATAACAATAAGTAACTTAGTGAGTACATAAGCACCGTAATATATGAATAAAAAAGAATCAAATTAGATGACAATGAACGTATTATTTGTAACTATTTTTTAATAGAAATTTTCATCTAACTCATAAATAGATACCAATAATAGATACAAATTACTCAACTCATAAATAGATACCAATTAATCAAATTCATATTTCTTTTTCGTGGTACATGCTAATAAATAGTGAATTTATAAGATACTACACTTATAAACTAAGCGAGAATTTAGAAGATTAAAAGATGCCAAGTTTAACCAATAATATTTACATACTTCCTTCTAAATTCTAATAGTTAAAAAGGGAAATTTGCATATATAGCAGGGTTGATCGTTGACTTTGCAAATATAGCACCCTCCTTTTTTTTCTTGCAAACATAACACTTCAGGGCTGAACAAAGACCAACATATCCTCATCTTCTCTTCTGAAACATAAAGACACAACACTTCATCTTCATCTTCATCTCTATCGATTCAACAAAATTTGCTCTCACATCCCATTATTTGCATTTCTTATTATTCTCACACCCCATTGGATCATCATCTTCAAACAAGAAGACCGCGACCGTGGAGAAAAATTCGTTGCGGGGAGATATTAGTTGAAATTTACACAAGTTGAACTGGGTTTGTGAACTTCAACGAAACTAGTCGAACCCTAAGTCGAGTTTTAGGTCGAGCAAAACATTAGGTCGAACACAAGATCGAGTTTAAGGTCGAACAATAAGTCTGAGTAGTAATTAGTTGAATATTAGATCGAGCTCGACTTAAACTCGACCTAATACTCGACCTACTATTAGGTCGAGTTAAATTTTAAAAAAAAAAGAAAAAAAATTGAATTTTTTTTTTTAAAAAAAAAGTTTTAGGGTCAAGTTCGACCCCATGCTCGACCTAATGCTCGACCTACTGTTAGGTCGAGTTAAATTTTAAAAAAAAAAAGAAAAAAAAATTGAATTTTTTTTTTAAAAAAAAGTTTTAGAGTCATGCTCGACCTTATGCTCGACCTAAATTTTAAAAAAAAAAAAGTAATTTTTTTTTTTTTTTACTTTTTTTTAAAAAAAATTTAGGTCGAGCATGGGGTCGAGCTTGACCATAAAACTTTTTTTTAAAAAAAAAATTCAATTTTTTTCTTTTTTTTTTAAATTTAACTCGACCTAGTAGTAGGTCGAGTATTAGGTCGAGTTTAGGTCGAGCTCGATCTAATATTCAACCAATTACTACTCAGACTTATTGTTCGACCTTAAACTCGATCTTGTATTCGACCTAATGTTTTGCTCGACCTAAAACTCGACTTAGGGCTCGACTAGTTTCGTTGAAGTTCACAAACCCAATTCAACTTGTGTAAATTTCAACTAATATCTCCCCGCAACGAATTTTTCTCCACGGTCGCGGTCTTCTTGTTTGAAGATGATGATCCAATGGGGTGTGAGAATAATAAGAAGTGCAAATAATGGGATGTGAGAGCAAATTTTGTTGAATCGATAGAGATGAAGATAAAGATGAAGTGTTGTGTCTTTATGTTTCAGAAGAGAAGATGAGTGTATGTTGGTCTTTGTCACCAAGTGTTATGTTTGAAAAAAGGAGGGTGCTATATTTGCAAAGTCAACGGTCAACCCTGCTATATATGCAAATTTCCCAGTTAAAAAACTATTATTCTAAATTTTATAATGTATAGTTTGCATTTCTAATTTTGATGTATTTTCTATAATCAATTAATTATTTTTTAATCACATAGATATTAACAAAGAAAATGGAGAAAATGCTAAAAAAAGAAATAATCACACAATACAAATAACACAATTCAAAATTTAATCACGAAAGATAATAAAAGTTAGTATCTAAAGTGATTAAATTATTCTATAGTCCTACATTTTTGTTGTATCAGGTCTTGAAAATTAAAATAATTTTGTTAACTAATTGATAGTAAAATAAATTAAAAACTTATGCAAAATCTCTTTGTATTTAGAATCACGTGCCGTTGTTTTCTACTATATCCTATTAACTTAGCTACCCTACAAT
This sequence comes from Gynochthodes officinalis, assembly GCA_020080225.1. Lineage (NCBI taxonomy): Eukaryota > Viridiplantae > Streptophyta > Magnoliopsida > Gentianales > Rubiaceae > Gynochthodes > Gynochthodes officinalis. The sequence continues at coordinate 35,344,900 of CM034623.1, read as the reverse complement.
TAGTACGTATGTACATTTAATGGATGATACTATCCTTTGTTCATTTCTAAGTGAACTTTATTTATAGAAAATATATATTTCATTTTATTTTTGGTACATATATTTATATTATGTAAAATATCAAAAATTATTATCTTAAGTAATTAAATAATTTTCTTATTCTTCCCTTTTGTTGCAATTGAATTTAAAAACTAAAATATTTTTATTAACTAACCAAAAGTAAAGAAAATCAAAACTTATACAAAAAATATAGAATAAGAAACATGCAATTTTGGCAGGGAAAAGGGAAATAAAATAGAGAGAGGTGGCAAAATATCAAAAATGTTATTGAAAAAGCTTGTGACCTGACTAAACATCTATTAATAAATAGATTCATTTACAAATATAGTAAAGGGCACAAATTAACACTTCGAAAAATATTGAATTTGTGGGCAAAACACACTATTAAATTTATAGTTTCATTGGCTGTATAGTTTATTTCCAAAAAAATATTTAAAGGGAAAAAGATGTAACTTGCCTTTATTGAAAGGAATAAGAAGTTTAGCCATTTTCAAATTACTAAAAATTAATGAATAATAAATAGATAATGCTTCTAAGAGTTTGTAAAATTTAGAATTTTAACGATATTCTAATTACTAAATATTAATATTAAAGGACAATAAATAACAATTTAATCCTTAATATTTGTAATAATTATATTGAAATTGACTAACAAAACTTTTGCTCTTATATAATAGATATATTTTTTAAAAGATTAGCTTAAGTTATCAAGGAGGGGTGTAGAAAAATTAACTATGTATTGTTACCTAATCTTAACATTTGAGTAGATCTTGTTATTAAGATGACACTTAAACTTACGTACCATTCAATGGTACTACCAGTATTATATAGGGCTGCAAATAAATTGAACTACTTGCAAATTTGGTTAAATGTTTGGCTAAAATAGAAGTTGTCGAGCTCACATCAAACTCAAAATTACTCGAATAGACCTATGAGAGACGAAATTGAATCTATTAATACTAGGCTTGAAAGCTAAATTAACAAATAAAAAGGGATTGATTAAAATCTTATTGAGCCACTCATTCGAACAACTCAATTAGTATTATATAATCTTTTACATACATACATACATATATATATATATATATAGAATATTGCATTTTTCAAAAAAAGAGTTGACTTTTAAAATGAATAGGTATAGTTATAATTAAAAAGTAAGGATAAAAATGTTAGCTTATGTATGTAATGATGTGTGCAGTGCTTCATATTTGAAAAAAATTATATTCAACTCAAAGTAAATTTTTTTTTGTGGTGATGAAGAGAGTATTATTTTTATTAATATCTATTTTATATAAATAATAATATTTTAATTTTTAAAATTAATACTCAAACTTGAATTTAACTTAACCTCAGTTAATTTATATTGAGCTTTCATTATTTTGAATCCGATCTTGAATATAATATGTAATATATATCAAGTCAACAAATTCAATTATTTCACTTTGAGCTCAAGTTCCATTGATGTCAAGCTCGAATATGGTCTTAGTTAGTTCAACCCACGTGAATATATTACGAAATATATCATACATTTTCTTAATTTGCCCTAAATTTTTGAAAAAATAGTTTTTAGAGCGTTGGGTAATGATTAAACTAATTAATTAAATTTATTTTCCAGTAGCACTTCTAAAGAAAAAGGTTTATTTAAATCTTATCTTCAATCATAGCCTAAAACCATTGAACTTTGCCCTCAATCATAGTTACATCATTGAGTAAATTATTCTATTATCCCCTTTTAATATTAATAAAATATAGTGAGGTTACCTATAGATGACAATTTGGTAAAAAATCTTGAACCAAGATGTGCATTAGATGGTAACGTTAGGGAGTGTGGAGACGTTTACAAGGCACTTGGAAGAGTTATTTTTCTATTTTATATCATATCCACCTTAAAAATGACTTACGTTGAGAGTAGAGTCCAATAGTGGGAAATAACACCACATGTCGTGTGGCATTCAATTAGGGGTGACAATGGCCGACACAACACGATAACACGACACGAACCTAATCCGAAATTAACACGATAGGAAAATACTAAATTAACAAGTTCGGGTTAAAATCAGGTCGAATATAATTAACTTGAAAAGTAAGCGGGTCGAGTTCGGGTCGACCTGATGGGTTGACAGGTCGACCTATTTAACCCATTTAAAGGGTAATTTGTAACCCGTGAACTCGAAATTGCCACCCATACATTCAATACATACCCTTAAAAATTCAAAAAATTGAGTACTGTTCATGGCCAGTTATACTCGTAATTGCATTAGGTTTGCAAGGTAAATAGCTTTTGGTCGATGGAATAATGTGGGCAAGGAATTGTCAACAAAATAATTTTAGGTTGCCCATCATAAAATTTTAATTTTAGCTTATAAAAAAATTAGAAGCAAACTATGATCTCTCGCAAACACTATAATTCATAGCAAATGATTGTAAGGAAGAAACATTGAAGACATTATGAATGGGCCAAAATTCAGCACATTATAAATACTTTATTCTTATTCTGGGAAATTTTTTTTACATTTTTATATCGTTAGATTTTTAAATTTTTAGTCATTATCAAACTATTAAATGAGTCTAGCTTTTATCTTTTTATAAACTAATTCAATTAGTTAGATTAATTTAATTTTCATATAAATTCTTCTTTCATAATCCACTTATGCTAATATTTTGATAACTAAAATTTGATATCTCAGAAAATTAAATGGATTTGAAGGGTTTCTAGAAATGTTGGGCTAAAAATAAGTGATAAAATTTTCACTTATTATTAAATTGAATTTTTCATTGTGATTATTTTTTTTCTTTTTTCCCTCTATGTTATTTTGCTTATTTTATGATATCGATATTTTTAAATTTTTATTTACTTATTTTTTTACAAACTTTGTAATCCTATATACGTATATATATTTATAAATATTTTAATTTTTTAAAATTTTATTTATTAATATATTGATGTTTTGATTTTGTATAACAAACTTTTTCAAAAAATGGCAATACAATTACTTTTCTTTCTAAAACTCTTTAAAACATTTGCATGATTACTTTTTATTTTACTGTCAATGATGCAAAAAAATTACACAGAACAAAAGTTATGGGCTTTATTACCATATACATTTATAGGAAAATAATAATGAATTTTGTACATCATGGTTTCCTATGTCTAATTTTATTAAAATTGTAACTCAACTCTAGGTTAAGATTTAAATAGTTAAATGTTAATTTCTCCAGTTTTAATAACTTAACAAATTTCAGTTGAGATTCAAATTCAGATTTCATTTCAGATTTTAGATTTCAGATTTAAAATTTTAAGTATTCCAGTTTTTATAAAAAAGACTAATATATTGGATTCAAATTTGAAATTTCAGTAAATATATTTCAGTTTTATGATATAGAGTATCAGACTATGTAAGTATTCTCTATCACCCTTGCTGAGTTTTTAGTGCTATTTTTAGAACTTAATTAGCAAATCAATATTTGGTGATGAATGTTAGTCACCAAATTATTCTAATACAAGACGTTTAATTTTAAATTTTTTTTTTTTAAAAAAATATTTTACTTTTGATTGAAATTGTATAATTTAAATTAAAAAATAGGTTGGATTGTCCTATAATTTAAAAAATATTAATATTATACCCATCAAAATAGAAAACAATTGGAAGGAGGGAGTATGTTTCTGAACTTCCTGTCTGCAGAGTACTCTCTCCGTTCTCCTTCCCGAAATCGAAACGACTCTTTCCAAGAACTGATTTTTGTTTGTGGGTTGGCACAATCTTTCTATTTCACTAAGACTCAGAGAAATTCAATTCAAGTATGCGTTGGTCTTCTTTTTTGGGATCCCACTCCTTGTTGCTCTCATTTCTTTTCTATTCTTCAAGATTTACCCTTTTAAGTTTCGGGCCCAGCTCACTCTATACCACCACTCCACCACCTCAAGTATGTAAATTTAGAACATGTATGATGAATTTAATTACTGGGTTTTCAATGTCACAGATTCTTTTGAACAAATTGCTTATAGAGAGTCCAAAGATTAAATTTTGCTTAATGGGTGTTTTTTCCCCTTTTTCTTTTGTTTGGGGGATTTGTGCAGAGACCTTTTAGTGTAGAAGAGCTGTCTGTTTACAATGGTAGTGATCCTCATCTGCCCATATTTCTTGGAATCCTTGGGTAATATCTATTTTCATTCTTTCATTGGTCAAGGTTCTGTTCTCTTCTCTATGACGATTTAATGCTTTATTTTTTTTTATTTTGATTTTTGGGTTGTTTGTGGATGAATGTCAGGTCAGTGTTTGATGTAACGAGTGGAAAGAATCACTACGGTGCTGGAGGGGGTTACAACCACTTGGCCGGAAGGTGCTCTTTTTTTTTTTTTTTGGCTTCATTTTCTTATGTTATCTTTCATTATATTTTTCCTACAATCATTTTTATGTACTTCTACTTCATGTGTCATTATTGTTCTATATGTCGTGTACTTTTGTTGTGCATACTGCAAATAAAAAATGGATATCATAAAGCTGTGCCTTTAAGTATAACTCTTTTGAATGTTTTTGGCCCAAGTTCAGTTTAGTTCAGTTCTGTTTGGCATTTAAAATTGGTGTGGAGCAGTTCATTATTATGATTTTGCCAGATATGATTAAATGTGGACTCACTGCATTGTTTATATCGAGTGCTAAAGCATTTCATAGAGTACAACTAAATCGGCTGCTTTGTTAACTTTTCTAATTGTAGGAGCTGCATAAGCTATTGTGCACACTAATTTTGATGCACTATACTTTGTGTTGCTGTTGTCTTTTTATTTGTATACCCATACATTTTGCTTTCAAATATTTACACAGGGATGCTTCTCGGGCATTTGTTTCCGGAAATTTTACAGGTACTTTATTTCAATTATTTTCTTTAGTGTGTTGCTAATGTAATTCCTAGCTTGAGGCCTTTAATGTGATTATGTGATTAATAGGCTTCAATATTATGGGTAGTTAGGGCATTGATGTGATGGTTTGAACCAAACCAACTTTGGTACTTGTGCTAATTAGTGAATCTGCTAATTGGAACCAAACCAACTTTGGTACTTGTGCTAATTAGTGAATCTGCTAATTGGAACCAAACCAACTTTGGTACTTGTGCTAATTAGTGAATCTGCTAATTGATAAGATGTCTTAGAATTCATAGTATCAACATGCTCTATTTGAATGGATTTGAAATATTGAGACATGAATAACCTGGGCCATGGAAGTGCAATTTTTTTAAAAAAAAAAAATCCTGAATGCATAATTTTTGTGTTTTCAGCTGTTTATTTTACTTGTTATCCTACTACTGGAGATCGCGCATGACTCAAATTTACTTTTGTTTCTTTTTGAAATCATTCTGAGTTGTCAATAGTTGTGGAATTGCGGTTTATGTTTTCATAGTCTTGCAAATCTTTACTTTAGTGAAGTTGATTTGCACTAATCTCTGGTGAATTTGATTTGTTCCACTTTGCGACTGCTGAAAAGTGTGTAGTGCTGTTCCTTGATCTCAGCCTTCTGCAGTGGGAAGTAGATGAACATCCATTATTGTTTCCTAATTGAGTTGTCTTTGGAACCTTAAGCAATAAAATGATTGCATTTTCATTCAGTGATCATATGGCAATATCCAGAAAAAATAGTTTCTTTTGTCCATGAGTGCTTGGGCATTTTCGGAATCATCCATTAAGCCATATTTTATTGGAACAAGAATTCTAGATGTGACAACCATTTGAATTAACTGAATTACTCAGCGTTCAGTTTGGGCTTGATGAATGTCCTGATAGTCATAGGAGAATGACTCGTGCACAGAATGCCAGTCTGTTGGTGAAATGTGACTGACATGTTCTCAGTAATAAAGCAAAGTAATACTGTTATGCATTAGTGTGTGATAGTGTTTGTTGAATCAAGTGAATTGAATGATTGCTGTCAAACCCAAAACTCCAGTTGGTAAGTTAAAAGTGCTTCAGTATTGTTTTCACTTGGGCTTGACTTTTCCCTTTCTGTTTTAACTTTTTTATTTTCTTTTTGGTAGTCAGTTGCTTGCCTTTTTTGAACTAAATTCTGTTTTCCTAAGATTATGAAGTTCCAACTTAAATTATAGATGTTCTCCTTACCTGTCTTACTATACTAAAATCTTCTTTCCTTTAGTTCTCTAGAAAACATTCGTTAGCTTTCTGGATAAGATTGTATTCATACTCTTTATGCACATAAGATTTTAACAACTTGTCAAACGGAATTTGTTTGGTATAAAATGATCTAATCACATCAAAGGGATTGGTAGGGAATGAGTTCCTGTTTGGTGCAAAAGTAGTTTTTTTTTTTTTTTTGGGGGGGGGTGTGTGTGTGTTCCCTTGTCAAAGTATTTGAATTTAGATATTGGATGGCATCTGATTAATAACCACTTTCCTTACTGTCCGACATGGGAGACCTCTAGAATGAGTTCCTGTGCTGTGCTTATGCATATAGGGACATTTTATGATGTTTCAAAGGTTGATTAATTTTGAAATTCAACAAACTTCGTTGTGCTATAATTTTCCTACTCCTGTTGGCACAAGTAGTGCTTTGTTTTGCTTACAGAATTACTGCAATTGGATGTTATATTTTTGGCATCCATTTTCCATTACATTCTAAATAATAATGTTGGATGTGATAAATAATTAATTTTCTGTGCACATTTAAGTTCATTTTTCTACTCAATTATTGGTTTGTTTAATTTTAAAGCTTTTCTTTTTTTTGAATAGTATATCGTGTTTTCTGCTCTAGGGGATGGGCTCACTAACTCATTGTGTGGTTTATCCAGTACTTAGGTAACTAGAATTCTTTTTCTTTTACTGTATGTTGATTGTTTTTTCTGGACTTTAGTCTGTTTGTGCTTCAATCATTTGCAAGCATAATCCTTCTGTGATCCCCAATTTGTTAAATTGGCATCTTTCTTGAATTGATTTTGTTTTTGAAATAGCTGGTAAAACATCTTTCTTCAATGCATTGGTTGTTGTTATTGGACTACATATGTAATAATTTCTATGTTTATTCACTTGGTCTTTTTTGCATGACCTTCAACAATCCCTTGCACATATGAAGGATTATTGGACTACTTATGTAATAATTTCCATGTTTGTTCACTTGTCTCTTTTGCATGACCTCTGTGACCTTAAGCAACCCCTCGTTCATATGAAGGAAGTAGTTATTCCTGTACTAGTTGTAATTAGATGAACAACTTTACAAGTGGCAGGAGGTTTTTGTGAGTCAAGTAGAGTTTGCTTGGCTAATGATTGCTGAACGAGCTTCATGTTTATCCTTCATTTACATATTTATAGGTGAAAAGTGTTGTTGAGTGGCGAGATTTCTATATCAGAACATACATGTAAGTGATGAATCTATTAGCTAGTTTTGTATTGTTCATTTCTTCAGGAAACCGTTCAAAATAAATGACTGATTGATATGTTGAATCCATGTGACTGACAATCTGATTTTTGGGCAAAAGTTGAACTTAGTGCTACTGTAGTGATGGACGTTTATTTCTAAATTACGCACAAATTTAATCCAATTTCTTATTGCTTGAATATTGTGAAAAAATTTACTTAGCTGCTTTTCATCTACAATGTTGAATTTCTTGATTCTAGAATTTAATATATATATATATATATATATATATATATATATATATATATATATATATATTTTTAATAATCTCTTCTGGAATGAGAGGGGAATTGTTCTAGAATTCTAAGAATTCTTACAAATCATTCTGAGGCCTTTTTTTCTCATTTGGGCCAAAGTGTACTAGAAAACCTTAACTGACAATTTTGTGGACTGTCTGCAGCATGATTCTAAAATAATTTCAGTCAGTGGTTTTGACCCTCAGCTACTAATCTGTATGACCAATAACCAGATTTGTCTTGGTTTTTCCAATGCAACTGTCAAGCTCGAAAGAAGTTTGAAGTCCTATAAGAATTCGTACATCAACTGTTTGCTGTAACAACATTCTTTTTCCATTTACTGAGTAGTATGAAAATTGATTAGAGCCAAAAAAGAATGGATAGAGTAGTAGGAAAAAACAAGAAAATGAATTTTCTGAAAATTAGCTAAATTTTATTATTTTTTTAAAATGGGGTTCTGATGAATAAGGGATGTTACAGTAGGAATAGACTTTACAGAAGTTTGGCAAATGATTGCAATATTTACAAAATACGAGGGAGGAAACAAAAGGGGGAGATCCAATGGAAACATATGTGGAACACCAACTCTCCCTAAAGTTGCTTCTGAATGTTGCACTGCAAAGGGATGCTCTTCATCAAGGGGTCAGAATAGAGTAGCATTAGTCAATGTTTAAAGTGCACAAGTGAGAATTAAGAATACTTTGTTCTTCAAGTTTAATACATAAAAGATTTCATACATCTAACAGTTTTTTATATACAAGTTGAGCACAGTATTATTGAGAGATTACTGGTTGGAACTGCCTGATGGACCTAATGTAATATTGAGGAGCATATTGGAATTAGTCAGTTCCTACCGCCAAAGTTTTACTTCCTTTACAAGGAATTCTAGGTGCAATAACACATATCTAACAAGGTTTCTCTAGTACTTACTTTGAATGAGGTAATTTTGTAATTCCGGAATGTTATAGTTTTACATAGGACCCAGATTATTTCGAAGTGTTCATGCCACCTTAAAGAAATAAACTATATTTGGCTGCCAAGCTTGCTATGTTCGTATTTGATCAGCCTTTAGCTTGCAACTGACAGATATGTTGGTAAGTTGGTTGGACGCTACTATGATACGGAAGGCAACCCTACTACGTACTTAAAAGGGGTTGAGGCTAAGGCAGCTAGAGGAGCTCAGCTTTTGGCGAAACAAAAGATTGAAGAAGCTAAAGTACCGAGTTGCAATTCAAGGTGGATTCAGGATGAGGGTTCAGAGGTGAGATTTTTACTTTATTTCCTCTCGAATATTCATACAAATTAAAGCAAAAAGAACATAATTATAGTAGAAGAGAACTTTAGTTAGCAGCGACCAATGAGTGGAACAAATACGGCCTTTTTGTGATATCATCTCGAGCGGCGTCAAACGAAAGTTAGGAACTTAGTGTTCAGTTTCTTTCATCACATGCCATTTGAGGTGCCTAATCGAGCCAGTCGCGTTAGTTTGTTTTAGTAGTTTTAGTAGTATTATTAGTCTTTTGTCCTTTATGGGGGTGTAAGTCCTTTTTTAGTAATTTTAGTAGTATTATTAGTCTTTTGTCCTTTATGGGGGTGTAAGTCCTTACTTGTTAGGGTGTTTTTTTCGATTTATTTGGATATTTTTCCGGATTCATTCAGGCTTTTTATCCACTTTGAAGATTTATTTTCGTGAATTCGGTTACATTTAACATCACAAAACTCAATTAACTTTTTGGGTATGTATATCGTTTTTGTAACCAAAAAAAAATCTAATTTCTCACCGCTGAAAAAACTCGAGGGTCTAATTCGGATTATTTATAAGTTATTTCGGGTCAAAAAAGCAAGACGGGTAAAATTGTAAATGATTTGTTCTCCGTTTTTCTTCTTCGCTCGACTGCAAATGGCCAATGCCCTAGCCGATCAGTTTATAATGATCAGCTTCTTCTTCACTCGGGTTTTAGCAAAATCTCACCATCGATCAGCCTCAAAGCTAAACCCAATTGGTCTTATGCTCCGAAAAACCCACGAAAAACACACAGTCCAGGGCTTAAGATAAACGAAGCGGGTAAATTTCCAAATTTGACGCAGAGGATGTAATACTACTTTCTTCCCTTGTACTCCTCCTCGGCTTTATTTGTGAATGTTACCTACAGATGTTACACTATCTCAAAGAAATGGCAGAATGTTTCATGCCAAGTTCGGATCTCAATAGTCCATCATCCTCCTTGAAATTGTTTTTGGTGCACGAGCACAATTTTATTTTAACATAAGTTTAGAGCTGGGAAGCGATGTAAATTTGCAGCAATTAAGATTGCTTTGAGATTTTTCGTTGGCCGTAAGAAAATCAGAAAAGTCATTCTGAAGAGCAAACTACAGTAGCTGTTGTTGTTGGGATATCCTTGCAGTGTAAAATTGAAGCTGGGAGTTCATTTTTGTTATGATATCCTTGCAGCAATTGGGATGGTCCACTGCACACAATTGTATTGAGTATTATAGAACTTGTTTTCGATGTTATAGTTGTGCCTGCGTTTCTGATGGAGGAGCGACGATATATGATCTCAGGAGTCAGGAGTCAATAGTCGTCATAGAATGCATATTTCATTTTGTCCTCATCTGTTTTCCCGTTTTGCAGCTGCGGAGGCAAAAATTTGCCAAACAAAACCGGTCGCTACAAACACTAACCGGCTACAGGTGAGACTATACTCCGTTGATACCGTGACGCTCTTGCATTTTTTGTGACATGCATCTCTGGTGGCACCACAAGAGAAAGTTTTTGTAGTGTCTGATCCTCTTTGAATGTAAAGTTCTACCTTGATATATAATATAATATTTACCTCTACCAAAAAACAAAAATGCTGCAGCATGTCCAATTTGCAGAGGGAAAGGAGACCGCATTCTATGATGACTGTAGTCCATTGGAGGGAAAGGAGAGCGCATTAAGACGTTAAAAGAACTGACATTTTTCTTGGCAGCTATCTGCTTTAATAGCTTCTGTAGATTCACCGAAATGTAGGATTAAAGCGGAAGGAAGATGGGGAACAGCAGCAACATGTTTTAAAAACAGGGGCAAAGGCATTTCATTTGTTTTGTTGGGAAATTTGCCTCTTTCACTTATACAATGAATTTGCAGGTTTGTTCATGGCCCTGCAGCCTAAAATCATTGCTTGTGTGGGAAAACGATTGTTGCTTTTTCTATGGCTATTAGATTTTTTACACGAACCACTGTTATGGCTGCCATTATTATAATGGTTTGTGCTTTTTTCATCAGTGATAGGCTTGGTTTGCTCTTTGATGATAAAAAAACAAAAGAGCTTTTATCTTGTCTATAAAAAATTTGGAATTTCAATTTATATATAATTTTTCAATATCCAAACAAAAAATTTGGAATTATAAATGAATTCTATTTTGATTCAAGTGATTTGCAAAACAAAAGAATTTAAATAATTTGGAATTCTAATGTAATAAATTTAATTTTACATCATTATAATTCTAATTTCAAAGTACCAAACAGAGCCTCTAAGTTTTTCTTTTTAACATTTTCTGCCTCTAAGTTTTTTTTTTTTTTTTAACATTTTCGTTCATTGAGCTTCGCTTTGAATGGGAAGGAAAAAGTTTAGAATTTGATCCATGAACAATGGATGTAGTTTTTTCCATGTATCTCAAACTCTTACTGAAAAGAGGAAAAAAAAAACTTTCTTTTGAAATTTTAATTTTTCATTTTAAATTAATTTTCTTATTATTTGTTAAATTCAGTTGGGTAGAAAGATAGCCAGAGAATTTAAAGCAAATGAGTAATTTTTGAAAAATTTCCATTTTTGCCAAAAAAAAAGAAAAGAAAAAGGGTAAAGGTTAAAGTCCACAAGGATTGTGAATTTTTCAACTTCTAATGCTCTTACTTTTGTCATAATGTGTTCTTTCATCAAGCTTTGGTCGAATATGAAAAAAGGAAATTTGAGAACCCAAACCACATAGACAAATTTCTTTCAAAATAACCGTTGCTTCTTTTCCATATAAACTGAGATTTTTTGCATTTAATAAAATTTTATTTTCTCAAAATTTCATAACTTCAATGTTTGTTATTATATAAGTAGAAAAAAAATTGAGAATTTAAGGCACAAAAGCATTATTTTAAGTATCTCATTTTTTTTCCCAAAAGAAAATTGGTTATGTTTGGATTGTGTTTAATTTGGAAAAAATTAACCTTTTTTAAACAAAAATAAAGCATCCAAATATATTTTTATTTCAAAATTCAAAAATTTTCTCCTAAATTCTCCTCACATAATTTTTAAAAAAAATCCCTTTTATTTTCAATTTAAAATACTTTTTTACAAAGATATTCCTACTAAAAATTTCGCACATTCTAATACAAAATTTCTTAAATAAATCACAATTCAAACATAGTTATAGTGCAGGAGAGCTGAGATTTTTTAAAAATTTATTTTCTTAAATTTATCAGCGTAATGTTATTTTTCGTTGAACTAAAAAAATGGAATTGAGATATTTACTATCTATCACATCTTCCAATGAAAAATGAAAGACCATATATGTAGTTCACGAAAAGTGGAAATTTTTTTTGTGAAACTCTTTATTTTCTCAAAATTTTATTATTCTTTAATTTTAATTAGAAAAAAAAGTAGAGAATTAAAGCCCAAATAAATTTCGTTTCAAAAATCTTAATTTTGCAATTAAAATAATGGCCATAGTCCCCGAGAGATAATCTTAATTTTGCATCATAATGTGTTTGCTCATCTGGGTTTCATTAAATTAATTAAATAATAAAATATGCTAATTTAAACCAACAATGAGTCGTTTTTATTGAAGTTAAGAGTGCTTTCCTAAATCCAAACACGTAAGTCAAGATCCAACAATTGAGTTGTATGTAATAGTAGTAGATTTTTCTTCTAATAATACTAATTCAAGATTCAAAATACATAAATAGAAATTGACTTGTTCGCACTATTCAGAGAAATTCAAATCATTACACATAGTAACAAAAAAAAGCATGCGGAATAGAGGAAAATAGCTGCAAGTATATAAATGCTCAATAAATTATTAGATTCAAATAATTAAACATTTAAAATATATTACAAGCTTTATTTGGCTAAGCTCAACAATATATTATCATAAAGTTAATGCCATGCAAACTTTATTAGATAATCCAACAAGACTCAACAAATAAAATAGTATTTTTGGATATACAAACATATTTGAAAAGGAAATTGATTATTATCCATAATGTTTGTTAGTTATAGAATATTAATTTTACCTTTAGGTAAATTTTAAAATTTTATCAACTAATAAACGTCACTTATTCATATAATTACAATAATAGGCATTAACACAATATGAATAAATGACTATAATTTACAACATGACAAAAAATTTTAATTAACTACTTTGGCCACTTTGGTGAGTAATAAACTAATCATTTATATTAATACCATGTGTAAAATCTAATAAATCAAAAGAATTTTGATATTAATATTTTTAAAATCATAATATGACAAGAAAATAAAAATGTCTCATAATATCTATAAAAGAAATAAAAATAGAATAAATAAAATAATTATCATAAATTCTAGTATTAATTAAACTATTGCCATTCAGTTATATTTCTTATCACTAATGTGCACATAAACCAAGACAAATTATCATTCAATCTAACTACAAAATTTAATCCAAATTGATATGGGCTTCCAAGCAAATGCGTGAATCATTAGAAACACGTTCCTATTTAACCCATCGCAGATCGGGTATTGTTCTATTGAAATTCCTATATAAAGTTTGCACAGCTAATTGGACCGGTTAGCTATAATATCACAGACATTCTTACATTGAGGCAATCCAATACCAAAGCCGGCCGAAGTTTAGGCCATTCATTTGTTTTTTTCTCAAGTGTGCTTGGACGCGTGTTGCATGCCTTCTCTATTGCATAAAGCACTTCTATGATTGCAACTTTTTTTTTTTTTCCCTCAAGTTTGGTTGGACGTGTGTTGCATGCCATGGATAAAGCACTTCTATGATTGCAACTGGACAAGACTCAAAGCAACATTATCTCTGTGAATTCGCATGGATTGATTAAATCGGATACCACATAAATCCGAATCAAAATTATTCCCTCAGTTCCGATAAATTAAATTTTACACCGATTATTCACAATCAAAATCATTAAATAAATTATTTATCCTCAAATTCATCTTTTGATATCACATATAAAACTTAAATTTCAAAATATAAACATAAAATAAAATTTTTGAATAAATAATTTATCACAAATAATTAAAATGTAAAAATTATATATCTAATGCAAAAAATATTATTTTAAGAATAAATTGAAAAATATCAACACTTTTGCTAAAATTAATTTTTTTCTCTTCACTATTTTTTTTTGTCATAAATGATTTGATAGAAATAATTTTTTATAATCCTACTGAATAAAGAAATGACCAATTTATATATTTTTAATATTTAATTTGGTACGTATAATCTAAATTCTTCTTACATAATTTTTAAAAAAATTTCTTTTTATTTTCCCTCCAAAATATTTTTCTACCAAAAAAATTTCACACATTATAATACAAAAATTTTCAAATAAATCTCAATCAAAACATAACTATAGTGCATGAGAACTGAGATTTTTTAAATTTTAATTTCCTTTATTATCAGTGTAATTTTTTTTTTGTTGAACTAAAAAGAAAAAATTCAAATTTAAAATAGAATTGAGATATTTTCTATATATCACAACTTCTAGTGAAAAATTAAAGACTATATATATAGTTCACGAAAATTGAAATTTTTTTTAATTTATTTTTTGGAAACTCTTTATTTTCTCAAATTTTGATTATTCTTTAATTTTAATTGGGAAGAAAAAGTAGAGGATTAAAGCCCAAATAAGTTTCGTTTCAAGAATCTTAATTTTGCAATTAAAATAATGGCTATAGTCATAGTTTTCAAAATCTCGATCCAATCCTATTAATCATATGATTCTACGATCCAAATTTACTAAAATAATCCCGATTCTAATTATGATCCTACCTTATTATGTATATAAAATATAGTTATATTTACTCAAAAAAGCTTTTTATATCTAAGTAAAATTAAGATTTATTATTATATAATAATTGAATTAGTTTAATCATGCATTTATTAGCTTTTAATAATAAATAAATAAATTGGACATAAATACACTTTGACTGCTATAGTAACTGAAATATTGAAAAAATCATATAAGATATTATAAGAAATAAAAATTGAAATAAAATCATTTAATTATAAACTATACATGATTTTTTTTGCGTATCCATTCATATATTGATTACTAAGTCTTTTAAAAATAATTTATCCATTCATATATTGATTAATAATTCTTTTAAAAATAATTTATAAATTATATTTTCTCATTTTTTTTCTAGAATCTTACGATCTGATCTCACCGATCCAATTCTGTTACCCCAAATCGATGATGTGTAGATCCTGATCCTATAAATTATGACTATAGTCCCCAAGAGATGATCTTAATTTTGCATCATAATGTCACTACAAGAAAAATCCCCCATTTGGTGACGAAAAAATTTGTGACGGAAAAAAATTCCGTCACTAAATGACACATTTAGTGACAAGAACTCGAGTCGTCACTGAATTTTCACAATCTCATCATCTTTAGTGACGAGTGACTAATACTCGTCACCATTTTGTCACTATAGAGTTTGGCGGGAAGTTTCCCGTCAATATGGCATATTTAGGTGGTGTTTGGTATGTGGTTTTGGCATGGGTTTGGAATACTTTGGATTCAAATGGGATGTTTGGTACATGGTTTTGGATTTTTGTAACCCTTTGGGGGTGGGTTTACGTGAAACCCACCCCTCCCCCCTCCTTTTGCGTAAACCCATCCAAATAGGTTTTGGAAGAGCTCAAAAACTACGTCGTTTAATGATGAAGAAAAAAAAAATTCGGCGCTGACAGGCGCGTGTGGCGCGCGCCCATTGGCAAAGGGGTTGCAAACCCCCCTTGATTTGCAACCCCTATTTTGCTTATTTTTTTTTAATTTTTTAAAAAAAAATTCACTAAATTATAGAAAATATTTTTTTCTACAAAATGACATGCACTTTGACTATTTTTTGAACAAGATATAATTTATTAAATATCATATAATGTAAAATACTAATATTTTTGTTATAATTTTAATAGAAAATTTATTTATAAATTTATTATTATTAATATTAAATTTTAATTTTAATATAAAATCTATTCCATTCCATTACAAAATAATACCAAACAACATAATTATTATCATTTCATTCTATTCCAAACCTTTCCATTCCACAAATCCATTCCATTCTTAAACCCACCATTTATACCAAGCGGCACCTTAGTGACAAAACACGGTGACGAAAAAACACTCTCGTCACTAAAATCTTAAAGTTTAGTCATTGGCAATGAAATTATGGTCGTCACCAATTTAGATTGCTTTTAGTGACGAAATTCCTGTCATCACCAGAATGGATGCCTTTTATTATTGCCTTTAATTTCTAATAATTATACTATGATACCCTAATAGTTGTAATCTTTTAATTCATATCTCTATATATAAAGTTTTAATATATAATATTATTAAATATTGATGTATAACAAATAATGAAATTAAATATTATAGGATGTAATAACAATATATGTATTTGGGCATATAATTAGGGATAGATTGAATAAAAAATTTTGGCCTAAATAGATTGGTCACAACTTATATAATTATTTCACTTATTGGGCTGAGGATCATAATTGGGTTATATTATTTATCCATTGGGCCAAATTGAAGATTTTAAATTTATGACTCCTAATTTTTACTAATTGCACTAAGACACCTTAATGTATATGAATTTGCCTACATTATTTTTTAAGATACCCCATCAATTAATTATGATTGGATTTCGTTAGATTTTCGTTTTTATTTAAATTATAGTGGCCTGACCATCGTAGACGACTTTGGAATAGAAGTTTTGTACGAGATCGCACAAGAGTTTGACTCTTTTCTGGCCGAAATTTATATCACTCTGGTACCACGAATTCACAATGATACTATCGGCGCAAGTCATGGTTCATTCTAGGCTTTCCTACAATCTATTCCTGAGTATATTCCGCGGCCATTTCCTGATTCAGTTCCTTTCTCCAATATTGGCATGTCACTGATAGAATGTATAAATCACATACTTATTGGGTCAATTTTCTTATGTTTTGATTGATTAAGATGTTTGTTATGTGAATATTTATTGATTTTATGATTAATGACCAAAGTGGAGCAATTTTAGAAGAAAAAAAGAAGACAACATCATTGAAGATTCCTTGCTCCAAGCATCTAAGAATGGAAAGAAGAAAAAAAATCAGCCACCTTGGAGACAAAAGGGGGCTGGAATTGATCACAAAAAAGGGAGGACAGCCAAAAGAAAGAAAATAAAAAGAAAAGAGAACAAAGAAGGGCTGGAATTGATCACAAAGAAAGGAGGACAGCCACAATGTGGGGAAAAAGAAGAAAAGCAACCAACATACTAAGTGTGTACAACTCAAGGCATTTGATTTTGATTGCAAAAAAGGAAGAAAACCATGTGTATGCTTTCTTTTGGAAGAAAAGAAGCCACCAAATCCCACCTTGAATTATTGGCCACAAACAGTTTTTAATTGGAGAATCAATGCTTTTCCTTGCCTATAAATAGGCAAGGCTTAGCTTGAGCAAAATGCACCACCGGGAAGCACAAGAGCAAACCAAAAACAGTCCATCTCCTCTCTACTCCCATTCTTCTTTCATTTGCTATTTTTCTCCTCTTTCGTTTGTTCTCTTATTTATCATGTTTAGGAGCTAAATCCTTCTTCTAGTTGAAG
The DNA here is from genome assembly GCA_020080225.1 of Gynochthodes officinalis. Taxonomy (NCBI): domain Eukaryota; kingdom Viridiplantae; phylum Streptophyta; class Magnoliopsida; order Gentianales; family Rubiaceae; genus Gynochthodes; species Gynochthodes officinalis. The sequence goes on along the minus strand of CM034623.1, from coordinate 35,327,319 downwards.
GATAATTGAAGGATGGTTCTACAACAATTGTGAGACTTATTGTTTTTAATGTTCTTATAAATTCATGAGTATTTGTTTATTTCTTACAATTTATTATTTATGATTGTGTTGTTTAATTGGATAATTGGTACCATTATTTGATTGACAATATAATCTATTGCTAACTAGAATATCAAGGTTTGATTGTTTTAGTGAAGTAGCAATTGACATAATTATTGCTTGGTAAGTGATTCAATTGTGTCAAGGGATAAACAATCTAATTAAAACAACCATGGTATGAGTATGTTTGTTAGAATTGGGTTTCTCTACTTCTTAATGCTGTGGGTAAATTAAATTCTATGGTGGTACCTAGATTATTTACCAATAAGAGAAGTGATTAATGAGGGTATCTTAATTGCCAACAAAATAAAGAGAAATTGGTTGTTTGGTGGTACTAAGTGACTTTAACCAATTTATTTGTGGATTTATGAGATTAATTTTGTGTCAATGAACAATTGAATGAACCAATTCTGAAATTATTCCTTTAACTAGATCTTGTTAATCATTGAATTTTACTATTTTAAAGTTCTGCATTAATTAATATATTTAGTCTTAATTTGTTAATTTGCATTTTTGCATTTTTGCATATTTAGTATTGTCCTTAAACAACCCCTCCAAATCATTTTTGTTGAGAGATAAATCCATTATTCCCTGAGGAGACGAACCGACTCCAGCTATACTTCTAAAGGTTTGAGAGTTGAAATTTATTTTTTGTGGCTTGACGACACACCAGTCACCATCTGTGTCCAGTCCTCCGGTGTCAACTTCTGATCCATCTTTATTAGGGGCACCTACATCGATTGGTTTGTCAATTATTCCTGTCCAAATGCCAGGGCCTTCGTCATCATATCTAGATTTGCATTCAACTTTTTCTCCTATGTCCCCTAGTACATCCGCTCCTGAGAGTCCGATGTGTCGGTTATCACTCACTTCCTAAGACCAAGGGATTGAGGGAAGATGTCATACAGCAACTAATGCTTTTTTCAATGGGTTCATTGTGACACATCCATCAGTCGAGCCAATTTCTCCTGAAAGGGAAAAGAGTCTAGAAGACGACACAGACACATAGCCAGATAGTGATTCTAACCCCAATGCCCATCGCGATGCTGATGGTGCCAGTCTTCTTCTGACCAACATTGAACACCTTTCGCAATCCCAGCGGGTCTATACTCCGAGGGGATTGGCGTTTTTCACTGACATCAGGTCTTGTGACGATAGTGATCTTACAAGCCGAGGTGAAATTAGTCATATTCGAGTGTGGAGTGAAGAGAATCAGGAGATATGTTTGGAAATACAATTTGCAGATAAAAAACAATTGAAAAGACAGTTACTTTATGGTCTATGAAACACGCTCGGGAATTTAAGGTAATAGAAAGTAAATTCTGCACTTGGGTGGCCAAGTGCAAGGTCTAGTTTCTGAATAATGCTTCAGAGGATCCGGCGATGTTCAGGCCACCTTGTTTGTGGATTGTCCGTGCATTGCATAAGGGTACTCATGGAATGTGGGAAATCACAAAGTAAGTACCCGAACACAGTTGTCTCGTGGCAAACCAAAGTAGTTATCACACAAATTTGACTTCCGCCCTCATTCCCACTCACATCTGCGATGTCGTCGAGCAAGATCCTAGCTATGCTGTCAAAAGTATACAAGCCGACATTAAGAAAGTTTACGGAATGGATGTGTCATACAAGAAAACTTGGCATGGTTGTCGAAAGGTAATTGAATTTGTATATGGGTCTTGGGAAAGTTCATTTGTGGAGTTACCACGCTATGTGACAGCCCTACAACAGTCTAACCCAGGAACCATTGTCGAGTGACAACACCATCACAATTCTAGTCATGCTGTATGGACTTTCAAATACGTCTTCTGGGTATTTGGTCTAGCCATCGAAGCATTCTACAAATGTAGGCCAATAATAAGTGTTGATGGCACTCCCTTTGGCGTTTGCCATTGTGAACGAAGAGACAGTGAATAGTTAGAGTTGGTTCATGCAGCAGTTAAGGTTGCACGTTGCTTATGATCGACACCCACTATGTGTCGTGTCTGATAAGCACAAGGGTATATTGCATGCGATGAGCCACATTGATGAATGGAAAGAACCGATGGCATTTCACCGCTTTTGCCTGAGGCACGTTAGGAGTAATTTCATGGCCAAATTTAAGAATCTACAGTTGAAAAAATTATGTTGGTTTATCGGTAATGCCCGGCAAAAGCAGAAGTGGAAATTGTATCGTAGTCAGATTCATGCTTTAAGCCCTGAAGGTTGGGAATATTTGTCTGTTATAGATCGGATGCAATGGTGTTTAGCATATGATGGCAACCACCGTTGGGGCACTCTGACATTTATGAAAGTTATAATAATGTCTTTCGGGGAGTGCGATTTTTGCTAATAAAGGCGATTGTGGATATTACATTTCATAGAATGGTGGAGTTGTTCAGAAAATAGCTGGTTGATGCACATCATTATCGTTACGACCTGCCAAGTAACATTTGGGAAATTTTTAGAAAGGCTGATTTAGCGGCTCAGGGGCACAATGTGGTTGAATTTAATTATGAAAATGGGATGTATAAAGTTACCACTACCCGACACGTAGACGGTAGAGGTAAATATATCCAAACAATTAAATACTACAGGCGGCATTGCATGTGTGGGAAGTGGCAGATGTATAGGTACCCCTATTCTCATGCATTGTCGGTATGCAGGAAAATGAGGGACAATTCACACAGGTTGGTAAATGAAGTATATATTGTGAGTACCTATCGGCTACAATATTCTGGTACGTTCACTCCTATGGCACACTCAGATTATTGGCCGGAACCTGGATGGGAATTACAACCGGACAAGGAAATGTTTCCAAAGCAACGTGCTGGTCGTGTTCGTGCCAGTCGCATTCCAAACGAAATGGATGTTCGAGATCGTGATGAACCTCGTTGATGTGGACATTGTCATCAAACTGGCCATAATCGGCAAAAATGTCCACACGCCTAGCCAATTGTCTGATGTGTATTTAGTGGAGAATTGTCAAACACGTTTGTTTCTTTTGAAGGGTTATGGTCGATGTTGTATTAATTCATTTCTATTATGATTGTTGTACTTTGTCGATATTTGTGTTGTTGAACTTTGAATTTCAGTTCAAATTTGTGAAAATGTGATTGAATGTACTTATGACTTTGCATTGGGATTCTGATTTTAAATGAGATACTATGGCCGTAAATATATGTTTATTGTGTACTTATAGTGTTAATTTTAACTTTGGTTAAGGACTTTCAAGTTAATGCCAATGTGTTCATTTGCAAAATATTGTCTAGCAGACATGCATCCAGGCCCACATATTCCCAAGTTATTGGTCAGGCATGATCAACATAAGCCCTATTTTATGGTCATATAGAGAATTCGCAACTTTAGGTGCAGAGATGTGATGGTGGCTTATGGAAACACATTCCAATTCCACATCGGGTTGCACAGTATATAGCGTTATTTGGGTTTACAGGGATCGCGCAGTGCGGATATTTGAGAATTGATCACGCTCTCATCACCGCGTTTGTAGAGAGATAGTGACCGAAAACACATACTTTCTATGTACTAGTCGGGGAGGCAACAGTCACACTGCAAGATGTTGAGGTATTGTGGGGACTTCGGGTGGATGGGTTCCCAGTTATTGGTACTGAGATTCGCCGAAATGTAGAATCATGGCTAGATTTGTGTGAGGAATTATTAGGATTTAGACCATGCCATTTAACGGTTAAGGAGGGTAAATTAAATGTAGGTTGTTTAGAATCTGCGTTAGATGCAGATTTGGTCGATGATGCGAGCAAGGATCTCTGTATCTAACGAGCTCATATATATTTGATGATACTATTGGGGGGTTCTTGTTCCCGAATAAATCTAGTTATCGTGTACCCTCAGTATACATGTCCATGTTAGAGGATTTTGGGGTTACATAGTCATACAGTTGGGGTAGTGTGGTACTAGCTTGCTTGTACAGTAATTTGTGTGAAGCTACCGCATCTACAGCTAAGGGTGTGCAATATTCGAATTAACTCGAATATCCGACCGAACTCGAAAAAAATAAATCGAAATTAAATTTTCGGTTTTCGAATTGGTTCGAACCGAAAACCAAATTCGAATTCGGTTTTCAGTTTTTGAATTTAGGTTCCAGAAACCGAAAACCGAATCGAAAACCGAATCTTGGAACCAAAAACCAAAATTTAAAATTTAAACCGAAAACCTAAAACCGAAATTAGATTCGAAAATCGAATCTTGGAACCGAAAACCGAAATTCGAAATTCAAAACTCGAATTGAAACCAAAAACCTAAAACCAAATTTGAACTTGAAAACCAATCGAACAAACCGAATTCAAATTTTCAAAAATAAAAATAAAAATAAAAATATATATATAATAAAAAATATGCTTGATTATAGTTGATTTATTATATATGTGTGTGTGAAATTTTAAAAATTAAAATAAATTGTAAAATTGTCAAGATGTATATTTTAACTTTTTAATTTGCATTTAGTATACAACACATATTTATAAATTATATACAAATAATGTGTATATATATAATGTAATTATTTATTTATTTACAAAACTACTTGGTTTACAAAAATATATAGATATATATACAGTAGACAAAAATATTAATATTATGATTTTAATTTTATTCAATTGTCGAATAGGTTCAAAAAATTATATTGCATAAGTCTAATTTGATAATTACAATATAATGACATTAGTATAGTAATTTAAATATTAAAATTGTATGAATGTCATTAGTATAGTAAATTGGAAAAGATTAAATGTAAATTTATTAAAAAGGTGTAAAATTATGGGAAAAATGATAAGTAAATGGAAAAAGTGGGGAAAAATGATGTATATAGTTAGATACTATATAGTATACAAATACGATAGAGCAATTCTCTTCCATGACTTATCTATATCTTATTTGTACATATAACTTTGTAATTTAATAATAATAACCACAAAAGTGCAAATTGATTGGTGGGTAATAATCAGGCATTGATTGTTATTAACTTAATAATCACAAAGTTTTATTTAATTAGTAGTTTTACTTCTAATTTCTGCTAATTACTAATAATTCAAAACTCGAAAGTTTGAAATATAAAAAATTGCCAAATAATTAAATGTGTGGTATTATTTACTTTTGGATTTACAATTATTATATAGAATACATATTTATTTGTAAATCAGATACAAATAAGGTGTATGTAATGTAGATAGTGTAACTACTTACTTCTCAGTATTACTACTTGGTTTACATTACAATATATATATATATATATATATATATATATATGCTAATTGCTATATAGTAAAATATATATATATAATTCTTCTGATTTTAGTTATATTGAATTGTTAAATAAGTAAAAAATTTATAACTAATAAGTCTATTTTAATAATTATAATATAATGGCATTAGTGTTGTGTATTTTACTTTCATTTTATTGTTGGAAGCACAAATGACTGTAATGCAAGGTGCAAGTTGTGTGTTTCAGTGTTTGGTTTGGTGACAATGTGTTGTGGAAGCTTAGAAGGTATTCTGGTTCTGGTGCCAAAAAAAAAAAAAAACTAAATTCAAATCAATTGAAAAACCGAATTTGAATTCGAATTCGATCGAAAAACCGAATTTGAATTCAAATTCATTTGAAAAAATCGAATTTGAATTCGGTTCGAATTCATTCGAACTCTAATTCGAACTAAATTTTAAATTTGGTTTTTTTGGTCTAATCTGAATTCGAACCGAAAACCGAATTTAAAATTCAGTTCGAATTCGGTTCGAGTTTCGAATTTGGCTTTAAAAAAATTCAACTCGAACAAACCGATTCGAAGAAAACGAAATTCGAGGAAATCGACCAATTTGCACCCCTATCTACAGCCACTGAAATCGCCGGCCAACTAGTTCTATTGTAGGTAACCAGACATTCATATAATTTTATTTTAATATTTAGGAGTTTAAATGCATTTCTAACTTGATGTTTTTATGTTTAATAGTTATGGGCTTGGGAGATGATACCTATAGTCAAGCCTGAGCCCCGTAATCCGGCTGTTGATTTTCGGTTTCCATATAGCGCGAGGTTCGTAATATTAATTTTTTTTTCAAAATTTATAATATCTTCATACCTATACAGTTACTTATCATTGCATATGGAATGGGCACTTTTATGTGTTCAGAGCGCCTATGCACGTTTTACGAGTGTATCGAGACCAGTTAACCATTCTGCGCTTTGACTAGGTGCAGTATACTTACTTTTTTCGAGTACTCATTTAGATGTGAATGATAATGTTTGTTTAATAATGAGAATTTTATTGTTGTAGTTCATATGGCTCCCGTACTCGAAAGAGATATTACAGTCGTTACCACTGGATTGCACAGCCGGGATTGGGATTTGGCTATCCTTCGTATATTTTATTTGTTGGAGCATTGTCGAACCCCATCTGTCGTACCACACACTACGACAATTCGGGATGTTCCAACCTATCCTTATGCCAATACTATTGGATGATATTCATGGGATGCGTAGCCAACGAAGAACAGATACTGATTGGCCAGTTAGACATCGAGTGTATGTGGATATGTGGGACAACCGGCACGAGTTTGTTCAGGAAACACATGTTGTGGATGACACATCAGTTCCTTCCCATAAATACCTGTCATGGTATAGGCCTCGGACAATTATTTACATTTCTGACCCGTCCCGAGTTGATACAGCACCGGAGGGCTTCCATGGCACTAGTTCTACATCCGAATATTTGGTAAGAGGTTTGTTTTTTGTTAAAAAAAAAGGGCAATGCTTATTATGTTACTTTCCCACAATGTCTATGTCTAACAACCATATTCCTCCCAGATGGATGCTATGTCCCGAATTTACCATCTTTCTATGGATAATATGGCACAGTTTGAAGAACCTGTTGCAGCTCGATTTGCAGAGATAAAAGATTACGCTTCTGATATGATACAGGTTGTTCGAGAGTCTCACAGATTGGAGATCAGTCCACTACAGATCGCTGATCAACCTATGTAGCAAGGCATGGTGCCCCGCGTCATTACTAGATAGCCTAGGAATGTTCGAGGCAGTAGACAAGGAGGTAGAGGATCTCGCCTCCATCAGAGAAATGAACCTGACACTTTAGGTGGTTCTACACATTCGGGTTCATTTCTGCCTATTACATCTACTCTGTAAACACAAAATGTATTTTCGTCATCGGGGGTTTTCAACATGATAGATCAGCCATCCTCTAGTGTCTTCCACTCTCCAGAGATAAGTAAACTGTCACATCCAATCACTGAGGATAATTTCATGAGGACAGTGATGATGACGATGACGTAGATGAACACATAGAAATTGGTAATGTAGGCATAGACCCGAATGTGACTCAAGAACAGATAATACACTTACGTAGATCTAGGAGAACTATTAGACCAACTATGTGTGGTACCCATGAAAAACTAAGAGGACATAAATAAATAATTAAATTTGTTTAATACAATTTGGAAATTCCAACATGCATCAATCTGCGTTGAATAAGCTGTACCATACATTGTCCATTCATTTAATCTATGTAATGTAATCATAGCCTATATTACCCATCCCATTTGCTAAATAAATATAAATGAATTGTGATGGAGATAATCAATACTCTTTTTTAAAATGCGCTTTCGTCACTTTCATAAATAATTTTATTTTACAAACATAGAATATTACATTTCAACAATAATTAAATGTGGTCTCACTAAATCTATGCTTTGGTAGACTTATCAACCCATGAGGAAATTTAATGAATTTTTTGTACAATGTATATTTATCAACAAACCAATTTCCTTTATCTTTCATATAATTATGTAAATCATTGAATAAATATGTAAACAGATGAGCACTCCATATAGACAAGAACTCATGAAAATCCTTTACTAATTTTATTTTATAAACATTTTAAAAAATATGTTTATACGTTTGTTTTAGAATTATTAACAATTATTATTTACAAGAATTAGCCAACAAAATTTACGCATGTCGCGAAATGAAATCTGATTGAAAATACTAAAGGTTTAACACATGTATAGTAGCCACCTAATTCACTTATAGTTTTCTGTTACGAAAATACAATAAATCCCTAACTTGAACAAGTTGTCATGGAGTTAGCAAACCTACGATAAACAAAATGTTACAAAGCAAAAATATGTATATGGTAAAGCTGGAAATACCATCTCTCTATGATAAAACGACAAAAATTACTTACTAGTGAATCATTCTAACATCACTCTGTGCTCAAAAAGGTGCCTTCTACAGCACTATTCCAATATCTGCTTTACCTTCAGCTTATATAGGCCCAAATGGGAAAAGGTGATTCACAATATCAATTCTAGTTAATTAATGTTTTCAATTGTTCGTTGCATAAACCCAAAACCCAAAATTCTAAATATTAACTTCTAAACTCCTAAACCCTAGATCTCACACCCTAAACCATAAATCCAAAACCCTAAACCCTAAAAGCTAAACCATAAATCCTAAACTCTGAATACTTAATAGCTGCATGCAATACGTAGTAATACAACAATTGTAATCTCATTATTACTATTTTATTGTCATTATTAATATTATATATATATATGTTCGTGCCATGCAATAAATAAATATTGCACATATAAATAAATAAAAGGTATATTGAAAATAACTTTACATGTATTATCATTATATCTGTAATTTTTTTAATACTACAATAATTTATACTTATATATATATATATATATATTTATCCTTTATATTTAAATAAACAAAGAGTGTCATCAAAATTTCAAACTCTAATTGTAGTAACATTGAAATTTTACGAATTAGTAGTGTCATTAATATGATATTAATTCTTCATATTGTTACAGACTTACAGGTACTACATTTTTTATTATTCATATCTTACTAGTAATATTATCATAATTATTAACTCTTATCAATACTTTAATAATTATCATTATTAGGTTTTCTTATAACAATTATAATAATACAAATTATGTTATTCAAAATTATTATAGTTAATAATAATAATATTAATTATTATAATATTATCAACTAATTAAAATAATAATTTGGTATAATAATAATTATTTTAATATGATATTCAAACAATAATTTTACTTAAAATAATTAAAATTATGTTATTATTCAAAATAATTATTTTATTTGCAACTTGAATATGTGGCGCAGTTCACTAATGCAAGATTTAGGGCACTCCACAGCAATTTCTTTTGGGCCATGGTTTAGCACGCCGCATCAAGAATGTGCCGATCCGGGCGCTGCCTTTGTTTCATTCTTTGGTTTTGGCCGTCCGGAAAAACCGGAGCATGGCCAAGCCATGCATCTCTTTTATTTTTTTATTTTTTTTGTTTTGGTGCCAAAACGAAAGGACGCCAAACGGCGTCGTTGGCCATTCCAAGCAACACAACGCCTGTCAGTTGCGTCAGATTGGGCATGCGCCACGTCTGATGGCTGTTGCAAATCAGCCATTGATTTGCAACAGCCATTTCTCCTATTTTTTTTTTCAAAAAAAAAAATTAAAAATCACCAATTAATAGGAAATATTTTTTTCTACAAATTAACATGCACTTTGACTATTTTTGGAGTTAAATATGATATTTTTATTTTTCATTAATTGTAATAAGCATTACATATTTGATTTAGAATATGAATTTTTATTTATTAAATTTATTATTAAAATTTTATTACAATTTTTATTAATTTAGAGTATATTTTTTATTTTAATTTTTGTGTAATGAAAATTTTATTTTCTATTAATTGTTTTAAGTATTTCATATTTAATTTATCGTATTTATTTTTATGTTTTAAGTCTATTATTAAATTTTAATTTTAATATAATGAAAAATTTTCTATTAATTGTTTTTAAGTATTTAATGTATGATAAATAACATTATAAGTTGTATTATTAATATGAAAAAAATTAAAATAAGCCGTGTGAGTAGTAAAGGCTAGACTTTGAAATAAAAGCCTGGCCTTCACTATTCGTATAGCGAAATTATTAAAATTACTCACGTTATGAAAAATTTTATGTTTAATTTAGCTTATTTATCCGAATGTTTTAAGTATATAATTAAATTTTAATTTTAGTGTAATGTAAATTTATTTTCTATTAACTATTTTAAAATTTTATTTTAATTTAATAAAAAAATTCCATTAATTATTTTTTAGTATTTTGTGTATGATAATTAAAATTATGAATTGTATTATTAATATAAAAAATTTAATAATAGTTATGTAAATAGTAATAGCCAGGCCTTGAAACAAAGGCCTGGCCTTTACTATTCACATAGCAAAATTATTAAAATTACTCATGTTATTAAAAATTCTATATTTAATTTATCGTATTTATCCGAATGTTTTAAGTGTATTATTTAATTTTGATTTTAGTGTAATGAACATTTATTAAATTTTAATTTGAATTACGCACGTTTTTTTTAAAGTATTTCATATTTAATTTATCGTATTAATTTTTATGTTTTAAGTCTATTATTAAATTTTAATTTTAATGTAATGAAAAATTTTCTATTAATTATTTTTAAGTATTTAATGTATGATAAATAACATTATAAGTTGTATTATTAATATGAAAAAAATTAATATTGGCCGTGTGAATAGTAAAGGCCAGGCCTTGAAATAAAGGCCTGGCCTTGAAATAAAGGCCTGGCCTCCATTATTCACATAGCGAAATTATTAAAATTATTTACGTTATTAAAAATTTTATGTTTAATTTATCGTATTTATCCGAATATTTTAAGTGTATTATTAAAATTTAATTTTAGTGTAATGAATATTTATTAAATTTTAATTTTAATTACGCACATTTTTTTAAGTATTTCATATTTAATTTATCGTATTTATTTTCATATTTTAAGTGTATTAGTAAATTTTTATTTTAATGTAATGAAAAATTTTAGATTAAATATTTTTTAGTATTTAATAGATGATAATTTTAATTTAATGTATAAGTTGTATTATTAATATAAAAGAAATTTGATAATAGTTTGGAATATAGTGAAGAAGAGAGAATTAGTGATGTGGCAAAAAAGGTCAGGGGCTGATGTAGGTATTTTTTTTTATGATGGCTGTGTGAATAGTATAAGGTTGGCCATGTTCGATGTGGGCGATGTGGCAAAAGGCTATGGCACAGGCGGGCCGAATCACCATCCATTCACCTTGACATTTCTGAAGCTAAAACATATAGGTCGTGAATTATTTGGACTACCTGATCATCTGCAGGCACAAGGCCCAGGACACCATGATGATGATGACGACGACAATGCTAAAGTAACAGCATTTCCCAGTTTTTTTTTTTTTCGAAACGATAGTATATTAATAAAGAGGCATGAAGGCCAATGTACAGAGCCACAAGGGCTTAGAGTTTCGTGGCGTCGCAACTGAAAACAGCGCTATAACCCACGAAAATAAAAGCCCGCAAAGGGGCAAAAAGCCTACTAAGGGTAAGAAAAAGCAAAATAATGTAAACCCGCACGAGACGGGAAGCTAAACCCGCACTAGACAGGAAGGGATGACAACCTAGACGACCTAAGTTCAACCGCATTGAACCCCGCCCAAGACGGGAATGGTTGAGGACTTGGACAATTTAGGAACTACCCTAATACAAAAGCCCATTTATATAGGGGCACTATTACTATACAAAATTGATGCGACGCATCTCAATGGGCTCACAGCTAATGTCCTGTGATGAAAGAAACTAGAACTTAATCTCTAACTCTCACCGCAAGTCGTGGCGTGAATCCAAGTTGCAGAGACCGCAGCTGCACCCAAAAAAAAAAAACAAAAAAAAGGAAAAACGTTCATGAACAGTAAAAAAACTGTTCATAAACAGTAAAGATACTGTTCATGAACGTTAAATTTTTAAAAATTTTACTGTGCGATGAACAGTAAATACTGTTCATCGTACAGTAAAATTTTCGCATCGAAATCGCCCGCAAGAACAGTAAAATTTAGAGAAAAAAACGGCCTCTGGCCCAAAGATGGCGATACAACAGCATTTCCCAGTTTGAAAACATTATTTATTCATTATCTACAGAATTGGGAAACATGGGAAGACATAAGTGAAGAAGATGAAGAGAAAATGAAGAATGGCACTGTCTCAGTTATGCCACGCCTTGAGAAGCTAGAGATTTTATGGATGTTTCAAGCTGAAGGCACTGCCACATCGGCTCCTTGGGAAGTCATCATCGCTCAAATCATTAACAATTGTGGGTTGCGATCAATTCCGTGAGCGGTACTCAAAGGAAACCGGAGCCGATTGGATGAAGATAGCACACGTTCCAGAGGTTATCATAACTTGGTAAGTTTTCCTCTGTATGAATATTAATTTGTTTATATTAATTCTTTAGTGGATGATAATGTTGAAATCCCTCCCAACTATAGATAGTCATGAATTTCATTTTGATAATGATGATAACAGAGCACGAGTCATATTCTAGCCCAACTAGATGGATGGACGGACGAAACTTCTCCAAGTTTGTAATTTAATTTTCTCCATTTTCTTAATACTCTTCCGTTGATTATTTACGGTTTCTGATTACTTATGCCCTTTTTGTTCCTTTTTGATCTTCCATATCCATGATTTCATAAAAGAAGAGCTAGTTGCTATGGGCTCAAAAACTGCTGCCAATTCCAAAGGATGGAAGGATCCATGCATCAACTTCATCATCATCTTCTTCTTAAAGCTAGCTTTGCTTTGCTATGCGCACACATCTGATATGGAGAATAACTGGCAGTCCTCTTTATTGTTATTATTTTTATGCCGGTGGTTGTAATTTGCTACTGCATTTTTAATACTCTTTATATTGTTAGTGTTATTTGTACGTGAGAATTGTGATATTGCATATCATTTGTATTGACAATATTTAGTTATCAGTGATCTTTTAACTAGTTATTCTTTAAGTTAATTACTCATAGAAATGTAGTTCTACTTTGAAAGTAAAAGAAAGAGTTCATCATCTTGCATACTTAAAATTGAGTAAGAATGACCTGAAATCTTGTTATGGTCAAGAAAAATATTGGTACTATTATTTCTTGTTGTTCATAAATGGAGTTCATATTTGATTAGCAGTCACTTTACTATTGAGAATAGCCTCCAAAATCTAACTTTACTAATAGGCTAGATGGAATGGACGACGTAGAAAACCGTCGAATACGGCCTGGCTTGCTTTGAGGATTCCTTGATTCTGATTCAATAGGATTTGAGCTATCCTTGCTTCTTGCCCATCTCTTTATGTTATGAATCACACTTGTCGATCAGCATGGCGAGCCACCCAGGCCAGCCCAAAAGGGGTCATGGGTGCCCTAAGCATTTGTTGAGCCGTCTCTGATAAACCAGTTCCTCAAGAAAGCTGAACCTGTCATTTTGCAGTTTGTCTACTTTTTGTGCGAGATTATCGTTCGCATGCTTCAGTCTGCTTATTTCTTCTTGAAATTGGGCAACTGTTTTATGCTGCAAAATACGAGGATGTAGTGAGTTTTATTAAGTTAAACACTTTGGTAACTTGTGCAAGTTTAGATTCTGATCTCAGAAGATGAATACGATTGAACTTGGTTTTTTAATATTGGATTGCATTGCTCTCATTTTGAAAATATGGGAAATCTGTGAAATGTGTCCCACATTTTGGTCACAGGAAGAGTAGCTCTGTAAAAGACAGTCTGATGAATTACAAAGTAATGGAGGAAGTATAAGTTATTTTTGTTTGTGCACCATATCTTACTAGGGTTGCAAGATCACTTGCGTACTTGCGTATCTGCCATATTGTATGGTTTTGATTCATGTTCTCCTCCATTTAATTGCAACCCAATTCAGATTATTAAGCATGTGTTGCTTTATCATTTGTGAAATTGAGTGTAAACTATCATTCATGAAGTTAACTTCTACTATCATGTCCTCACTGCTTGTACATATTAGCCACGAAATATCAGACAAGTATAGGAAGAAACTACAAATGCAGCAAAAGTAATATTTACAAATTTACAAATTTTATAAACTTGCTAACACTTATAATTTCTCTACTGGGAAACCTATGACAGGTCTTATTTACGATGCGATTGATGAAGCTAGTCTATTTCATCATTGGTTAGTCTCCAACCAAGTGCACCAAAGAAATTCCTCACTTGTTCGCATATGCGCTTGATCCATTTGTTTAGTTTGGATCTTTCTGCTTTTCTTCGTATAACAATCCGCAATCGCTAAAAAGTACAAAGTTTATGCGCTAGCTTTACTAGGCTTTGGCTGGAGTGAGAAGGCAATCATTGATTACGATGCTTTAGTTTGGAGAGATCAGGCTGTGGATTTCATGGAGGAGGTAGCCAAAGAACCAGAATTTTAGTTGGTAGCAGTCGGACAAATTAATCGCTTTTGCAAGCACTTGGTTTACATACCACAATGCTTCATGTTGTTTTGATTATTTGAATCTAAAACTATGTTCTGATGCTTATTGTTGCCCCGAGAGTTTGAACTTTGGTGCAATCAATCATTGACAGAGTGAAAATTGAGGATAGTGCACAAATATTACTAAAACGAAATTTCACTTTGTTAATTAACGGAATACTACTTACGTGAATTTATGATACTGTATAGACATTAGAACTTGCAGATTTCCTTTGACTAGCAGATGAGCCTAAATGCTTCTCAAGTTCACTTGCTATCTTAGGAATTCAATTTTCTGGGGCCTGGGATCTTAGTTTAGCATCTTTTAAAATTTCCTCGTATCTCAATTCACTGCAGATGCCAAATCGAAAATTTTGTTCGTGCATGTGGAAGTTGAAATTGATTTCTTTCTCGTGTTGATTTCACGTCTTGGAGGTTTCATGCTCTAGTGGCAGCAAAGATTACAGAGAAGGTTAAAGGAGTTTCATTATTGAACTCAGCAGGGCAGTTTGGGGATGCCATTTCTGACGACAATGAATCTGAGCAAACAGCTTTGAAAAATTGGTTCTCAAGCCTTTAAAAGAGCTTTTCCAGTGTATATTTCTTGGAATTTTGTTCTGGCAGGCCAAGCAACCATCACGGATTGAATCTGTCTTGAAGAGTTTATGTGAAGTCCTTACAAATTAAAAATGGCTTTCTGCATGAGGAGTTGTTCATCACTAATAATCTATATAGGGATGTCTTTTGCAAGCTGTTGGAACGTCTGGTAGTCCAAGAGATGATCCTAGATGCCATGTTACCATAAATGTCTTCTCGTCCATCTTAGCACATATTGAACTGGCTTGTCAAAATCCAAATTTTGTCCCCAGTTCTGTTGGACTGCTTTTGCGTAAATCTTGGAAGCTCTCGGCTAGGTTACGTTGATATATATTTTTTTTCACGTCCATTTTGCTCTATCTTCTTTCTGGCATATTTAAGGTTGTCAAAGCTTGTAATAATCAAAGTAGGGCATTTCTCCTTTTAGTAGGTAAACTGGACTCATAGAGTCAATTTATGTCCGCTTAATAGTGGCATGATAATTCATAGACTAGATGCCTTGGTTTTGAGATCTAGTTGAAGTCAGAAGTAGCTGCTTTCTCTGAAGTGTTGTTGAGGTTTTTTAGAGCAAGAAGTTTGTCTGTCCTCCATATAACCATCACTTATACATTAGTAAGTAGTGAAGTTTTTATGGTTTTTCCCATTTTGCAAATGCAGGTTTATAAAGATGCTTCAAACGCGGATGACTATCTCATTGATTCAATCACGAGGCCTGCAGCTGACCCAAATACAGGTGAAGTTTATTACAGGTAATTATCTTCATTCTTCTGACTTTAAAGTTGTTTACTACCAGAATGCTTTTTTGTTTTCTTCCTTCCATCAATAGTTTTTAATTGACTCCGTTTGGGTTAATGAGCATGGGACACGCTCTTCTTAGAATTTTGCAGACTAATGACAAGATCCACGTCAAACCAGAGGAGGTATACACTCGACAGTGTCTTGAGCCAACTCTCTTGCCCACTGCTATTGATTTGGGGGTGACTTAGATCCATGGGTTGGCCCTGCGAAGGCGATTCGCATTAAGGAGTTCTATCCGAATACTTCCCTTGTTAACTTACAAGCGGGACATTGTCCGCATGATGAAGTTCCTGAGCTTGTCAATAAGGCTTTATTGGAGTGGGTTTCGACCGTGACATCTACACCACTTGAAACCGCATGAATTTGCCCTCATCACACAATGCAGCAACAGCATATGCCATTGGTGAAAGAAGTTGAATTTAGGCCCCCTGCCAACATTCCCTCATACAATGAAATGGTATCGACATGGGAGAAGAAAATTGGCAAAACCCTGGATAAAATTTACATTCCAGAGGAGGAAGTTCAACATTCAAGGTCAACCATTAGATGCAAGTCTTTCATTCATAAGAATGACAGTTCATGTATGGTGGGACTAAATTCTTTTGCTCCTTGAACTTAATATTTGCAGATTCTTCAACGCCTTTGAACTTGTTCTTGTCTTTGGTCCACTCAATTTTCGTGAAGGGAGACAACACAAATTCTGAGATTGAAGCTTCTTTTGGTGTGGAAGCATCGGAACTTTATTCTGAAGTTAAATGCACCACAGTGGAAGAATACCTGGATCAGTTTGTATAAAAACTAATTCATCACGTATTAAATACTTGATTGTCTTCTCCCAGTTTGATGCTGTGCCTACTGTGCAACAGATGTACCTCAATGCATGAAGTTTAAAAGTGTCATTTACAAGATGTTGAAGTTCAATGTGATTGAATAATTTATTGCGTAGACATCGCCATTTTTAATGCTCCAGTTGTTCAAAATATTCGTGAAGTTTGAAGATTTAGTATATGCACATAGAGAAATAAGCTGATAATGACATTTTACTTTGCCATCTAATTTTAAGTAAAAAAATGGCAACAATTTTAGTTGAAGAATGAAGGAACATCTTACATTTGATCTCCTTTTGGAAAGTTCACGGAGAAGGACCACTTGGAAATGAAGGTGATAAAAGTTCATCTACTTTCTTCAAAGTTCAAGCCAATCTTACACAAGAACCAGAGAGTTAAAACACGAGGCAAGCAATTTATTTATTTATAAAGTTTCTAGTATTCATGTTTCTCAGATACAAGTGCAAAATCAAGTTCTTTCAAGAAAAGGAAAAAAATAAAAATGCCAGTAAAGAAGACCATAGCCATCCTGCTACTAAAGGAACACTTATGTTTAATCACTACTCTATGCATCAAGCATCGCAATGAAAATTTCTGATGCACATGAGAAGGACTAACATATTCAATCTCCAATACATTAGCAAGCATCTCAGATTCGCTCAGACAAATTTTTTTCTTGTAGCTCTAGAAACACAAAATGCATGTAAAGGGTAATGGTTAATGAAAAGATGGCGATCATAGTATGAGCTGATAGCGAGAGGAAAGAATAGAAGTAAAACAAAAGAATTACATTCGATTTTGTCAAAGAACCTGAGTTGGTGTTTTTCTGTTGTTTTCCCGTCTCCTTTATTCTGTTAATTAATGGTTGTAGCTGCAGCAGAATAGAAATACTTGAGTACTTAACCAGATTCTAGAAGTAGGTTTCACATGTAAAATACCCTTACTTTTGTTAAGAATTCAGGAGTGTAAATCCTTCCTCGAGGACCAGTTGGAGGATTTTCTTGAGTATACTTCCCTGTCAGGGCAACTGTGTTAGGTTGAACAATCCAAATATTAGTTCCTTAAGATAGAAAAACATTTTAGAGTTAAGGCACATGAAATATATGTCCTAGAATGAATTACTATAGGTTTGAAGTTAATAAATCTGAGTACTGGAATAGAACTGGTGGCAACTGTAAATTAACTTTCACCGTGAACGCTTGCCAACAAATTTTAGTGGGACATTTGCCAACAAATTTTAGTGGGTTATTATGTTAATTGCCGCTTATGTTCATACAAAGTATTAACTATACAAGGTACATAAACTTTACCACTTAACATAGTTGAGGAATTTCCATATCCATGTCTATCTTCTACAATAGGAAGTTTTCACTATAGTCTGCTGTCTTGGACAATCCTCTGAATATAAAGGGTGAACTACGTTCAGCCATATCCCTTTCAAGTACTTTGAGTATTGAATGCACTTTCTTGTGAAGCAGATGACAACAACAAAAAAGGTAGAGCTTCACCTTGAGCAATAGGGGAGTATGCAATAAGAGTAATGCCAAGTTCATCACAGGCTTCCTTAATGCCATTTTCCTCTGGAGCCCTATGCATGAGACTGTAATTAACTTGGTTTGATGCCAATGGGATGCC
This sequence comes from Gynochthodes officinalis, assembly GCA_020080225.1. Lineage (NCBI taxonomy): Eukaryota > Viridiplantae > Streptophyta > Magnoliopsida > Gentianales > Rubiaceae > Gynochthodes > Gynochthodes officinalis. Next base: position 35,308,976 of record CM034623.1, on the reverse strand, counting down.
TTTCTTTTTACGTTGCTCATATGCATCATGGAGACACTTCTCTGGAGTAAGAATCATGTTGTCAAGTATAACCTGTAGCACATAATGATTTAAAATTCATGCAGAAGACACAAAAGAGTGTAAAGGGTACATGAGGTAATTGAAAGATATATGAGCCTAAGGGAAAGAATACCACTATAGTTAGATACTCCAACAGCCTTCACAAGGCCTTGTTCCACAGCATCTCCAAGGCCGTCAATGTATCCTGAAAAATGATTTCCTGTAAACTAAGCCTATTTTGTACTTAACGATAACTTATCCTTCAACTTTGTGTTATGGTTAACTAAAAGATTTGCTTAATAAAAATGAACCTTCGTTTCCCCATATGCCAGGCCTGAAAATTTACAACATATCTATTAATGATGTGATTGATAAAGGTAAGTGATAAAGGCAATATGAAATCCAGTAACAAAATCAAGTTGTTGGCATGCAGTACGTAAATGGAGATTGAAAATCTAATAATACAGAAACCAGGTCATAATCCTTATTATCCCAACAGTATGCTGACACATCATACTGATTTTCAGATGTTTCGCAGTTGTAATTTGTTAGAGAATCAAATATGGAAAAATGCAGGAAGAAGGAAGTTGACCAGTGGAGCTGATAAAGTTCGACTGATGACAGTCCAAGGTGGCAGAGGGAGTCCTTCAGAGCAGTCAGGACACTTTGACGACCCAGCCTCCATGGCAATGCAGCAAATTTGGTAGCAACTGCAAATTCAACCTCTGGATTCCTTTCTTTCCTTTCCTTGATAAACCTTAGTTAAAATGGTAAATTAGCATTTCAAAAAGAAAGAAACTGCCAGAGGTCTATTTAGTTGAATTATCAAATTGACACAAGAAGAGCTCATAAGTAACCTTCCTAACAGTGTCTCAGAATTTATTGCACCAAATGAGACCTACAAGCCAAAAGATGGAATTTAAGTAATGACAATGCATACATGCTTATTCATGACATTAAGTAAAAATCAGACCCATTTCCCACCCTTAAGCCATAAACTTCAGCAGTATCACAGAATGTAATACCGCAGTCAATGTTCTTATCAAAAGCTCCCTTAGGAGCTTTCATCTTCCTATCTGCCCCATATTCAGAAAGCAAAAGACCAATATAATCAGGAAAAGGAACATATATCAAGGGATGTGCAACAAGAAGAATGTTATTGTTCATTCACTTGTCCTAATACCTCTACCCCAGAGGACTTAGGCTAAATTTTTTAATATCAGGCATGAGTTAGTATCTTAAAATGGATAGAGCAGAATCCTTAACTCGTTCTTTGCTCCCTGGAACCACGTTGAACATAATTTAAAAGTTTAAGTTGTCAGTGAAGGTGCTATATACTTACTTTTTCAGTTAAGCAGGGGAATAACAGAACAGTGAGAACTGAGAAGACCTTTGAGCAACAGAGCACACAAAGAAAGCATAGTGAAGGCAAAATTACAACCTCTGAGGATTTTCTGGTCATGAAATGTATCATTGCTTGCTTGCACAAGGTTAAAGATTTCCAGCACTGAAATTCGTAGATTGGCATCATCTTGAGTTGGTATTATAGTCAATTATCAAATTCAGAATCCTAATTGCCTCTCAAATCTCAAAACCCAAATATAGTCAATTAGTACTATTTTGAGAAATCCATACAATCAGACAAGTAATTCAAATGATTAGAATGCCCTCATCAATGCCCAATGCAATGAAATTACCAGTGATACTATTTTGAACCCTCAAGACCCACAGGAAAACTGCAGGAAATGGACCATAGACGATCATGCATCGCTAGAGAGAATTTCAAATTTACAAGAAAACCCCACGACAATGGCGTTTATTGACATAAGAATTTTACATCCGAGTGTGAGCGTGGGTCATCATGCCCTTCTAGGAAATAGCAAATTATTCTTTTCACGTCTAATTATACAGGAAACGATAACTAGCCAAGATGCAAGCAAATTGAAACTGCCATCTCACTCGCTACCAATGAGTTTCAGAATCTAAACAGAACATACCATCCCATTCAAAATTGTTCCAGTAACTGGTGTCCCCCCAAGACCAAGCCCCAATGCCAAGCCTTGTAACCTCCAAATCAGAAGGACCCAACCTGACCTTATTTTCCTCCGTCTTGACGGCGATTACATCTTCAGATGAAACAGCTCTCACCCTCAATGCTTTCCCGGGATGGCTGATGAACCCACAAAACAAGCATGCACTGCTCAAGTACAGAGCCATACTGCTATAATAATGTTAGTGTGAAAGTGGCTTATGAGTTTTATTCCTACAGAACAAGATTTTTGAACCACACAGAATTTGTGCGCTCAGTTGCATTCAGGACTACAGGAAAGTGAAAGGTTTTTTGGTACACAAGTCTTGCCAAAATGCAACTTCTAGTAATGGATAGCTAAGCTGGCAGCAAAGCAAACCGCGCGACATGGTCTCTAACTTCAAATGAATCTGGACAAAATTCCCCTATCGGGAATTTGGGGGATTAAGGCTAAGGGCACAATTTTTCATTTTTTTTTTCCTTTCAAAATTCCATGTAAAGGCGTGTTATAATTTTCAATTTTTAAAAGAGTAAGTTATACTTTGAATTTCTTTCAAACTGTCATTTAACTTTTTCAATCCATAATTTCAAAAATGAAAGTAACTTTTTCTTGTCCTTTGTAATAGTTCTATCATGGAATTTGTATATAACCCCATATGTGCCTCTCTTTTTAATGGTGAAAATATTTATTAATATTATTAATTAGTCAAATTTTATAATTTTTAAGATTTTCTTAATTTCCCCTTGTAAGAAAGTAGAAAAAATAGAGAGTTTGTAGAATGATTACTGTATTACTATATATTTCTATGCAATACTTAGCATATATTTATAAGCTTAAACCCTAATCTAAGTAAGGTAAATAAGTAATTACAAATTACATAAGGAGATATCACACAGAGAGTATATAAGAAATATTCTAGGCGACATATTTGGCAGATTGCTTAATCCTTAACACTCCTCCTCAAGTTGGAGATTTGTGTAAGTCAAAAACTCAAAGCTTGGAAAGAAGATGCTAATGTTGCTTGCTGCTTAGTGCTTTAGTTAACAAGTCTACTGGTTGTTCCTTGGTGGATACGTGACGTGTCGCAATGATACCTTGCTGGAGCTTCTCTCCTACATAATGACATTCAACCTCAATGTGTTTGGTGCGCTCATGAAAAATCGGATTTGCCGCTATTTTCTTGACAGCTTCATTGTCACTATAAAGTAAAGCAAGTTGTGTCATATGAAACCCAAAATCTTTCAGAAGTCCCATGATTCACACTATTTCGCTGGTTATAACTTGCATAGCTCGATATTCTGCCTCGGCTGATGATAGTGAGACAGTGGGTTGTTTTTTTGAATGCCAAGATATTAAAGAATTTCCAAGCATGATGCAGAATCCAGTGGTGGATCTCCTTGTCATTGGGTATGTGCTATAATCGGAATCACAAAAGGCCCATAGCTCAAACTTTGAGGGTGATGGGAACATAAGACCAAGGCTTGGGCAACCCTTTAAGTATTTGATCACCTTTAAATCGGCTTCCATGTGGGATTGCTTCAGATTATGCATAAACTGACTAAAAAGTTGAACTGGAAATGTAATGTCAGGCCTTGTGAGAGTCAAGTAGATGAGTCTGCCAACTAATCTTTGATATACTACAAGGTCTTCAAGGAGCAGGTTATCGATTTTCTCCTTTGAATCAGCGTCATATTCCACACTTGTGAATTTCTTGTTTTGTTCCATAGGAATAATGACGGCTTAAAACCTACCAATCCAGCCTCAAATATCAGCTTCAATGTGTACTTACTCTGATTTAGTGAAATACCATCTAGAGATCGGGCAATCTCGAGGCCAAGGAAGAATTTCGACGGGCCGAGATCTTTCATAAAGAATGTGGCATTGAGATATTGCTTGAGGTCAGTGATTCCAGCTTGACTGTTGCCGGTAATCAGGATGTCATCAACATAAATAAGTAATGCTACAAAAGAGGTACCCTGAAATTTAGTGAATAATGAATAGTCGTGGCGAGACTAATGAAACCATGCTGGAGTAAAGCACTAGTGAATTTTGTGTTCTATTGATGGGATGCTTGCTTCAACCCATATAAGAATTTTTGCAGTCGACATACTGAACGCTCCCCCTGAGTGCGGAATCCGAGGGGAAGCTCCACATAGACCTTCTCGGAAAGATCACCATGAAGAAAAGCATTTTGAGCATCCATCTGAAAAAAAGGCCAATCATGGACAGCGGCAAGGGCGATGATAAGGTGAACAGTGACATGCTTAGCTGTAGGAGAAAAAGTGTTTTGATAATCAATGCTTTCACGCTAATTAAAACCCTTGGCCACGAGGCGGGCTTTGTACTGCTCAAGAGTGCCATCGGCATGATACTTGACCTTATAAACCTATTTGCACCCGATCGAACGACGACTAGGAGGCAAAGGGACCACATCCCAAGTATGATTCGCCTGAAGAGCATTAAGTTCATTTTCCATCTCAGTAATCCAATGGGAATTAGTGACAACTTCTTGAAAGGTGGCAGGTTCATGGATGGCTGATATAGAAGCAATGAAATGCTGGTGGTGAGGGAAGCAACGTGTCATGGATAGGTAATTAGAGATAGGATAGAGTGAGGCACAAGTCAGATGATAAAGTAGGACAAATGTAATCAGAACTCCAGATGGAAGGTCAAGAGACACGGCTGGACTGACGTAGGGTGGTGTCTGAGGGTTGTTCAGATGGAACATAGGAAGACAGAGTAGGATCAACCGATGTTGTAGGACAGGCCGATGTGGACACAAGAAGAGAGGACAAAGTATAAGTCTCATCGGCCCATATAGTTGGTGTGGTCGAAGCGAGCTAATCAAAGGTCTTCATAGAAGAGAAAGAGGAAAAAGGGAAAACATTTTCTTAAAAGACAACATCCCGACTAACAAAAAATTTGTCAGAAACAGGGTCATACAGGCGGTAACCCTTCTGAAAATGGGGTAACCCATGAAGATGCACGGAGTAGCACGTAGACTAAATTTGTCGCGGTGACCCAATGTGATGGCATAACAGCGACAGTCAAAAACTCGAAGGTGGTCAATGATAGGTGGTTTGCTAAACAGTTGGTCGAATGGGCTAAGGCCATAAATGGATGAGGAAGGCAACTGATTAATGAGGTATGTGGCAGTGAGGATGCAGTCACCCCAAAATTGAGGTGGTATGTGGGCCTGAAACATTAAGGCCCAGGCAACATCTAATAAATGACAGTGTTTGCGTTCAACAACTCCATTTTGTTAAGAGGTATAAACGCAGGAACTCTCATGAAGGATGCCTTGACTGGCAAAGAATGAGCGACATTCCGTAGAAAAGAATTCGATCTCATTGTTAGAGCGAATGTGGCGAACAAGTGAACCAAATTGAGTGGATACCATAGAGAGAAAGTGTCGAATTTTGGAAAAAAACTTGAGATTTTGAGTATAAAAGGAAAATTCAGGTAGCACGAGAAAAGTCATCGACAATGGTAAGGAAATATCATGCACCATCATAAGTGGAAGTCCGATGGGGATCCCAGACATCCATATGGACTAATTCGAAAGTGGCACTCGTAGCAGAGGCGCGAGTGGGAAAAACACTGCGAGTTTGTTTGGCCAAATAACAAATAGGATAGGAAAAAGAGGTTGGACACAAAATTGATTGACCATAAGCATGATAAGTCTTTAAGGAAGAATGGCCAAGACGGTGATGCCAAACATCGTAATTAATATTATTGATAAAAATGGAATTACAACTGGAAAAATTTTGGGGAATACAAGTAGTATGCTTTATGGAAGATAAATAACTTTAAAAAACACAATAAAATGAGGTGGGAATGGAAGAGCATAAAAAATACAATCCCGATCAGCTTTGTCGAGCCCGATCAAAACCTCAGTCGTATAGTCCTAAAAGACACAAAAATCGTCGAAAAATATGGCCACACAATTATTATCACGAGTGAGCTTACGAATGGATAACAAATTGTGTTTAAAATGTGGAGCATAGAGGATATGTGTGAGATTTATGGTAGGGTAGGGTCGGGATTGACCAATATGGGTCACAAGACTAGTAGAGTGATCAAGCAAAGTAATGGAGATAGGGGCAACACAGGGAAAAAATGAATCTAAAATAGGCAAATTGCATGTGATGTGGTCACTTGCACCTGAATTGATAATCCAAGCAGATGAAAAAGGTTAGAAGGTATAGTATTACCTGAGAAAGTTACCGTGGAATTAGAGGATCCCATTTGATTTAGGAGAGTGACAAGTTTGTGCTGCTGATCCATGGTGAGATGAAGCCCAGAGGAGCAACCATAAATATTGCCAGGACTAGGGGTCGCAGAGCCCAAGATAACTACACTGTAATAGGAAGATGGATTAGTGAAAGAATTAGTGCCACTATATAAGTCTATGGGTTGGGGGCTATATCCAAAAAGAGCAGAAAGAAGCCCAAATCCAGGAGAAGGAGGTTGAGTTGCAGCATTATGAGCTAGAGGCCCAGAACTAGTGTTGCTTTTATGTGGGCCACCTCGCTGTTTGGGCTTTCAGTTGGGGGGATAGCCCACAAAGAGAAAATAGGCTTCGCGAACATGGCCTGGTTTCTAACAATGATTACAAAATGGACGCGGCCTAGTGGGCAAGCAGGGAGAGGGCTGTGGCCCAAAATGCCCATTAGTCACACCTGGCCCAGAAGACCCAAAAGGCAAGCCTAGAGAAGGCTGAGGTCCAAATGCCGTTAGGCCTGCTTGCTGCCAAGAGCTAAGCTCTGTCTTCATTGCCCCTGGCCCAGAAGAAGCAATCGGGACCCGTTGAATAGCAAAAACAACGCCATCGCCGGTGGGAGGCTAGCCATCGAGGGAAGAGCGCTAGTGGAGATCTTGCTTGGTGAGCACATGCAACTTCTCAAGTGAGAGGAAATCATCACAGGCAAGGACGTGGGTTCACAAAGTGTGAAATTCCTCCGTAAAAGCAAGCAAGAAAGTCATTGCACGGTCTTCGTTTTCGTGCAAGCAGAGGCGGTCATTCACTTGACACTTGCAGTGGCCAAAATGCAACTTCTAGTAATGGATAGCTAAGCTGGCAGCAAAGCGAACCACGCGACATGGTCTCTAACTTGTACACGTCTGACTCAACATGAATCTGGACAAAATTCCCCTATTGGGAATTTGGGGGATTAAGGCTAAGGGCAGAATTTTTCATTTTTTTTTCTTTTCAAAATTCTATGTAAAGGTGTGTTATAATTTTCAATTTTTAAAAGAGTAAGTTATATTTTTTGAATTTCTTTCAAATTGTCATTTAGCTTTTTTAATCCATAACTTCAAAAATTAAAGTAATTTTTTCTTGTCCTTTGTAATAGTTCTATCATGGAATTTGTACATAACCCCATATGTGCCTCTCTTTTTAATGGTAAAAATATTTATTAATAGTATTAATTAGTCAAAATTTATAATTTTTAAGATTTTCTTAATTTCCCCTTTTCTTCTTTTTCTTCTTCCTTCCCCTCCTCTCTTTTTTCTTCTTCTTCTTCAATTTTATCCTATGTCCTCCAACACTATACTCACATCTTAACTAATGTACCTCTTGTTATGAATTATTCGGTGAATATCTATTGATGTTCTTTATATTTATTCCTTGATATTTCATAGGGTGAATTTCACTTTACTCTTTTGTGATTTACCGCAAAGACACTTTCTTGCCTTATACTTTAAAAACTCCCACTTTCCTCCCTCTGGTTTGGAGCGTACTGGAAATCTAACGGAACTCCAAAACAACAATAGAGATAATGTGAAATACCAATAATTTATATTATTATATAAATTTTGTGAATTACCCGCACATCCCATATGTATATTTGCAAAAAAAAAAAATTGTGCATTATAATGAATTGAAAAAAAATATGTTAACATATAAATTTTGCAATCCACATATACTTACATAGTTTTTTATATATATGCTGGATAACTTTACTATTTTATATTGAAAACATTTACTCATTACTAAATTTAAAAATAAGAGTCGCTCTTATTAGTTTAGCAAAACATTTTCACATAAAAAGTATTGACTTTCCTCTATAAGAGTCACTCTTAATAGAATTTTTTAAAAAATAAATATTTTAATCAACAACATTATCATAAATTTATTTTATTTTTAAATTAATTTAACAAAGTAATTAGATAGTTCAAAAAATAAAGTAAAAGAATATATAATATGATATTATTTTAAAGATTTTAAACACATAAAATTTTCTAAAAAATAGTAAGACTCTATATTTATTAAAAATTTCAAATAATAGGGCATTCCTCTTACAAATTACAAATCGTTATATTAAAAGGATAAGTAGATGGAAATCTTTTGTTGCCAAGTTTTCTGCACGTTCCAATTTTCTCTTTAATGATATAGTTTTATAAAATTTTGATGCTATTTTCGTATTTTCTTATCACTTTTATTTGTATTAATTAAATTAAATTTATTGTATTTTATTTATTTTAATGTTAAAAAAATTATTATTAGTTATTTAAATTTTACTTCCAAAGTCAATCAATAATTACAATCTAAAATTAATTAAACATTTTTTCCTAGGAAGAGATTTTTTTTCCTATTTATATTATCATATAACTTTTGTAACCTATTTACATTTACATAGTTCTCTTATATATATTCCTAAAAGTTTTACTTTTTTAATAGTGAAAAAAATTTGTTCATTACTATAAATTAAAGAAAATGTAGAACATAATTAGTATAAAAAATGATTTGTATTTCATTATGTAAATATCAACTAAACAATTAGTCACATTAACTTTACAACAACTAAGTTACGCGTTTTAAATACTTTAATGCGCCCAATAGTAGAATTTTCTTTAAAATAGAAAAACACAATACTTTAATTAATGACATAATAATATAAAGTACTACTCCTTCTATCTCAAAAAAAAAAAGTATACTTTTGAATAAAAATTTTATTTTACCCTTACTAATAAAAAGCATGTGAGGTGTGAAATTAAAAAGAAATGATAAAAATGATACATACACATTTTATGATACATTAATTATGTTGTATCTTATAACTAAAAAGAAAATATATCAAATTAAAATTGGGTTTTTTTATTTTTTTTTATGGGAAAAGGATTAGTGAATTAACGAAAAGGAACTTTATAGTTCAAAATATACAGCAAAATTAGTTAAGTATGCCAATTAAATATTGTAGAAAGCACACAAATCTTTTGTTGAAAAATTAATGGTTATTATATTTTATGTTATCACTGGGCATACTCCGTACTTTGTTTGGAGTTAAAGAATGACTAAAGTTCCCAAAGCCGGAAAAGGGGGGAGATTATCAAAAATTGGAAAAAAATATTTCTTACAATCTCTACATCTTTATTTTTAGTGTAGTAAACTAATCATATTATATATATATATATATATGTTTTGCCTCCTATATATAAATAAATTGTGCCTTTTAAATTAAAGACTGTTTTTCTTAGTCGTATTTGGCTACTCTATTTTACGGTGTAAAAGAGACATGGAATATTTTTTCTAAAAATGAAATGTTTAAACAATTCCTACTAGAACGTACTAGGAAATATCAATTTCTACTAAAGATCAAAGGGTGTGTTTGGTTCTTGTTATTAATTTTATTTATTAATGATGATGATGATGATTATTATTGTTATTATTATTTAATCTCAAATCTAATACTATAATTTCCAATATTGCATCAGCCAAAATGAACAATTTCTGGATATATATAGCTTGTTCAGTTTAATTAGCGCCTACCAAGTTTCCTAATTAAAATTACTCACCAGTTTGATACACAGGTGAACTAATGTTGCGAACAAAAACTTTAATAATTAGAATATGGAAAAAAGAAATTTGAGAACTCAAACCACATATACAAGTTCTCAATGCATTTTAATTTCTTCCAAAATAACCATTGTCCTTTTTCCATGTAAACTGGGATGTCTTTGTATCTGCAACTGGAATTAGCACTCTTATTATTGTAATTTTAGTTAATGGTGCATAAGCATCAAAATAATCTACTCCATGCTCCTATCTGAAACATTTTACTACTAGTTTTACTTTCATTTTGTCCAAAGTTCCATCAACCTTTCTTTTAGTTCTAAAATCCACTTGCAACCAGATGGAAGATCTACCAATTCTCATGTATTATTTTTCGTTACAAAATCCATTTCATCATTTATTCCATTTTTCTAGAAAGTAGCATAATGGGATTTTTCTGTCTCATCATTTTTTTGAGGATCTGTTTATGTATTATAGTAAAAGGAGATTTGATTATTCACTACTTTTTTAGTTCCTTCACAAGGAACATAAATAATTTAGTTCGAAATTCTTACCTTTTCGAGCTCTTTTGCCCTTTCAAAGTTCCATAACTTCTTCATTATCACAGTTTGTGATTTCTTTCCATTTATTAAGGTCTGTACATTTTCCTTCTTGTGAAAAGGCTTTTGGAATAGATTTAAATATGTTTCTTTAAAAAATGGCATCCCTTGATTCAATGACAGTATTGATTGAAATTGACTCATTAGGTTCAATTACCATGAACTTGTAAGTCTTAATACTATGACCATATTCTAAAAAGATGCATTCAACTCCCCTTTCACCCCATTTATTTCTTTTTGTTCAAGTACTTTTAAAACTACCTTAAAACCCCAATTAGGTTTTCTCTTGTTCCAAAATTCATATGAAATTATTTTACTCCTCTTGTTTGTAACTCTATTTAGAATATGACAAGCAATTAGCATTGTGTCTGTCCAAAAGCTTGACTAAATGCTGAGTTTGATATCATTACATTAGAATATGACAGGCAATTAAAAATTCTATTTTTATATGCTGCCACACCATTTTGTTGTGATGGGTAGGGGACAATTGTTTCATGAACCATGCTGGTAGTCTCGAAATACTTTATGTCAAAGTACCCTCCCCTCTATTGGACCCTAATTTTTTAAGAAAGGTCTCAAAATGCAATTTAACCTCAATTTTATACCTATTAGAATAATGCAAGAGTTCATATTTAGAATGTAGTAGCTAAACATAATAGTATCCACTATAATCATCAACGAACGTCAGAAAATAATTTTTTTACCACCTATTATAGGAGTAGTATATAAATCACACACATCGATGCGAATTAATTCAAGTATATTTGTGGTAGGAAATGAATTTTTAGTTATTTTAACGAGCATGCAAGTTGGCCATTTTTCTTCTTTATTATCAAAGTTGGGCAATAAATGTAATTTAATCAAACTATATATTTAAAAAAAAAAATTAACATGTCCAAAATATCAAAACTGGTTGTAACATTCTTTTTAAAATATCAATTATATTCAATCTAAATATGCATTTACTAATCTCCCTTTGAATAGAATAAACTTGTCTATCTCAAATATAAGTTCAAAACCATACTTATTAAATAAGTTACCCGAAACAAGATTTTTCCTCACTTTTGGTACAAAACATGCATTTTTTAATGTCAACACTTTCCCAGAGGTGAACTTTACCACCACATTCCCACCTCCTTCAATACAAAAATTTAATAATTAGAAAGAAATTTAGGACTTGTTTGGTTGGTAGGAAATCTGAACTTGGAAAGTAATTTGTTTTTTCATTTTTAAATTCTTGTGTTTGGTTAGTTTAGGAAGTAATATAATTACTTTCTTGTGTTTGTTTCAGTTTTAAATTCTTTTAGAAAATAATCAGAATCCTGAAAATAAGTGTAATATTTCAGGATTCTAATTTTTTACTAAAAGTTATTATTCTGATTACTTTTTTTTTTATGATTTTAGTCTAAATGACATATTTTTAACTTTTAATCTTATTTTAGCTACTCTTTCTCTTTAACTCTCATATATCTTTTATTTTTAAATATTATTTATGTGATCTTTTATTTCAATCATTATTAGTTTAATTTTTTATTTTAAAAAATTTATTTTAGAACTTTTTTTTATTGAAATTCATAATTTATTAGAATTAAAAATTATATAAATTTTCTTTTCTTTTATCATTAAATTTTTTGAACTATAGTTAAATTTCATCCTAAACAAAGGTATTTTTTTTTTGTTCAATTTTGCTACTAAATTATTAACATCATCATTATTATTCATTTTTTTAATGAAAATATACTTTTATTTGTACATTTGTCATTGAAATTACCTTTTTCATATTTTTCTTCCTATTTATATTTCTTTATCTTTTTTAATTTTCATTATTTATTAGTACATAAACTTATTGTGGTAGTACTAATAAATAAACGTTTTATAAACTATAACAATATGATTGTAAAATATCAGTATTCTAGAATTAGTATTTTTTCTTTTGGGTTTAAATATTGTTATATGTTGAAATTGACATAATTAAAAAATGTTAAATTATATTTTGGTAAAAGTACCAAAAAAGGTTGTCTCTATTATTGATATAAAATAAGAAGAATAATATGATATATGTACATGCCAAATAAATTATATTTAAAATATATTAATCTAAATAAAATAATGAAACATGAATTATATTAACTTTCCGGTAAATATTTCTATTCTTTCCAAACATAAGTAAGTATTCAAAATTTTCAGAATTAAATTCCTAATATTCAAGTTCCCTTAAAAAGTATTCATTTTCTCCAGAATTAAATTTCTAAAAATCATATTCGCATATAATTTTACTTTCCTACCAACTAGACGAGCCCTTTGGGCATGTTTAAAAAATATCAGCTTCTCACAAAAACAAACTAAAGGCTATAGTACCCTATGATTGAGAATTTTTTTTTAAAAATTTTATTTCTTGCTCTTTCACTATAATGTGTTGGTTCATCTAGTTTTCATCGAATAAAAATGCAAATTTTAATTTGTTTTGAAAAACAAAGCACTGTGCATATAGTCCTCAAGTTAGAGTTACTTTTTCCAAAGTCTCAATTTTACGTAAGAGCTAAATGCTAAGGTCTATGACTATTGAACATTTTCAAAAAAAAAAAATTACTTTCTAAGTTTTTCATTTTTTTCATTTTCTTTTATTGAGCTTCCCTTTGAATGGGAGGAGAAAGTTTAGAATTTGAACTATGAACCATGGATGTAGTTTTTTTCATGTATCTCAAACTCTTACAAAAAACGAGAGAAAAAAAAAACCTTCTTTTGAAATTTGAACTTTTCATTTTAAATTAATTTTCTTATTATTTGTTAAATTCAATTGGGTAGGAAGATAGCCAGAGACTTCAAAGCAAATGAGTAATTTTTGAAAAATTTCCATTTTTGCAAAACAAAAAAAAAATAGAAAAGGAAAAGGGTAAAGGTTAAAGTCCACAAGGATTGCGAATTTTTCAACTTGTAATGTTCTTATTTTTGTCATAATGTGTTCTTTCATCATGCTTTGGTCGAATATGAAAAAAGGAAATTTGAGAACCCAAACCACAAAGAAAAACTGGGATGTTTTTTTATTTAATAAAAATTTATTTTCTCAAAATTTCATAACTTCAATGCTTGTTATTATATAAGTAGAAAGAAATTTTAGAATTTAAGGCACAAAAGCGTTATTTTAAGTATCTCATTTTTTTCCCAAAGAAATATGTTTGGATTGTGTTTCATTTGGAAAAAATTAACTTTTTTCAAACAAAAATAAAACATCCAAATATCTTTTATTTCAAATTTCAAAATTCAAAATTTTCCTCCTAAATTCTACTAACATAATTTTAAACAAATTTTCCTTTTTTTTCCCACCAAAATACTTTTTCTATCAAAAAATTTCCACACATTCCAATAACAAAATTTCTCAAATAAATCACAATTCAAACATAGCTATAGTGCATGGGAACTGAGATTTTTTTAAAATTCAATTTCCTTAATTTAGCCGTGTAATGTTATTTTTCGCTGGACTAAAAAGAAAAAGCTCAAATTTAAAATAGAATTGAGATATTTTCTATCTATCACAACTTCTAGTGAAAAATGAAAGACCATATATATAGTTCACAAAAACTGGGAATTTTTTTAATTTAATTTTTCAAAAATCTTTATTTTCTCAAATTTTCATTATTCTTTAATTTTAATTGGAAAGAAAAAGTAGAGAATTAAAGTAAAAAAAGATTTCGTTTCAAGAATCTTAGGGTTTGTTTGGAGTGTGATGTATTTGGAAAAAGGTGTATTGGAATGTGTAAAAATTTTAGTGGGTATTTTTTGATAGAAAAAGTATTTTGGAGTGAAAAATAAGAAGGAAATTTTTTTAAAATTATGTAAGATGAATTTGAGTGGGAAAATTTGAATTTTAAATTTTGAAATAAAAATGTGTTTGGATAGTTTGTTTTTGTTTAAGAATTTACTTATTTGCAAATAAAAATCCTTAGTCCAAACAGACCCTAATTTTGCAATTAAAATAATGGCTATAGTCCCCGGGAGATGATCTTAATTTTGCACCATAGTGAGTTTGCTCATCTGGTTTCATTAAATTAATTAAATAATCAAATTGATAATTTAAAGCAACAATGAGTTGTTTTTATTGAAGGTAAGAGTGTTTTCCTAAATCCAAACAAGTAAGAAAGAATTAAAATAGTAACAAATTAAAAAAATTCAAAGTCCACTTACTTAATATTATGGAATATTCGTGTTAGACTCCTATGTTTAGTTTGTGTTTCATTTGTAAAAAGTTAACTTTTATTAAACAAAAATAAAACATTCAAATAGTTTTTTATTTCAAAATTTAAAATTTCCCTTTCAAATTCTCCTAACATAATTTTTTTAAAAAATTGCTTTTATTTTCTCTGCAAAATACTTTTTCTACTAAAAAATTCTCACCAAAATTTTTACACATTCCAATACAAAATTTCTCAAATAAATCACAATCTAAACATAGTAAGTGATTTCCCAACTCCCTTCTCCTAACATGAGTTGTTAGGTTGTTTTTTTTTTCCCAAAAAGGATGGTGTTCACAAAAAACAATAAAATTATTGTCGACGAGGATATTAGATTTTTTAAAAATATTAATTTTCTAAAATTTTCATAATTTTTTGTACGTTTACGAAGTTTTCATAAATTTCTTGAGGAAATAAATTGTTTTAAATAGCTAAAATAGCAAAATAATCTTTTTTTTAACTCGTACAATTTCAAGGATCTCACTTTTAGGATAGAAATGCTTTGACACTTTAAATCTTACAATCTCAAAGCTCCCATGTTTTAGTAAATAATTACGAGTAATGATAGAGACAACGACTAAATAGAGCGACTTCTCGTAGCGACTGATGTGTAATACCAACGTGTCTATCCATGTCATTACTCTTTTTGAGTTAAAAAAATAAATAAATAAAATAAAAATTTGCACAGAGCCTGGTTTCCCTTCTCCTCTCGGGTCTCTCTTCTTCTCTGCTCCAGCCATGGCTCTCCCTTCTTCTCTGCCGATTTCCTTCATCTAGCCATGGGTCTCCTTTCTTCTCTGCCGATCCATGGGTCTCCCTTCTTCTCTACCGATTTCCTTCATCCAGCCAAGGGTCTCCCTTCTTCTTTGCTGATCCACGGGTTCGCTAGCCCCTTCTTCTCTATTCTTCCCTGCTGATTTCCCCATTCCAGTTCCGACTTCTTCTCTGCTCGATTTCCGAAGTGGTATGACTCACTGTTTAGCCGTTGTGAGGAGAGCACTGCCGGGATTAAAATTGCTTGCTTGTAGGTTTGTCAATTGATTTCCACTTTCATTTCTTTTGTTCTTTCAATACTTTAGCTTGGAGTTTTATGTTTCTTTGTAGAGATTTTGATGTTGTACATTGTTTTTGGGATTTTAACCACTTATGTTGACGCTATACTTGAAAAAACTTTTTAAGTTTATATATTTCTTTTGCCCAGTCCCTTTTGATCACTACTTTGATGGGTTATCCTCATGCTTAATTTGTGTATTTTTCAGGGGAAAATAGTTGAAAAAATAGGTTGATGTTGTTTCAGATATGGGAACTAGAAATAGCAGGCCTTATGATTGTGAATCACTTGCTGGAGTATCTGATAAATTTGAGAATTGCATCTGCCTCAAGTCTTTCATCGACAAACTGGTGTCAGGATTCATACTGCCTAATGCTCTATGACACCTGGCAAGAGAACAGGCACAAAGATGATCAAAACGTGCTTTTTTGGGGATCAACGCAACAATTGCATAATCTGGAAATCAATTTAGCAGTACAAAAGTAACTAAATCATGTTATTTATATATATTTCAACCTTCCCAGCCCCCTATTTGTTTACTATTGATATTGATTTACCGATTCTTTTATTTGTGATATTTCTGTCTCTAGGTTTCTCATTGTGGTCATCCTTGCTAGTGCTAGATGTTTTTCCATCATTCGAGCACCTAACAGGTTTGGTTTATTAGCTTTATCTTCTGCATTCTCTTTGTAATTGCTTTTTCTTTTTTACACTGAAACATGCATGCCTTCAATTTTAGGCACCATGATTTATGATCTCATTTCAATGACACTCTTGTTGGGATACAAGGAGCTCACCCATGGTCTGAGGAACTTTCTTCAATTTGTGTGCACTTCAATCAAAACAACTTTGCAATTGGCTAGAGCATCTGTTGCATGACAGTTGTCTCATTTGGTGTGCTACTGCTAGGATCAATGCATTTGCGTTTTGACTTTGGAGTGCTTTGCAAGTTTGGCTACTCTTCTTCCTGAACCAGAAAATTTAGTTGCATATGTTGAGAGCTGCATGTATAGCCTTGCTTATAGAAGCTATCGCTAAACCAGTGGAAACCTGTAGTATGCCTGATAAGACCAATGAAATTTTGATGTCAATTTTAACCTTATGTTATCCCATTTTCATCCCCTTTTTTTCCCTTGTATTTTTTATTATTTATTACTAATTATTGCAAATCTTATACGGGCAAGTAGAAGCAATTAAGCTGTTTACGTGGAAGACTGAGCTTACTTGGTTGTGTAGAATAAAAAATAGTACAAGGGAAGCTTGTAAAATGATGTGCAAACTGATGAAAATTCCTAACAATAATTTGAATGAACTAAAGGTTGTGTGAAGTTGCGTCCAAGATTCATGTGTTAGCTTGCTTCTTTTCTTAGTTCCATCGGTTTGAGATTCGTGTGTTAGCTTGCTTTTGGTCTTAGTTCTGTTGGTTCTGTTGGTTCTTGTCTCAGTCTTGGCTTCGTGACTGCAAGGCCTTTCTCGAATCACTGTTAACCGTTTTTATTATGCATTCCTATTATCCCTTGAGTTGATTTATAGCGTTGATACCTCTCCTACTGATACCATATACAAAGGCATGGCAAATCTTGCTAGTTCCTATATAAAGATATTGCACCGATGTCGGCTTCTGTTGTGGCTACCATGAACATATATTTATTTGGCAACATAATTTGTGTGACTGAGAGATAAGCAGAAGAAAATGCAGAGACTAAGAATGTGCTTGATTCAGAGTCATTACAAATTATTTTATAGCAAAGCTCTACACTTGTTATTTAGAAGACAAGAGAATGTCATGAATACAAAACAATCTACATCAACCTAGTCAAAACTCAACAATTTTCCAAGAGTATGATATACAATCTCATTTCTCTAACTTTAAAACTTCAAATCTTCCTAAGCTAGCCAAAGCAAGAATTGGCAACAGTGCTTAAATGGTGAAAAAAGGCTAAAGTATAATTTTCTTACACCTCATCAAACAAATTAGCAAACTAACAATTGAAACAGCCCCAAAAAACCAAGGTGTAGCTGACATGGTTGTGAATTTACAGAGCGCGTGATTTGATGATATCCAAGCTCATCTCACTTGGATTAGCGGCTTGCAATTTGACTTGAATACCATCTAATTCTCTCTTGAATTTGTCTTTGGAGCTTGCATAGAGCATCTTAGCTCTTACTCTTGATGTCATAGAGCATCAGGCAGTATGAATCCTGACACTAGTCTGCTGATGAAAGACTTCAGGCAGATACAATTCTCAAATTTATTAGATACTCCAGCAAGTGATCCACAATCATAAGGCTTGCTATTTTTGATGTAGAGATTTTGATGTTGTGCATTGTGTTTGGGATTTTAACCACTTATGCTGATGCTATACTTGAAAAAACTTCTTAACTTTATATATTTCTTTTGCCCAGTCCCTTTTGATTGGGATTTTAACCACTTATGCTGATGCTATACTTGAAAAAACTTTTTAACTGTATATATTTCTTTTGCCCAGTCCCTTTTGATCACTTCTTTGATGTACAACATAAGTGGTTAAAATCCCAAACACAATGCACAACATCAAAATCTCTACAAAGAAACATAAAACTCCAAGCTAAAGTATTGAAAGAACAAAAGAATTGAAAGTGGAAATCAATTGACAAACCTACAAGCAAGCAATTTTATTCCCAACGGTGCTCTTCTCACAACTGCAAAATAGTGAGTCATACCACTCCAGAAATCGGGCAGAGAAGAAGTTGGAACTAGAATGGGGAAATTAGCAGAGAAGAATAGAGAAGAATAGAGTAGAAGGGGCTGGCGGACCCATGGCTGGATGAAGGAAATGGGCAGAGAAGATGAAGGAAAACAAAACATAGTCATAATGGTGAAATCAACCAGAATAAAATCAGAGATCATTCTGTATAGTATTATATTATATATAAAAGATGAACAAAAAAGGCTTTCAACTTCTGTAAAACCAAAATTGAATGGACAGGTATCAGATTGGAAGAAATAAAGGTACGTTCTTTTTGCTTAAAGTTTCCAATTATTGATTTGGGAATAATACTCCTCATCAAACTAAATCATCACGTAGTTCCAGACTAACGAATTAAGAGATTGATAACCTCTTAGAGCCTTAGAAGCCTAATTGTAACATAAATCATAACCCTTTAGCTAGTTGATCCACAACTAAGAAAAAATAGCAGGTGAACATGAAGAAGAAAGTAAAATTCAAAATCATAAAGCGCGTAAAACTGTCATAATTCCATAAAAAATAAGCACAGCCAACAAATGAGATCAATAACAAGTGTTTGTACACAAACAAACCCGTCTAGAAATCGAGCAAAGAAGAAGTTGGAACTGGAATGGGGAATCAAGCTGTATTGGAGTGAACCCATATGGAATCTTCAATTCATGTGTTAAAAGTCATCCAAAGCGAAATTCAGGTAAAATTCAGCAATCGGCAAAACAATCCCAGTAAAGAAATTAGGGCAATTTTAGGGAAAACATCCAAGAAAAAATCATCACTAAATTCCCCTAACCCAAGGGGGAGGAATTCACAGACCTCAAATACATGACATGGGCTGGGAAGGAAAATTCATTAACCTGATTAATCGGAATGAACGATCTGAATGGAATCTTCGTGAGGGGGGTGTGAAAAAAGAGAGGAAAAGGGGTAGAGACGATTAGGTAGATTGACGATAAACGTGGAATATTGGAATGATGAGTGCTGCCCAAAATCACCGGCAATGATTGTCCGGCCTGCTCGTCGTTTTTCTGATCACACGCATTCAGACAACTACATGCAACTTCCTAATATTTAATGTGTTTTGGCAGAGAAGGATAGAGAAGAAGGGGCTGGCGGACCTGTGGTTGGATGAAGGAAATCGACAGAGATTAAAGAAATCGCAGAGAAGAAGAGAGACTCGAGAGAAGAAGGAACACCAGGCTCTCTGCCTATTTTTTTTTTTTTTACGATAGTAATGACATGGACTGGCTCGTAAGTATTACACCTCAGTCGCTATGAGGAATCGCTCTATTTAGTCGTTGTCTCTATCGTTACTCTTTTTTTTTTTTTACGATAGTAATGACATGGACTGGCACGTAAGTATTACACCTCAGTCGCTATGAGGAATCGCTCTATTTAGTCGTTGTCTCTATCATTACTCAATAATTACTTTGTTGCAAAGGGGAGAATGTCATAGGCAGATCAAACCCCTTATATCCTAATTCCAACAAAATTAGGTAATCGCTAGAGAAAGCCTAACGACTAAATCCAAATATTAACTTTATATGTATTTAGACTAGAGGTTTATATGAGAAAGAAACCAAAAAAAAAAATTTGATGAGAAATTATAATTACCAAAAAAAAAAATTGATGAGAAAATATAATTTTTTTTAAAAAAACAAACATTACGAATATGTCATAAATTGATTGTAAATTTAATAAACACATTATTTAATAGGCACAACAATAAATCAACCTACCTAACCATTATAATAAATTACTAGATCATTTATCACGCAAAAGTTATGAAAGAATCACTAATCCAAAATTAGATATAATTATATGACTTGTTAATCCATCTTGTCTTATTATGTGATGAAAAACGTGATAAGAGAAATATTCAGTAGTTAATGAAGACAAAGTAGTAGGACAAACTATTTTTTAACTTATCATTTGTTTTAAAATTTGGATTATATACCATGTTTATCTTTTTATTATTTAATTTTTATGTAGAATATGCCATGGATATACCCAGTTGTTCAAATGACGAAGTAATTAATAAATGTTCTGTCAAAGATAGTCCGCCCAAAGAAGTAGAATATGCCATGGATATACCCAGTTGTTCAAATGATGAAGTAATTAATATATGTTCTGTCAAGGATAGTCCGCCCAAAGAAGTAGAATATGCCATGGATATACCCAGTTGTTCACATGATGAAGTAATTAATATATGTTCTCTCAAGGATAGTCCACACTAAATAAGGATCCATTCACATAATGAAGTAAATAATATATGTTCGGTCAAGTGTCAAGGATGACCCACGCTAAATAATGAACTCTTTGGGTGATGCCATCCTCTACTCTCTCTATATACATATGAACTTATTTGTTTTTGATCATTGAATTAGCACAACTAAACACCCATATCATATATCCACACAAACAAATTCTTATCAATGGCCGAAGTGTTTGTTTCAAAGATAATAGGCCAGGTGACTGATGTTGCCTTGACAGAAGTTCGTGAAAGGGTGGACCTACTGATGGGGGTTGAAGAAGAGGTGCGTACTCTGACCTTTACGTTGACAAAAATCCAAAAACTACTACATGATGCTGAGAGGAGAAGGCTAAGGGAGGAAGCTGTTGGGGTATGGCTGGAAGAGCTTGAAGACATCACTTATGAGATGGAAGATGTGTTGGACGAATGGAATATCAAGATTCACCAGCCCAAGAATCCTGATCAGGAACCTGAATTAACAGGAACAAGGATGTCAATACTCTTGGAGAAGGTGCGTTCTTTTATCCTATCTCTTTGTTCTCGTCTTAAAGAAGTTCCGGTACGTGGTGATATTGCTTTGAAGATTAAAGAGATCAATAGTAAACTAGATTCCACATTGACTGAGGCAAATAAATTTGACTTTGCTATTTCACATAGTGCGCATGTGGATTCTAATGAATTTAAGCGCCCTATGACTATCTCCACTTTTGATGAATCAAAGGTGCACGGTCGAGACTCTGATAAGGAAGTTCTACTCAACCACTTATTGTCTGAGAGTAGGACTAATACTAGTAAAGAAGTTGAGAAAGATGGGGTTAAGGTTATTTCTATAGTGGGAGTTGGGGGTAGTGGAAAGTCCACATTAGCTCAAATTCTATACAATGATGATAAAGTTCAGAAACATTTTGAACTTAGAAAATGGGTTTGTGTGTCAGATCCTTTTGATGTGAGAAGGATTGCAATTGCTCTCCTTGAGAGCCCAGAAAAAAGCAACATTAATGTATTAGAATTGGAAACATTGTCCCAACGTATAAAAAGTACTTTTTCTGGGAAAAGATTCTTGATTGTCCTTGATGATGTTTGGACTGAGAAATACTCAGATTGGGAGCCATTAATAGGCTTACTCAAGGATGGTGCTCCTGGGAGCATAATTCTTGTGACAACTAGGAAGGATGGAGTAGCAAATGTCGTAGGCACAGATTACAGGCATCCTCTAGGTACAATGTCAGATTCAGATTGCTGGTTAATATTGAAAGGAATAGCACTGTCTAAAAGATCTGAGTTGTGTGAGAAAGTGGAGAAGATTGGGCAAAAAATTGCTAAAAAATGCAAAGGCTTACCACTTGCTGCAAAGATTTTGGGAAGCCTTTTGCAATTGAAAGACACAGTACAAGAGTGGCAAGAAGTTTTAAATAGTAAAATATGGCAGATGGAGGAAGCATCTGTGGATCTTTTCCCTCATTTCTATTTGAGTTATAACGAGCTATCTCCTCAATTGAAAAGATGCTTCTCGTACTGTGCTGTCTTTCCTAAAGACACTGAGATGAAAGCTCATGAATTAGTAAGACTGTGGATGGCACAAGGTTATCTTGGTCCTCCAAGTCTAACAGGTGATGACAGGCGGAGGACTATGAAGGGTCGTGAATATTTGAAAATTTTGGCAATGCGTTCTTTCTTTGAAGGGTTAGAAAGAGCTGATTGGGATGAATCTGTAATTGAGGGTTGCAAGATGCATGATATAGTTCATGATTTTGCACAATTTCTCACAAAAAATGAATGTCGTGCATTTGATAAGGTTGATTGCCAAAATATAGAGAGTAATGGAGGACACTTATCCAAAGAAAGAGTTCGTCACCTAACATTGCTTGGCAAAACTAAGTCAATAAATTCTTCTGTAGTTCTTGACATTGAAAAGGTGCGAAGTTTTTTTTATGTCACTCGTCGTGTTGAGCCTCCCCAAGATTTGTGTAGCTGTTTAAGATCTGTGAGGTCTTTGAAATTGTCTGAATGTAAATTACAAGAATTGCCACAAGAGATAGGAAATTTGATTCATCTGCGATTCTTAGATGTCAGTGGGAATCCGTTGAAGGAATTGCCGGAAACAATATGTGATTTATATTATCTGGAATCATTAGACGTTTCTGATTGTGATCAACTTCAGTGCCTTCCTCAAAGGATTGGAGATCTTGTACACTTGAGATACCTTCTCAATCTTGGGACGGATGCTGTAAAACAAATGCCACCGGGGTTAGACAAGTTGACTTCGCTTTGGAGTTTGGAGAGATTCATTGCTGATGGTGCACCGTCGAATGACATGGTAAAGTTGAAATACTTGAACCAGCTTGAAGAATTGGGAATTGATGTTTGTGGGCAAGTAAATTTTGAGAATGCTCAACTGGGGGAAAAAACTAACTTGCAATTTCTGGATATAAATATTGAAGTGGGGAATTTAGATATAGAAACTACAAATTCGATCGAGATGATGGAACCACCTCCAAATTTACAGACGCTTTGGCTTGACAGGTATCCAAGACCCGAATTACCAAAGTGGATTGCGGCGGCTAACTCTCTCATCAATTTGGAATTGGACAGCTGTGATATTTCGTCATTGCCTGCTTTGGGAAAGCTGTCATCACTCCAGTCCATTGAGCTTAAGTTTCTTGAGAACCTAAAACATATAGGTCGTGAATTATTTGGACTACCTGATCATCTGCAGGCACAAGGCCCAGGTCACCATGATGATGATGATGATGACGACAATGCTAAAGTAACAGCATTTCCCAGTTTGAAAACATTAACTATTAAATATCTAAGGAATTGGGAAACATGGGAAGACATAAGTGAAGAAGATGAAGAGAAAATGAAGAATGGCACTGTCTCAATTATGCCACGCCTTGAGCAGTTACTTATTGATTCGTGTTACAATCTGAAGGCACTGCCACATCGGCTCCTTGGGAAGTCATCATCGCTCAAATCATTAACAATTAGGACTTGCCATCAATTGCGTGAGCGGTACTCAAAGGAAACCGGAGCCGATTGGATGAAGATAGCACACGTTCCAGAGGTTATCATCAAAAAGTGGTAAGTTTTCCTCTGTATGAATATTAATTTGTTTATATTAATTGTTTAGTGGATGATAATGTTGAAATCCCTCCCAACTATAGATAGTCATGAATTTCATTTTGATAATGATGATAACAGAGCACCAGTCGCCCAACTGGATGGATGGACGAAACTTCTCCAAGTTTGTAATTTAATTTTCTCCATTTTCTTAATACTCTTCCGTTGATTATTTACAGTTTCTGATTACTTACGCACTTTGGCTTCCTTTTTGTTCCTTTTTGTTCTTCCATATCCATGATTTCATAAAAGGAGAGCTAGTTGCTATGGGCTCAAAAACTGCTGCCCATTCCAAAGGATGGAAGGATCCATGCATCAACTTCATCATCATCTTCTTCTTAAAGCTAGCTTTGCTTTGCTATGCGCACACATCTGATATGGAGAATAACTGGCAGTCCTCTTTATTGTTATTATTTTTATGCCGGTGGTTGTAATTTGCTACTGCATTTTTAATACACTTTATATTGTTAGTGTTATTTTTACGTGAGAATTGTGATATTCCATATCGTTTGTATTGACAATATTAGGTTATCAGTGTTCTTTTAACCGGTTATTCTTTAAGTAAAAGAAAGAGTTCATCATCTTGCATACTTAAAATTGAGTAAGAATGGCCTGAAATCTTATTATGGTCAAGAAAAATATTGGTACTATTATTTCTTTTTGTTCAGAAATGGATTTCATATTTGATTGGCGGTCACTTTACTATTGAGAATAGCCTCCAAAATCTAACTTGCTGTTTAGAAATGGAGAAATCAGGCACAAAACCAATGGCTGGTCAAATTTCTTAGACATGACCTTGGTGTTTAGGCATCATCAAACGTTGTTTATGCTTTTGGAGATAGCCTACATGGTAGTCATGTGCAACAGATATATATGGAGAGCGAGAAACAAGATGATAAGCTTCCCATGTCCTATGTTGGCAGTATGATTATAATTCAGTATGAGACTCACAAGAAGCAACTTCTTTTTCATGAGTTTAACTTTTTGATGCTTCTTCTTCTTCGCCATTCTGAGACGCATCCTCAGAAAATGAATATGTTGACCTGGATTTTTTACTAAATCTGTGAAATGTGTACCAAATTTTGGTCTGCCACTCCAATTGCTGATGCCAGAACTAATGGAGCAAAGGAAAGTAATTTAAATGGCAACTCACAGCTACCGGTAATTTTTTTTTTTTTGAAATTTACTTTATTTGATGAAGTTTATAGCTCCTGAACTTTTTTCTATATTCTTTAATTCTTTCTAATTAAAATTTTCTGTTTCCTCAGAAATCTGAGGTAAAGCAGCAAATGAGATGCTCCTTTTCAGTTCCTGTAAGTGTTAAAACTAGAAGTTTAAGGCGGACAGAATCTTCTGGAAGTTTGATTTGTGTAATATCAGCAACCTCCCGACCTAGATTGGAAGAAGATGCCATTGCAAATCAATTTGAAGAAACAGAGATAGGTAGACATGCAATTTGGCGTGTGCATTTAGAAATGAAAAACGAGCTATTTCTCCTTAGTTTTGATTGGTTATGTTAAGACTTTATAATACTTCCATAACTTCATGGTACAGTTTTATAGCTAAATTTTGAACTACAATTCTTTGATTTATCAGTATAACTTTGCATCTCATAAATAACCTTCATAAGCACGGGGAGGAAATGAGTTTAAGCAACGCTATTGCCGCAATCAGCTAGAACAAATTGTTTCCTGTGTTTTGGTGGTTAAAGTATGAGATTTGAGCTTCAACCTTCTTGCATAAAATGATATGACGAGCTATCTCTATCCATCTGAAAGAAAGAAACAAGAAATTATTAGTGATTTCTGTCCATCTCTTTGAATGGTTGCTTTGTTTCTTGTGATTTATAAATATTTTCTTGTGTATAGCTTGTGATGTTCCTGGAGAAGATATTCCAGAAGAAGAGGCAGTATGTAGAATTTGTTTAGTTGAACTTGGAGAAGGTGGTGAAACTTTTAAGCTGGAGTGCAGTTGCAAAGGAGAGCTTGCACTTGCCCATAAGGAATGTGCAGTTAAATGGTTTAGCATAAAAGGCAACATGATATGTGATGTGTGCCAGCAGGATGTCAATAACCTACCAGTGACATTATTGAAACTACAAAATCCAGCAAGTGTAGTAAGGCCACCACCTGTAGCGCAGCACAGGGAAGTGGCTCGTTACAGGCAAGTTTTTGGAATAAACCAGGCATTAATTGTTGTCATTTCTTTGAGTTTCTTATTTTCATCCCAAGTATTCAATCATTATGATTAGGAGAATTATGGTGCTACAAACATTTTATTTTCCAGGGATAACATGAGAAAACTAGTTTTGAAGCATGCAATTAGAAATGTCATAGCAGGAAGGGCGCTATGGAAATCGGAGTAAAAATTTTTGGTACTAATTTGACTGCACAAATTGAGGATCTTATATATCATAGATTACCCAATTAGGAAGAAGAGATTACAGAAGAAATGCATAAATTATTGTAGGTTGTGTTAAGTCGGTGGATGCTTTAGGAATTTTATGCAATCATGATATACTGAGATCAAAATAGTCATTGCAGATACAAATCCAACTATAAGACATGCAATATTTCCAGCAGACAATGTAGAAAAACAATGACAGTGAAAATTCTGAGAAGAGTGGTGAAAGCAAAAGACTTTCAACAAAATGATAGTCAAGGGCATAAGTTAACTATAACAAAACCTTCCAACAAATTAATTGACTTGGCTTAAACTTTTATCAAGATTTCCAATGAATGCACAATTTAGGTTGAATGATAGATGTTGAACATAAAACCGGAGAGAGAGGTTGACTAGAAATAAGATGAGAATACAATTCCAAATACGGCGTAACAAGATAGGTGTCGTATTACAGAATGTTTGAAAGTATTGCAGATGAACAAGAATGGAAGAAGAATACTATTAGTACTCAGTCAAACTTTTATTGAAGTATACTGCGTTCGTAAAAGCAGTATGTTAAACCTGCTGTAATACATATGGTGCTATTCTGATCGCCTGTCAGCAGACAGCATGCTCACATATTTTTGCTTTCTGGAGCAGCTTCTAGTACTGGTTTGCTCTCTCTCTCTGTTTAATATCATTGTATTTCCCTTTGCAGGATTTCTTTGCATATAACTTTGCAAAGCATGTTGCTTGGTTTCTTAACTGTTACTTTTCTAAACTTGCAGCACGCAGAGTAAAATTCCATTTTGCATTCATTGATGTGGGCTTTTGTTTTTGCTTGTGGCCAAAAAATTTCAACTGGAATGACTATCTACAAATTGAATAATGAGATGCCTTACCTAGATATTTTCTGGGGGACCTCGGAGACATGTTTGGGTTCATTCCTTTTGCAGTTGTGCATTAAAACATGGGGAGAAAAAATGAAAGAAAGTTTCTGGCATTTGTATTTCTTCTTTCTGCAATTCAATATCTTGTCTTAAAAGCAATATTTATTGTAATACCTGATATTTTTTACGTAGGTATCTGACAAGGGACCTTGCGCTCTTGCCATCTCTTTACTTTTCTCTTGCGTTTTAGGCTTTGTTTCAACCATGATAGCTTCTACCATGGGTAAGGTTTATTTCACCTTCTCTTTCACTTATGTTTTGAGGCTTCATTTCACCAATGTCAATCAAGCAAAGAGAAGGTTAAAACTAGGATGTATATACTAAGATTTAGAATAAGTAATTGAGATGACAACATAAAAAATGCAACATCAGAAATGGTTCGAGTTCCAATTTGTGCTACTGAAAATGCTGATCAATCATGTTAAAAGAAATGAAAACAATCGCATTGACTTGGGGTGACTTCTTTAAACTTGTTCTGGGAAAAAATTAATCATGGGAAAATAAGTTTCTGTTTGTAAGATGAAGAAAAGTAAAACTAATTTTTTTGGGTGGATTTTCACATCTAACATAAAATACACTGCAACTGCTATGTAACAGGAAGCCTTTTCACGATTAGCCTAACTATTGACAGCTCACTGTTCTATTTTATAGAAAGCTGTCATCTTCACAACCCAAATGTCTATACATTTAATAGAAGATATTATTCTACTAATTCATCCTTTTTATACAATTATAACATGTTCGATCACTACAAAAATGGGTTTTGACTACCTGTCACCATAGATGATCAAGATTGGTGATTGGCCTCTCTGTGTTAATAAAGAAATAATTATCCATCTTCTTCCTGAAGTTGAACATGTTTATCTGGTACAACTATACTTCTTTCCTTTTTTATTTGGCACATGTTTTCCTAATCTTTTTCTTCAAATGATCATTCTTGGTGGATTTCTTTTCATTGTTTGGCAGTTAGTAAGAGTTACATGTGGGCTTATGCTTCATTCCAGTTTGCAATGGTCATCCTTTTCGCTCTCATATTTTACACTCTGGTAATACTCACTCTACTTTACTTCTATTCCCTCCATTTTGACTCTTCAAGTCCTTGATGAGCAGTCATTGGCTTGCCCTTACTTGTCCAACAATTCTCTAACTTTGATGTAAAATGTGTAAGCGCCTCATAACCAATTGATACATATCTGCAGTTTAATGTAGTTGCAATTCTGTGAGTGCTTCTTTCTTCCTTCACTGGGTTTGGAATTGCCATTAGCACCAATCCACTTCTCGCGGAGTACTTAAGATGGAGAGCAAGCAGACACCAAATAATCAGCAATTGCAACATTCACCAGCAAATAATCTATCTGATGGAATAGCTTTCAACATCGGCCATCCGGAAAGCAGGACTCAAGATGTATGAATGCATCAATTAGATTGTTAACGTAATCTTTTCAAGTACTTAAGTCCTGAATATCATATACTCCAGGCAACTTGACAAACATATATTTGGAAATCTGCAAATCTTGGAAAGCATGAAATATTTTAGTGGCAACTGTTACAATTTCCGGGAAGGAAGGACAATGACAAAATCCAAATAGGGCCAGAAGTTTCCTCCATTTCACAGGGGTGCTCAATATGACTTGTACGTGTCTTTTAACACTTAGTATTGATGTGCAACAGTTGTCCTGAGTTTGTGTTAGACTATTAATGAGGCTGCAGGTTTTTGCGAGCAAATCAAAGCTGTATTTTGCTACTTCCTATTGCAGAAGAAGCATCTGCCATTTGTTATTTTTAGTTTTTCACTTGAAGCTTTCCTGTCCTTGTACATCACAGACCAAGAATGAAGGGATATCTTTTTGAGGAAATTTTCATACATGTGTTGGTCAATATGCTCTCGGGAACATAAATTTGAGGCTTCAACCATGGTGATGTAGGCCACAATGTAATAAAACTGTGTTTGTTTATGCCCTGTCACCTCGGCACGACTTCACCATAGGAAAATCAGGAGAAAATTTCCAGATCTAGCTCGTCCTAAGCACTATGTTTTTGATACCAGAGGAGAAGTCAAGCTTCAATACTTTTAGGTTAACAAAGTATAGGTACAATGCACATTTTGCTTGTGAAAACACATCAATGTCATTTTACTCAGGTATCCTTGTGCAAATGCAAAATATTTCTACTAGAACTGGTTCATTAAGATGACAAATGATGCCAGATTTCTCGGAGACAGACTGATTTTCATTGGAAGTAAAATCAGGCCAGAAGACGGCCGCAACAAAATCAGAATGACACTTCTGTTACGATCCAGAAAAACTACTTTGTTACGATCAGATAACCTGGTAGAAAATTTCCGCATCGATTTGCTTGTAAATTACCACTTAATCATCAACGAATTCACATGGTTCCCCGTAACATGATTGTAAAACTAAAAGGAAAGGCTATCACATTGGGCCAAATTCTTAATGAGAACAAAACATATGTAATGCTACAATATTGCAAAATTCTCAAGCAAGGTAAACTAGAATTGATAATACACATCTTCTATGGTATGAACTTGGCAGCCAATAATTTTCTCTTGGAGTATAGCAAGTGCTTGAAATGATCTCGGTAATGCATGTGCTATCGGTTTCTGAACCCAAATTTACCTCATAATGATTCTGGATTTGGGCTTGATGACTGCTTCAATCAACCTATACATCCATCAGTCTAACATTCCTGCCACATGCATGAAATTAAAAGATATATTAGGTGACAAAACACGGAAGCTAAATCCCCCAAGCCCATAATGGAATCAAAGAAAAAGCATATGTGAAGAAATGTTGCTCACGAATCAATGATTAAAAGATGACAAGAAAGGGTGATGAAGACAATGATGTACAGTCGTCCTTCACGTAAATCCAAATATACTCATTAGTGAGTTCCGGCATATGATTTGAGGTTTCGATCAAGGAAATAAGTAATAAGCTATCAATTAAACAGTGCTCTTGACATCATTTCTTTTTATCCTTGTCATCTTGCAAACCCAAGATGATGATGATGCAGATTTAAGGACATAAAATGAAGCTAAATCAGGAAATTGGACGGGATTGCAGTTGTTCTTCTTTCTTTCCTTTCTGTTCCCCTTTCATTTTGCTTTTTTCTATCGTTTGCTTCTTTTAGTCTACTATCAATTCTTCAAAGTCTTCCAGTGATTTTCATAGTTCATATCCTTGCTTAAAACCCATTATCGACAACTGACTGAGAGTATCAAAATTAATGGAGCTAAATAGTGATATGAACAAAACTAAAAGGAAATAGAGGCAATTAAGCCAATGAAGATCGTAATGAAGACAGCTGCATGCGATTGGATCCCACATTACAGGAAGTTTAGTCATCTCACTGTCGCTTATTCACCTCACCCCTTGTGGCTGCATTTGTTGCCACTTATTTCCGGATAAGGAATTGGGAGTTTTTCAAAACACACCCCCAACAATAAAATTTCATCTACTTGCACTGGGATCTGTAACTGAATTATTTCTCCATTCTAAACTATATTCAGATCAGGCATAAGGAATCTGCACCACTCTTCAGTAGATGTATAAACCATATTTCGTGTTCTATCACCAGCTATATTCATGCAATATCAAATTTTGGTAAAAAAATAATGACTTGCAAACTACCAACACAATCCATATTCAATATTCAATTTGCTAACTACACAAGTTTATCGAACATTACTCAAAAAGTAAAAATCACAAGTACCAACAGGTCAAGGGGAATGTCCCACCCAGTACTACACAAAGCCGAGTAATGAAGTGGAGGAAATTGCGACGTTCTTCTTTGATTGTAACAGTAATTGGTGACAAATCATACAAAAAGTATACAGCTGTATTGAATAGAAAAAATCATTTGGTAGACTGGTGACATTGAAAAGGTTGGGGAAAGAAAATTACAGAATTCTGCAAATAACTAATACCAGTACAAACCTGGTCATGTCCGGTCAAATTCACTCATGGGTGAGAAATACTCCGTAACTGAGAAATGATTAGTTGGTAGGACTTCTTTGAATATATAGTTATATTCTGTAGGAACAATCTGCAAAGACAAAACAAGATAAATGAATTTGGAAGTGTACAGAGAAACCTGTTTATGGATAAAAAAAATGCAGCCACGTGTGCACCTCATTTGAATGTAAAAAGGCAGATACAAACTAAACTGGCCAAAGCCAATCAATTCACAGATTATCAGTCATTGCATTCGGTAGTTTTATAATATGAACTCTTATAATTAACCACCACGACAAAAATTATCCACAGTTTAGCTCTATTAGTCCAGGCCAAAACTCAAACCTTTATGTAGTACTTGAATGTTCCACTTGTCCCATGCAAAATCCTTGATGTCCCATCAAGTGGGTTGTGAATACCTGGATATTTGGGCCCAAATGATAAATCATGAATAATATGACTTACGTTGACATGAATAGCTCCTTCAAATATCTGCAAAAGAGAAGAAGTACAAATTATGGCAATCTGCTGAATTTTTTGTCCAAAGTAATCTACCAACTTTACATGCATTTGCCTGGATTAGAAAATGAGATATCTAAGGTCATCCAAATAAATTTTAAGTACAGAGTTTCTGCATCATTTTTTTTTTTTTTGGTCTTTTCAATAATAAATGACATTAAACAACAAAAGTGCATCAGCAGCTCCAAGATGACAAAACTGTAGCACAACAATTTGAACAAAGAAAATCTAAATGAGTATTATGCTAGTTCCAGATCTGGTAAGCATGACTAGGCACAATTTCAAGCAGCCCACAAACAACTCTGAATTGCAATTTTCACTTCTCCTTTCATTTTCAAATAAAATAAAAGAAACCATAACCAGTGGAGTTTAATATGTAAAAAATAGTTTGTATCGCACATATACCGTCAAATACTCAAAACTGAAGTTTACTACAAAGCCATAAGTTCAAATTTTCATAGAAAAAACTTTTTCTTCTGTGATTGGAAGTTTGGAACATAAAACAAAGTAGTTCAGTTCCCAAATCCCAGGTAGAACGTCTACATTTTTCTGTAGATCTGGAATGAAAAATAAAAAGCTCCATGGGATAAATTCAACTGGAGACTCTTGTAGTGAACTCCAAAATTTTCACAGATGTTTTCAGTCTTCGAGTGAATATCCTCCTTTCCTAGTATCCTCCACAATTTAAACTCACAATCTGACAGCCCAAAACTTCAGTTTTTTACTTTATTTTAGTCACTGGCCTGGGTCAACTCTGAGAGCATTCATCTAATATTTACTAAAACCCCTCAACTGTATAATCGTTGAATGAAAGAAAGTATCATAGCAGTTTTACTCAATGCTGCACATTTCCAGGCCTAGTTTGCAGAAATTTATGAATTAAGATTTGTCACTAGATATTCTATCCACCAGTTAAGGTACTAATAGCATTATGTCATTTTAATCCTCAAGCGTCCATAATTTTACTGAATATATACCAAGTATTTGATGATATCAAGAACTCAATATCCTGAAACATTGCTGAAGAGACAACAAATGCACTCAGGACCAGAATGATACATATGAAACATTTCATTCTAGAATGGAGTCTAATATCAAGTTGTTCATATTTTGCATTCTTTAAAAAAATTGACATTTTGACCATTCTTCGGATTAAGTATAATAAGTTGGATGAGTTTAAAAATAAACATCCTTTTCACATTTGTTACTTTAAGTCAAACATAAAAGACATGAAGGCTGTAAAGACATCTGACCATTTGAGCAACAAATATATTTAACCCATGGACTGAAATATGGAAGTTCCCAGCAACCATCTGCACATCTAAAACACCATAAACCTGCAAGTGGAATGAACATCTTAATTATTTCAAAGATCAAGGAAAGCTGAACTTAGAGAGCAGTAACAACATACCCGACAGCCTTCTCCATGAGCCAGTGCTTGCTTCACCCTCTTGATCATATCTTCTGCTTCTTTATCGAAACCTTGAAGATGAACTTTATTGTCATGATCATCATGATGGTCTTTGTGATCATCTGCGAGTAGCAATATTTTAAAGGTTATCCAAAATTAGAATATATTCAAGTGTTCACGGAACAAATATGGCCACAAAGCCAAAAAAATGAATGATCTCACATCTTTTATCCAAGAAAAATCCAAATGATGCTGACTGAACCATAACAAAATCATCAGTACTAACAGGAACATCAAATGTCTAGACTCCATCTTTCCAACTTGATGACACAAGATGAATTACAAAGGAGAAGTTATATGGTAACCATATCATGGAGTTTTAGATAGCATCAAAGCCTATAAATTCTATAATTGCAATCATTTAGTAGTACACAAGAGATGAATAAAGAGTCAAAGTTGAAAACAGTAAAATGTATGCAAGAAAGCACAAGTTACGAGTAGCACTTCCAGTACAAGATGAGCAAATATGAAAACAAGCCCTTGTCTTATCCCTGATAGCACACCCATGTCACACACAGACACACATACAGAGATAGATTATATACTGTCATAACGCTTTGTTACCAAGAGAGAAGTCGAAATCCATAATGTCAAATTCCAAAGAAGAAATGACGCAGAACAAAATATGTTAGAAATACAGTAATTTGGAAAGTTGTAGTTCTCGGAAATCTTGTGGCTTTTAGAAGTTTTAAGTTTTTAGTTATATCTAAAATTGGAATTGTATTTAGTCTTAGAAAATTAAAAGGGGTTGGAATCTCCAATAAATAAGGGTGTAAGTAGTAGTTTTGTGTGATTTATGCGATTGTGGTTGAAAAGCACAGGCATGCTCTGTTTTCCCCAAACCCTCGAGTTGGGTTCTTTTGTTTTTTCTTTGTTTCTAATCTTTGGATTCTTGCTCCATCAATTTTGGTATCGGAGAAGAAATTCTCGTTTAGGTTAATCGATTTTGTGTGATTCAGTTTCTTGTTCCATCCAAAAAAATTTCCTCTCCAAAATAACTTCCAGTAAGAACTATAATAGCAATCTTGAATATCATCGTGAATTCCTAAATTCTCTTGGTTTCATCCTTGACATCACCTTGACATCACCTTTCGGCTGGATCAACGATTCTTGCGCACCTTCCGGCATCCCTTGTTGTGCTTCCACATGAATGGTAAGTTCCAGGATCAGAATTCAACAACATGCTGTAGTTCATCAATTTGTCACTGTTGCTGGTTTAGTTCAACCTAGGATTGGCCCTCACACAACGTGCCATCAAAACCTGGATGCTTTGATACCAAAATTGATGGAACAACAATCCAAAGACTACAAACACAAAAGGAACAAGAGAACCCAACTCATGGGTTTAGCAAAAACAGAGCACGTCTCTGACTTTCAACCACAATCAAAATAAGTACACAAAACTACAATTTCTGTCCTACACATCTATTTACAGGACAGTCTAACTCCTTTTAATTTCCCATTCTAATTAAAATTTCAATTTAGAAATAACTGAAAACTTAAACTCCTAAAAGACAAACTTTCCAAGAACTACAACTTTCCTAATTACCGTTTTTCCTTTCAACATATTCTATCATGCATCAAAGATATCCAAGTAATGAGCATATATTACCATTAAAAGGATGAATTTCTCATAGAACTGTACGCTATGTACAAATTCTAAGCTTACTACAAGCATGGAAGTGAAGACAAATGGACAAAAAATGGAAATGAAATACACAACAGAGTCCTCCTAAGGAACTGAAACCCAAACTCCTAAATACTTTGTTTCATTATCATCAAGATAACTGCTACATGAAACAAAGAGACAGTTCCATCACAAATAGCTCTAACATGCAATGGAAGTTGAATCAATATAAGAATTTGAGTTGAATCATGCAATCGAGGGGCAATAAGATAAATGTTGAATAATGAACCATTTGTCAAGGAAAAAGGGTGTTGATCTACATTACCCTGGCAGTCTTCAAACACAATAAAAGCCCATAAAACCTCAGAGGTGAGCAATTCCAAGTGTCAAAACCATAGTCTTGTTATTAAAGTAAAAGTTACAAAAGCTAATTGTTTCCTAAAATTTGAGGTCTTTCTATCCTTACACTACCAGTAAAAAAAACGTCTCTTTCTCTTCCAAACAACCACCACAATATGAGAAGGAATTAAAGAAAATGTCTGCACTTATGCGATCCTAACTGTATATGACAGCTAAGAAGCAGACTTTATACATTAATCTTGACATTTTAATGATAGCACAGAAGCTTAGATATGGAAGTATATATGGATATAAGAGACACAAGGTGGGGTCGGAGAGACAATGTGTCTTTATCCGCTGCTGCAGTCCCGAAATAAAGACAATGTAAGCCAACCAATTCCAAAGATCCCAGTAAATGCTAAATCACGAAGTATCTTAAACTGGAGACAATTGGAATATCAAGAATAACTTCCATTCACATAGCTCGAAGGGGTGTAAACTTTCTTTTCCTGGTCAGGATCTTCTCTATTATAAGCATTAAATGGTCTTATGACTTACATTCATAGTTATTAAAGGCTCAAGGCGCACTTAGGCGCATAGGGGTCCTGGAGCCTAGGCGCAAGGCGCAAGGCGCAGGCGCGCGCCTGAGCGACATGAGGCGCACATTGAAAAAAACTTTAAAATAATATTTTAGGCATTCATACTTATACTTCCTAAAATAAACTATTCCTAAAATAAACTACTTAGGAAAAGGAGAAGCAAAAACAGAGAAAAAAAACAGAGAAAAAAAACAGAAGAAAAACAGTAGGACTGGACTGGTTTGCAGAAAAGGAGAAGCAAAAACAGAGAAAAAAAACAGAAGAAAAACAGTAGGACTGGACTGGTTTGCAGAGAAGAAACAGCGGGGAAGGAAGAAAATAGGAGAAGAAAGAGCGGGGAAAGAAATAGCTTATGCTTATCTGTCGGCGCCTTCTTCTTTCCTTTTTTTTTTGTCCAGAACCCTAGCTTATGCTTATCTGTCGGCGCCTTCTTCTTTCCTTTTTTTTATGTCCAGAACCCTAGCTTATGCTTATCTGTCGGCGCCTTCTTCTTTCCTTTTTTTTTTGTCCAGAACCCTAGCTTATGCTTATCTGTCGGCGCCTTCTTCTTTCCTTTTTTTTTTGTCCAGAACCCTAGCTTATGCTTATCTGTCGGCGCCTTCTTCTTTCCTTTTTTTTTTTGTCCAGAACCCTAATCGATACTAATGTCCTAAAGGCGCTCAGCGCGCTCGAGCTCGAGACAAGGCGAGCGCCTTTCCTGAGAGGCGCGCGCCTATCTGACATCGCCCGCCTTTGGCTCTGCAAGGCGCTGGAGCTCGCGCCCTGCGAGAGGCGCGCCTCAGCGCGCCTTTGATAACTATGCTTACATTGCAAGTTATTATAAGTTTCTTTCGACTTTACCAAATCTTCCTCCAATGCCATTCTTCAACCCACCCCTCTCCCACAAAATGAGGTTGTTCTGATCACCAAAGCATTCAAGAGAATTTAATGTATGCATGTCTTGACATGCATTTGCAAATTCATTAGATGTCATTGAGCATATACAGTGCCAATTTATGCTTTATGCACCTGGAGACAAATAACATTATACCGCACAGTGCAAAAATGAGGAAACAAAAAAATGGTACCATGCTTGTGTGTAGCATGTTCCTTCTCCACAAGATCAGATAAGTATTCTGTACCGATTATATATCCATCACTATTCAAGCGAAGCTGCAGAAAAACTAATTTTATAAGAGCAGTAGCAAATTATATCTAAATCATAGCTGGAGAAAAAGAAACAAAGCAGAGGAAAGAAGTACTAGATGGAGAAAAAAGACAGAACACAACAGGAAGAGTATCATAATTGTCAAGCACCATATAACCTGGTATATTTTACTTGACCAGGAAGAAAGGGGGGGGGGGGGGGGGGGAAGGAGGGAGGGAAAGAGAGGGTGAGACCACTATACACCCCTATTTGGTATTAATCTTTTAAAAAAATGAAATATCAACAAGAAACAACTCAGTCAGAAAATTCATATAATTTCTACAAGCTAGAATTCACAGTACTATGTGTTCAATTGCACTTCTGATGAAGAAGCAGCTCAAAACAAGCTCCCACATAACTGCATTCTGCAATTCCAGTCAACAGCCAACAAATTTTGCACCTATAGTTCAACATTGTTTAACACACTAAGAGATGTAAAATTTTGAATAATTTGACTGAAAGTTCTATTTACCAAAGCACATATTTATTGTTTTTATTTTTGGGTATAATTTTCCTTACTCTGGACTGGTAGTCTACAACGTCTTGCTTAACTTCATGAAGTTCCTCTATGCTTCTAAGACATCTTTCTCTCAGAATTTTAAATGCATACCCATTCATGAATCCATGCACACATATACACAAATATATATAGATAGAAAGTCAACCTTCCATATATTTGTGTCAAGGTCCACTTCATGCTTTCCCGAGAGATCAATAGCATCCACACTCAGAACTGAAAGAAGTACATAAACATTTGAAATAAAATCCAAGATGCAAGCTAAAAGCGCTACCAGAATTGATTACATCACAACTGCTGTTATTTAATGTAAAGCAATAAAACAAAGTAATGAAATACTAACCATGACATGGTAAAG
This sequence comes from Gynochthodes officinalis, assembly GCA_020080225.1. Classification (NCBI taxonomy): domain Eukaryota; kingdom Viridiplantae; phylum Streptophyta; class Magnoliopsida; order Gentianales; family Rubiaceae; genus Gynochthodes; species Gynochthodes officinalis. The sequence continues at coordinate 35,271,211 of CM034623.1, read as the reverse complement.
AAGGAAAGGTCATATTAATATGGATTGGCAAAGTTTCTCCTCATTTCAAGTCAACAGCCATCTAAGAAGATACAAGTTTTATCATAGTTAGGAGAAGTCACCAGGGTAATTTAAAACCCACTAAGTGGAAATATATATACACACACACATATAGAATAAAATCAACTACAAAGCCGTAGTACTAATAATGTACAGACAACAATAGCTTCTAACCAACTGCCAGAAGTAGAAGTAAATATATTGAACCTGATGAACAATATTCATAGTAAGATAGTATCTCAGCTCGTGTACAAATAATGTCGCCATGATGATAAGTCCAATAATGGAAACTATAGAAGCAAGAAAAAAAAAAAAAAAAACCTAAAGTTAGCAATGCAATCAATGAGAGCATGAAGTCAACAACAAAACATGAAAGACAATAGCAAATAATTCCAGAAAACAAGGTGTACTCATTTCAGCCTCAGATGATTTAAGAATAAATCCAAGTTTAGTTGGGCTCCGGCATTATGAGCTGAAAACTTGATTCGGCTCCATCATGCCACTATTTATGCACTTTCAATAATAACTCCAGATTCAATGTACTCTAAAGAATTATTTCCTGAAAATGGTATCACCTTTCCCTCCATTGATCTCTTCGGTTTTTCTACAAATAAATGAACAGAGTGATTATAGGACAGAACTTGGAATACGAAGTATAAAACTTCAGCTACCAGTTTTACAAGAGGCTTTGATTCTCTATTTTATGGAAGTAAGACTCAACCTTTCTAAACACAAATGATGTCAAACTCATCTTTTCTGGCTCATTTTGATGTGAATGTTTCTCACAGTAAATTCATACAGACCACTCTATCCATACGGAGCTACTTTGGGGTAAACGATTCTATCTTGTTTCCCCATAAGCTTTAGAATCTGCTATCTTCCCCATCGTTGCAATTATAAGTATTCTTAGAAAAATGCAGGTTGACAATGCTGCCAATGGTAAAACTTCACCAGCTTCCCATAGAATTTCATTGCCCAACAAAATAGGAAAGAAACCAATAGCAAAGGATCCTAAGCAGCATGAAATATAATATAAAAGATGCTTCACGGATTAACGGGAATTTAAAAACTACATTCAAATATAAATTAAGGGTCCAGTTTCATAGCCATTGCCTGTCAAAAAGGAAACAATTAAACAAACCACTGACAGATGATAGTTTCACCCAGTACTTTAAAATCCTTGATTAGATGAAATATAAAGCAAATTCAGGTCTTTTAACTAGAAGAAAATGAAAATACGTAATATAAATGTAAAATGGAAGAAATACCAAGGGCTCCAGACTTTGTTTTCTGCAACAAATGCTCTTCCGCTCGCGGAAAGGCATCCAAGCTTTTAATTGCTTGTTTCACACCCATCTTAATCAACAATCCCCGTCTAACACTGCAAAATTTCAAACGAAAACAACAAACTGAACGGCCAAAAAAAAAAAAAAAAACAGCGTGATTTTGTCTTTTCACGTGTTAGTAGCATGCCAAACCCTAAATTTCATAACAATTCAAACCAAATTCCAGAAATTTTTCAGCCTTAAATACCAAAAACAAAAAGGGAAAATTAACTTCATCCTTCTCAATTTGTCAAAAAAATCATCCAAAATAACAGTAAAAAAGCAAACGCAATTCACTGGGTAAGTCGTGCCTATAACGCAAGAGGAGGATGAGAGGAAACGCGGCGGTTAGCTTACCGGTGATTGGACGACGGTGCGTGCAATCCAGTGATCGGAGTCTACGAAGGGTGCCGCACAGAAATCCTGGTGTGTGGTATTTTTTCACACAGTGAAAGGTGCCGCACTTATAAGTCTCGTTAGGAAAATCCTTAGGAGGGTCTAGTTTTCCTTTTTAGGGAAGGGTAGGTAGTGCCTTTTAAAGGGTAGCTTAAAGTTTTTATGCCACAAACTCAGCCATATTACGTAGCCTTAAACAGCTTCAAATGTAGTGCAGAAAGGTCATAACTAAAAATGAAACTTGGTAATCAAGTATTATAGGTTACGTATAACTAAAAATGAAACTTGGTAATCAAGTATTATAGGTTACGTTAAACTAAAAACGCTAGGTAATGTAGTCCTAAGTAAAAAGAATATCTTTGCCGGGGGTAGCCGTCGCCTCCACCAACCTTTCTTCACCTAAACAAAAACTAGCATCACAAATGCATATCCGAGCTGAAAGCGGATGGCTGCGTCTTGGTTCAGAGTTTGAGTCTTGTTTTTTTGTTGCTCATCTTGTCATCTCTGATTTACTAGAGTCTGAGAGTCACTTTCTTGTCGAGTGAAAGATTCAGCTCTTTGTTTAGGCTATTTCCTATTCTTCCTTTTTTCTCTTTTTTCTGCAAGCGGGTTTCTCTCTTGGTGGGTTGATCTGCGGGATGGATCGAGGGACTACATCTAACCACGAGGGCGGCGAGGAGTTAGTGGATCTGTTTCAAAACATTCAATTGTCGAAAGAAGAAGAGGAAGGCGTGATTCTGGTGGAGAGGGACGTTCAGAATAGCAAAGAGGAGTATAGTCGCAGCTTAATTGGAAGAATTTTTGGGGATAAAAGAGTGAGTTTTGCAGGTCTAAGGAGCATGGTAGGAAATATTTGGCCCACTTCTAGTCCTGTCGCCACAAGGGAGCTGGGAGCAAATTTGTTCCAGTTCGTCTTCAACTCCGAAGCTGACAAGAAAAAGGTTTTGCGGGGCAAAGGCTGGACTTTTGACAATCAATTTCTTGTCTTGCGAGAATGGGCGGACGAACTGCAGCAAGCACCAGAAAATTTCCAGACTATTGACTTGTGGGTGGAAGTACGGAATTTGCCGATTCCATGGCTGACCAGAGACAGGCCTCAAGATTGGTAGCTTGTTCTTGAAGGTGAGCGATGTATGGATTCCTTCCACGGGCAACAAATATGGAAGACAGCTTCGGATCTTGGCCACAATTGATTTGCACAAGCTTTGCTACGAGGTACTATCTTGAAACTGGAAAATAGAGCTTGCTGGGTCTCATTTAAATATGAAAATCTAGTTGCATTTTGCCATTATTGTGGAAGAGTTGGGTATGGGAAGAGAGTGTGCAGACAAAGGGGAGAAGATGCTAATAAAAATGTTCTAAGGGAAAGAGAATACGGGGGCTGAATGTGGGCAATAAGGACCAAACCGCATGAAAAAGAAAAAAACAGTAAAGGGGGAACTATGGTGATGAGAAACAGAACTGAACAACGAAGGGGGGAGGGATTGACTGATTTTGGAGTGAGAGATAGAACACCGGCAAGGCTCACAGACAGCCCTGAAAATCTAAGCAGCCAAGTGAAGGATAAAGGGACGAGTGAGATCTTGGAGGAGGAGACATCAGTCTTGGCCGAGATGGAGAAACTCTCTAGGGAGCTAAAAAGTAATCCTAGCAGCGAAGTTATGGGTGGGCTGAATCTTGAGGGAGAGAAGAATGTAGTGGGTACGCTGGAAATTCAAGGACACGCCTGAGAAGGCTGTTCAACGCAAAGGCAAGAAAAGAATGTGAAAGAATGGGAAGAGACAAAACAAGACCCCATGTTGGTAGAACAAGCACAGAATTTTCAGCCAACCAATCAAATCGAGCAAGAGATGGCTTTGGTCAACATTCCAATTGAATGTGGGCATGTGAACAAGGGGCAAATTAAAGTAGATAAAAAAAATAGCCAAAGCTGGAATTATACTGGAGGATGCCGAACTCGGTAAGAATTCCCGGTTAAGAAGAAGATGGACCAGGGCCGCTGGGAATAAAGTGCTAGCCGAGGGAAAGACGGTGGAGATAAGCCAATTAAGCCCATTGGAAGGGAAGAAAAGGGGATGGAGCCTTTTAGATGAGGAGTGGGATATGGATGATGATGAAGAGCAAAGATCCGTAAAGAGAGGAAAGATTACAGGTGAGGAAAAAGACAAGCAAAAGGTGGGGGTGACCAGCCTGGAATGGTCCCCAAAGGAACTATGAAGGTAGGAATTATAGAGGTTTGGATGACCCTCTATAGTTTCTCAGCTGAGGAAGATCGTGAGATCCCACCACCTGGATATTGTCTTTCTTTCAGAGACAAAAAGAAAGAAAGGCTTTGTTTCAACAGTGTGCAAACGTCTCCATTTCCACAATAAATGGAGAACGGTGGAACCTAAAGGAGTTAAAGGAGGGCTCTTAGTGTGTTGGTCGGAAGAAGTTGTACCAAAATAGTTTCTACAAGCTTTTGCTTTCAACTGGAATGTACAATGGAAGGAGAAGGCAAAAAATTCTGGGTAATATTTTTGCATGCTAGCACGGACTCTAAGGTGATGGAGGAGTAATAGAAATATTTGGAAAGACAAAAGCAAGAGTGGGGAGATAGCTGGATCATGGATGGCGACTTTAATGACATAATCAGTAAGGAGGAGAAAAAAGGTGGACGGCCAAGAGCCGATTCTAGCTTTGTGGCCTTCAAAACTTTTATAAACAAGATGGAGATGTGGGAGTTAGGTTTCATTAGAAGAAAGTTTACATGGGCCAACAATAGAGAATGGGAAGGTTTTGTAGAAGAAAGGCTAGATAGATATTTCGGAGCCTCTAATTGGATATTGAAGAATCAAAAAGCCAAAGTGTACCACCTCGAAAGAGTATCTTCGGATCATGCACTTCTACTCTTAGATACGACACCCAATGATCTGAGGGTGAAGAAGAGATTTGTCTTTGATAGAAGATGGATAGAGAAAGAAGAGGTGAAGGAGATAATTGAAAGGGCAAAGAGAATGGACTCTGCAGGAACCCCAATGTATCAAATCTGCTAAAAAATCAAACAGTGCTGAGTGGAACTACTACAATGGAGGCGTAAGCATGACTCCAATTCAGCTAAAAGGATTACGAAGATTGAAAAACAGTCGGAAGTGCTAAGGAACCAAGGGGGGAATAGGGATTGGAGTAAGTGGAGCCAATGCCGAGCTGAGCTTGATGCGGCATATCTGGAGGAGGAGATACATTGGAAGCAAAAAGCTAGGGTTCAATGGCTACGAGAGGGAGATAGAAATACAAAATTCTTTCATGCATGCACTGTGAGCAGAAGGAGACAGAATTTGATCAGGAGCCTGGAAAGAGGGGATGGCCAGATATGCGAGAAACCTGAGGAGATCAAAGAGGAGATTGTGCAGTTTTATCAACAGTTGTTTCAGTCCTCAAATCCACAACACTACCATGAAGGGTTAGATGGCATTCCTCGATCTATCACTGCAGTAATGAACCAAAGATTGATCCGTCTAGTGGAGGAATGTGAGATAAAAAATGCTCTTTTTCACATGCAACCCAGTAAAGCTCCCGGTCTAGACGGTATGACCCTCTTTTCTTCCAATATTATTGGGATGTCGTCAAAGTGGACATTTGTAAAGCTGTTCAAAATTTCTTCTGTCAAAAAAAATTGCTTAATCACACCTTAATCACTCTTATCCCTAAGGTTAAGAATCCCACTTCCATGTCTCACTATAGACCAATCAGTTTGTGTAATGTTGTGTACAAAATTATTTCTAAGATTGTGGCTGAAAGATTAAAAATTTGCCTTCATAAATGCATTAGTCCTTGCCAAGTAGCTTTCATTCTAAGGAGACAGATTTTAGACAATGTAGTGGTAGTTCATGAGTGCATACACACATTATACTCTAGGCTTAAAGGAAAAAAGGGGTTTATGGCTTTAAAATTAGACATGGTCAAGGCCTATGACAGAGTGGAGTGGAGTTTACTTTGTGAGGTGCTTAGGACAATGGGGTTTGATGACATTTTTATTTCTTGGATTAAACAATGCATTAACTCATTCACATTTTCTATAAACATAAATGGGGAGGTGTGCGGGTATTTACAACCATCCAGGAGTCTGAGACAGGGGGACCCTATTTCATCATACTTGTACTTGATCATATTGGAAGTTTTTTCAAATATGATTAAGCAAGCAAGCATGAGAGGAGAATATAGGGGGATGAGATTGTGCAAAAGAGGACCACTAATAACTCACTTATTGTTTGCAGATGATTCTCTTCTTTTCTGTGAAGCAGATACTGATCAAGCAAAGATAGTGAAATCATTACTGAACAAATTTAGCAGCTATTCAGGGCAGCTGGTCAACTTAGACAAATCGTCAGTTTTCTTCAGCAAAAACATGACGACAGAAGAGGCTATATGTCGAACTCTGGATGGAATTAGGGAGCAGCAAAAAGCCAAATACCTGGGTTTCCCTATGCATATTGGGAGGTCCAAGAGGGAAGTCTTCATGTGGTGGAAAGGGTGCCAAAAATAATACAAAATTGGAAAAACAAGTTCCTAAGTTCAGCAGGGAAAGAAACTCTCATCAAGGCGGTAATTGATGCTCTTCCAACCTATACAATGGCATGCTTTAAGTTACTGAACATTGTATGTCAAGCAATTGTTCAGAACTTAGCCAACTTCTGGTGGGGGGATAGAGGGGAAGGTAGGCAGCGAATTCACTGGAAAGCCTGGAAGGAAATGACCAAACTCAAAGAAGAAGGTGGTTTAGGTTTCAAGAACCTCCAAGCATTCAATGATGCATTGTTAGCCAAGCAACTTTGGAGGATGATAACTCAGCCTAATTTACTCATGAGTAAGGTGATGGGGGCCAAGTACTTCCTAAAGGGGGGATTATTGACGACTCAACTCAAAAACAATGCCTCATGGTTGTGGAAAAGCTGGATGGGCGCTAGATATATCATTCAAAAATGAGCAAGGTACCAGGTGGGTGATGGGAGTTCTATATGGATTTGGAAGCACCCATGGATCCCGGGAAAGCCGGATGGAAAACCCAATTATATACCCTCTACTCAAGACCAAGTCACGTGGGTTAGTTAACTTTTGAATCGGGATGGGACTGGCTGGAATATAGAGTTGGTTGAGCGGACCTTCACCCAAGCAGATGCAGAGGCCATTCTGGCAATTCCAATTAGCCATGGTAGTAGAGGAGACAAAATAGTATGGCAGCCTGGCAAGCAAGAAAACTACACCGTCCAGTCGGCCTATAAGATGGTGATAAGTGAACAAGGGTAGCATTCCCAACAACCAGAAAGTAGCACTTCCAAAGAAAAATTGAAAGCAATTTAGAGGACCACTTGGAGCTTGGGAATTAAAGGAAAATTGAAACATTTTCTTTGGAGATGTTGGCATAATATCTTACCGACAAAGGAGTAGCTGGTGAGGAGAGGTATTCAAGAAGACCCCATTTGCCAAATGTGTAGGGAAAACAAAGAAACATTGGAGCATAAGCTAATAAATTGTCGGAGAGCATGGTATGGAAATTAGCACCATTGAAATTGGGGGATAGTGAGCAATATGAAGGGAGCTTTAAGAATTGGTGGCAGGATATTTGTGCAGAACAGAAAGAAGACTGTTGGAACGATAGAGCTCAACTAACTGTATATATTCTATGAATGCTGTGGAAAACAAGAAACCTTTGGTTATTCCAGCATGAGTGGAGGGATGAGAAACAAGTGTTGGATATGGCTACAGCAGAATGGATGGAATTTGGGCAATCAAGAAAAATTACAGCACCCTCAGCCAGAGCAGGAATTCAGGTTAGAGTACCAAATAGAGACTAGGGGCAAAGTGGTTGGCTTAGTAGTGTCTATTGTATAGCGAGAAAAAGGAGAATTAGAAACCAAAGTGGGCAGGATACCCAGTCATAGTAAGGACTGGGGACGCTACCCACTTGCATATGATCATGGACCTTTTGGTGCGATCCGATTTTGTCACTTAGTTGAGTACTATGGATCCTAGGAGTTAGAGAAATAGGAAGGAGGAAATTACTCCTTTTGAGCCTTAGACTCTACATGAGTACTAAGGAATCATTGAGCCAGTGGACTTTGTGTACATGATATATTTTTGGATAAGTAAATAAAACTATCGTTTTTAGTCAAAAAAAAAAAGAGTCTACGAAGGAATTTGCCAGTCTCCTATTCAGGAGAGAGAAAGCTGCGCTTTTTTCTTCTTTTTTTTTTTAAATTTTTTTGTTTTTAAAGAAATTTTTTTTGTTCTTTAATCTGGTTGGGTTATTGAATGGATTAAGGCAGCCCCCTTACAAGATGTTTGAAGGGCTTTACCCTAAATCAATCCATCAGCATTTTCCAAGTCATAAATTCATTATCCAATTCATTATCATCCGTTACCAATTTTTTTCTAGGGAAATTTGCAAATAAAGCACTTTTTCGAGCGCATAGTTGAAGAATAGCAGTAGGTATAATTTTTTTTGCAGTAATAGCAAGTCAACACGATTTGACTATATAAAAAAACCTAAATGACATTCTTCTTCTTCATCATTTCACTTCACCATTGCTGTTCAAATTTTCATACATATTTTTCTTTATTCTTCATCAATTCAAACATCTCATTTTAGACAATCTATAATGGCTTTAATGGGTCCATAATTTAAATTCCCCATGTGGGGAAATTTGCAAAAATTTCTTCTTCTTTTTCATCGTTTCACTTCACCATTAGTGTTCAAATTTCCTACACATTTTTCTTTATTCTTCATCGATTCAAACATCTTATTTCACACAATCTATAGTGGTTTTATTGGGCTTACAAAAACCAGAACCTGAGAAGTCTGATTCTGTAGTAAATATGAATATTTCCTATAAAACCACTACAGAACCTGAGAGAAATACGATAAGTTAGAGTTTTGTGGAGCATATGTGGAGCACATGTCGATTACTGTGTAGAATACTATGTAGAGTACATGTCAATTCTATGTCGAGCACATGTCAATTCTATGTCGAGCACCAATAAATTTGTCGAGCACACATCTTTTCCATTTTGCCTGCTACCCTGATTTCATTTTCTTTTCCTAGATGTATCTAATGCATATCGTTTCTTAATATATGGGATATTCTACATTGTATTTAGAAGATACTGTGTTGCCAATATCTTTAATTGGGTTTGTAAGTTAGTTCATTATCTTTGTTTGGAAGTATCTTGGCACATTTAATTTTGCAAAACAAGTTTTGAGTATTTGAATAGGAGGACAAGATTTACGGTATTTGACTACGTAATGTACATAATCATGCTTGGAGCAGAAAGTAACATTTTTGCCAACTTTTTTTTTTTTGTTTAACATTAGTAGCAAAGGGATCTTTATTCTTTTCTCTTTTTTTTTTTCATTTTCATTCTTCTTATTTATGAGCTTTAATATTCAAAAAAATTCTTTCTATTTTCGCATGCCATCCCAATGAATGAAATTGTTATTATTCTACTTTCTTCTTTTATTTCTATTCTCTTCTTCATCCGGTCCTTAATTTTACTATGCGACCAATCTCATTTCCTTTTACCAACTTCATGGCAGTCTCCATCTGCATTATATTGCATCTTCGTCATACATTTATGCAACATGAGCTGATGAGCCAATTTCGCAAGATGCGGCCTTGAGACAGACTTGTTAGGAAGGTGCCTGGTAAGGTTAAAGGTGAAAAATGACCAACTAGATTTCCAAAAAATAGAAAAGACGTGTGCTTGGCAAATTTGTTGGTACTCGACATATAATTGACATGTGCTCGACATGGAATTGACATGTACTTTACATAGTACTCGACATGAGTTTGACATAGAATTGATATAGAATTGACAAGTGCTTGACATGGTGCTCGACATGTGCTCGACAAAACTCTAACTTATAGTATTTCTCTCAGGTTTGGTAGGAAATATTCATATTTACTATAGAATCAGACTTCTTTTTAGAGTTGAAACAAAAAGTGTTATAATTTTTTTTTTTGGAAAAGATGGGTTTTTTTAGAGTTCTTCTCCAAAAAAGTGTCATATTTTTTTTTTTGTGGAGAAGATGGGATTTTTTTGCACCATGTCAAGCACATGTCAATTCTATGTCGAGCACATGTCAATTTTATGTCAAACTCATGTCAATTCTATGTTGAACACATGTCAATTCTATGTCAAGCACCAACAAATTTGTCAAGCACACATTTTTTTTTGTTTTTTGAAAATCTAGTTGGTCATTTTTCGCCTTTAACCTTGCTAGGCGCCTTCCTAACAAGTCTGTCTCAAGGCCTCATCCTACGAAATTGGCTCATCAGCTAGTGTTGCAGAAATGTATGACAGAGATGCAATATATTGCAGATGAGGACTACAATGAAGTTAGTAAGATGGAGACTACAGATGAAGCCTTTAATTGGGTTTGTAACTTATTGTATTTCTCTTTTTCTGCTAGGAAGTTGAAGTTATTACATAGTCAAATACTGTAATAACAATTTCATTCATTGGGATGGCATTCGAAAACAGAAAGACTTTTTTTAAATATTAAAGCTCATAAAATAATAAGAATGAAAAAAGAAAAGAAAAAAGATCCCTTTGCTACTAATGTTAAACCCAAAAAAAAAAAAAGATGACAAAAATGTTACTTTCTGCTCCAAGCATAATTGTGTACATTACGTAGTCAAATACTATAAATCTTGTTCTCTTATTCAAATACTCAAAACTTGTTTCGCAAAATTAACTGTGCTAAGATGCTTCCAAACAAAGATAAGAAACTAACTTGCAAACCCAATTAAAGGCATTGGCAACACGATATCTTCTAAATACAATGTAAAATACCCCAAATATTAAGAAAAGATCTGCATTAGATACATTCAGGAAAAGAGAATGAAATTAGGGTAGTAGGCAAAACGGAAAAGACGTGTGCTCGACAAATTTGTTGGTGCTCAACATAGAATTGACATATGCTCGACATATGTTCGACAAAACTCTAACTTATCATATTTCTCTCAGGTTCTGTAATGGTTCTATAGGAAATATTCATATTTACTACAGAATCAGACTTCTTAGGTTCTAATGGGTTTTTGGTTCTTGTAGACCCATTAAAACCACTATAGATTGTGTTAAATGAGATGTTTGAATCGATGAAGAATGAAGAAAAATATGTAGGAAAATTTGAACAGTAATGGTGAAGTGAAACGATGAAAAAGAAGAAATTTTTGCAAATTTCCCCACGCCAGAAATTTGAATTATAGACCCATTAAAGCCACTATAGATTGTCTGAAATGAGATGTTTGAATTGATGAAGAATGAAGAAAAATGTGTAGGAAAATTTGAACAGCAATGGTGAAGTGAAACAATGAAGAAAAAGAAGATCATTTAGGTCTTTTTACATGGTTAAACCGTGTTGACTTGCTATTACTGCAAAAAAAAAAATATACCTACTACTATTTTGCAACTATGAGCTCGAAAAAGTGCTATATTTGCAAATTTTCCTTTTTTTTTTTTGTCATGAACGGGGCTAAGCCAAAAGATTTATTATTAAGGGAGAAATTCATACCACCTCAGTTTTGGAAAAAAGTTAGTTTCAAAAATTTTGGTTGTTCAAAAAAAAAAAAACCTATTTTTGATGTGAAAATTTTGTATAATTAATAATGGTAAGTGTAAATATATTTTTTAGTCATTATACTTTTGTAGAGTTTCAACTTTGGTCACTATATTTTTTTTTAATTAAAAAATGTCACTAAACTCCTGAAAGTACTCCAAAGTTAGTTATTTCGTCGAATATGGCCATTAAGTGTTGACGGATATTTATTTTCGTTGGACAATAAGGTTATTTCATATTCAAAAAATGATTATTTATTTTCTTTCCTTTTCTTTCCTTTTTCTCTCTCCTTTTTCTTTCCCATATATGCAAAGGTAAAGCCCTAATCTTTTTCATCCAAAATTTTGTTAGTTGTTATTCTTTTTGCTTATCTAATTCTTTTGTGATTTTTAAACTTTGGAGGGTTGCTTTTATTCTAACCTTATATACTTAGCCTATTTGTTAATTTCTGTGTGCAAGTAGAGAAAGGTGGTGTGGGGAAGGCGAATTGTTACTTTGGTGAGGTTGAGATCTTTGGTTTTATATAATTGGAAAGTTGAAAATGGGGTTTCCTTACTGCAATCTACTAGGAAAAAACTACGTTTTAAAACTCAGTTGTGGTGATAGGCAAGAATGTAGCTCTGTATCAGCTATAAGTTGGGTTATTTGCTGTGTTGTTTATTCTCTAGTGGTGCAATTTGAGTCATTGTGCTTCCTTGTCTATATTTTGTATAAGTGAATGGAGCTCAAAGACAAGAATTTTATCCACTTTCAGAGTTTGCTAGGTCAATAGTTGTATGCCAATAGTGTAATTGGATATGTCTCAAAGACCAAACATTCTACACTTCACCTTCATTGCCTTTGGCCTTCCCATGTACTGGTTTCCAGTGAGATGTTCTCCAATTCCAACTCGTTCTTTCAATTGATTGTTCCAAAAGTCTCAATTTTGTTCTCTCATCCCATTCAATTTTATTCTTTTGCTTATAAAATTAACATTACACCAACAAAGATCAATGGAATTATTTATTCACTTTTTTTGACTGAGAAAAAAATGGGTTTTAAAGGATTTGTTGAATGAGGGATAGTTTCAATTGTGGCTAGATGTACCACTCACCCGCTAGACCTTCTTAAGGTCTGAATGCAACTTCAGGGCAAAATCCATGTGCCCAACCTTGCCCTTCAAACGTTTCGACTAGCTTTGGCTAATGTTGGTCATGTTTCTCATATCTATGTCCTCGCTCCTCTTTCTCTACTGGCCTGCATGGGACTTGTCTCTGTGGGAGTTAAGAAGGAAAGAAAATAAGAAGAATATGAGAAAAAGAAAGAAAAGGGAGAGAGAATAAGAAGAAGGAAAGAAAATAATTAACCTTTTTTTAATAAGACATGATTTTTTTGTCCAACGAAAATGGGCATCCGTCAACACTTAACGTGGCACTCAGACGGAGTGACTAACTTTGAAGCACTTTCAGGAGTCCAGTGAACTTTTCTGATTTAAAAAAGAGGAAACACCCAAAATCGTCATTCACATTTCAGCGAATAATCTTTTTCATCCTCCACTTTTAAAATAGGAACAAATAGTCCTTCAAAATTCATAAATCGAAAATTTTGGTCATTTGTTAGTTATCCGTCTGTTTGTCTATTAAATCACCCGCGTGCGTTACACGTGTCTTTTTAATCAAGGGCAAATATGAAATTAAAAAAATCAGCTTCATCTCGTCTTCATCATTCAGCAGGCTCACAATTCAAACTCGTCTTCAAGCTTCAAACTCTATTTTGTAGCATTTTGCAGCATTTTCATCTGAAAACCTTCATTCATTGAACGATTTATCTTAAAGAGACTAGACCAGGGCATGGCTGGTACAGTAGCATTCTGGATGGAACCTTTTGAAGACTGGCTTCTTTCAGAGAAGGAGTCTTCATCACCAAAAGTTACAGACAAGCTAGACGAATTAGCTTGTCATGGCTTTCTCTGCTGCAATTTGTCAAACATCTGGCATGCCTTGTCCGAATTGAGCAAGGGCCTGGCTCCTTTTGTTTGTGCATGAGCCATGGGAGAGCCAGAATCAGGGCTATCCACACTAACATCATCGTCTGAAACATCATTACCAATAGAAGAATCCACATCAGAGTTAGGATTTGAGAGGCGGGCAATACTTGAGCGACAGGCTCCCATGGGATTTTGTTCGTGTGTTTGAGAGCTTGTGGAGTCTGTTTTCTTCTTCCCCATTGGATCAAGGAGCTTGGAGAGTTCAGAAATTTTGTTAAAATCGGCAGTTAATTATTGAATTTCATCTTTGGTTGTCTTTTGACTTGATAGACCCATTTGATGACTCGACTCAAATTCTTCATCTATGGTCTTTGATGCAGGGAGTTGAGAGATTTTAGGTCATTTTTTCTTCTTCCCATGAGTTTTTAAAGCCATAGATCATGAGAAAACCGTGGGAATGAGCTTCTGAAATTTTTTCCGCTTGAACCTGTACAATCGCAAGGTTCAGGTGAGTTGCGAAAAAATTTCGAAGAAATTTAGGAAAAATTCTGGGCAGTTGCAATCCAACACAAAGAGCTTTGGAGAATCACGGGCCAATGATATCAACATCAACCCAGAGAAATTTTTTCCACATCCAGTCTTATAAGAATCAGCATGGGAGAAAATGTGCTCACAGGGCCAATTCCACTAAATCTATCTTCAGTTGTTGCATTTTGGTCACAATCCACTTGGAATTAATAAAGCAAATGACATTAGCTTCATTTCCTTAACCAATTGCACCAATTTGCTAGGAAAAAATCAACTTTGGAGAGGTCGAGATTGGCGGGGTTGGCGAAGAAGGAGATGGAGGAGACGTTCAGCTAGAGATGGCCATGGGAAGCTGTATGTTTCTATTAATATTACGAGCTGCAGGGGTGATTTTCTAATTCCAGATTTGCCCTCGATTAAAAAGCCACATGTAATCGCACATGGGTGATTTAACAGAAAAATAGACGGATAACTAATGGAGGACCAAAAGTTCTTATTTATAAATTTTGAATGACTATTTGTTCTCGTTTTAAAAGTAGAGGATGAAAAAGATTATTTGCTGAAATGTGAATGATGATTTTGGGTGTTTCCTTTTTAAAAAAAGGGTATAGTGGCCAAAGTTGGGACTTTGCAAAAGTATAGTGACTAAAAAATATATTTACTCTAATGATAATGTATAACCTAAATTTAAAAGTAAAGATAAAAATGTAAAATTATATATTTAATTGTGCATTAAGTGTATTTTATCTTATAATTTTTTAAAAAATTGTATCAAATCAAAAGTATTAGACAATAATCTAACCAACTATCTAATTATTTTGTCACCGTGGTCTATTTATACAATTCAAGATTTAATCCTGACCATTAATTACCAACTATTTTTTCTCCATTGTTCAATTTTTTAACTAATTTATTGCCTCAAGAAATGATGTTGTCCTGCTAACATTTAATTATGTTGTCCCTTGACTTATGCTTGTTGGACGAAAAATAAACTTTTGGCTCAATCCCCAACTTTTGTCCCAAGGCCTTAAAACTTCTAGACCAACCTAATCCTTCTCTTTGTATTAATTGCTCCCCCTTAACTTAATCCATGTCCTCAATGATCAGACAAGTGAAGGTTTCTAGCTTCTCAGGCATTTTGAAGTAAGAAAATTGCTTCTGAGAAAGTCCAAATCTTTCCAAATTGACTCCTCATAACTCAAATTAATCCAATGGATAAGAATTTGTGTGATTGATCTCCCATTCCTTTGTGTAGTTCTAAAGTTTTGCCAAGTATTGATTCTCTTCATCAATTAAGGGTAATGTAAGCGCAGCCATTGAATCTTGTCCTAGCTTAAGCTTAAGTTTGGATACATGGAATATGGGATGGATTCTCGCTTCAAAATAAAGTTGTAACTTATAAACCACTCCAATTTTCTCCACAATAGAAAAAGGCCAAAGAATTTAGAATATATCTTTAGTCGTTTTCTTGGCTCCACATATCATTGTTTGTATGATTGAAGTTTAACATACACCATGTCACCTACCTTAAATTCTTTTTCTATTTTGTGTTTATTAGCCTACATTTTCATCCCATTATAGGCTTGAAGTAGGCGTTCCTTTAGTATTGGATAATAGCCTGTCTATCTCTAATAACTTGGTTGGCTACAGGAGCAATAGAGTCCAAAACTAAGCTTCAGGGTAACTTTGTAGGTTTGAATCCATAGTATGCCTCAAAAGGTGTCATTTGAATGCTAGTGTAGAAATTGGTATTATACCACCATTTTTCCATAGGTAACTATTGTCTCTGATAGTGGTTAAAATGGTCCTTTTTCTCATTAATATTTTTTCATTATTATTTTGATTTTAAGGAAAAATTATTTGATTTTGGTATGTTTTTGTATTAGGAATGGAAAATGTTAATTTGGAGAAAAAGTTGAGAAAAAGAGGAGAGAGACTTTGGGCTAGGAAAATTTGTGTCTAAAAGGAAGACCTGCATGCATTAAAAGGAAAAGAAGGAGTTTACTGAACCAACAAAACAAAGATGACAAAGAAAAGGAAACAAGGAAGTGAAGTCCACACGTTTTTGTTTCTAGCAGAATTGTGAAGACAAGCAATTACCTCTTTTCTTGCGGGGGACGTTATTATTTGATTTGGCTTCTTTTCGGATTTAGAAAAACCAGAAATCCGCAGGGACAAAACAAAACAAGAAGGACAAAAGAAAGAGAAAAGAAAAAAGAAACAAAAGAAGTCAAACAAGAGTAGAAGTTTGTAAAAAGACAAAGAAGGAAAGAAATAAGGAATTGATACAGGACTTTTTGGCTGGAGGAGTTTTGGAAGTGGAGAAGACTTGACCAGAGAGAAGAAAAACTAAAAAGGCAGCCGCTTGGAAGAAAAGAAAAAAAGAGGATCCGCGGAAGCAAAGGGCAAAAGCTGAAGAACAACACAAGAGCAGCACCTACGGATTTTAGCTTAGCTTTTTCTTTTTATTTCTCTTTCAATATGTTTAATATTTTGGTGATATTATTTTATATTAGCATGAACTAATTCATTTTTCTAGGGCTACGATGTAGCCTAACTATGAAGTCTTTTTTATTTCTCTATTAATATAGTTTAAATTAATTTTCTGTGATTAAGTGTTTATCTCTGTGTTTAATTCAGTTCAATTAGAAAGTATCTTTACAATTGTTCAGATAAAGTTAGAATTATTCTAATTTCGGTATTTAGTAAATCACTAGTCTTTGTGGGAATGATAATTTGTATTCACTCTTTATTACTTGTTAACGATCACGTGCACTTGCGTGTAAAATCTACAATAAGTTTTTGGCGCCGTTGCCGGAGACTAATTTGATTTTATTAATATCGATACCAAGTAGTTCTAGTTTTAATTTGAACTTTCATTTTATTTTTGTTTATTTATTTATTTCTTTGTGTTCTTTTCTCTTTTTAGATATTATTCTATAGTGCATGAAAAAGTTTGGAAGCGATAATCTACTCCCTTTTGATCCAGAGATAGAAAAAACTTGTCGTTTGAATAGAAAGGAGAATAAAGAAACTTCCACACAAGCTCTTAACACCATGGCTGAAAATGAAGAGAACGATATACCTGTCGCTAATGCAAACACCAGAGCATTACGTGACTATGCTTTGCTTACTGCCACATATGATCTCCACAGTGTTATACCTCCAACTGTTGCTGCAAATAATTTTGAATTGAAGTTAGGCATAATCCAGATGGTCCAAGCTAATCAATTCACTGGGTTGGCACATGAGGATCCTAATGCTCATATAATAAATTTTCTTGAGATCTGCGCTACGTTGAAAATGAATGGCGTTCCTGATAATGCCATTAGACTAAGGCTTTTCCCATTCTCACTGAGGGATAGGGCCAAGAGCTGGTTGCTTTCTTTGCCATCAGGAGCAATTACTACATGGGACATGTGTAGACAAAATTTTTTGACAAAGTACTTTCCACCCACCAAAATTGCAAAGATGAGGAATGAGATCACCACATTCACCAACATGAGATAGAAGCACTTTCTTAAGCATGGGAGAGGTATAAAGATTTGCTACGAGCATGCCCACATCATGGTAGCCCAGATTGGTTACAGCTGCAGACTTTTTATAATGGGTTGACTCAATCAACCAAGATACTTGTAGATGCTGCAGCGGGAGGTTCATTAATGGGGAAGACACATAAGGCTGCTTATGCAGTTTTGGAAGAAATTGCGTCTACAGATTACCAGTGGTCTGCAGGGAGATCCACACTGCAGAAGAATCATGGTAAGTATGAGGTTGATGCTTTTACTGCATTATCAGCCCAGGTTGCTATACTGTCAAAGCAACTTAGTACACTCAATGCCAATGCCATTCATATTCCTCCAGAATCTTGTGATATTTGTGGTGGACCTCATCTAAGTGTTGAATGTCAAGTGAGAAATCCTTTTGCCCCATCTCAAATGGAACAAGCTCAATTTCTAGGGAATGCCAATAGACAGTATAATCCATACTCCAACACTTACAATGAGGGATGGAGAAACCATTCAAACTTTTCTTGGAGAAATAATCAGCCTCCTGATACACCTTATGGATTTCAGCTTCCACAGCAAATTCAACCCCATGCACAAAAGATGTTTTTAGAGGATGCTCTTGCTTAATTGAGCATAAACACATCTCAATTCATGACTAAAACTGAAGCCACCTTGCAAAATCAGTCAGCAACCATTCGAAATTTGGAGGTTCATATGGGACAACTTGCTAGTTCATTGAATTCTAGACCACAGGCGTCTTTGCTTAGTGACACTGAGAATAACCCGAAGGAACATGTGAAGGCAATTAAAATGAGAAGTGGCAAAGAGTTGCCAGAATCTGAACCACAAAAAAAGTCAGAACAAGAAGCAGCAGAAGTACAGATCGACAAATCTAGGGAACAAACTGAAGAAGTCATGAAACCCACGTCGAAGTTGTTTCTAGACAATCCACCCCCTTATGTGCCACCTATGCCATATCCTCAGTGATTCCAGAAGCAAAAGCTAGAAAAGCAATTTTCTAAATTTCTTGATGTTTTTAAGAAATTACATATTAATATTCCTTTTGCTGATGCTTTGGAACAGATGCCTAGCTATGTGAAGTTCATGAAGGAGATCCTCTCCAACACAATAAAGCTAGAAGAGTATGAGACTGTTGCATTTACTGAAGAGTGCAGTGCCATTTTGCAGAAAAAGCTTCCTCTTAAGCTTAAGGATCCAGGAAGTTTTGCTATTCCTTGCACTATAGGAAATTCTTATTTTGATAAAGCCTTATGTGATCTTGGTGCAAATATTAATCTTATGCCTCTCTTTGTGTTTAGGAAACTTGGCTTAGGAGAAGCCAAACCCACCATAGTCACCTTGCAATTGGCAGATAGATCATTAAAATACCCAAGAGGTGTTATAGAGGATGTGCTTGTCAAGTCGGACAAATTCATTTTCCTTGCTGATTTCATTGTCCTTGACATGGAGGAAGGCTAAGAGATTCCTATTATTCTTGGTAGACCTTTCTTGGCTACAGGAAGGACCCTAATAGATGTGCAAAAAGGGCAATTAACCATGAGGGTTCAAGATGAGCAAGTCACATTTAATGTCTTTAAAGCACTGAAATTTCTGAGCGAGATAGACAATTGCATGAAGGTGGATACAATTGATGGGTGCACTAAAGAAAAATTCCAATCTAGCCATCCAAAAGATCCCATGGAAGCATGACTTGTGGGGATAAAGAATTATAAAAATCAAGAGGTAGATTCATGCTCCAAACAACTGGAAGGGGAGTTATGTGTCAAGTTAATTAGGATAAATGCCATAAATTGCATGTAGGATAGGAATATACCTGCATGATTTGTGTAGTCACTACATGAGAATCCATAAAACTTAATGACTTCATAATTGTTGTAATTCACATAGGAATATAGTGAATTAGCAGTTAGGGAGATTTTTATTAGATCTCGAGAGGGACTAGTAAATAAGTTAGGAAATCTCGACTATCAACCAGGATAATAATTTAGACTATAGAGATAGATTAATATTAAGATACATTAGTTATGGTGAAATCGAAAACCCTAGAGCTTTAGTTATCTGATATAAAATTTATTCACTGATTTATTTAGCTTAGTTTAAGATTTGGTTTTAATTCAATTCAATTAGAAAGTATCTTTACAATTGTTCAGATAAAGTTAGAATTATTTTAATTTCGGTATTTAGTAAATCATTAGTCTTTGTGAGAACGATAATTTGTATTCACTCTTTATTACTTGTTAACGATCACGTGCACTTGCGTGTAAAATCTGCAACAGTCTCCAAGTGTTAGGTCTATCACCACACATGCATCTTAGATAAGATTCTAGGCATTGAATCAATTTTTCATTTTGGCCTTTAGTTTGTGGGTGATATGTAAAAATGAAGTGCAAAGTTACTCCCAACATCTTGAATAATTCTTTCCAAAATGGTATCCAAAAAAGTTTTTGCCACTTTCTTAGCTGAAATAGGATGCCCCAACCTAATAAAATGAGCCATTTTAGTTAGTTTGTCCACTACTACGAGTATAGTATCACAAGTTTTTGAACGAGGCAAGTTCTCCACAAAATCAATATTAATATGACTCTATGCCTTGTCTAGAATAGGAAGTGGTTGGAGTAAACCAAAATAGGGGATGTATTCATACTTGTTCCTCTGACAATTATAATACTTCTTCATAAATTGAATAATCTTTTCTTTCATGTGGCTAATAAAAGGGTTGAGCTAATTATCTGAATGTTTCCTTCCTATCTATTGTGACCTAGTGTTGAAGCATGCAAGCCTCTATTATCTTCTTGCGTACACTCTTTCTTGCTCCCACATAAATTTTATTCTCATGTCTAGTCAAATCCCCTACCAATGCAAAATTAGGAAGACCATTTAGTTCCAATGCTAGAGTAGTAGTAAGGTCTTGACATATTGGATCTTGATCATAGCTGTCTCCATGTTCTATCATCCATCTAGGTTGTACTCTAGATATTGCAGTCACTTGCTTTGAAGCTTTTTTCATTCATATCTCTTCGAGATAGCGCATTAGTTGCCTTATTTCCACTTCTTTTCTTTATTGTATCTCAAAGTCCGGCCAAGTATCTTGGCAAAACATTTATACTTTAAGGTAGTTGTTAGTTGATAATATAATAGATACTTGAGACTTTGATGATTTGTTTTTATGATAAAATGATACCCCCACTGGATAATGTTTCCATTTCACCATAGCCATGATTATTACCCATAATTGTCTTTCATGAATGGATAGACCTATATTTTTGGGACTCAAAGCCTTGTTGAGATATGCAATAGGATGACCTTATTGAGTCAATACTACCCCAATTCCCTTACTGTTAGCATTTATTTCTACAACAAAAGTTTTAGAAAAATTTAGTAGTCTTATAATTGGAGTGGTACTCATAATAGTTTTTAATTCTTGAAAGACTTTTTTAGCTTTCTCATTCCATGCAAATCCTTCCTTTTTTTAAGGAGATTAGTCAAAGGTTGAAAATAACTCCATAACCTTTAAGGAATTTTCTTGAATAATTTGCGAGTCTTGAAAATCCTCTCAACCCATTAATATCTTAGGGAATAAGCTAGTCCATTATAACTTACACCTTGGCTATATTCATCTTCACACCAGCAGTTGTGATTTTATGGCCCAAATACTCTATCCTTTGATGTGCAAAAGCACATTTGGAGTGCTTTGCATATATTTTATGAGATCTCATAGTGTCTAAAACAATCAAGGTTATAAATCAAAATATCATTAAAAAAGACTCAAACAAATTTGCACAAATAAGGTTGAAAATTTTGATTCCTGAGAGCTTGAAAAATAGCTAGAGTATTGGTTAGTCCAAAAGGCATAGCCAAAAATTCATAATGACCTTGATGTGTTTGAAATGCAGTTTGTATCAATGTTGAGGTTTTACTCTGATTTGATTTCCTATTAGCTAGAAGAATTAACTATGAAAGATACAAGGGTTTTAGCCCAATATTAGGGCCAGATTAACATTGCTAGTTCCTTACAATTGAAATTAATTTTTTGACCTAAAAAAGGACTGAACTACAATATTTGCAGGTGGCATGATACACTCATACTATTTAGACATATTTATATGGGGGACAAAAGCATATTAAACACAAGTTGCTATTCTTATCCTGTACGTATACTAGTGTCGGATTTTATGCAAGGCACGTGGATATCTGATAATTTTGTTAATGATTTGTTAGATATATATTGCTAAAAGTTTAGAGAAAAAACAAAAATAAAAAAATGTTAAAGAGAAATTTTCAAATAATTAAAATTAATAAAAATATGAAATAATATTTGTTGAATAAAAGTATTAGATAATGAATTTATAAACTATGAAGAAAATTATTTTAAATAAAACTATCAAATAATGATTGTAATTTTGAAAAATAGAATAAAATGCAAAACTCTAAATCATAAACCCTTTGCATATACATCATAAAAATAAATGTAAATTTGAAAAGCTTTCACTATAATCTTTTAAAATTTCATCTACAGCTAAAGTGAATGATTAATCACTAGAAATATTAAAAATATCAAGCAATTAAAAATATCATAAAATGAAAGGCTCAAACTCTTATAAATAACTATGAAATAATTCTACAAAAGTATAATTCATAGTGCCTTCAAAACAAAACGAGGTAACCGACAAAATGGTCCCTCACAATTTCTCCAATAATCTTTTTTACCTCTTATATTTAAAACGATAAAAAAAGATCCTTAACATTTTATTAGTGTACTTTTTTAGTCTTCTCTCACAATTCCATCCAATTTTCCATCAAAATGGCCGTGTTACTATGACCAAAATTTGATGAAAAATTAATTAGAATTGTGACGGAGGACTAAAAAGGTACAGTAATAAAATATTAGGAACTTTTTTTTATTGTTTTAAATGTGAGGGATAAACAAGATTATTCATCAATTTGTGAAGGACCATTTTGTCGGTTATCTCAAACAAAAATGCCAAATTAGGGGGGGGTGGGGGGTGGGGGTTTTAGGGAGGGAGGAGATAAGGTAAGAAAAGAAGAAGAAAAAAAAGTAATAATATTTTGATTGAGAATATAGATATTACTACCAAACTTCTAATAAAGAAGAATTGTTGCGAAAAGAATAAAGCAATTAATTAATTACGAAAAAGCATGCCAATGAAAATTAAATTATTAAAATGTCCCGCATGATATTCATGTAATTTGTTGTTTTTGAATAATTCAAAATGTCATAATTTGCGATTGTATAAAAAGCTTGAATTTGGCAGTGAAAATGAATAACAATAAGTAACTTAGTGAGTACATAAGCACCTTAATATATGAATAAAAAAGAATCAAATTAGATGACAATGAACATATTATTTGTAACTATTTTTTAATAGCAATTTTCATCTAACTCATAAATAGATACCAATAATAGATACAAATTAATCAACTCATAAATAGATAACAATTAATCAAATTCATATTTCTTTTTCGTGGTACATGCTAATAAATAGAGAATTTATAAGATACCTATAAACTAAGCGAGAATTTAGAAGATTAAAAGATGCAAAGTTTAACCAATAATATTTACATACTTCCTTCTAAATTCTAATTGTTAAAAAACTATTATTCTAAATTTTATAATGTATAGTTTTCATTTCTAATTTTGATGTATTTTCTATAATCAATTAATTATTTTTTAATCACATAGATATTTACAAAGAAAATGGAGAAAATGCCAAAAAAAGAAATAATCACACAATACAAATAACAAAATTCAAAATTTAATCACGAAAGATAATAAAAGTTAGTATCTAAAGTGATTAAATTATTCTATAGTCCTACATTTTTGTTGTATCAGGTCTTGAAAATTAAAATAATTTTGTTAACTAATTGATAGTAAAATGAATTAAAAACTTATGCAAAATCTCTTTGTATTTAGAATCACGTGCCGTTGTTTTCTACTATATCCTATTAACTTAGCTACCCTACAATTAGTACGTATGTACATTTAATGGATGATACTATCCTTTGTTCCTTTCTAAGTGAACTTTATTTATAGAAAATATATATTTCATTTTATTTTTGGTACATATATTTATATTATGTAAAATATCAAAAATTATTATCTCAAGTAATTAAATAATTTTCTTATTCTCCCCTTTTGTTGCAATTGAATTTAAAAACTAAAATATTTTTATTAACTAACCAAAAGTAAAGAAAATCAAAACTTATACAAAAAATATAGGATAAGAAACATGCAATTTTGGCAGGGAAAAGGGAAATAAAATAGAGAGAGGTGGCAAAATATCAAAAATGTTATTGAAAAAGCTTGTGACCTGACTAAACATCTATTAATAAATAGATTCATTTACAAATATAGTAAAGGGCACAAATTAACACTTCAAAAAATATTGAATTTGTGGGCAAAACACACTATTAAATTTATAGTTTCATTGGCTGTATAGTTTATTTCCAAAAAAATATTTAAAGGGAAAAAGATGTAACTTGCCTTTATTGAAAGGAATAAGAATTTTAGCTATTTTCAAATTACGAAAAATTAATGAATAATAAATAGATAATGCTTCTAAGAGTTTGTAAAATTTAGAATTTTAACGATATTCTAATTACTAAATATTAATATTAAAGGACAATAAATAACAATTTAATCCTTAATATTTGTAATAATTATATTTAAACTGACTAACAAAACTTTTGCTCTTATATAGTAAAGATATTTTTAAAAAGATTAGCTTAAGTTATCAAGGAGGGGTGTAGGAAAAATTAACTATGTATTGTTACCTAATCTTAACATTTGAGTAGATCTTGTTATTAGAATGACACTTAAACTTACGTACCATTCAATGATACTACCACTATTATACATGGCTGCAAATAAATTGAACTACTCACAAACTTGGTTAAATGTTTGGCTAAGCTAGAAGTTGTCAAGCTCACGTCGACCTCAAAATTACTCGAATAGACATATGAGAGACGAAATTGAATCTTTTAATGCTAGGCTTGAAAGCTAAATTAACAAATAAAAAGGGATTGATTAAAATCTTATTGAGCCACTCATTCGAACAACTTGATTAGTATTATATAATCTTTTACACACACATATAATATTGCATTTTTCAAAAAAAGAGTTGAATTTTAAAATGAATAGGTACAGTTATAATTAAAAAGTAAGGATAAAAATGTTAGCTTATGTATGTAATGATGTGTGTAGTGCTTCATATTTGAAAAAAATTATATTCAACTCAAAGTAAAATTTTTTTTTTTGTGGTGATGGAGAGAGTATTATTTTTACTAATATCTATTTTATATAAATAATAATATTTTAATTTTTAAAATTAATACTCAAACTTGAATTTAACTTAACCTCAGTTAATTTATATTGAGCTTTCATTATTTTGAATCCAATCTTGAATATAATATGTAATATATATCAAGTCAACAAATTCAATTATTTCACTTTGAGCTCAAGTTCCATTGATGCCAAGCTCGAATATGGTCTTAGTTAGTTCAACCCACTTGAATATATTACGAAATATATCATACATTTTCTTAATTTGCCCTAAATTTTTGAAAAATTAGTTTTTAGAGCATTGGATAATGATTAAACTAATTAATTAAATTTATTTTCCAGTAGCACTTCTAAAGAAAAAGGTTTATTTAAATCTTATCTTCAATCATAGTCTAAAACTATTGAACTTTGCCCTCAATCATAGTTACATCATTGAGTAAATTATTCTATTATCCCCTTTTAATATTAATAAAATATAGTGAGGTTACCTATAGATGACAATTTGGTAAAAAATCTTGAACCAAGATGTGCATTAGATGGTAACGTTAGGGAGTGTGGAGACGTTTACAAGGCACTTGGAAGAGTTATTTTTCTATTTTATATCATATCCACCTTAAAAATGACTTACGTTGAGAGTAGAGTCCAATAGTGGGAAATAACACCACATGTCGTGTGACATTCAAGGGGCGGCAATGGCCGACACAACACGATAACACGACACGAACCTAACCCGAAATTAACACGATAGGAAAATACTAAATTAACAAGTTCGGGTTAAAATCAGGTCGAATATAATTAACTTGAAAAGTAAGCGGGTCGAGTTCGGGTCGACCTGACGGGTTGACAGGTCGACCTATTTAACCCATTTAAAGGGTAATTTGTAACTCGTGAACCCGAAATTGCCACCCCTATCAATACATACCCTTAAAAATTCAAAAAATTGAGTACTGTTCATGCCCAGTTATACTCGTAATTGCATTAGGTTTGCAAGGTAAATAGCTTTTGGTCGATGGAATAATGTGGGCAAGGAATTGTCAACAAAATAATTTTAGGGAATTGTCAACAAAATAATTTTAGGTTGCCCATCATAAAATTTTAATTTTAGCTTATAAAAAAATTAGAAGCAAACTATGATCTCTTGCAAACACTATAATTCATAGCAAATGATTGTAAGGAAGAAACATTGAAGACATTATGAATGGGCCAAAATTCAACACATTATAAATACTTTATTCTTATTCTGGGAAATTTTTTTTACATTTTTATATCGTTAGATTTTTAAATTTTTAGTCATTATCAAACTATTAAATGAGTCTAGCATTTATCTTTTTATAAACTAATTCAATTAGTTTGATTAATTTAATTTTCATATAAATTCTTCTTTCATAATCCACTTTTGCTAATATTTTGATAACTAAAATTTGATATCTAAGAAAATTAAATGGATTTGAAGGGTTTGTAGAAATGTTGGGCTAAAAATAAGTGATAAAATTTTCACTTATTATTAAATTGAATTTTTCATTGTGATTATTTTTTTTCTTTTTTCCCTCTATGTTATTTTGCTTATTTTATGATATCAATATTTTTAAATTTTTATTTACTTATTTTTTACAAACTTTGTAATCCTATATACGTATATATATTTATAAATATTTTAATTTTTTAAAATTTTATTTATTAATATATTGATGTTTTGATTTTGTATAACAAACTTTTTCAAAAAATGGCAATACAATTACTTTTCTTTCTAAAACTCTTTAAAACATTTGCATGATTACTTTTTATTTTACTGTCAATGATGCAAAAAAATTACACAGAACAAAAGTTATGGGCTTTATTACCATATACATTTATAGGAAAATAATAATGAATTTTGTAAATCATGATTTCCTATGTCTAATTTTATTAAAATTGTAACTCAACTCTAGGTTAAGATTTAAATAATTAAATGTTAATTTATCCAGTTTTAATAACTTAATAAATTTCAATTGAGATCCAAATTCAGATTTCATTTCAGATTTTAGATTTCAGATTTAAAATTTTAAGTATTTCAGTTTTTATAAAAAAGGGTAAATGGGTCCATTTGGACACATTGTTTTTATTTGCAAATAAAATAATTCTCAAACAAAAACAAATTATCAAAACACATTTTTATTTCAAAATTTAGAATTCAAATTTTTCCACTCAAATTTTTCTTACATAATTTAAAAAATTTTTCCCTCTTATTTTTCTCTCTAAAAAACTTTTTCTATAAAAAAATACTTATTAAAATTTTCACATATTTCAATATAACTTTTTCAATTTGCAAATAAATATGCCTTGTCTAAACGGATTGGATTCAAGTTTGAAATTTCAAATTTGAAGGTTTAGTAAATAAATTTCAGTTTTATCAAATAGAGTATCAGACTATGTAAATATTCTCTATCTCACCCTTGCTGAGTTTTTAGTGCTATTTTTAGAACTTAGTTAGCAAATCAATATTTGGTGACGAATTTAGTCACCAAATTATTCTAATACAAGGCGTTTAATTTTAAAATTTTTTTTTTTAAAAATATTTTACTTTTGATTGAAATTGTATAATTTAAATTAAAAAATAAAAATAGGTTGGATTGTCCCATAATTTAAAAAATATTAATATTATACCCATCAAAATAGAAAACAATCGGAAGGAGGGAGTATGTTTCTAAACTTCCTGTCTGCAGAGCACTCTCTCCGTTCTCCTTCCCGAAATCGAAACGACTCTTTCCAAGAACTGATTTTTGTTTGTGGGTTGGCACAATCTTTCTATTTCACTAAGACTCAGAGAAATTCAATTCAAGTGTGCGTTGGTCTTCTCTTTTGGGGATCCCACTCCTTGTTGCTCTCATTTCTTTTCTATTCTTCAAGATTTACCCTTTAAGTTTCAGGCCCAGCTCACTCTATACCACCACTCCACCCCCTCAAGTACGTAAATTTAGAACATGTATGATGAATTTAATTACTGGGTTTCTAATGTCACAGATTTTTTTGAACAAAATTGCTTATGGAGAGTCCAAAGATTAAATTTGCTTAATGGGTGTTTTTTGCCCTTTTTCTTTTCTTTGGGGGATTTGTGCAGAGACTTTTTAGTGTAGAAGAGCTGTCTGTTTACAATGGTAGTGATCCTCATCTGCCCATATTTCTTGGAATCCTTGGGTAATATCTATTTTCATTTTTTCATTGGCCAAGGCCCAAGGTTCTGTTCTCTTCTCTATGACGATTTAATGTTTTATTTTTTTATTTTGATTTTTGGGTTTGGTTGTGTATGAATGTCAGGTCAGTGTTTGATGTAACGAGTGGAAAGAGTCACTACGGTGCTGCAGGGGGTTAGAACCACTTTGCCGGAAGGTGCTCTTTTTTTTTTTTTTTGGCTTCATTTTCTTATGTTATCTTTCATTATATTTTTCCTACGATCATTTTTATGTACTTATTTCTACTTTATGTGTCATTATTGTTCTATTTGTCGTGTACTTCTGTTGTGCATACTGCAAATAAAAAATGGATATCATAAAGCTGTGCCTTTAAGTATAACTCTTTTGAATGTTTTTGGCCCAAGTTCAGTTCAGTTCAGTTCTGTTCGCCATTTAAAATTGGTGTGGAGCAGTTCATTATTATGATTTTTCCAGATATGATTAAATGTGGACTCACTGCATTGTTTATATCGAGTGCTAAAGCATTTCATAGAGTACAACTAAATCGGCTGCTTTGTTAACTTTTCTAATTGTAGGAGCTGCATAAGCTATTGTGCACACTAATTTTGATGCACTATACTTTGTGTTGCTGTTGTCTTTTTATTTGTATACCCATACATTTTGCTTTCAAATATTTACACAGGGATGCTTCTTGGGCGTTTGTTTCAGGAAATTTTACAGGTACTTTATTTCAATTATTTTCTTTAGTGTGTTGCTAATGTAATTCCTAGCTTGAGGCCTTTAATGTGATTAATAGGCTTCAATATTATGGGTAGTTAGGGCGTTGATGTGATGGTTTGAACCAAACCAACTTTGGCACTTGTGCTAATTAGTGAATCTGCTAATTGGTAAGATGTCTTAGAATTCATAGTATCAACATGCTCTATTTGAATGGATTTGAAATATTGAGACATGAATAACCTGGGCCATGGAAGTGCAAATTTTTTTAAAAAAAAAATCCTGAATGCATAATTTTTGTGTTTTCAGCTGTTTATTTTACTTGTTATCCTACTACTGAAGATCGTGCATGACTTAAATTTACTTTTGTTTCTTTTTGAAATCATTCTGAGTTGTCAATAGTTGTGGAATTGCGGTTTATGTTTTCATAGTCTTGCAAATCTTTACTTTAGTGAAGTTGATTTGCACTAATCTCTGGTGAATTTGATTTGTTCCACTTTGCGACTGCTGAAAAGTGTGTAGTGCTGTTCCTTGATCTCAGCCTTCTGCAGTGGGAAGTAGATGAACATCCATTATTGTTTCCTAATTGAGTTGTCTTTGGAACCTTAAGCAATGACATGATTGCATTTTCATTCAGTGATCATTTGGCAATATCCAGAAAAAATAGTTTCTTTTGTCCTTGTGTGCCTGGGCATTTTCGGAATCATCCATTAAGCCATATTTTATTGGAACAAGAATTCTAGATGTGACAACCATTTGAATTAACTGAATTACTTAGCGTTCAGTTTGGGCTTGATGAATGTCCTGATAGCCATAGGAGAATGACTCGTGCACAGAATGCCAGTCTGTTGGGGAAATGTGACTGACATGTTCTCAGTAATAAAGCAAAGTGATACTGTTATGTGTTAGTGTGTGATAGTGTTTGTTTAATCCAAGTAAATTGAATGATTGCTGTCAAACCCAAAACTCCAGTTGGTAAGTTAAAAGTGCTTCAGTATTGTTTTCACTTGGGCTTGACTTTTCACTTTCTGTTTCAACTTTTTTATTTTCTTTTTGGTAGTCAGTTGCTTGCCTTTTTTGAGCTAAATTCTGTTTTCCTAAGATTATGAAGTTCCAACTTAAATTATAGATGTTCTCCTTACTTGTCTTACTATGCTAAAATCTTCTTTCCTTTAGTTCTCTAGAAAACATTCTTTAGCTTTCTGGATAAGATTGTATTCATACTCTTTATGCACATAAGATTTTAACAACTTGTCAAACGGAATTTGTTTGGTGTAAAATGATCTAATTACATCAAAGGGATTGGTAGGGAATGAGTTCCTGTTTGGTGCAACAGTAGTGTGATTTCTTTTTTTTTTTTTTTTGGGGTTTCCCTTGTCAAAGCATTTGAATTTAGATATTGGATGGTATCTGATTAATAACCACTTTCCTTACCGTCCAACGTGGGAGACCTCTAGAACGAGTTCCTGTGCTGTGCTTATGCATATAGGGGCATTTTATGATGTTTCGAAGGTTGATTAATTTTGAAATTCAACAAACTTCGTTGTGCTATAATTTTCCTACTCCTGTTGGCACAAGTGGTGCTTTGCTTTGCTAACAGAATTACTGCAATTGGATGTTATATTTTTGGCATCCATTTTCCATTACATTCTAAATAATATGTTGGATGTGATAAATAATTAGTTCTCTGTGCACATTTACGTTCATGTTCTACTCAATTATTGCATTGTTTAATTTTAAAGCTTTTCTTTTTTTTTGAATTGTATATCATGTTTTCTGTTCTAGGGGATGGGCTCATTGACTCATTGCGTGGTTTATCCAGCACTGAGGTAACTAGAATTCTTTTTACTGTATGTTGATTGTTTTTTTTCTGGACTTTAGTCTGTTTGTGCTTCAATCATTTGCAAGCATGATCCTTCTGTGATCCCCAATTTGTTAAATTGGCATGTTTCTTGAATTGATTTTGTTTTTGAAATAGCTGGTAAAACATCTTTCTTCAATGCATTGGTCGTTGTTATTGGACTACATGCGTAATAATTTCCATGTTTGTTCACTTGTCTCTTTCGCATCACCTCTGTGACCTTCAACAATCCCTTGCTCATATGAAGGATTATTGGACTACATATGTAATAATTTCCATGTTTGTTCACTTCTCTCTTTTGCATGACCTCTGTGACCTTCAACAACCCCTCGCGCATGTTTCTTGAATTGATTTTGTTTTTGAAATAGCTGGTAAAACATCTTTCTTCAATGCATTGGTCGTTGTTGTTGGACTACATGTGTAATAATTTCCATGTTTGTTCACTTGTCTCTTTCGCATCACCTCTGTGACCTTCAACAATCCCTTGCTCATATGAAGGATTATTGGACTACATATGTAATAATTTCCATGTTTGTTCACTTCTCTATTTTGCATGACCTCTGTGACCTTCAACAACCCCTCGCTCATATGAAGGAAGTAGTTATTCCTGTACTAGTTGTAATTAGATGAACAACTTTACAAGTGTCAGGTGGTTTTTGTGAGTGATGTAGAGTTTGCTTGCTAATGATTGCTGAACGAGCTTCATGTTTATCCTTCATTTGCATATTTATAGGTGAAAAGTGTTGTTGAGTGGCGAGATTTCTATATCAAAACATACATGTAAGTGATGAATCTATTAGCTAGTTTTGTATTGTTCATTTCTTCAGGAAACCGTTCAAAATAAATGACTGATTGATATGTTGAATCCATGTGACTGACAATCTGATTTTTGGGCAAAAGTAGAACTTTGGTGCTACTGTAGTGATGGACGTTTATTTCTAAATTACGCACAAATTTAATCCAATTTCTTATTGCTTGAATATTGTGAAAAAATTTACTTAGCTGCTTTTCATCTACAATGTTGAATTTCTCGATTCTAGAATTTAATATATATATTTTTTAATAATCTCTTCTGGAATGAGAGGGGAATTGTTCTGGAATTCTAAGAATTCTTACAAATCATTCTGTGGCCTTTTTTCTCATTTGGGCCAAAGTATACTAGAAAACCTTACTGACAATTTTGTGGACTGTCTGCAGCATGATTCTAAAATAATTTCAGCCAGTGGTTTTGACCCTCAGGTACTAATCTGTATGACCAAGAACCAGATTTGTCTTGGTTTTTCCAATGCAACTGTCAAGCTCGAAAGAAGTTTGAAGTCCTATAAGAATTCGTACATCAACTGTTTGCTGTAACAACATTCTTTTTCCATTTACTGAGTAGTATGAAAATTGATTAGAGCCAAAAAAGAATGGATAAAGTAGTAGGGAAAAACAAGAAAATGGATTTTCTTAAAATTAGCTAAATTTTATTATTTTTTTTAAATGGGGTTCTGATGAATAAGGGATGTTACAGTAGGAATAGACTTTACAGAAGTTTGGCAAATGATTGCAATATTTACAAAATACGAGGGAGGAAACAAAAGAGGGAGATCCAATGGAAACATATGTGGAACACCAACTCTCTCTAAAGTTGCTTCTGAATGTTGCACTGCAAAGGGATGCTCTTCACCATGGGGGCAGAATAGAGTAGCATTAGTTAATGTTTAAAGTGCACAATGAGAATTAAGAATGCTTTGTTCTTCAACTTTAATACATAAAACATTTCATCCATCTAACAGTTTTTCTTCCTTCACACGGAATTATAGGTGCAATAACGCATATCTAATCAGGTTTCTCTGGTACGTACTTTGAATGAGGTAATTTTGTAATTGTGGAATGTTATAGTTTTACATAGGACCCAGATTATTTTGAAGTGTTCATGCCACCTTAAAGAAATAAACTATCTTTGGCTGCCAAGCGTGTTATGTTCATATTTGATCAGCCTTTAGCTTGCAACTGACAGATATGTTGGTAAGTTGGTTGGACGCTACTATGATACGGAGGGCAACCCTACTAAGTACTTAAAAGGGGTTGAGGCTAAGGCAGCTAGAGGAGCTCAGCTTTTGGAGAAACAGAAGATTGAAGAAGCTAAGTACCGAGTTGCAATTCAAGGTGGAGTCAGGATGAGGGTTCAGAGGTGAGATTTTTACTTTATTTCTTCTCGAATATTCATACAAATTAAAGCAAAAAGAACATAATTATAGTAGAAGAGAACTTTAGTTAGCAGCGACTAATGAGTGGAACAAATACGGCCTTTTTGAATGTATTCTCATGTTCAGATAAGCAGTGGAGGAAGCAATGATAATTTTTTTTTACGTTTTTATGAATCCATTCTTATGTTCATTAGGTGTTTCACTATCTACTTTTTCGCTTGTTGATGATTGTGCAGTAGTGCCTTTGTGCTGCACATATTGAATGAAGATCTTAGTACCATAACAATATACAAGTTGCCCAGTTGGCCGTGGATGGATGATAACTAAAATGCAAGATCAAAAGAGAGATTTGCTGACATTTTCCATCTATCAGATTCTATTTATATGGCTGCCTTGAGAAAGCTGATGTTATCATTAAAACTTGCTCCTTTGTGTGTTATTTACTGAATGCAAAAGAATGCACATTCATTTCACTTGTATATCTTGCCATAGCACAGTCTGAAAACAGTATTATTGAATCATTGGCGGACAACTAAAATGCATTTTGTTGGCTTACTTTCGGTTTGAATTGCTGCTTTCAGGTTTGGTGTGATGATGGCTACCTACAGCTGGTGAAGCGACCAATAGAAATAGCTTTGACTGGGAAAATGGGCAAGCGATGTGTGTATTATAAAGAAGATGACCTTGAACAAGAAGGATTAGAAGTTTACGAAGGTTGTGATTATTTTGCAAAAAAGTGTAGGTTATAGCAAGGTTAATTTTTAAATCCCGAAACGTTTTCTACAGAGTTTTCAGAGCAGAGTTTATAGGGGATGGTTCCAATAGCATACCCAAAACCACAAAACACGAAGAGATATAGTGTTGTGTGTGTCATGTAATATGTTTTAGGTGAGTGTTGTGTATCATGCAATCAGCTTTGATGATTCTTTGAAACATAGTTATAAGTAGGGGCGATGTTTATTCATATTTTTTACTTGTAATTACTTTCAAATGCTAAAAGCTCATTATTCGAACCTGTTTTGATCTTGTGGAGTTTAAAGTATTTGTTGTTTGAATGATGAATGGTCCTCGGTTTGAGTTTAGTTAACCTGGTTCTTCACATCCTTTACCAGATTTGTGCGCGTCGCGTCTTGATGAACATAGCAACAACACAGTGATCGCATTCGTAACAGGCTGTGCTGAAAGTACGTGTTTTGTTATAAACTGAGCCATATGAAATGAGGTTGAAATTTACGAAACGAGGCGGCATGGGCACGATCAAGTTTGATTGAATTGAAACCTCATGAGTGTAAATTCACTTATTCCATATGCTCATCTAACATTTGTCTTGCAAAATTCTGTTCTCAGTCTTCGTCTAGATTAGGACTTTTTTCTTAGGGACCCAAAATACAAAAAACATTAATGTCTGGGGATATTTACCGAAAAAAGCTGTTTAGCTAGATGATCTAAGTTTTTGTTCAATGAACTCTTACTATGGGTTAGTGCCTGTCAAAATTAGTTATGTTGCCTTTGCCCAGTTGCCACTGGTTTCTTTCCCTCCATTTTCGAGCGTCTGAAAATGACTATCCTGCAAAACTTAACCAAACACAAACCTCACCATTTCCCACTCGACTCCACCCTCTTCAACTCCTCCTCCTCCATAGCCATCCAAACCCGCTGGAAGAAAAAACCCGCCAACACAGCCCAAACTCGTCTCCATTCTCGAACCCGAGACCACAAATTGGACCCTCTCACAAACCATATCGTCAGATTCAACCGCATCCTCCACCTCCACAGCTTCCTCTCCGCTAGAAAACGCGGCCCATTTGTCTCCCTTAGGCTCCTCTCTAAGTGGGCTCCGCATGTTGGGCTTACCAAGGTACCCGTTGGGGAGTTTCTCAGGAAGTACCCTCATGTGTTCGACGTATTTACTCACCCCATTAGGAAGAATCCGTGTTTTAAGTTTAGGTCTGGATTTGTGGACTTGTTGGAGGAAGAGAATGATGTTGTACGTGGACTTGAATTTGAGAATGTGATTAAGATTAAAAAGATCTTGAAGATGTCTGTTAATGGTAGTATTCACTTTCATGCACTCAGATTGACTAGGAGGGAATTTGGTTTACCTGAAAATTTCCGCGAATGCATAGTTCAAAAGTATGATAATGTGTTCAGAGTGGTAGACATGGAGGTTTTTGAATTGGCAGATAGAAATTTTGTTGATTGTAACGATCATAATGAGACGTCTGTAGGTGTGGCTGAGGTTGAAAAATGGAGGGAGAGAGTATAGGGAGAAATGGCTGAGTGAATTTGAGGTCAAGTATGCTTTTCCCATGAATTTTCCTACTGGGTTTAAGAAAGAACCTGGCTTCAAGGAGAAATTGAGGAATTGGCAAAGGCTTTCTTATGTGAAGCCTTATGAGAAAATGGAGGTTGCTCGGATGCGGGGTCGTGGTGGGATTCAGCGGTATGAGAAGAGGGCGGTGGCTATTATCCATGAGTTATTGTGCTTGACAGTTGAGAAAATGGTGGAGGTTCAGAAGTTGGTGCATTTTCGGAAGGATCTTGGAATTGAGGTTAATATTAGGGAACTTCTTTTGAAGCATCTGGGTATATTTTACATGTCTACTAAAGGGAATACCCAAATGGTTTTCCTTAGAGAAGCATATAACCAAGGATATTTGGTTGAGTCAAATTCAATATATGAAGTCAGGACGAAGTTATTAGACCTCATTTTGCTAGGGCGACGAAGTACTCGAAGACTGAGAAATGGAAGGGAAATTGGTGTTGAGAGACATGATGTGATGCTCGTTAACAGTGAAAGTGAAGCCAGTGATGATGGATATGGTATAACTTTGAATGAGATTGAAAGAGAAGTCAGTGAAGGACATACTGTAACTAATATTGAGAGGCTAAGAGAGGAGAATGATGGTGCTTTTGTCCTTCGATTTTTGGAAAACTTTGCACATTGTTGTCACGAGAGTGAACCCCAAGAAGTTGTTGATCAGGTGGAGGAAGAGCTTATTAGGCAGCAAGAGAAAGACAATCAGTTGGAGTGACAGGTACAAGAAGGGGAAAGTGGGACTTGCATTTACCATGTGATTCTTGCCGACTTTATTGACTTTTGGGGTTGCCATAAATTTTGCTTGATGATTGTTTCTCTTTGGCTAGCACATGATGGTTGCAGACTAGAAACATGTAGGATCAGACAATTGTTTTTGAAGAATCCTTTTGATAGTGGTGCGTAACATTATGTTGAAGGTAAGGAGCGCGAGAGAATTTCTGGTGCTTAAAGTAATACACCTTGAGACATCAAGTTTGGAATGTTCAACAGTGTTACCTCCAGCTAGAATTCTCTAGTATATATATTTATTGATTTATACTTGTATGTGAACATATATACAGATTATATATTTAATATACATGTATATTAAATATATATCCAACAATCTCCTCCTATGTTCACCATACAACATAAATCAACACAATAATCAGTGTAATGTTCAAACAAAATTGAATCATTCACATCCCTGTTATCAGTGTAATGTTCAAACAAAACTGAATCATTCACATCCCTGTGATCAGTGTAATGTTCAAACAAAACTGAATCATTCACATCCAAACATAGAGTTTTCTAAAGAAATTTTAGAAACTCCACAAGCAATCCATCTCATATACAAGTGAACCAGCAAAATATTTACAATCTCAAACAAGTGTAAATATAACAGTTACACCATGACAATGGACAACCTATGTATCATCTCAAAAGGAACAAAATGTAGGTGAACTGATAAGTTCCCCACAATCTCTAGATGATATCATCCTCTAGTAGGTCATCCTGTTCAGGATCCCACCCATCAAGCTCTCCTCCATCTCCACCATTCCCTGCAGATTATCAAACATGAATTTCATATTGATATGAATTCAATCATTTGAATAATCCACTAGAGTGTCTAGTTCTACTAAAAGAACTTAGCACCCAATACATCAGGCAGAGAAAAACATACATTATGTTATATATCAACAAAATGTCATGTTTATAAGCATCAAGCCCCAGTTTCATAGAGTATGAACAAGGCCTAAACAGTTTAACTTACAAAAATAGCCAGCAACTTAAGTTTATTTGCAAGAGAATCATCAATTGTCCAGTTTCAGAAACATGATCAAATCACTTACAAATAACTTAGTCACACAAAGTCAAGTTTCAATTAAGAACAAGACCAATAGGCTTCTTATGCAAACAACTATTTCTGTGTTTCAACTAGGAATATCACAATCACTAACTCCTTTAAGTCAAATAGTCTAACATCAAATTTGGAATGAGACCATTTAACCAAAAAAGGAAACGTCCAATCCAAGTAGATTATGTTCATCAAATTTGGAATGACACAACCGACTTGAAAAAGACATCTAAATTAGATTAAAGCTGTTTACATCAAATTTGGAATGAAACAACTCACCTTATCCAGATTAATCAGCGACTATGAACACCAATGAAACACATGACTGTGCTTATCATTTTGGCCAACAAAGGAAGATCAATAGTTCAAAACAATGAAAACAATGATTAAGACTCGACTACACAGTCTTTAATCCCATTTCCCCCACTGTTTTGAATAATCGATCTTTAGGCAAACCCTTTGTAAGAGCATCGGCCAAGTTATCCTTCGATCGCACATCGACCAAGGTGATAACGCCATGTTCTTTTAGATAAGTCAACAACGCATGTCGCAGTCTCACATGTCTCCTCTTCGAATTAAAGAGGGAATTTTTGACGACTTGGACAGCGGCTTGATTATCACAAAACACGCTTAAAGAATTAATCTTTAACTTAGTCAAAGGAATATCCAAAATCAGATTCTTTATCCACTCTGCCTCCTCGCCAGCTGAGGCTAAAGCAAACAGTTCTGATTCCATAGACGACAAGGCAATACAAGTCTGTCTTTTGGATTTCCAAATGTAGAAGACCACCCAAAGTGAATATATATCCACTAGTGGACTTATCATTGCCAACTTCACGAACACCATGAGGCATCAGAATAGCCATCCACAATTTGAGGATAACCAGTATAAGATAGAGCATAATCCTTTGTACCTTTAAGGTATCGCATCAGCCTATCGAGGGCATCCCAATGCTCTTTACTAGGATTACTAGTGAAACGACTTAACATGCCAACCGTATAGGCTATGTCAGGTCTAGTGCAACTCATAGCATACATGAGACTACCAATTAGTTTTGAGTAATTTAATTGATTGACACTGGTCCCTTCATTAGGACTCAGCCTTTTATTATAGTCACATGGTGTCTCACTTGGTTTGCACTCACTGTATCCCCAGGTAGAAAGTAGCTTCTCAATATAATGAGACTGGCTAAGGGAGATGGCTTGCCTTTCAACGCTTACTTTCATACCAAGAATGGTATTAACAATACCAAGATCTTTCATGTCAAATTCTTTAGCTAAAGCAGATTTGACGTCACTCACTTCAGAATGATCAGAGCCAAGAATCAACATATCGTCTACGTACAAGCAAATGATGGCTACCTTATTCGACATAAATCGATGATAAAGGCATTTATCTGAATAACTGGACTGAAATCCGTAGCTCTTTATCACTTTGTCAAATTTAAGATGCCACATCTTAGGTGCTTGTTTAAGACCATACAAGGATTTGTTCAATTTACAAACCTTGTTTTCAAAACCTTTCATGAAATAACCTTCAGGTTGTTCCATGTAGATTTCCTCATTCAACTCTCCATTTAGAAAAGCTGTTTTTACATCCATTTGATGCACTACATAGTGCTCAATAGACGCCAGTGCAAGAAGAATTCTAACAGTTGATAGATGACACACAGGTGAATAGACATCAAAATAGTCCATTCCACTCTGTTGTTTATAGCCTTTAGCTACTAAACGTGCTTTATATCTGGCTATTGACCCATCACTATTAAGTTTCTTCTTCAACACCCACTTGCAGCCTATAGTCTTAGCCCCATTTGGCAAATTGACTAACTGCCAAGTGTTGTTTTGTAGCAGAGAACTCATTTCATCATCTATGGCTTCTGCCCACAGTAAAGAGTCCCTAGATCTCATTGCTTCCTGATAGGAGAATGGATCATCCTCTAAATGGTAAGTGACAAAATCCTCACCAAAAGTTTTAGGTACTTTCTCCCTTGTAGATACTCTAAGAGGTATTGACTCAGATAGACTAGTACCTTGAAGACTTGTTTCAGGCTCATTGGATAATTCCGAAGAACCATGAACAGTCAAACCATGATCTTTAAGGAACTTGTCCTCAAAGAAAATAGCATCTCTAGACTCTATAATGGCATTAGTAGCCGTGTCTAGAAATCTATCAGCAGCACTGTCTTCTGCAGATCCTAAATACACACAGGTTAGGGTTTTAGGCCCTACCTTTGAACGCTTATGGTCTTGTATCCTAACATAAGCAATACAACCCCAAGTCTTAAGAGTATCATATTTACAAGGATGTTTATGCCATATCTCATAAGGAATCAAAGACAACTTAGAGTGCGGCAATCTATTTAGAATGTGATTAGCAGTAAGAACTGCTTCTCCCCAGTAGGAGGAAGGCATACCAGCTGTAAGTAACATAGAGTTTAACATTTCTGTTAAAGTTCTGTTCTTACGCTCAGCTACACCATTTGACTGAGGTGAGTAAGGAGCAGTAGTTTCAAGAATTATGCCCTCTGAAGCGCAAAATTCCTTAAACCCTGTCATTGTATATTCTCCTCCTCTATCACTTCTAAATCTTTTAATTTTCAGGTTAAGTTGATTTTCAACCCTAGACTTGAAAATCTTAAACTTTTCAAAAGCCTCATCTTTCGATTTCAACAAATACACATGGCAATATCTAGAAAAATCGTCTATGAACGTAATTAAATACTTCCGACCACCTCTAGTAACGTAACTCTTAAAGTCACAGAGATCGGAATGTATTAATTCAAGAAGTTGTGTACTTTTAGAAACCAGCTTAAAAGGTTTTCTAACAATCTTAGTCTGAGCACATACTTCACATTTGTCAAATCGAATAGAAGTGTTTAATGGAATGTTATAAGTTTTAGCAAGCTGTAACATTTTCCTATAGTTCACATGTCCTAGTCTGTTATGCAACAACTTAGGATCAATCAAATTAGAACCCACATGGCATATGCTATCAGTAGCTAAACTTATTCTATACAAACCATTAACCATGAATGCACAGCCAAAATAATAAGAGTTAACAGAAAAAGTTACTCTACCATTCATGGTTGAAAAACACATACCAGCTTTATCAAGTATACTCATAGAAACCAAATTCTTCTTAAGTAAAGGTACTACTCTAACATGCTTCAGAGTTAGTAACTTACCTGAAGAAAGCACCAGATTTGCCGTGCCAGTATGAGTCACCTCTACTTCATCACCATTGCAATTTTCCACAGTGTCTTTCACTTTAGTGACGTCAGTGAGTAGACCCTTATCATTTGCAACATGACAAGTAGCACCACAATCTAACCACCATTCAGAAGAAGTACTGGCCTTTTTATCAGTCATCATAGCAATGAAAACCTGTGGCTCAGTTCTACCAACTAAAATGTTTGCTTCCTTTGGAGGTGTGTCAGACTTCGGCTTCTTTGGTAGCTTACACTCCGTCATCCAGTGACCCCACTTGCCACAGTTGAAACACTTGCCCTTCTTCTTCTTTTTCTTGAAGCTAGTCCTTTTAGCAACTGACTGTAAAGAGGACTCACCCGATTTTGACTTGGATTTATGAAGAGGTTGCTTGGAACGTGAAACTAGATTGGATCGACTTTTGTTCGATGAATCGTTGTCCAACTGCTCCAAACCCTTTCTAGCACGATTTTCATCTTCAATATGAATGTTCCTCTTCAATTCATCGGTCGATCTTCCTTCATCCTATGCATTTACCATGAAAGAACTCCACTCAGGTGGAAGCTTGCTCAAGACAAGACCGACAAAGAGATTATCGGATAAATCAGAATTTTCTGCTTTCAGCTTGTTTCTCATGTTCTCAAGATCACTCAACTGAGAGGTGACGCTCGAATTCATATTGAATTTAAAATCAAAAAACTTCACCGCTAGGAGAGTTTTGGAGAGCCCCTCTTGCTTATGGAAACGAGCATTCAAGCTATCCCATATCTCTTTCGCCGTCTTATATGGCGTATAGGTCGTGGCTAACTGAGAATTGAGAGAATTTAACAAATAATCTCGACAAAAATCTTCATCCTTCTTCCAACGATATTCATCAACATTCTCACCAGTAGATGCATAATCACTTAAAACAGTATAGTAAACTTCATGCACCTTCATACCGAATTGCACATGCAATTTCCAACTATTAAATTCAGTGGAATCAAAAGACTGCAGTTTGATGATATCGTATGCACTACACTTTGCCATTGTTTGACTCAAGCAGATAAACGAAGTGTTATCAGTCAAAAATGACCACAAAAATGGATTCAGAGTGTCCAAAAACTTTAAGATAGACTACCCCAATCCAAAAAATCAACTCTGTCAACACGGTCAACGAAGTCAACGTGGTCAACTTAGTCAACGAAGGTTAAAGCAGACAAAAGAAGGATTATTAGCCAAAACTGACCTCAAAAATGGAATCAGAGTGTCCAAAAACCTTAAGATAGACTACCCCGATCCAAAAAGTCAACGCGGTCAACTTGGTCAAAAAAGTCAACCCGGTCAATTAGGTCAACGCAGTCAACGCGGTCAACTGGTCTTGCCACGTCAGCACAGTCAACGCCAGTCAGCAAGTCAATACCCGATCAATCGATCAACAAGTCAGTCAAATCAAGAATAATGTCAACAAGAACTCGGTCAAACCAGAAGCAACTCGGTCAAAATTCAACTCACTCCGAGTTGACTCGGACCCGCTGAGTTGACTCGGTAGAAAAACTCGCCGGAATTTCAACTCGTCGGTTCTCCGCCGTCCGAGCTCCGATCAAGGCCCATGACCACTCAAAACGCTCGTATTGAGTAGGAGAACACACCCCAAGTGGTTTGGTTGGCTGAAAACGGCTAGATTTTCCGGGATCTGAAGAAGAAGATGTCGGTGGCCGGAACTTTAAATGCAGATTCCGGCGAAACCAACGGTCGGATCGACGAAATTCTTGCTGCGTTGTGTTCCTGAAGTTGAGGGCTTCGAATAGACACCTTATACGCTCAAATCGGATAACAACTGATATTACTTTAAGATTGTTGGAGGTAAGGAGCGCGAGAGAATTTCTGGTGCTTAAAGTAATACACCTTGAGACATCAAGTTTGGAATGTTCAACAGTGTTACCTCCAGCTAGAATTCTCTAGTATATATATTTATTGATTTATACTTGTATGTGAACATATATACAGATTATATATTTAATATACATGTATATTAAATATATATCCAACACATTATGTATGATGTCACAGTTTGTCATATCTCTTTGACAATCTCTTTCAAGTGACCTTCAAAAAGAAACAATCTCTTACAAGTGGCATAAATCTTGACATAGTTGTGTATTGAGAATATTATAATGATGCATTTAAGATGATCTTGTTGAAGCATGATTGTTATAAACTCCTGAAAATACTATTCATTGGAATTAGTTTTAGGAAAACGTTTCCCCATGATGTTGTTTTCAGATGCCGCAACTCATTTTTTTAACATGCATGCCGAAGACACCATTCGGATTCATGTAAAAATGCCTTATACTCAACTCATTTTTCTAATTATGGGATTTCATAGGTTAATTTCCATTATATGTTTGCCTGCAAAATTTTGCAGTAATGTTCATGGTTGTGATGTGTCTTATCCAGATTGTTACCACATTTTTAATCATCCTTAAAACCGCAATCGTGAGATTTAAGGCAGGTTGGTTTATGTCTACTGTGATTGCAAAGGCAACCCTTCTAAGTACTTCAACATGGTTGAGGCAAAGAGCCTTGAGTTGCTTTGCAGCTAGAGAAAGAGAATACTGGAGAAGCTAATGTGCTTGTTGGAATCCAAGGTTCACTACAAGAAAAATGGGCTTTAGTGACGACTGGAATATCGTCACTAAAAGTCGCTTTTTCGTCACAAAAACCAGTTAGTGACGAAAAAATGGTTCGTCACTAGGTCGTCACTAATGCTCCGTCACTAAAGGGTTTTAGTGACCGAAACAAAAAAGTCGTCACTAAATGAGTGGCATTAGTGACGACTTGAAGATGTGTTAAAATTAGTGACGGAAAAAGTCGTCACAAAAGGGAAAAATCGTCACTAAAAGTTGAGAATCGTCACTAATTAAGCACGTTTAGTAGCGAAATTTAGTGACGAAAAATTTTAAATCTTGAAACTATTTGATCGTTAGGCGATTATGACGATTTAGTGACGGAAAAAAAGTCGTCACTAAAAAGAACCTTGGTCAACTCTTTCTGTGACGAACTAGTGACGATATGTTTTGTCGTCACTAAATGGTTAGTGACGACTTTATGTTTGTCACAAAAATTTTATTGTCACTAAATGGTTAGTGACGACTTTAAATTTGTCACAGAAAATTTGTTGGCGAATGCAATTTTGTGACTGAAAATTTTGACGTCCTTTTGCATTAGTGACGGAAAAATCTCGTCACTAAAAATTCATTTACAAATGAAATTAGTGACAAAAAAAATTTGTCACTAAATAGTGTTATTAGTGACAATTTTAACCGAAGCTATAACATTGTATATTTCAATATTTGATCACTAATAATATTAATATATTGATTGTGACATTATTTATCCTTTTAATAAAAACATCGTCGACGTCGAAAATGTAACAAAAGCAATCATACTAATCATTCAATATTCACAACCTATATGAAGAAAGACACAAAAGATAAACTTGTGCATTGCAAAAGATAATATTTTCCTTTCCCAACATACAAGAAAATTAAAGTCAAATATCCCAGTTGTACCATTAGAATAAAACATTATTCAAACACCTTACACCTCACAAAATAGTAATGTACACATAATTCCCTTGGCATTCTAAAAAAAAAGAGGCAAAAGGAATGACTTAGACCTCGATAGGCCATTTGGTGATGCCTTTAATCTATGGATGCTTGGCTATATGTGGTGGTGGTTGCGTCACTGTGACAAGAAAAGAAAAAGCACTCAATGTTATAAATTCAATCCAATCCAATTGTAAATATGACTTGCTACGAAAACAACACCCCATAACTATATATCTCATAACATAGTACAATTCATCGTAATGAATGATAATCATCATACTACATTTTCCACCAATCACATTTAACGGAAATAACCACGCAATCCATCACGTGACATAATACAAAACCACAAATCGAAAATCATACTCATAAACCGCAATCTACTTTGGTCTAGAAACTTCAGTCTAGGAAAACTAGTCGCATTCTACTTCAATCCTGAAAAATTAGAAAACATAACCAAAAATAACTCACAACTCACAACACTTCAGTCTAGAAAAACTTAGAAAAACACCCCAAAATTAGTTTAGAAAAACCACAAAATGAGCCAGAAAAACAAAACACTCATACAACCAGAAAATGAACACTAAAAACACACAAAGATAAATGCTTCAGGCCAATTCAATCCAGAAATAACCAAAAAAAAACTAGAAAAATCTGTCAACATCTACTTGATCCAATACTCAATTCAATCCAGAAAAAAAGCGGCGTTTGTCGCATTCTATTGCGATCCAGTTCAACCAAGAAAATATCGGAAAAAGGCTAAAAATCAGTCACAACACTTCGCCAATTGATTCGATCGAAAGCTTACCAAAAAACACCAAAACAATCGAAACAAGCAAAAGAAGCCAAATGCTAAAGCCAATCCAGTCGAAAAAGCCAAAAATAATTGAAGATTCGATGCGAAGCTTGACCAAATGCTTCAAGCCAATCTAGTCCGTAAAAGCGAGAAAAATCGGTTGCCATCTACTTGGTGAGTTCATCCAATTCATCCAGACGAACACCCAAAAATCGATCTCATTCAGTCATTCTACTTTGATCCGTAAAAATCGTAACAAAATCAAGAAATCGATCGCAATATTTCAGTCGGAAAAATAAGAAAAAATCAGAAAAACCCATAAAATCAATCTAGACACAATCGAAAATTAACGAGAAAGACACATAGCAACATGCTTGAGCCAATTCGGTCGAAAAAACCAAAAAAAAAAAAGCGAGAAATTAGTCGACATCTACTTCAAGTTCGAGCCAATTCAATCCAGAAAAAACCAAAAATTAGTCACATTATACTTCATACTTGATCCGATGAATTCAGCCAAAAG
This sequence comes from Gynochthodes officinalis, assembly GCA_020080225.1. Classification (NCBI taxonomy): domain Eukaryota; kingdom Viridiplantae; phylum Streptophyta; class Magnoliopsida; order Gentianales; family Rubiaceae; genus Gynochthodes; species Gynochthodes officinalis. Next base: position 35,226,313 of record CM034623.1, on the reverse strand, counting down.
TGATATAAAGATTACAATCGGTCATTTGTTTCCAATCTTGAAAATAATCAAGAATTGGTACCCTAAAGTTGTTGCCACTTATCCTTCTACACAATTTTCGAAAGCCAACCTTCAATTGCATTATTCATAGTTTTGGATCAAATGACGTTTCAAGTGATTCTTTTCTATTTTTAAGGTCACGAAAGCTGAAAATTTTCCATAAAATGATCAAACACCTCTATGACAGTGTACATATGAAAAAACCATTAAGTGCATAAATAACCCAATTTAAGCATAACCCATTAATATCAATAAAGCGCATAAAAATCCCACAAATTCACAACTTCAATCCACTTTAAAAACAACAATAAACCCAAAGCAGAAAGGAACTTTTACTATACAACAATTTGCCTTATATTGAGTCCATACAACAGAAATGCAATTTTATTTCATCCAAACACAAAAAGATGGCTAATTTTCATTACCTCTTATCCACATAGTCAGGTTTATTTCCAACAAGGACAATGATGACCATTAGTAGTGTTGAATTTGATTATTTACGGTAATTTGAGTAATTATAAGTATCATGACTAATTCTTCACAAATTAAGGGATAAGTTAAATTTTGATGCCTATACTGTACTCATTAATGTCTATGTATATGATCCACAATTCCACGGTTGTGGCCAATGTTCATTTGCACATTTGCAAGCACATACTCCATATACGGCATGATGTTTTAAAGGTATGTAGCACACATGCGGGCATGAACTTTCAATCTTTATGTCATGATCAAAATGCAAATTGGGCACATACCAAAGCCCAAAATACATCATCCCCAGGTTTCACTTGTGGCAAATAATAGCTGGGGGCCTAGGGTGTCTTCATATGATTAATCAACTTCATCCAATTAAGAAGCTGGGACTAACATGTTATGGATTGAGAAATTTTGCAAGATATCAATATCTTTGTGCGTGGCTGTTATTTTGCTTATGTTGCACGACTCTTGGAGGTAAAATGGAGCCTAGAATTACCACTTTTTCAACATTTTTCTTTTGAGGAGCATTGAATAAAGAAATATATACTCCATAAAGCTAAAGCAAAGTTTATGTCCATCCTTGATAATTAAAAGTCACATACATATAATTCAATGTAAGCTTGACTATACTTAAACTTTAATATGCAACTTTTTACTCTAGAAATACATACACTCATTTTTTCTCACTACCAATTAGTGTTGTATTCATGCACCCTAATTTTCCTAGCTTTCCTTTTCTAAAGGAAAAACAAAACTTTTGGAAATTTTTGAGAAGATGGGGAGGAAGGAAGAGAATTTGTTAGTGCCATTAAGAGGGGTAATTATGAAGATAAATGTAAGAGTTTTTGGTGGGGCTGTGTGGGACATGAAACCATGGAGCCATTTGGTTGTGGATTCTCCAACAAAAACATCCCACGCTTCCAAAGCTAAACAATACCCTCTCCACCAGGCTGCACTAAAAAAGGATTACTTGTGCTACCTCCTTTATTTTTTTTCTCTTTTCTATATTTTTTTTAAAGGAAGAACCCACAAACCAATATAAAAGCCAGGCAAAAGTAGGGAATCCATGCTCTCACGTCACCCTCCAATATTTTATCATACATTACCACCCACTTTGTTAGACTTTTATCCCATTCCAACTTTATTTCCCCCTTATTTAATCACTCAACATAAGCCGAACATGGTACTATCAGGAGTAGCAGTTTATTCACCAAATTCAGGTGCCACAAGATAAATAGCTTTAAAATCTCAACCAACAAGTTTCAGCAGGTCTCCAAAATCAAACAGAAAGAGCAGTGATTCCAGTTGTCATGATAAATTCGAATTAGAAAAAGAAACCTTTCAATAAGTAATCTCTCGCATATATACCTTATTAAATGTCCAAGATGCAATTGTAAAGGCGGGAATGTCGGTACAAGTCGGTACAAACGGCTTATCCATGGGCTTAATAAAACAGAGTCTAACCACCATCAAATGAGTTCCCTGTGTGTGCTTAAAACTATGAAAAGAAAACTGAAAGAGATTAACAAATTAGGAAAATCATTAAACCCTATTCACCGCAGATCAAGACACCAAATAAATTATCAAACACAAGGGAACTAGAAGAAAACTGAAAGGACCTGCGGCATTGCCACAGCGTCGGCCTTAGTCAATGGCGGCAAGAACCCTTCCATAAGTGAGCAGCTGCTTCCTCTCACAGAGAAATGCCAAAACTATAATTCTACTCTACATCCAAGATCTTCTGTAAACCATGGCACACAAACAGTTGTAACATGCGTTTTCTATGCTATCATAATAGTAACAAACTGCTGAGAGCGGAAGACATAATTAACTTGTAAAACAAGTATAGAGCTTTTAACATTTATCTCCCAGAGCTTGTCAAGGACTGATTCTTTAGTTTCGAATCTTGTCAATCGAGGATTCGCAGCAAAGATTTGAGACAACAACATCTATTTTTCCATATTTTTGCAAGTGAATAATATTGAGAACTAGTGAAAAGTTAGATTTGAGTCGATGAAGCGCAATTGGATTCAAATGAAATTTTTAGACTAAGCAGATGACTTAGCTCCACGAAATAACAAAAAGAAAGAAAAGCACAACTAAATTCTTGATTCATAATTTCATTAAGATACTTCATTCACACAATAACACCAAGATATAAGTTCAAATTTAACAACATTCTTAACAGAGACTACCATCTCTAGATTCTCTAATGTGGTGCATTCTAAGCATTCAAAAACTTTTGGATATGCTATATTTTGCTGGAGCTTGGAGGTGGGTATTACATTGGAAAACTCATAAGGAGAGGCCAAACATATAAATGATTTCTCACTTAATATATGCTGCAGATTACATAACAAAGCTTATAGCAAGTAGGAAATTCCATCTGATTGACGAAACCAATTAACCTCTCAAGTTGGAAGTATCAAAATGATATTAACATATGGAAGCATAAGAAATAAGCTGCGGTAGCACATAATAATGTAACAAACAACCATGCTCTTTTGACCTCACCTCCAAATTAAACTGCTATTTTTATTTTTCTCAGGGCATATCCTTTTTTCCATCATCAAGAGTATTAAAATAAAACTGCATAAGATTAATAATGTTGCTTCACCTGAAGGGTCTGGTCAATTAGATTCTTCCTCTACCGTGCATTTGACACATGACATACTAGTCCATAAACCTCAATTCCTCTCGCCTTAAGTTTTTCCACAGCTTCATCAACATTCACCTGCAAAATACTCAGGGATCATCGTAAAAGAAGCAAAATTAGAAATCCCAGTAACATATATAATCAAACAAAGTTAACCAAAAAAATAAAAAATCAGTTTTTTATTCCTTTGAGCAAATCCCACAAAGTCTATCCAACATCTTACAAAAACCCATATAAGGAACTGGCAGAAAAACAAAAGGGATACCAAAAACTTCCCAAATCAAATCCCAAAAAAATGCAAAACACAGCCGCAAAAAACAAGACCAACCTGTTGGCGAGAAGAAATGACAACAAAGGCACCTTCTAATCCCAAGCACTCGGCGATAGCGAAACCAATCCCCTGAATCGAAGCTGAGACAACCACCACTTTCCCTTGAAATCTCTTCCCAATCTTCTCCATTGGTTTCGACAAAATTTTGCACTTCGATTTTGATTTGAGACACCAACAATATGCTATGTTATGTCGAAGGAAGAAGAGAAGCCCACTACGGATAAGCGGCAATGGCCTTGCGAGACCGAGAACCAGCGTCGACCTTGAGCTTTCTATTTCGGTGGCTTCGCCGGTGATGAGCTGGAAATCAAGGTTCAAATGCTTGAAATTGTGGGCAAGCTTTCTCTCATTGCATTTTAAGAAAGAGGAAGAGGATTTTCGAGAGAGGACCAAGTGTTCGATTGAAAATTTGTTTTAAGCGCTCCGCTTTTCCCTCTTCCCCAAATTCATTTTCCCCCGTTTTGGTGTTTTAAGCATTCAACTTTTTATTTAATTATAAATTATTAAAAAATTTTACTTGGAAGCAGTAATCAATTTTTCACTCTATAATACTATATTAATTTAATAAAATTCTGATTTGAATTTTTTTTTAATTAAATTTTAAAATATTAATTTGTTATTAAATGGCTAAAAGAATTATTTTTTAAAATAATTTTTTTTAAAAAATAATATTTACATTTCCATGTTGAGTTTAAAGAAATTATGTATATTAAACGTATATGTATATATGTACTAAACTACTTATGCTCTGTAATAATTACTTTTATTATAATTACATAACTATTATATATATGTATTAACTTTATAGATTTTAATCCTAACTATATATATACTCACTCTATACCAAAAGAAGAATCCAATTTCAAAACAAATTTTTTTCTCAAAAAAGAGTATAGTTTCAAAAGTCAAAGCTAATTTTTTAACAAAAATTCCAAAAATACCTTAATGAGATAGAATACATTAAAAGGTGTATTGATGTCTAATACCATTAATGAGGAAATTAATGATATAAAATTAGTTATACCTCTATTTGGTTGACTATAAATAAAAAGTTGTATATTGGTAAAACCGAACTCTTTTTTTGGGACAAATAGAGTATAATTGTATAAGTATTTACTACTTTTTTATACATTATACATCTAACTATATATATATATATATATATATATATATATATATATATATATATATATATATATATATATATATATATATATATATATATATATATATATGTGTGTGTGTGTGTGTATTAACCACTACGTGATTATAATATTATATTAGTGACTGTAACTAGTTTGAAACTATATATTTTTTATTCTTTATTTGCTTATAAAGAAATATAGTTGTAATAAATGTCAAAAAAATTTTATTACCATTACTTGATAGTGTATCTAAAAAAAAAGACTCAATTCTTGAAGTAAAATAATGTAGGCAAATTCATATATATTAGAGTGCCTTAGTGTAATTAATAAAAATTAAGAGGCATAAATTTAAAAAGTTAAATTTAGCCCAATGGATAAATTAAATAATCCAATCATTATCCTTAACCCAATTAGTCCAATCATTATCCTTAACCCAATTAGTCCAATCATTATCCTTAACCCAATTAGTTCAATCATTATATAAGTTGTGGACAATCAATGTAGGCCAAAATATTTTATTTCATCAAATCCCTACTTATATGGGCCAATACATATCTTGTTATTAAAATTTATAATGAAATTTTTGTTCGTCACAGTGTTTTCCTTCACTAAAAGTCAAATTTTTTTGTAGTGTTAGTACTAATCAATAATGTATTGTAATACTAAAAAGACTCTGCGATTAATGTACATTTATATGGACAAACAAAAAAATTAGGGTGTCCTATTACAATTATTAGAAATTAAGAGTTATAATATAAGTAAGCTAAATTTGGCGTAAGGAAAAATAAATTTAATTATTTTTAGCCAAATAAATCCAATTATAATTAATTTATAGTGTATTTAAAAAAGTCTCTATGTTTGAAGTATAATAATGTAGGCTTATTCATATATATTAGGGTGTATTTGTGCAATTATTAAAAATTAAGAGCCATAAATTAAAAAAGTTAAGTTTGGCCCAATGAATAAATTACATAGCCCAATTATTATCTTTAGCCAAACAATTCGAATCATTATATAAGTGGTGGAAATCAAAGAAGGGGTTTTTTTTTTTGTTAGTGTAAAATTATGTGGACAAATTCATAAGTATTATGTGTCTTAGTAAAATTATTAAAAATTACGAGTCATAATACAAATTAGCTAACTTCGGTCTAGTGAATAAATTGTGTAACCCAATCATAATTCTTGATCAAAGAAGGCTATTAGTTAATAGTGTATTTTAATGCTAAATGATTATGTACTTTAGGTAAAATTATATAGCAAATATATAACTATTAGGGTGTCAATATACAATTAATGGAAATTAAGTGTCATAATACAAATTAGCTAAGTTTGACTCAATAAAATATTTGTTTAGCCCAAACCTTATTTCTTATAACATAAGCCCAATTAATATAAAGTTAGGTCCAATCATACTAATTTGTTTGTCCAATCATAGGTCCATTTGTAAGCCCAATTAATTTGTAAGCCAAATCAACACAAGCCCAATGATAGATTAATTGTTAGCCTAATCATAACCTTTTAGTGACTACAAAACATTGTCACTAAAAGTCATAAATTTAGTGACAATTTTTTTAGTCAACAAAACATATTTTGTAACTTTTTTGTGACAAATGGAATCGTCATCACAAATACTGGTCATTAAATGTGGTCAACTTTTGGTTGTCTTTTTTACACTATAACAATTAGTGACCACGTAGTTACCATTTTTTTCTTTCTCTTCATTAAAAGATGTCATTTAGTGACCACTTGGTGACCACTTTTTTGCGTGGTCAAGAATGAATACATTTGTGACCAATTTTTTGTGACTACATTTTTCTCGTTGCTAAAAGCTACTTTTGTTGACAAAAAATATTGTTGTTATTGCCTTTTTGGTCACTAAAGACCAATTTTTTTCTTGTAGTGATATATGTATATATAGATACTCCCTTTGTTTTAAAAAAAAGTGTTTGTCTCAAAACATATCCACTATTTCAAAAGTGCATACTGATTATTCAATAAATTATCCAAAATACTCTTAAAGAAATAGATTAAATAAAAGGGTGTATGACATACAATACCTTTAATGAGGAAATTAGTTGCACTTGCATTTTGTTGACTAACAAGAAAAAGTTGTACATTAGTAAAACCGAACTCCTTTTTTGGAACAAAGGAGTATAACTGTATAAGTATCTACTACTTTTGTTATACATTATACGTCTCACTATATATGTACATGTATTAATCACTACTTGTGTTGTTATATTACATTAATGGCTATAATTAGTTTGAAACTATATATGTCCCAATGCATATGTTGTTATTAAAATTTATAATATTCAATTTCGTTGTATACCAAAGCAAATATTTTATATCTCCATAGTTAATAATATTATACACTAAAATACAATTTTGAGCCATTTCTTGTTAGTCAAATGGCAGAGCAATATTGTTCTTGACGAGGCTTTGGCACCTGTGGTTTGAGCTAAATTTAATTAAAATAGTGAAAATATTTTACATTTTCTCCCTCTCTCTCCATCTGTTAAAAATGGCTAATTTAGTAAAACATCTTATTAGTTATAAACTATGAATACAACAAACATAATTAATAGTATTATTAAATCCAGTTTGTACATCAAACTAGTAAACTAATGGGTTCTTGAGGTGCTTATTACTACTAACAAAATTATATATTTAAAGTGATTAAACTTATATGTGCAAATTCATCTAATGTAGTCAAATTCATATATATGCGTACATTCTCGAGTTGATAGTGTATCTACAAACAAATACTCTATTCGTACGTCAACTAATGCTGGCAAATGTATATATATTTGGGTGTTTTAATACAATTATTAAAACTTAAGAATTATATTTTTCAAAAATTAACTTCAGCCCAATAAGTAAATTACATAACTCAATTCTTAAGTAAACAAAAATTAAGGCCAATCCTTATATCAATTGTGGCCCAAGTAATTTAGCCCAAAACAAGCTCAATCCTTATATAAGTTGTGGCCCAAGCAATTTAGCCCAAAACAAGCCCAATCCTTTATAAGTTGTGGCCCAAGCAATTTAGCCCAAAACAAGCCCAATCCTTTATAAGTTGTGGCCCAAGTAATTTAGCCCAAAACATTTTATCTACTCTATCCCAAATTAATTAGCTTAACACATATATTTTTTCATCAAATTTATAATATTATGTTTTATTATACACTAAAATAAATTTTTTCTATCTCCATATGTAATAATATTACACACTTCAACCCTATGTATAAAAAAAATGAATTAATAGATTACAACTATTTTCTTTTTCATTGTCACATAACCTACTAATTAAATTTTCTTTTACACCAAAAAATTATATTTATAATGCACTAAAAAAATTTCTATTTTTTAATTTCTGATATTTCACACATATACATATAATCAAAAATTTAATTAAAAATTATTTATCAGTAGTAGGTTTAGGCCTTAACCAATCTCATCAAGTTAGGTACTTTGTGTTAACGCAAGTCTATTTAAACCTAGTATTTTTATGGACACTAATGTAATGTGTTAATTGGGGATTTCTACTTTAATACAATTAGTTTGGTTTGGAAAAAAAAAAGCAATTAGTGACGAAACAATTGCGTCACTAAAACATATTTCCATTAGTGACGAAAAAGATATCGTCACTAAAAGGAATTAAAACTTAGTGACGATAAAATTTCGTCACAATGATTATTTTAGTGACGATAATAAATGTCGTCACTGAAATCTCGTCACTAATTATGACTATTTTAGCAGGAAAGTTTCCCGCCACACTCTTTAGTGACGACTTTTTGTGATTCGTCACTAAAAATTTGGAGTAGACAATAAAATAGTGACGATAAAAGTTTTGGTCACTAAAGGTGATATTTAGTGACGATATTTTTTTTCGTCACTACAAATTCCGTCACTAAAGCCCATTTTTCTTGTAGTGGTTAAATTGTTATGAGGATGGATGTAGGGTAAGATTCTATGTTATTTTGTCCTAGCTTAAGCTAAGTGGTTTCTTGTTTACAGATAAAGACATACATAGAATATATTCTTGATTCAAACCATATAAAATGTTATTGCACTGGCAAATTTTCATTTCTAAGCATTTCCTTTTCTGTTGCCTAAATTCATCAGTGATATTTTGAGATTATTATCTTTTTTTGGTTACCTATTCTTTACAAATTGATGATTATGCAATTCTGGCTCATTTGCTCATTAAATTGCAAACTTTTTTGGCAAATAAAATACATCAAACGATACATACAAGTTGCCAACTGGGATTGGAAAAAAACATATTTAAAAATGAAGAAACTTAATAAAAAATGATGATGTTGAAGTGATCCTTCACTTGTAATTTTTTTTCTTAGTATGAGTGAACAGATAAACTCTGCCTATGCAAACTACGCTTATGCATGTTTGCATAGCCTGTCCTAAGCCAAGATAAAGTGAGGAGGGTTGCGTCAGGCATTGCGAGCCGGCTATAAAAAAACTAGCTATCTTTTATGAGATGAACCTAAAGGATATTTCGTTGGAGCGTACCCTTCTTAGCAACGCTTTGCATCAGCGCCCGGATGTAGCGAAAAATGAGCGAGGGTCCTTGCACCAAGTTAGGTTGGTGCGAGGGGTAAGGAAGCTAGCCTCCGGAGTGATGTGCCACATCGGTGCCTAAGTGTGGTGAAAAATGAGCAAAGGGCGAGTGTGAGGGGAAAACAAGACCCAGGGGTTAAGGATTCGACTAGGGAGTTGGAACATAAGAATTTTAACGGGTAAGTTGAAAGAGTTAGCAGATACTTTAGTTCGAAGGAAAATCAATATTGCTTGCCTGCAAGAGACTAAATGGGTTGGAGAAAAGGTTAAGGAAGTTGAAGGTACCGAATTCAAGTTGTGGTACAAAGGCACAAAGAAGAGTGTCAACAGAGTTGGGATTATGATAGATAAATGTTATAAAGATAAAGTGGTAGATGTTAAGAGGTCAGGAGATAGAATTATTTTGGTTAAGATAGTAGTGTGAGAGCTGATTTTGAATATCCTTAGTGTGTATGCCCCTCAAGTTGGATTGCGAGTTACAAATGAGGATAAATTTTGGGAAGACTTATAGGAGATTCTAAGAGGGATACCACGCGAGGAGAAAGTATTTGTAGGAGGGGACTTAAATGGACATGCTGGGCAACATAGTGAAGGTTTTGATAGAGTTCATGGAGGTTTTGGTTACGGGACTAGAAATGAGGAGGGTGAGAATATTTTGAATATAGCTCTAGCCTATGACTTAAGGGTGACAAATACCTACTTTAGAAAAAGAGAGTCACATCAAATCACTTTTCGTAGTGGCCCAAATTGTAGCCAAATTGACTTTTTTCTTGCTAGAAGGGAGGATATGACCTCATATGTAGATTGTAGTGTATACCCTGGAGAATGCGTAACTACACAACATAAGTTGGTGGTCCTAGAGGTCCGGTATTAAAAAGTACACAAATTGCAGAAAGTTGTTCAGAACCCAAGAATAAGATGGTGGAAACTAAAAGAGGAAAAACAAATAGCTTTGAAGGAAAGATTACGGCAAGAAGGACCGTGGCTACTGGAGGGTGATGTAAATGTGATGTGGAATGAGATGGCTGATTGCATTCAGAGAGTGGCAATGAGCACCTTAGGAGAAAGTAGAGGGAATGGACAACAAACAAAGGAAACTTGGTGGTGGAATGAAGAGGTACAGGAGGTAATTAAACATAAAAAAGAGTGTTCCAGGCATTTATATAAATGTCATAGTGATGAGAATCTGCAAAAGTTTAGGCTAGCGAGAACAAATGTTAAGAAAGCTGTGCGAGAGGCTAGAGGTAAGGTCTTTTCAGAGATGTACAAACAATTGGGGACCAAGGAAGGAGGAAAAGGTATCTATAGATTTGCAAAGATAAGAGATAGGAAAAGTAAAGACTTGACGCAGGTTAGATGCATAAAAGATGAAAACCAGAAACTTTTAGTAAGAGAAGCAGACGTTGAGAAAAGGTGGATAAGCTATTTTAGCAAACTATTTAATGAGGGAAGCGATGGAAGTGGGATAGAGTTGGAGGATGTTTATGATGACTCAAACAGAAGGTTTGTGCGTAGAATTAGAGAGCATGAAGTTAAGGAGGCATTGAAGAGAATGAAGACGGGTAGAGCATTGGGGCCAGATGGGATCCCTAGTGAAGTGTGGCGAGGGTTAGGGGATGTAGCAATACGTTGGTTGACTAACCTTTTTAATAGGATTTTCCAAACAAATAAGAAGCTTGAGGGATGGAGGGAGAGTATGCTTGTGCCTATCTATAAGAATAAGGGGGATATCCAGAATTGTGCCAATTATAGGGGCATGAAGCTTATGAGCCATACAATGAAACTGTGGGAGAGAGTTATTGAGCATCATTTGAGAATAGAGACTAAGGTCTCTGTAAATCAATTTGGATTTATGCCGGGAAGATCTACGATGGAGGCTATTTTCTTGATACGACAGCTGATGGAGAGATATCGAGAAATATTTGTTGATCTTGAGAAGGCGTATGATAGGGTCCTAAGAAAGGTTCTATGGTGGGTACTTGAGAAGAAGAAAGTCCCCTCAAAGTATGTAGAGGTTATCAAGGATATGTAAGATGGTGTTACTACGTGCGTGAAATATTGTAATGGAAGATCAAGCTATTTTCCAATCACAATAGGCTTACACTAAGGATCTGCTCTGAGTCCTTACCTTTTTGCCCTAGTTATGGATGAGTTGACAAAGGATATCCAAGATGAAGTGCCATGGTGTATGTTATTCGCAGATGATATTGTGCTTATTAATGAGACAAAGGCGGGGGTAGAAGTTAAATTAGAAATATGGAGAAACACGTTAGAGTCAAAAGGATTGACATTAAGTCGAAATAAGACTGAATATATGAAGTGCGAATTCAACACGGCAAGACGTGAGGACGAAGATTCCGTGAGTATGCTCGGACAGGAGGTACCCAAGAAAGATGTTTTTAGATATTTGGGATTAATATTGCAAAAAGGGAGAGAGATTGATGAAGATGTAAACCATAGAATTAGAGTAGGTTGGATGAAATGGCAAAGTGCAACAGGGTTTTTGTGTAACCGCAAAATCCCGATTAGGTTAAAAGGAAAATTTTATAGAACAGCTATAAGATCGGCAATGCTATATGGAGCTGAATGTTGGCCAGCAAAGAGACAACATGAGCATAAGTTGGGAGTAGCATAAATGAGGATGTTACGGTGGATGAGTGGTGAGACAATAATGGATAAGATGAGAAACGAGGATATTCGACGAAAAGTTGGAGTAGCACCGGTGGCAGAAAAAAATTAGAAAACATAGATTCAGATGGTTTGGGCATATTCTTCGGCAACCTATAGATGCACCGGTAAGAACAGAAGTTTGTTATAAGGAGTATGATGGGAAGAAAGGGAGAGGTTGGCCGAAAGTTACGTGGGGAAAAGTAGTAAAACAAGATTTAATGGAGTTAGAAATAGATTGGCGGCTAGTTTGTAGTAGAATAGAGTGGAGGAAAACTATTAGTGTAGTGGAAGTGCAAAACTCTAGTGGTCCCGATTGCCCTTTATAGTTTTAACATTTTTATTTATTTCTCTATCTATTTATATATCTATTTATTTTATTGTATTTTCTTTATTTTATGGATTTATGTTTTTGGGTTCATCGACCGCCGACCCCAACTAGTTTGGGATAAATGTGATGATGATGATGATATGAGTGAACAGATAATCTGATGTAATTAAGGTAGCAGGAAGTCTGAAAAACTATCATTGCTTTCTGGGTCGACTCTTTGGTTCTGCATTATTCCATGAAATATTTATGTTGCTTCACTTGTATTCTGATTTTTGCACTGACGACAAAGCATATTTAACCATTTGGCAGGCATCCTCAATGTTATTTATTGTTGTCCTGGATCTCATATGAATTGTTTCCTCTCCCTAGATGTATATCAAATTGCTAACAATTTTTGGTTTGTAAATCCTTGATAAGATCATCGAGTACTTAACAAGTCTGATTAGAGTAGTAAACTTGTTGGCTTCTCAATTAGGGTGTTTTTAGATGCTGTCAGAAACAAGTAGCTACTCATTTTTTATTTGAGGGTTCTTTGTACGTAAGAATTATATAGTCCTCATTCACCAAATAACTAATAATTATAAATTTTCACATGTTACTTGTAAGTTGACAATGCTACTAGAAACTTTGTGTACTAATAGCAATTTGACTATTTTTGTGTTGCAAATAACTATTACTGCTGATCTGATGTTATTAGAATTACTATGGGTCCTTTTACGAGTGAATTGCTGGTAGTTTTTGAATTTTCTCCTTTTACATTAATTATTCCTCAATTTGGAAATTTAAATTGTTTGACCTCCAATTGTAAAATTGGATATGTTTTCTTATTAAAATACGCAGCCACAATGGACATGCAAAATGAATAAAGAACCAAAAAGTGTCATCAGTCATTCAGTCTAGAGTATATGAGTCTGTTAATGTACATATTCATGAGAATTAAGACTGAAAAAAAAAAAAACACTAGGGACACCTAATATTTCTTATTGTGGGCAAAATGTGGAAGCATTAGAGTTGTTAGATTCTCCTATTATATGAAAATTCCAGAACTTCCCTTTAGAAGAGACCAAGTTTTCTTCACACAAGAACGCCCATGAAAACCACATCTCAATCATCCGATCAACATCATGCACCAATACATTTGTCACATTTCCGTAATTATTTCTCGCTAATAAACTAGCTGTGTAGATGGAAGCCATTCTACCGGGACATTCAGGTTTATGACGACATGGCCCATCAACCGCCACCACATCCCACTTCAATCTATATGTTTTTAAAGGAAGCTTTTTAAGTGCCAATTTGCATCTTGATTTTTGAAGAACACCAGCTGCTAATGGTGAACAATGTTTGTTTTTTCTTGCATGCTTCAGCAGCTTGAAAGCATCTTGGGCTACTGTTGGATACTCAATTTTGTAAATTGAAGTACCATTGGCCTTCTTTTTAATTGTACTTAACTTTTCAGGATCATCCTCTAGAAAGACTGTGACTCCTCCTGCATTCAGGGATGAAAGGTTGGAGTACTCTTGTTCAAGCCCAAAAATGAGGAGATTGCATGGGGATCTATGAGAAATGAGACTGAAGAGAAATTGTACTTCCTTCTCGGTTAAATTTCTTGAATTTGCATTTGAAACGGAATGATTTTTTGAGGGTTCTTGAGCTCGTGCATGGTGTGACATATTCTTATGATGCACAGAAGACAGAGCAGGATGTGGCCTAGTTGGTGAAGATGAAGTAACAATGGTGATCTTGAGAAGCCGGAACACTGATGCACATGACAAGATAAAAACAAGAATCGGGATGAGTTTCTGTTTGTTAAGAAGACTCATCTTTCCTTCCCCTTTGCAATATTTGTGGTGGAGCTGAGAGGGTCTGAGCTGCCTTGGATTATTTGAGAGAGAAGAGTGTAATGGTGTTAGAGGACTAACAAGAGGATGGTAAGGGGGCATTGTGTTTTTTCCGTGGGATTGGTAAAAGCTACTATTACTACATGTTTGATGTATGATTGGAAGGCATTGTGTGGCACTACATCTGTTTTTCTAGATAGTTTGTAGTGGAGTTCTTTGAGTGATGAGGAAGTGATATGTGAATTTGCTTATGTTTGAAGCGTTGCTTTATTAACTTGCCGAGATTTCAGCACAGCAAGCAATGAATCATCCGCTCAAGAATTGCCTATCAATAAAGGTAAAAGTGGAAGTTTGGTACCTTAATCATATCAGGTTAATAGTTTGATGCGCACTTTAAGGTTAGGATTTACATGGAGGTTGGCTGATTTCTTTTGCTGCTGATGCAGTTAAGAGGATGCATTTGGTGGAAAAGTGAAACATAAAGAAGGTTTTAGAAGTTGATGTGGGGAGCCTTTCAGCTTTCTGGTGTACTGTCATAAATAAGGCAACGAAAATTCTAAAATGATTGCCCTTGCTTATTTAGTGCATAATCAGAATAAATAGGTTGTTGGACTAGGACAGTTATGTTGGCATGTAATGCTGTGGCATGAAAAGTTACATGCCATGGCATTAGTATCCAAGTTGTGTTGGCATGTAATGCTGTGGCATGACAAGTTACATGCCATAGCATTAGTATCCAAGTTCTATCTTTGATGAGCATTGATGTAAATTAGCCTATAAATTAGCTAGATTGATATTACCAAATTGAGATAGAATCATGCTACCCTAATTGTAAGGAATGTACATATTCTGTAGTATTCAGTTACCATATTCTGTAGAAGAAGTTTTAGGTAAGTTTTTTTTTGTAAAATTTGTATATGTATCATGTCTGGATTTCCAGAAACAAATGAGAAAAACTTTTCTTCATGGTATCAGAGCGGGTTAGGGCCTGCTACAAGTCATGGAGAGACAGGAAATAACAACAACACCACCTTCGAGTGAAGGATCTACAGCCACGATTCTTGAAAATTTTACAACTGCGATGAAGCAGTTGTTATCACAACAACAACAAAATACACCATCAGTGACAGAACCTTCTGCCCCTGCAATTGCTATTAGGTTCAATGGTTCCAACTATGGCTTGTGGTCTCAAGTCATCGAGATGTATGTCTCTGGGAAGGATAAGTTGGGATATTTGACGGGTGCTGATCCACAACCAGCCATGACCGATCCTGGTTTTAGGAAGTGGAGCACTGAAGATGCCACCGTAAAAGGATGGCTGATAAACTCAATGGAACCAGCACTAATTGGAAATTTTATACGATTTCCAATCGCAAAGTCATTTGGGATTCAGTAGCAACTACCTACTTTGACGGAACTGATACATCCCAAGTATATGATTTGAAGCGGCAAGTGTCGCGGTTAAAACAAAATGGAGGCACAATCGAAACCTACTACAATAATCTTCAGGCTCTCTGGCGCGAAATAGATTTTCGACGACCAAACCCCATAATGTGCGCTGAGGATATCACAAGATATAACTTAGCCATTCAAGAAGATCGAGTATATCTCTTCCTTGATGGACTTGATGATCGCCTGGATAAGGTACGGGCAGATGTGCTACAGATCCAACCATTTCCTACTGTGGAACAGGCATATGCCAGGGTAAGGCGAGAAGATCTTCGACAAACTGTTATGCTTTCATCTGGAGAACATGGAGTCTCGGGTGGAGCTATGATCTCCCGCCATGAAGGGGCTGACTCCCGACCAAAGTTAACGACAGGGGGAGTACCAACCACAGGAGGGTGCTCTCACTGTGGAAATTCAAAACATACAAAGGATAAGTGTTTTAAACTTCATGGTTATCCTGAGTGGTGGGATGAACTCCAGAAAAAGAAGAAAGGGAAGGCAAAGGCAGCTGGGAAAGAAATTGCTCAGGCGACTTTAGTTTCTGGAGGGGCTGAATTGTCCTTAGTTCCCGATCAGAGTGCATGTGCCGAACCCAAAGGTAAATCAGGCTGTGCTTATTCTGTCTCTCACACGGGCAAGAATGATAAATGGATTATTGACTCCGGAGCAACAAATCACATGACTTTTGACTCCCAAGATCTTGCCACAACAACTTCTCCTAAGATTGACCAGATTACAAATGCAAATGGACAAAGTTCGGTAACAGGCTGAAAGCGGAAGATGTTCATCTTTCTCAATCTATTTCTCTTCCAAATACTTTATTAGTACCATTTTTATCCAATAAGCTACTGTCGGTAGGACAGATCACCAGTGATTTACAATGTTTTGCTTTAATGCATCCTGATTTTTGTATATTTCAGGACATTCGCACGAAGGAGATTATTGGACGTGGTACTAAGAGGGATGGATTATACTTCCTAGATGATTTCAAGACAAGGGGTTATGGGTTACACACTCAAGGTCGTCTAGACAAAGAAAAAGGCTTAGTGTGGTTATGGCATCGTCGACTGGGACACCCTTCTTTTGGATACTTGAAAGTTTTGTTTCCTGAATTGTTTCGTAATTTTTCAGAGTCCCGTTTCACATGTGAAACTTGTATTCGGGCAAAAAGTCATCGTGTTAGTTTTCCTCCCAGTATCAATAAAAGGACAAAACCATTTGCTTTAATCCATTCTGATGTATGGGGGCCATCTCCAATCTCTACAATTTCTGGTTTTAGATGGTTTATTATTTTCGTGGATGATTGCACACGTATGACTTGGCTTTATCTAATGAAAAACAAGGATGAAGTTGCTGCTATATTTGAAACCTTTTTTGAGATGATTAGAACACAATTCGGTGTCAAGATTCAGGTCCTTCGAACTGATAATGGAGGGGAATTTGTGAACACCAAACTTAGCACCTACTTTAATCTGCATGGTATTACTCATGAGACATCTTGTGCTTACACACCACAACAGAATGGAGTGGCTGAGAGAAAGATCCGACATATTCTTGAAACTGCA
The DNA here is from genome assembly GCA_020080225.1 of Gynochthodes officinalis. Classification (NCBI taxonomy): domain Eukaryota; kingdom Viridiplantae; phylum Streptophyta; class Magnoliopsida; order Gentianales; family Rubiaceae; genus Gynochthodes; species Gynochthodes officinalis. Next base: position 35,209,231 of record CM034623.1, on the reverse strand, counting down.
AGAGCTATTCTCATAGGTGGCCATGTTCCTAAAAGATTTTGGGATCTTCTTGTCATAACTTGATGTATCTTATGAACCGAATGCCCTCACGAGTTTTAAGTCTTCGAACTCCATTACAATGCCTTGCTGATCATGTGGAAATTCCTGGTGCTTTGACTTTACCTCCAAAAGTATTTGGATGTGTGGCTCTTGTACATTTGCATAAAAATCAAAGGACGAAGCTGGATCCATGTGCCAAAAGGTGTATGTTTATTGGATACGGATCACATCAGAAAGGTTACAAATGCTATAACCCAAGTACCAAGAAGTTTCATGTCACACTTGATGTTACTTTCATCGAGTCTGAATTTTTTTATCCAACATCACAACCGAGTATTCGTCCCACAGAAGAAGGGCTGGATACAAATTGGTGGGATATTTCAAATACAGAGTTGCCTACGGTAACTTCTACGATGGAAAAGCAACCTGCAGTCCCAACAACTATGATCCAGCCTATGATGGAAGTTGGACACCCTGTCAACAAGGAACAAACTGAACCCAGCAGTGATGATATTCCAGCCGAGCTTCAGGAAGTTGAGCTTCAGGGATTCTGTGAAGACCAACAAAGTCCTATCAATCCATCTCCCTCTTTAGTATCCACCCCAACTCCTGCGAATGCTCCTGAGGTAAACACTTCTTCTCCACCTTGTGATAATTTACATAGTCGCAAAACATATGTTCTTCCTGACAGGCATAATCGGGGCAAGCCACCCGACAAATACTCTCCTGAAATAAAAAATCGAACAGCAAAGTATCCCATTGCAAATTATGTGTCAACAAGACGATTGTCAGCCACATATCAAGCATTTATCGGAAACGTATCGGCTAAGGCTGTTCCAGAGAGGGTGGAGGTGGCTATGAAGGATCCTGAATGGAGAGCAGCCATGAAAGATGAGATGGAAGCCTTAGAGAAGAATGGGACGTGGAGGCTAGTTGCTCTTCCACCAAGGAAAAAGGCAGTGGACTGTAAGTGGGTTTTCACAATCAAGTATAAGGCGGATGGGTCTATCGAATGATACAAGGCAAGGCTAGTGGCAAAGGGGTATACACAGACATACGGGGTCGACTACAAGGAAACATTTTCTCCAGTGGCGAAATTAAACACCGTGAGAGTTCTGTTATCACTAGCAACAAATTTAGACTGGCCCTTACATCAACTTGACGTAAAGAATGCATTCCTTCACGGCAATCTGAACGAGGAGATTTACATGAAAATCCCACCGGGCTACAAGTGTGATGACAACCCCAATGTTGTCTGCAAACTGGACCGATCTCTCTATGGATTGAAACAATCTCCCCGTGCCTGGTTTGGGAGATTTAGTTCTGCTATGAAGGAGTATGGATATGAGCAGTGCACGGCTGATTTTACTTTATTCATAAAGAGGTGCAATGAGAAAATAACTCTTCTTATTATATATGTTGATGACATTATTATCACAGGCAATGATCATGCGGAGAGTGCAAGACTCATGTCTAAATTGAATGGTGACTTTGATATGAAGCATCTGGGAGAGTTAAAATATTTTCTGGGTATTGAAGTTGCAAGATCAAAAGAGGGAATCTTCTTGTCTCAACGGAAATATGTATTAGATCTTCTTGCTGAAGTTGGAATGCTGGAGTGCAAGCCAGTAGATACTCCGATAATACAGAACCATAAGCTTCATGAAAGTCCAGTTCAGCCTCCTGCCGATCGAGATAGGTACCAACGACTGGTAGGAAGACTGATCTATTTATCTCATACCAGACCTGACATTTCATATGCTGTAAGTGTGGTAAGCCAATTCATGCATGCTCCCAAGAAGGACCACATGGATGCAGTTGTCCGAATTCTTCAATATTTAAAGTCTGCTCCAGGAAAAGGCCTGTTTTTCGGAAAGCATGGTCATCTACATGTGGAAGGGTATACAGATGCAGATTGGGCGGGTAATGTTACCGATAGGCGTTCAACTTCTGGTTATCTTACGATGGTTGGAGGAAACCTTGTTACATGGAGAAGCAAGAAGCAAAAAGTAGTGTCTCTTTCTAGTGTGTTCGAATTCAGAGGAGTCGCAAAAGGAGTATGCGAGCTACTTTGGTTAAAAAGGTTGATGACCGAATTGGGTTACTCTCCAAAGGTCGGAATGAAACTTTATTGTGATAATAAGGCAGCCATAAGTATCTCTGAAAATCCCGTCCAACATGATAGAACTAAACACGTGGAGATTGATCGTAATTTCATAAAGGAAAAGATTGAAGAAGGAGTCATTCAAATACCATTCATCCGATCGAGTGATCAACTAGCAGACATGCTAACTAAAGCTATATCTGGGAGGGACTTCAAGATCTTGCTGTCCAAGTTGGGTATCAAAGATATCTTTTCACCCACTTGAGGGGGAGTGTTGGCATGTAATGCTGTGGCATGAAAAGTTACATGCCATGGCATTAGTATCCAAGTTGTGTTGGCATGTAATGCTGTGGCATGACAAGTTACATGCCATAGCATTAGTATCCAAGTTCTATCTTTGATGAGCATTGATGTAAATTAGCCTATAAATTAGCTAGATTGATATTACCAAATTGAGATAGAATCATGCTACCCTAATTGTAAGGAATGTACATATTCTGTAGTATTCAGTTACCATATTCTGTAGAAGAAGTTTTAGGTAAGTTTTTTTTTGTAAAATTTGTATATGTATCATGTCTGGATTTCCAGAAACAAATGAGAAAAATTTTTCTTCAAGTTAAACCATCATTTCTTTTCTAACCTCTTAAGGCTTTAACTAACATAGTGACACATTCCAAAAATTAAGTTGACCTGATTGCATTTGGCTTTCATGTTATTTTGTTAATTTCTTATCTGTTGTAAATTACAACTGTAGCCCATCTAGGTTTATTAGTGATGGTATATACTTTACCTACTGCATTAGTCGGTGGTTTGAACAGAAGAAAATGTGACATGTTGAGTGACAAAGAGAAATAAATTGTTGAGTGAGACATGTTGTAAACTTTGGAGAATTTGATATCCAGAGTTAGATAACATATATGGTCATCCCTTTTTTATGCAAACAAAAGAAAATAAAATGTCAATATAAGAGACAAAAGCACATTTAAGGTTGAAATTTGAAGTTGTTAATGCTTCATGCCTTGGATATTTATAATGGTAATGGTGTGTTGTTACATGGAAATGGTAATATAATATTGGACAATCAATAATCAATAATTAAAGGAATTTTTAGTTACCTTTTTTCAAGTTTAGTAGTGTTAGTTATTTCTGTGGGAAAGGAAAGTTTTAATTGTAAATGAATATAATGTATGAGAAAGTAAGAATGTTCCATGTTAGAGTATTTTCCTATAACTTCCATTAGTGGGAGTGGGAATCCCAAAATTTAGATAACTGGATGTCCATGATTTATAATGACACTAAGTGTGGTAAACATGACAAGGATAAGAATGGTAATAAACAAACAATGATATTGAACTTGACTAAAAATTTTATTTATGTATTATGACTTTTAGAAAACAATTTCATATTTGTGTTGAAAGATAAATACTTATAATTTTTTGTGTGTGTTTATGATTTGCACTCTAATTTATATGTCATTCATACTAGTTGAAAAAAAAAAAAATTTTAGTTCAAAGAAAGAATTTTTGTTTTCAACTGAATTGGATGGAAACTTACAAAATATGTTATATCTAATCAATTAAAGTTTCAACAAATTTGCTACACAATCAATTTTTAATTTTTCAAACTTTTTACCACTCTCTTACACAACTCCATAGACTATTAAGTGGTAAGAGTAATTATACAGATAATGACTTTTTATAGTTACTTTTCATAGTGACTGATGTGATAAGTATAAAAAGTCAAAATTCAGTTTTCACACTCCTTAAAACATGCAACATTTTAAAGGATGATTTTATCTTTTTATACTTGCCACAGTCACTAGTATTTTTATTATGAAAAATTATTATGAATATCATTATTCTAAACTAATTAAAATGACCACTTATACTACTTTTGTTACGTTTCTCCATTAACTTGGAATTAGTTACATGTGCCACTCACGTGAAAAATTTGAGGGCAAATTTGTTTGCACCAACTTTAGCATTTATATTGTCATTTGATAAATAAAATGAGGAAAATTTACCCACCATTGGCCTATATTTTCTGCTGCAATTTTCTTGGCTCTCTACAATCATCCCTCTACCATATTCACAACAGTGAGCTGATCATTAAAACCATTCCATTCCTATTGCCATTCTTCAACTTTTCCTCAACTTGTATCTTATTAATATCCCCTCTACAACTTCACGAAACAACTCTTCTAAATTCAATTTCTTAAAACTAATAATTAGTACACATACACCCATTGCCATCATATCATTGCTATAGTTACTCCCTACACTCTTTTCACCAAAGTTTTTCATCCTTCTCAATCTATCTGATATCTTTTCCTACATAGCCATGAGCAATAAATATGGCCTTATGCTCTTGTTGTCCATCGTCTTACTATATTCAACTTGAATTTCATATTTAATATATCTAATATATGTTTCTTCTTAATCTTCCCCGCATCCTTATCCTCCTTCTGGAGATTTCAATAATGGGATTCTATTTTTTTTTTAAAACCCCTATTCTATTACAATGTATTTTAGTTCTATTACAACAGTTGTGCTTCACACAATATGGAGTGAGGCTCCCATGTTAACCAAGAGAGAGGGAGAATGAGGGGAGGGGAATGACATAGGCAAGGTTCGAACTCTTGCCTCTTGGCTCTAACACATGTTGGGTGGTCACTGGAGGATTCTATTTAGGCATCATTCCAATATTTATGCACCAAATCCCTTTACCCAAGATGCTACTAAGTGCTATCTAAAAATGATATTTTTAAATAAAGTATCTCATGATGGTTTCTTCTGCAATCTAAATCAACTTTCTCAAACAATCCACTCTTTGCAGATGGGCTGTGGTGTAATAACTTGGCTCGGGACTATGGTTACAAAGTTACACAACAAATTGTTAGTTGGATGAATGAATATGGGCAACCTTCAATCAAAGAAAAGTATATTAGAGATGGAGTATTTTTTCAATCTGCCTCACATTTAGACAGGCAAGCTAATCTTATAAAATTCCAACTCTTTTCTCCTCATCTACCCCATGCAATGAGAAAACTTAGAACCTCAAATTCCTAGTCTTTCTTGCCACTCCACCACTTCTTCCTCTCACTATGCTACCAATGTTACTACTTTTGCTGCCTTCTCTTTGCAGTTTTAAAAACAAAAGTTACAAAGTAATAGGGTAACTTTTAAGAGTTTCTTAAATTTGATGGGTTCAACAGGTAAAACAAAATTATATTTGTCAAAGGTATTTTTCTTAATATTGCAAGCAAAAGTCTTAAAGGTGGTGGTAATACTGACAATTCGACGAGTAGCGACGGTGACAAGAAAATAATTATGGTGAGGATTATGGTAGTAACAACAGTTGGAAGATAATTTTCAATATCATATTTATTAGAGCGACACTATACATGCTAAATTGGACAAACAAATTTGTTTTCAAATTCTTCCCTTGAATTGCACATGTAACTGATTCTAAGTAGGAAAAACTTGAGAAAAGTTGCATACGTGACCATTTTAATTAGTTTAGTGATCAAAGTGTTAAAAAATAGTTTAGTAGTAAAAAAATATAGAATTCGAGTTGTTTGATGGTCTTTGAGGTTTTTCGCTTTATATAATAACACATATAAAATTCATAAACATATGCATTGGTATCATTCACTTCTTTTTTAACTCTTTCACAAGAAATGAACATCAAAATATAAATCAAATGAGTTATAAATTATTAATCTACTTTCATTAATTGTATCTTTCAAGATTAATTTATTGTTTCTCTCTATTTTTTTATTTTTTTTTTGTGAATGGAAAAGATATGGGGCTCTTTTAATCTTTTACAAATCTTTAGTTTTATTCAAAATTCTATTATGTTCCTAGTCTTGTTGATTGTGTAATTTCAAGCAATTCAAATTTAATTTTATATATGTATATGTAGTGTTAGAGGTGAGATTATAAGGAACTGTATTATGTATCGAGTAAATACTTTATAAAATATACTAACCTTTAAGATAACTTCGTAGCACTATGAATGTAATTTGTAAGTTTTCCCTTTATAGAGTTGGATTTTTGTCTATTTAACAATTGGAAATTGTGTTTGATGAGTATTGGATCTAAACACAAAATATGAGGCTCAGAAAATTAGTCTTATCAAGGGTTCGTGAGTAATAATAATATATTAGGAGGTGCATGAGATTTAGTAACTTCAAACCACTTTTCAAACACATTCCTATAATTTCAAATTTCAAGTATAAATATATCATGGTTGTGTCAAAGGAAGAAACCGTAATTCTTATACTTTGCACGTTTGACTACCTCAAAACCCTAAAAACTAACTTAAACATTGAAGTATTTATCCCGAAAATAATATATCGAGATATGTTTTGCAAGTATAATGTCAATCATGGAGTCCAACTGAATCTTATCTTTGATAGGTGGTAGATATTCATTTCATCAAGGGACGCTGTCTGTGGGAAACTCTATTTTGGTGATTAGCTGTTGTTCTTAAGAGGCTATATCATCTCACTTTTTTTTTGTTACTTAAAATTCAATTTTGAGCAATGACAAACAATTTCGCGACCGAAAGAAAGGTAGTGGCACTAGTCATTAGGATGACGATCTGACTTTTCTCATCCCGCTGTAGGTGGTAAAAGGCTCTTAGATGACATCCCTGAAAGGTCAGAACGAAGGTCAACTCATGATGAGGACAACCAACCCATGAACTCTGTTTTATATCATTGCAACTGGCGAATAGAGAACTATTATAATGATGACGAATATGCGTTTCTTAAGCAAAATTGGACTCAAATATAGGAGTTTAGAAGAGCGAGACAGAACAAAAGAAGTACGGGGGACGGTCAAGTACTAATAGGACTTATAAATCTAATATTTATTGTTCATATTTCCGTCGATTTGGGATTGATTTTATATTGAATTTAATTGGTTTGTTTATATTTTGTTTGAATTACTAGTTCCCTTGGGATTTGACTTGATCGACTATTATTGCAAAATCAGTTGGTAGTCACTAGAGGTTTAGTGATTAATTTTGAGATTTTTGACAACTTTGTCAAGTACATGAAGATAACAAAAATGGCCATTGGTAAAAGACTGATTTGTCGAAGGAGCAATATGAGTCGCATGCTGACAATAATTATCAAAATAATTGCCTCGGCGCAAGAATGTTAGAAAATTTCAAAAGGTCTCGTGTTAATAATATCCCTAAAATTAGTCAAAAAGTCTGAGATGACATTCAAGATCTACTGGAAATGGATAATAAGGAGGATGTACTTTCCATTCACACCCCGTATCATTAATTTTCTCAATCCTCCAGGTTTCAATATACTAGAAGGGATGGAGGTGTATGATAGAAATTCCAACCCCTTAGATCATTTGTCTCACTTCAAGTACGCAATAAAATTTAAACACTCCTATGGAGCTTATGTGTAAGACATTCTCTATTTATTTGAAAAGTAAGGTTCGTGTGTGGGGCCTATCCCGAGGTAGCATTTTATCTTTCAAAAAATTGGTAGAACTTTTTTCACACACCTTTCTTCCAGAAGAAGAAATTTGACAAAACAACTACAGATCTGATGAATATTAAGTGAGGGAAGGATGAATCACTGAAATTCTATGTGGAGAGGTTCTGGGACGAAAGTATAGAAGTGGAAACTTGTATTGACTATTTGGTGATCTCGACTTTCAAGAATGGACCAAATCTCAACAATTTTTACTTCAAACTAGCTTGAAATACCCCTATCAACATCCAAACCTTATGGCAGATGTCCTGGAACTACACTAAAAGAGAGGAAGCTAGCAGGAAAAAGTAGGAAAATGAGAGAAAAAAAAAAAAGAAAAGACGACTCTAAGTGCAGAGGCAACCAAAGTAGAACTAAAAGTGCAATGTTCAATAACTGAACTATACTAGGGGTAGGTTGGAATCCTGTATTCATGACAAAAATTTGACACCCTTAACAAAAACCCGGCCCAAGATAAACTTCAATTGGACTCCACGATCGGTATTATACCTACAAAATAGATTCCAAAATTGTTCCCTAAGTAAATGTTCTGATACTCAAGTTAGTGTTAGGGTTTTGAGTTAGCCAAAAGTTCAAAATATAAGAAGTAAGATTTCTTTCCTTTACTTGGAATAACCATGATATATTCATACTTGAAATATGAGATTTTAAGAATGCGTTTCGAAAGGGATTTGAAGTTATCAAATCTCATGCACCTCTTGATGCATCATTATTACTCATGAAACTCTTTGTGGGCCTTGCTTTCTGAACCTCATATTTTGGGTTGAGATCTATAATTCGTTAGTATTTATATGTAAAGTTATCTAATGTAAGGATTCTAAGAGAAGGAACAAGTAGGTATATAATACTCTGTACCCAAGATAGTCGAATTTCAAAATTTTTCTTATATAAAAAAAAGAGTGTTTTTTTTGTATGAAATTCTTATATTATCTTTACTAATAATGATAATATTTAATCCCAATTAAAAAGTAAGAATAAAAATAGAAAATCATGCATTTCATTGTGCATTAAATGTATTGTATTTTGTAATTTAAAAAAAATGTGCTAAATTAAAACTGAACTTTTTTTTAGACGGAGGAAGTATTAAAATATAAAATAAGTTATTGGCATATTCATTATTTTTGTGATAAAAAACTTAGTCAACTTAATACTTGTAAACAAGTTGAATATATTTTAATGAACAATCACAAATATTCATCCTAGAATGAAAAGATCAAAATTAAATTTCTTTTTCTAATTAATGTATGACCACAGAAAAAGCCCCAAAAGATCAATTCCACCCCAAAATCTCTTTATCAAGTAATTTTAATAATTATGTTCCGTTATCAAATGGTTTCTCCCTTGGTCGCGCTGGCTATGATTTCCAAAGTCGTACCAAAATTTGTGCTGTATTCTAAACATTAGTTTAGTCCATACGATATCTCCCATTTGCATTGCTTTTCTAAATTATCAATGATTAGAATACTATCAAGCACATGTTGTACATGTATCCCTCCACTAACTAATACCTAATCACCTCCTTTGAGAGTATGACAAGACATTAAAAAGGGAGACATCCCCACAATATAAGATCGATATTTCATAAAACCAAATGAGTGTGCCACTTTAGCGATCACTGCCAAATTGAATTTATAAAACTCTCTCATACCAAGGATATTAAACTTTATTTCTTACATAAAACTTTATATGCAATTTTAAACTATATAAATGACAAGGGCAATACGTTATTTAATTGCATTTAATCATGTTCTACACAACATAAACTGAATATTTGCATATTAACACGACTGACATAATTGAAAAATTCAAAATACAAGTGAAAATATTTAAATTTTATACTAAAAGCATAAAATCACATTCAATCTAGATTTTCACAAGTATAATGATGTCAAAAAAATATGCAAATCATATGTCAAAATGTAGATCATGAAAAATTGAATTCAATGATATCAAAATCGTCCAAAACGGACTCCAGATGGGCCTGAAAACAACCTTTAAAGTGTTTTGGAAAAAATACCTTAACACGGGTCCCGCGGTTGACACAAGCGGTCGGCTTAAGTTGATGCTGACTTCAGACTTCAGCCTTGACTACAACTCTGCAATGCTATCCTGATGATGACGTCATCGTTGACTCTCTTTAAGCCACAGCCGCAGGCCTCCTTTTTTTTTCTTTTTCTTTGATGCGCCGCCGTAGACACACAAACTTCAAATTCCAAAGGAATTTTAGACTGTACAAGGCACAAAATTTCATACGCACGACACGTGCAAGCGCCAAGCGAATATAAAGTCAAGCGCCAACCGGATATAGAGTCAAATGAAATTTTAAGTTCAATGAATGCATCTTTATTTTTAATACAATAAACATAAAAGAGGAAACACCCAAAATCGTCCTCCACATTTCACCGAATAATCTTTTTCATCCTCCACTTTTAAAATGGGAACAAATAGTCCTTCAAATTTCAAGGACCAAAATTTGAAGGAAAATTGCAGGACTAAACATTCCCGTTTATGAAATCTGAAGGATTAAAAGTTCCCGTTTATTTCACAAATAGTACCAAAAGTTCCAGTTTATGAATTGTGAAGGGCATTTTATTCCCTTTCTAAAAGTGAAGGATAAAAAAGATCATTCGCTATAATGTGAAGGATACTTTTGAGTGTTCTCTCAACATAAAAATTAAAAGTGATGTTTAAATTGTACTTTCAACTCCCTAATTAATGTTAAAATATTATGGAGTTGAGCTGGAAAAATAATAATAACCAAAAAATGATAAATTACTCCCTTGATATGTATTTGGAAACCGAAATATAAACTACACACTACCTTAAAAAATATAAAAAACAAAAACAAGAGACACAGTGAGGAATTGTACTTGGAGTCCATTAGCACTTGTTTACTACGTAAGAAGTAATGAAAAGAGTATTGTAGGTGCTGAAAACTGTTAATTACCAAGTTGGGACTTTCTAATAGTTATTGTAACACAACACAAACGGTTTGAACTATGATTGCACCTTTGGTCACTTTTATTCCGTGTTTCTTTTATGATTTTTATGTATAGGAGTTCCTTTCCACCATGCTAAATTAAATTATTTTCCTTATCAATGGAAAAGGACATGATAATATAATATGATGACAACGCTAAAATTATTATTGATCAGGAAAAAAATTTATACGTTAATCCATTTTATCTTATTGGTCAAGGCACAGAAATTTGGCAATATTATGGAATATATAATACTTGCAAAATTATGTTTTCTTCTTCAAGGTTAATTGACTACTTTTCTTCCCCCCCCCCCCACCCCCCCCCCCCCCGGGCCCAAAAATAGGGATACTTGCAAAAATACACATATTTGTCATCATCAAGCTAACTTCCATTTCTTAATTCCTTGTTTGCAAAACAAAAAATTATTTAGAGCACATCACTGGTAACCATATTTATGTTTGAAGTTTGGCTAGGTCTTTGCCTTACAGTTATCTTCTAGGAAACTTCTTATGTCTATTTAATATTTGGATTCACACTACATTTGGCTTAAAAAAACAGAGAAGGACAATAGTCATCAAGCCATTACATCATTCTTTAACTCCACTAAACTTTTGACTTTGATCAAGCTTAGAACAATAATTGACTTTGGTTTTTGTAGTTTGCATTTCCCTTAATTGTTTTTTCTCACAGTACTTTTCCCACAGTGAGCTCTTGCTAGGCCTTGCTTTTGGTATCATGAAATCATCCCATCTTTATCTGAGTCCAAATAGAAAATAACCATCATCATCTGTAGGAAGCTAGTAATATTATGGGAAGGAACACTGAAGATAAACGAGTTGTACCACTAGGAAGGAAGGTAAATATTATGTTCCTGATATTCTAATTTATGTAATCATTTTGCATGTATCCCTTGAAATTTTTATGGCCAGATGTTCAAAATTCTGATCTTTAGAGTATAACAAATTTCAAGGCACAATAGAAGATGGTATCAGGAAATCATTGTTTAGTTCTATCAAAAGATCCCCTGGTGAGGATGGTAGGCCAAGCAGTATGGTTATCAAGGTAAACACAAACACAATTTTATATCTAGCCTTTTCCTGTAGAAATTAATTTGATTTGGCTGAATTGAAGTTCTGATACAAGTTCTTGTTATTTTACAGAAAACCAATACAGTGATACCAGCTCATATAGTAGCCGAAGCAATATCTACGCTCCATGGCCTTGATCTTTGATGGTCAGGGTCAATTACACCAGCTGAAATGCTATATGTGGAACAGTATGTCCTGGCAAAGTATCCAGAGTACTTGAGTGCGTTTGTAGAAAGAGGAGATAAGACGGATTTATACGATATTTACATCAAAGAACAGGTTTCAGAGCTCTTCCCTGATGGAAAGAAAAAATCACCTAAGAGTGGTGGAGCTTGAGAACCATCAACTCCTACCTTTGGAAGCAATCTTCCTGATATAGATGAAATCCAATTAGAACCATCCAGATTACTTGATATTTTGACCAAGAAATCATCATTTGTTGGAAGCTTCATCTCAATCCTTGAAATTCAAGCCCGAAATAAAGTCCTTAACCATTGTGGATTGCCTGATAAGGATTATCTAGTGCTTTTCACTCAGCAGTACAAAGATGCCATGATTTTGGTTGGGGAGAGATATTCGTTTTCCAGGGGAAATTTCTACTTGAGCATCATTGGTGAAGACGCTAATTATGTAAGAGAATTCGCAATGTTCAAGGATTCAAAAGTCATCTTAGCACCAGAAACCTGGCTGGATTTGAGGATTAAGGGATCACAGCTGAGCCAATATTTCAAAAGAAAATGCAAACACAGTCCGAAAGGGTTGTTCTCTTATCCAGCTGAGGTAAACGTGATGCGATATTCGATGCAATGGGTGTCCGAAGCTCATTGGAGCTCATGGCATGTTCTGCCAGATGCGACAGCCTTAATAGTGAGAAAAGATCGGCTAAACCTTGCTCTTTATAGGCCTGATTTTGTTCTATGTAGTATCGAGAACACTCATCCTCACCCTTCAAAGATCACCTGTATTCTTATCAGGAGAAAATCTTTTGATGTTTCTAACAGCTTAAGTTCAAACATTTGAGTAATAAATATTACTTGTTTGAAAATAACAATCACAAACTTAGAGCTTCAAACTTAGTGTAACATATTTATTTTCAGAAGATATCTCGTCTATGCTCGATAAAGCTATTGATAATAAACCAGTAATCTTCAAATTCGTGAGAATCTAAGAAAGACATATTTGATGATTCCACAACAATCATCACAAGCACAAGTGTACATTAATTTTAGATATAACAGTACTCAATACCTCTGATTCAAATGCACGCTAAGGGATCAATGAAGAAGTTAAAGTTTCACTAGTTACAAGCCCTTTTAAGATCTTGAAATTCCATTCCAACTTGTGATATTTGTAGTCAAAATCCAGGAAAATATAAATAAGCATAAACACGAATCAATTTACCCATTAGAGAGATTGGGAAGCATTTCCGAGATTTTTTATAACTGAATCCTTACTTGCGTGTTATATAATCATCTTACTTGGATCCCTTGTGATTTTTTTTGCTAAACTTAGTTGACTAGGCATAAAAAATAATGAAGGAATTGAAGGCAGCACACTGGTTAGAAGGGGGGGGGGGGGGGAAAGACATTTAAGGATGCAAACAAAATTGTCAAGATGCATCTTAATGGATCCTGAATCATCTATTGAAGGCAGTTAGTTGTACACAAATGTACATCACAACAACATTATGTATGAGTTTATTATCAAAGATATGGCAGATATATTTCCGGAAATTACAATGAAGAATGCTACTCTCATTAGCCAGCCAGCTAGATATGCACAAGTTTTATAATGACACTTAAAATACAATAATAATTGAATGAACAGACACAGCAAAAACATAGTGAAACAAACACCATTGTGTTATGCAAATGCAAACCTTACTATCTCGAAAGAAATCTAATTAATGGACAACATAAGAACTTTTGTCCCCAAATTGATTATGCCAATGTAAATCAACTCTACTTTATCATACTCAGGAAAAAAAAAAACTCTTGCTTGTAGGAGGAAATCCAATTGATATTCATTCATCTGAATTCATGCGCCGAAATATTTTTTAAGTTTCGCTGCATTCTAGTGTACTAATGGTTTTTGTTGTATTTGTCATGTAATCTGAAGCCCTTTCATCTATAAATATAGATTTCTGTGCTCAGATTTGGAGAATGAAAATGAATTGTTAAAAACCTCCCCAAACTCTTCTGTTGGTTGTTAATTTCTGTTGATAGATTTATTTGGGTTAATTACATTTACCTTTCCTAAGGTTTGAGCTTATTAACAATCAATCTCTCAAATTTCACAATTCTACCGCTAAACCCCTAAACCAACCAAATGTTAGGTTGCGGTTATAAATACATGTAAAATTCCTAAAAGCTCTAGTCAACAGTTAAAGTCAAAATAATTTGGAATTGGGTTAATTACATTTATTTCCCCTGAGGTTTGGATTTATTATCGATCGATCTTTCAAGTTTTGCAATTCTACAGTCAAACTCCTGGCCCAGGCCAACACTAGGCTGCCATTACAAAAATATGAGAAATTTCCAAAAGCCCTTATTAGTAGTTAAAGTCAAAATAATTTGAAATTTAAAAAATTCTACTGAGTTGCGAGATTTAAAGAATTTTTGGACCATACGGCATTCATGTCAATAGAGTAAAATCACCAATAATCTAGGAAATTAATTCTTATACTTGTAAACATATCTGTTTAGGAACATAGTCTCACTTGAGTTCAAAAAAGAACTTAAAGACAAGTTTTTCTTAACCAAGCCCTTCTCCTTTAGAAGGTTGATTAGACAGCCTCTAGGAATTACCAACTTCTCCAAGTCATAGCCAAAAATTAATGGACAAGCAACAGTAGCTCTGGGTGGCATTTTCATGTATTCAAAACAAAATCCACAACCCACATGATTCTCTCCTCAGAATGACACAGAAAATTAGTTTTTAATCTTAGAAATTTTGCTCTCTCATTGTCTGGTAAGCCAAGCCTCCTACAAACCTTCAATTTGCCATCCTATTTGATTTGGACATTTTATCAAACACCTTAAGTATTAAGGCAATAGCAATATATTTGCTTAGATATCATATGCTTAGAGGTTTCGTCTCTTACATTGTTCGCTCTCCAAAATCATTGGAATTATAAGATTAAGTAGCAATATAAGTACTAATGTTAATCAATGGAGATAAAATCTTACCCTGTGTGTTCAATTTGCCTATCCACTACTTCAATTTTCACACAACCAACAACTATCTCAACTCAACACATGATTGTGGATTTTAGACAGAGGAATGTTTTTTGTTTAATTTTCTTCCTACCACTTGCAAAAAGTTATCTTAAGGGTTATTTTCTCTGATTTTCTTCCTACTATTTACAAAAAGCTATCTTAAAGGTATTTTTGTCTAATTTTCTTCTTACCGTTTGCAAAAGGTTATCTTAAGGTATTTTTGTCTAGTAATTCCCTATTTTGCTTCTACATGTATTGTGAAGGTAAAGTGACCTCACAGAATAAGGATTTGACAACGTTAACGCGAATTGAATTATTTGTTAAATGTTTGGATGGTTTAGAGCTTTGATGGTAATAAGCTCAAATCTTAGGAAAGGTAAATATAATTAATCCTGTATTGTGAGCATAAAAATGATATCACAGAATAAGGCTTTGATGATGTTAACATTAACTGGGTTATTTGTTAAACGTTTGGCTGCTTTAAGGATTTGATAGTAGAATTGGAAAACTTGAAGGATCGATCAATAATAGGCCTAAACCTCAGGGGAGGTAAATTAATTTATTGTAATTTTGGAGTTTGAATCATCTTTGTTGTTCTATAATAAAGCCAATGCCCATCACTTGATGCAAGATGAGTGTCTACCTAATTTCACGGTCAACGTGCTTCTTGCAAAACAAATATCGAAATTGTTCAAAGAATAGACATTCCAATGATTAATTTAGTATTAGAGTTTTCTAAATTTTCAAAAGTTAAGGAAGCTATAATTAGGATTTCTCCCATTTATTTGGTAGGATTTAGATGTATTTATATCTAAAATTCGAAATTATAGGAATGTACCTCCGAAAGAATGAATTGTCAAATCTTACACAGTTTTTAAATTGTCAAAGGTTAAGGATGTTGGAATTAGGTTTCTCCCTTTTATTTGGTAGGGTTTAGATGTATTTATATCTAAAATCCGAATGTGTCTTCGAAGGAATAAAGTGCCAAATCCTACATAACTTTTAATACCACTGTCATCGTACTCACAAACACCTCTTGACCTAAACATTCAAAATTTATTTCTTAGGACGAGGTCCAATATTCATCATAACCCCTTTAAGCCTCGACGTGATTGGTTAGATCGAGACTTCATCATATCCAAATAGAGAAGTTAAAATAAACGAGATTCTAGATATAAAGGAAGCATTAAAAAAATGCAAGCGCCATTAGTGGATGCCCATCACTAAATAATAATAACATAACATGAGAAATATACCCTTTAAGTTGTGGCATGAAACTTTTGTGAAGAAATTGAAAAGACATGACCAGAAAAGTTGAGAAGAAAGATAAACCAACCATCAACCTTCCTATTTCAAAACAATCATGCAAAAAGAAATAATAATAATAAAAAATCCAAAGCAACATTCCAGAGCAACTCAAGGGGGAGAGCATTTCGACCAACTAGTGTGATGCTTGGACAAGAAAAAATAACTTACCAACAAACCAACAACACACATCTAAATCAAGTATGTCTGCCTTTGATTAGTTATCTAAGAGGTTGTCGAGGATATAGAATAGGCCACAATAGTATACTGGTGAATCATTGGACAATGAGACACAAAACTTGTCAATAGGGTGAGTCAATAGTGAGAAATGGGGAGAAATAAGGAATCTTGGAGTGGACATGCAAAAATATAGGATAGAAATAGTAGTAGAAAGGGAAATGCTAGAATCATTGAGTAGAGAGACAAAATAATTCCCAGCAAGGAGTAGCAATAATGAGAAAAGGAGTTAATCCCTAAGCCATTAATGACCTATTCAAAAAAATACAACCTTGTAGTCGAACACCATAGTATTGGATTAGGGGAAGTTGAGATCTAAGACCTACAAATGAAAAACCATATCCCTAATGAATATGAAGTGAGATCTCCGAGATCAAAATAGAGCACTTGTTGAACCCCAATAAAGTATGATAAAGCTAACCACGAATCGGAATCGAACTGACGATTCTGGTTCTTCAAAGGGAACCATGGTTCATGGTTCTATGGACTATAATTAGAATCAGACAGGTCTGGTTTTAATTCTTAAAAATGCATAAACAAGCCAGAACTAACAGTTCGGTTTTAATTCAGAACCGCCAAATTAAAAAGAAAAAAAAAGTGGCAAGCCTATAGCCTAACCCCAACAGTTGATTTGGAGATATGGTGCCACTGGGCTATAGCTTGAGCCCAACGGCCACAATCTATTCTAACAAATGGTCAAATGACCGTTTCTTTTTATTTTTTGAAAATTATTTTACTACCCTTCTCTCATTCATTTTCTCTATACAATTTATTCCCACTTTTCAATTTTCAATCATCTTTCTCTGATTTTTCTAATTTCTTTATATATCTCAATTTTTAATAAACTTTTTATATTCTCTATCAATTGTTACAATTTTTTATTTTGTTCTTTGATTAAATTTCTTAAATATATTTTTGTTCTTTTAATTTTCTTATAGCGTTTACAAATTTACAAAATGGCCAACCCATTAAGGTTCATCATCACATCTTCAACTTTGTGATATTAATGAACATAATATTATTATTGAAGGTCCATCACAATTTAGTGATGTACCAATAGAAACTCCAACAAAGTTTTTTAGTCTAAAGTTCAATTTGTTCAAAAAACATTTTAAGAAAGTTTTATACGATAAAAAAAAGTCCTACAATGCAATTTGCAATTGTTGCAAAGTAGAGTATGTCTATAAAAAAGTGGGTCATTATGAAACTTATCACAAACATTTAGAAAAACACCATTCTCAACAAATTGGTATTGGCCAGACACAAACTAATTCATGGGTTTCATCGGTAACATTTTTAATCCTCTTTTACTTAAATATAATGACTGAAAAAATAGAGTTGAACTAGTTAAAATAAAAGGTATAGAACATATGTCATTTAGTTTTTGTGAAAAAATAGATTTCGTAAAATATTGTCAAAAGATTTTAAATCTACAAGTTAAATATGTACCTACATTAATCACACGTGACATTAAAAAATAATATAAAAAAGAGAAAATAAATTCAATTGATATTTTTACAAATTAAGAAAGTAGTGTGTCAATATGCTTTGATATTTGGAGTGACCATTAGCAAGATCATCATTACCTGATTGTAACTTGTAATTGGATTGATAATAAGTGGACAATACAGAAAAAAAAAGTAATTACTTTTTGTATATTTGACAAAAGTTACATTCCTAATAATATATTTAAATTATTTAGTGTTATTTTAGATGAATATGGATTGATTAAAAAAAATTTCAATTACTTTTGATAATACTTCTATTAATGCTAGATTTATAGTAGACCTATAATCACTTTATGAACCAACATCAGCTATAAATTTTTCACTTAAGATGTGCATATCATATTTTAAATTTAGCTGTTAAAAATGGTTTAAAAACACTTGAACATATGTTTATTATATTGAAAATGCAATTTCCATTATTTTGTCACGTCTATTTGTAAGGAAAGATTGAGTAAAATTTTGTTTAAATAATGGAAAAAAACCTAGAAAATTTATCAAGGATGTAACTTACCATTGATATCTACTTATGTTTTACTTCAAGGCTTGGTTAAATGTAATAATTTATTATGTAATTTTTTCATGAGTTATCATCCATATGTAGAATTACATCTAAATCATTGGACTTATTTTCTGAACATGTTTAAAGTTTTAAAAACTTTTAAAATGGCTAGCTACTATTACTTTGTTTAGTGTTTATTATTTCACAGCTCATTTATTAGGGAAATTTACAAATATAGCACCTTTGACCGTTGACTTTACAAAAATAACATCCTTCTTTTTTTGTTCTCTGTTATAGCACTTCCATAAAAAAAAGACTACAACACCCCTCGGCAGACTTCACTCCATCTTCTTCTTTATTCTCAAAACCCATTTGATGGATTCAACAAAATTTGTTTTCACACCCTGTTGTTTACACACCTCATTGTTCGTACACCTTATTGGACTATCATCTTTAAGCAAAAAGACCGCAATCGTAGAGAAGAAATCGCATAAATTTGATGTTAGTTGAAATTTGCAGTAGTTGAACTGGGTTTGTAAATTTAAAGAAGCGAATGGTCGAGCTCTAGGGCGAGTTTTAGGTCGAGCACAAGGTTAGGTCAATGTTGCTAGGTCAACTTTTAGGTTGAGCACTAAATTTGGTCGAGTTTTAGGTCGAATATGTCAAATTTAGGTCGAGCTCGACCTAATGCTTGACCAAATTTAGGTCGAGTGAATTTTTATTTTTTTTTAATTTTGTTTTTTTAAAAAAAATTTCACTCAACTTAAATTTGATCGAGCATTAAGTCGAGTTCGACCTAGTATTAGGTCAAGTGAATTTTTTTTAATAAAAATAAATAAAAAAAATAAAAATTCACTCAACCTAAATTTGGTCAAGCATTAGGTCGAGCTTGACTTAATGCTCGATCAAATTTAAGTTGAGTGAAATTTTTTTAAAAAAAAGAAAAAAAAAAAATTCACTCGACATAAATTTGGTCAAGCATTAGGTAGCCTAACCTTATGCTTGACTTAATGCTCGACCTAATACTTGACCAAATTTAGGTCGAGTGAATTTTTTTTAAAAATTTTTTTTTTTTAAAAATAATTTCACTCAACTTAAATTTGATCGAGCATTAAGTCGAGCTCGACCTAGTATTAGGTCGAGTGAATTTTTTTAATAAAAAAAATAAAAAAAATAAAAATTCACTCAACCTAAATTTGGTCAAGCATTAGGTCGAGCACAAGGTTAGGCTCAACTTAACCTTGTGCTCGACCTAATGCTCTACCTAATGCTTGACCAAATTTAGGTTGAGTGAATTTTTATTTTTTTTATTAAAAAAAATTCACTCGACCTAATACTAGGTCGAGCTCGACTTAATGCTCGACCAAATTTAAATTGAGTGAAATTTAAAAAAATTTTAAAAAAAATAAAAATTCGCTCGACCTAAATTTGGTCAAGCATTAGGTCGAGCTCGACCTAAATTTGACATATTCGACTTAAAACTCGTCCAAATTTAGTGCTCGACCTAAAAGTTGACCTAGCAACGTTGACCTAACCTTGTGCTCGACCTAAAACTCGACCTAGAGCTCGACCATTCGCTTCTTTAAATTCACAAACCCAGTTCAACTGCTGCAAATTTCAACTAACATCAAATTTATGCGATTTCTTCTCTACGATTGCGGTCTTTTTGCTTGGAGATGATAGTCCAATAAGGTGTACGAACAATGAGGTGTGTAAACAACGGGGTGTGAAAACAAATTTTGTTGAATCCATCAAATGGGTTTTGAGAACAAAGAAGAAGAAGATGGAGTAAAGTCTGCCGAGGGGTGTTGTAGTCTTTTTTTTTGTGAAAGTACTATAGCAGAGAACAAAAAAAGAAGGGTGTTATTTTTGTAAAGTCAACGGTCAAAGGTGCTATATTTGTAAATTTCCCATTTATTTTTATTTGAGGCTTGTAATATATTTAAAACCTTTTGCCAATTTCAATAAGATTGTATTTTGAAAAATAGTATTAGTGATATGATGAATAAATGGCTTATTTATTATGAAAAAGTTTTACTTGTATTTTGATTCACATGTTAAATTTGATGATATAGAGTATACTTTAAAAGGATATTATGATATGATAAATAAATTTGATGTATATTTTAATATTGATAAAGTAATTAATGCTTATGAATATATAGATGAGACTAAATATCTTATTACTAATTTATATAACAATTTTTTTTTCACTTTTAATCATCAAGTTCCTATTACTAGTGTTGGTAGTAATAGTAGTAGTAGTAGTAATAGTAGCCAACTAACTACTACTACCAAATTCTATCTTTTATGGTGAAATTTTTTTTTTCATATACTAGAAAAACATATAGGTGGTGGTAGTATAAAACTTGATATGTATGTAGCCACTAAATTTGAGTTTATTGAAGATAGTTCTTAAAAAACTTCAATGTATTAGAATGGTGCAAGTAGAAGACACAAGTTTATCCAATTCTATCTCTCATGATCAAGTAAGTCTTAACAGTGTCAACATCAATAGTAGTAGTTGAATAACTACTATTTAGTATTATTGGGATTATTTTGAATGAGAAACGGTCGAGTTTGAGTTATAACTCTCTAGAAATTCAAACACTATTATCTAAATTATACAAGGCAAAGTATAAAGATCAAGAAGTCAAATATTCTAAAGATATAGATACAAGTAATGCCAATACTTTGAGTTGTTCATCAAGTAACTTGTCCAACATGGAGAATGAAGAAGAAGACTATAAATTTAATTTTTTATTAGTTTATCTTAAAAAAATCTTCATAATTATAAAATTTATATTTAATCATTAATATTTTTCATTGTGTCATTTATAATTTATTTGAAAAAACTATGTATTTTTTTACTTTTACAATAAATTTGACAATCTACAAAATATAAGTAAAATAACACTTAATTTTAATTTTAATTTTTGTTCTAAATTATATATATTTTTATAACTTTCTAAGTTTAAATTGTATTTGTATTCCAGTCATTTTCATTTTTTATCTAATTTCTAAACACAACCGACACCTCAAAGTTCAGCTCTAGTTTTACCTTAAGAGGAATCGAGAATTGCTAATTTTGGAGCTAGCAATTTGAAAATTGTGGTCAGGTATAGAGGATGAAGTAGTTGATTAGGACCAATTAAAAACGTGTATGAGGTTCCCTTATTTCCTTTTATATCCGAGATCTTGACTTATTATATTATTGTTTTAGTACAACTAGCATTGAACTTAGTAAGGGCTATAATAGAATTTGAAGTATTATGCCAAACAGGGCCAATTAAGAATTCGGTAAATTATATTAGATATTTTTGTTGTATGAAAAATTTGGCAAACTCGGTGGAATATTTCACTTTCTTTTTGAGGTAAGGGAGCAAAGTAGAGAAACTCTCCACCCACCGTGATTGGAAATAGAGGTTTTTTCTTTTCCTTCAAAACTAGCCCTTGTAAGTTAGTGATAAAGTAGTACTGTGGACAGGATAATGGCACTTTCAAGAATAAAAAAAATATATAGTCCTCCAAGCAAAGAGTACATAGAACTTAGAGGAAAAAAAGGATTGAAAAATTCATAGAGAAAGAATTGGTGAAATATAAAATGAGTCTGGCAATAATTGAAGTGAGACAGAAAGCCTTGGAAGTATAAAAAATGGAAAAATGCAAAAGGTACGACAATTATGCTAACTATTCATATTCGATTTACTTTGTATAGTACAATTAAGGAGAATTTGAGAATATAGCAGGTCCACCGAAGTCTTTTGCAAAAATAGCAGGTTGACCAAGTCTTTTGAGAATATAGCAGGCTGGCTGTAAAACCGACGGGAAATGTCCGAAAAACCCCTGATACTTATGAACTTCATCGTGTAACTTCATTTCACCTTTCTTCTGCATTCTTTCATTCTTCATGGATTGAACATGCCATTTTCACGGTGCGGTGCGTACATGAAATCAAATCCACGTACAGGTTAATTCGTTGTTAATAATTAAAAATGTAAACTACATCCCGACCGACGAACAAACAAAATCCCGACGTCTCAAACTGGCAATTGGATATTTGAAGATGGCCGAAGACTTATTAAGGTTCTACGACAAATAAGGAAGGAAGTCGGCATCTGTTGGACGAATAAACGATAATTAGTCGACGTTTCGTTGAGAGGTTAACCGACTTGTAGACGACCTTTAGTCGAGGTTTTGTCGAGGCTTTTTACGATGTTTAGTCGAGGTTTTGTCGACCCTAAGTCGATGTTTAGTCGACATTTTAAACGTCGATGAACATATTACATCTTATTGTGAATGACATTTTATGGCTGTTGGATAAATCGAGGTTTGCTAATTTATTTGATATTGAAATAAAAGAAACTAACATAAGTCCATCAACATCTACTGGTAGGAAAAAATAGGGTTTTCTACTGTTTTGATTTGTGTGTTTTGTAATGCAATGAGTCAGAGAGAAGGAAGAAAAAAAACAAGAGTCATAATATTTTGGAGCTTTCCTTCATATAGAGCTTTATGCATTTTGTTAAACAATTGATAATTTTTTAAAACAAGCACAAATTAAGAGGCTTTAGCACAGTATCTCGTTATTTCCATGTGTTTTGTTTTTCATTTTTACATTTCTATCACATATTTCTTGATGGTGTACAGAATATCATGAGCGAAACTAGCGGATTTTAACACTTAAATATGTCGATTGTCGTGAAACTCTTGAAATGTCAAATGAGTATGTGTTTAATTGATAAAACATAATACGGATAATGAACTGTAACTATTCATTACATCAAACAAGAGAGTGTCAACAATTTTAGTCCCTACAAACTAATTGATTTGTGCACGTTTGCCGGTTGTGTCCGCGCTGTCCACAACGACCACAGTTCTTCTCAATTTTTTTCTCGCCGGTTGAAGGAATTCTCTTTTTCTTGGGCCGACCACTCTTAGCCCTTGGTTCTGGGGGTGATAGTTGAATGGATAAAATTTCTTCTGGCACAATCCAAGCCTTAGGATCACCAACGGGCATAGTAGGCTCCGCATAAGCGCCTATAATTGCAGCAGTGTGATAAAATTGCGAGCATAAGGTGTGATCCATATCAGCTAGTGCATGCACACATGGGAGTTGATCCATATCAAACACTTGACACGTGCATGTCTTTTCAAACAAATCCACTGTAGCTGTACGGTTTGCAATATCCCTTACACACCATCTATTCATATCGTAGGATCAACAACATAGGATTGTGCTTCTCTCATCCTTGATCCTATTAACTCTTCACGGTATGGTGTGGTCATTGTGTTGATTTCCCCGCGGTATGCGCTATCGTGGAACCATCTTTGGAGTGTGTTACGGATGTAGTCCACCAAGGAATGAATAGGCAATTCGCGGGCATCTTTCAACAAAGGCATTTAGACATTCAGCAATGTTGGATGTCATTATTGTATAGCGTCCCACTGCAGAATGTGCCCTTGACCAACGCGTTTAAGCCCCACCTCTCTTAAATACTCGCCAACCCGTGGATTTTGTAGTGAAATAATTCCAAACATCTCATTGAATTCAGCAATGGTGTAAGCCTTTGCGACCTTAAAGTATAATGGGATCAAGGCTTCTTGTTTGAATTTGGATTTGAGATTGTTGCTTAGATGATAAATACACGCCCATGGAAGGAATTAGGAAAAACGTTGGCAATACCTTTGGCGATGCTCTTATGTCGATCGGATACAAATACCAACCCATCCACATCGGAGCCAATTGCAATCTTTAACCTCTCGAAACCACTCCCACGATGCGTCATTCTCGAATCAACTATTCCCAACCCACGGGATATACTTGGTTGTTACCATCTAAGCTAGTTGCAACAATTAATGAACCGATATTTTCCTTTCAAGAAGCAAGCATCAACGGCAATAATCGGCGCATGTGCGTTGGAATCCACGAATAGATGCACCAAATGCGAAAAATAAATACTTGAAGCACCCATCTTCTTCTCGACATACTTCAACAACGGTTCGGGTTCAACTCATTCATGACATGCAAATAAGATGGAAGTATCCGATACGAATCCTCAAAACTTCCTCGAACTTCCTCCAGCAGCTTCCTTGCGCGCCACGCCTTATTGTACGTTATGTTAACGCCCAACTCCGTCCGAATATCTGAAATAATTTCCTTCGGCCTATACGGCCGACATACATCTGTGTACTTACATTTGATCCATGAGCCAAGAACATCTCGGCTGGCGTGCTTATGATCACTTTGGACCAATGATGATTTGCATGTATGGTTGTTAGCATATTTTGTGATCTTCCAGGCTGAAGAATTCCCAACGGCAGCTGCATTCAACATCCAACTGCAATTTTTGTCCTTACACCTCAGGTACCAGAATTGCCTATTAGCCCTAACAACCTTCCACTCGAAGAAATGCTTCACGGCCAACATGGACATTCTCATGAACAAATGCCGCCTAGTTTCGAACACATCTTTCACTGCAACATCAACCACTGCAGCCAATCGATCAGAAGACGTACCACACTCTGCATGTGATGACTGCGTCGCGGTAATGGTTGGCAAATTTCTTGAGACGATCCTGTTTGATTCCTTTTGCCTTGTTCCCATGGGAACTCTTTGTTCATCTTCTGAGATAAACATTCCCTCATCGGGATCATCCCCCTCATCACCGTGAGGTCTTCGGAATGCAAACGATGCTGTCATCGATTAGTCTTGTATGTATGATATCGTCCGTCCGGGCCGGACAATCAAATGAAAGATTAATTGGCGAGTTGCTAGCACCGAATTCATCTTCCGTCGTGTCCCCATCTCGAATGGTGACACATAATGGTATCCTTGCATCACCCCACTTAATAATCTCATTCAAAAAACATTGGACGTGGTGATCATTTTTTATAGGCAACACCGATATCTTGGATAGGTATTTTGGTAGGTACTCGATCACCAGTTTTGGTGTGATCTCCGAACCTAAATCCATTATGCCTACGATTTGATTCATCATTTCCAAGAAGTTCGAGTCTTCCTTTAACAAAATGGTTTCAATCCTCTTATAGCCCACGAATCTATGTTCATTCGTGGCGGGGTCAACACTCCATTCTCCCCCGAGAAGCACATGAACCGCCCATTTATCATTGTGCGCCATTCCGTACTGGAAATAAGAGGAGTTAATTTTCTAATCAGTTAAGGCGGCAATAATGGAAAAATGCTAGGAAGAAAAAATCATTTCGGCAATTATAATAACCCAAGGGAATTACAAATCATAAAAAATCAAGGAAGAAAAATCCATAAGCAATTATAATAATAACCCAAGGGAATTACAAATCATATTAGGAGTCATTGAGAGTGTACTTCATACTTACAGATTGGTATAATGAGGAGTGAACTTGATATCTTGGAGGGAAGTTCGGTTCGGTGCTCAGAGTGGCCGCAATGTGCGTCTCAAATGTATATTTAGGTCTATTGAGGACAAAATGTTTGCTAATCGTTTTTCACTCCAGAGGCTCTGTTTTTTTGTACAGGAGATTGTTCAAAAATTAATTTCCCGCGCTTGCCGCGCGCTAACAATGTTTTGTGCACGAATAAGGCGCTCCCTCGCGTAAATGTCGACAAAATCTCGACTAACTATCGACAAACTATCGATTAAATATCTCGAATTTTACCTCGATTTAATCTTGATTATATGTCGATTATATCTCGACAAACTATCGATTATATCTCGAATTTTCCCTCGAATATATGTCGACTAACAGAAAACCGACCTTCATATAATCTCTCGCTTCTACAACATTTTGGCCTCCTTTTCAATATTTAATAATTTGTAGTGTCTTAAATATATTGAGTGTCTTGACTTGAGTATTAATGACTTTCATGGTTCTCTATCGTTCAAAGGTAAGTTTGGGTAAATAATAATACTATATGCCACAAATTTGAATCATGATAAATATAATGCAGGAATTATGCATTCTTTTCTGAATCCAAAAAGAAGTCCAAAGAGAGATAAATATTAATTTTTATTACTTATGATATACAATATTATGTTTGTATACAACAAAATAAAGTAATTACACATTCACATAATGGATATTAACATACGCTTACAAAATTAGTCACTAAATGTTCTACATTTACCCAAATTCCTAGCTAAATTATGTAAAGTTATTGATTGCTACCTATGCTTCCCTCCTTGCCTTCCTTCCTTCGCCGCTTGCTCTCCTTCCCTTCTTGCTTTTTCCGTTCTACCTTTCTTCCTCTCGCTCTGGTTGGAATTTATCCTCCTCAAGTGCGTGGGCGTAAAGTTCGTGACGCCATTTGTTTGCGCATCGCGATTCGTTTCGGTGCAATGGTATTTAACTAAGTCCATGGATTATGCATTCGCCCACTTGAGTGCGTAAATACCACGATCGCCATCGCAAGCACGATGGAACACATATTTATACAAATTTCACATTATAAGTGATCAAACATGCCGTAAAGGAAAAAATAAAGATACTAGCCTCGGTGCTTGGTGCTCCTGTATGTGCTCAACCACGACTTCCCATGCATCCCCAACTGGATGTTGTTTGCGATAGCATGTGTTAAAATCGCACGCCTTAATTATCTTGGGCATTGTTGTAGTTAGATACTCTAACTTCGCAACAACAAGCGTACTCGGGCGATGGGTTATAAACACATAATTTCGCGCATTTATGTTCATCTTCACAAGCCCCCAGTGGTTGCCATCTACGTGACATGGGAATAAGAGGAAGTCCAGGTTTGTCAGGTCGTGTGGAAACGAACCATCACCGACAAACTGCTTCAGCGCCATGTCATCCACGTTTGCATCTCTCTTGTCATTATGAATCATCTTCATGCCAGTCTAACACAAACAGGAGTACGCATCGAGTTAGATACGTTATAGATTTTAATAAAAATTAGTCAGTCAATTTACATACGTTATAGATCACAATAAACTTTATCCATTACAGAAAAACACGTCTATAAAACAGTAGTAACATTTTTACCAAGTCAATAGAAATCTATTTCATACAATCCAAATAAACCACTTTTTCTAATAAAAAGTAAAAAAGTGGTATTGACTAATCAATAGCGACCGTGACATAATAGGACTATTAGTTGTTCTATTTCATGAATAAAGTTAATTTAGCCTATATGTTCTATTTCATGAATCTAATTTATTGAGCAGTACACTTATTTTTACAATTGAAAGAAGTCAGGATCTAGTACTTTGTAATTGTACTTGTTATCTAGCATTTCCATAAAAAAATTCCCGTAGGCTCAAAAAAAACAAAAGTCCATTTTGAATTGATTATAATTTTTGATTGTTAACATAATACTTTTAATATATTATTAAATGTACAAGATTATATTTTTTTCCCTTATTTTTTAATTATGATAATATATATTTATTACTAGTATGAGTAATATAAAACTTTTATAAGAAAAATGATTTTTTAGATAAACAAATTGAAGTCAAAATTAAAATTTTTTAAGAGGAAGGGGCATGTCATTTCATTTAAATTTAAAGTAGGCAAAATTCGAGTAAGGGATCAACCAAGACTTGTAATATAATCTTTTGGAAAAAAATTATTCAAACTCAAACACCAATAAACACAATCAATTTTAGGTGAACAATCTTACATCGAAGGTAGACTCCATAATTGACATATCCTTGCGGCCCATGTTAATGATCCGTTTGCGTAGCATTGAGGTATACAAATCAATTTGCTGCAAGGAAAAAGGATTCAATTCAGGGAGAAAAGCAAATATTAGAAAGGTTTTAATATTACGTCGACTAAAAACCCAGCCTTACCAGATCATTGAGCCAAAATCCTTTTGTCCACATAGTCTTCAGCAAATCGGAGTCCAAAGAAATCCCTATTCGTATCCACAAATAGAGCGTTGGTTTGTGCCGCATCCACTCCTTCATTACTACATCCTGTGCTTCCGTTGGAAGCACAGATGACAGACTATGTTCCTCTGACGCAAGGCCAAGAGTCGGGCCCAGATTTTGCCCAACCCCTTGCTCCGTTGGGGGTTTGGTACCTCTTTCCTTCATTGGAGGTGGTGGCGCACTTGTTGCAGGTACGGGGACATTAGGCGAAGGAATTCTGTGTTCGATACTAAGCTGATGTACTATCTCCAACACAGAGGTCTCTTCCTTAGACAATTGCTCCACTAGCCCCTCCTGCACCGGCCCTAAGGTCTCTCCTGCCGTGGCCTGTTCATCACCGACCGCCCCAGTTGAGCCCTCTTCGGCTATAGGAATGCCCTGAGCCCCTGGAATTTTATTTATATCAAGGCTGTAGCTTGGGGAAGTGCCTTGCAAGGGGCTGGACTCGGGGGATGGTCGCCGCGTTGCACCACGCGACATAAGGATGTGCACATATTCTTCCAACATGTACACCTTAGCCGTCATCACATCCAGCTCCTCTTTTAGGGTCTTCACTGTATCATCCGACTTTAGAAGCCTCAGCTCATCTTGACACTTAGCCAATTCGGCCTCGGTCTTGCTTTGCCGTTCAAGTAGCTGCTGGATGATATCATTTGGTCGATCTCCTTCAGCCTCGACCTCATGCCGGACTTTCTGCCGCTTTTCACCAGATTCGATGTGTTCTTCTCTACTCCTCTTCCTATAGGACACATAAAAATCAGCAGCATCGGCATTCTCTCCCCCCAACTCCGCATCGTCCCCCTCTGCCTCCTCTTGTCCTCTTGCTCCCATTGCAAGAAATTTTCCCGTTCTTCTGGAGTAGGCTTCATTCGGGTTATTTTCACCTTCTGCATTAAATTTTGGTGCATGAGGAAAGTTTAGTTTCGTAAAGAAGATCTCAAATCATTAACACTGTGTGATGTCATACCTCGCCGTCGGATGTCCGTTTTGCCCACACCTGCTTCCTTTCTTGTTCTCTCCGTTGACAACTCACGCCTTTCCACCTAAACATCCTCGGCTTGTCCCAGAGGATTCAACCCTTTGCACCATCCTCAGACGCTCAAGATGTGGCATTATCTCATATGCAAACACCTGACAAAATGGGAATATTAGGCCATTGAAGTCAATATTACACATGTAGTTATATAACTTAAAACACAAGTGAACCGTAATCTTACCCCAAATGCCACTGGGAATCCCCCAAGAGTGTATGTCCTGTTTTCAGGGTGAGTTGTTTGCTTCAAGGCATTAATCATGCTTTTTCTAGCACTATCGATTGTCATGCAGACAAGATTCACCCCACGGAATTTCATCAAAGCTCTTCCAATCACAGGCCAAATGAAGGAGCTTGTCTTCAATTCGAGTTCTCTTTGCCATGCCGTTGAATGATATGTACAGAAGTAATAGTGTCAGGCTCACCACATCAATGTCTGAATAACTTGAGTTTATCCGCTCGTAGGCCTTCATCACTTCATCGTAGGTAGCTTCCTCCGTCGCACCAAGGTGTTTAATGAACTTCGATATTGACGGAGGACCATCAGGTGCGCCGTACTTGGCATATGCACTATCAAAATCGCCCATCTTGGGCCCGTGATTATGGCAAACCGCCTCTTGCCAAATTTTACCTTCTTCCCAAAGCGTTGAAGTAAATGCTATTTTCCGCTTGGATATCTCTCCGGTTTGAGTTGCCTCAACAATAGGGAATGTATGATCTGTTTGCACGAACGTATGCTCGTGGTCAAGAGCAATTTCAGCTAGACAACTCTCCTTCAAGTATTTCCTTTGCGTCTCGATCCAATTTCGACGGATCATCTTCATATTGGCTTCATAATAGCAATATTGCGATACTGGCGTTGAAAAACTCTCCTGAGCGACCATTTGCGCCTTCAAATGTCCCTACACATTGCATTGTCAAATCCGTTCAATTATTGCACATAGTCACTCTCACCTTTTAATATGAAACATGGAATATATGCATTCATCGTAATTTGGAAAACTATAAATTTTACAAGAAGTTGATATTTATAATCAATTTATTCGAAGGCCATTCATAAACTAAATACAATTATACACTTGCATCACCGTTCTAGTTTTGGTATCTTTGTGTGATAGATTAAATCGACACTTGGTCGAGGCATTTTGTGAAATTAACCAAATAATCTCATTAGAAAATAATATCGCACATTACAAAGCAAAGAGAGATAGATTAAATCGACACTTGCTCGAGGCTTTTTGTGAAACTAACCAAACGAAAGTTTAGAAAAAATATCGCACATTACAAACCAAAATAAGATAGACTAAATCGACACTTGCTCGAGGCTTTTTGTGAATCTAACCAAATGAAAGTTTAGAAAAAATATGGCACATTACAAACCAAAGAGAGATAACTTGAGTCGACACTTGCTCGAGGCTTTTTGTGAATCTAACCAGGTGTAAGCCTTTAGAAAAAATATGGCACATTACAAACCAAAATAAGATAGACTAAATCGACACTTGGTCGAGGCTTTTTGTGAATCTAACCAAACGAAAGTTTAGAAAAAATATCGCACATTACAAACCAAAGAGAGATAGACTAAATCGACACTTGGTCGAGGCTTTTTGTGAATCTAACCAAACGAAAGTTTAGAAAAAATATGGCACATTACAAACCAAAGAGAGATAGACTAAATCAACACTTGCTCGAGGCTTTTTGTGAATCTAACCAAATGAAAGTTTAGAAAAAATATGGCACATTACAAACCAAAGAGAGATAGACTAAATCGACACTTGGTCGAGGCTTTTTGTGAATCTAACCAAACGAAAGTTTAGAAAAAATATGGCACATTACAAACCAAAGAGAGATAGACTAAATCAACACTTGGTCGAGGCTTTTTGTGAATCTAACCAAACGAAAGTTTAGAAAAAATATGGCACATTACAAACCAAAGAGAGATAGACTAAATCGACACTTGGTCGAGGCTTTTTGTGAATCTAACCAAATGAAAGTTTAGAAAAATATGGCACATTACAAACCAAAGAGAGATAGACTAAATCGACACTTGGTGAGGCTTTTGTGAATCTAACCAAACGAAAGTTTAGAAAAATATCGCACATTACAAACCAAGAGAGATAGACTAAATCGACACTTGCTCGAGGCTTTTTGTGAATCTAACCAAACGAAGTTTAGAAAAAATATGGCACATTACAAACCAAAGAGAGATAGACTAAATCGACATTTGCTCGAGGCTTTTTGTGAATCTAACCAAACGAAAGTTTAGAAAAAATATCGCACATTACAAACCAAATGAGAGATAGACTAAATCGACACTTGCTCGAGGCTTTTTGTGAATCTAACCAAACGAAAGTGTAGAAAAATATGGCACATTACAAACCAAAGAGAGATAGACTAAATCGACATTTGCTCGAGGCTTTTTGTGAATCTAACCAAACGAAAGTTTAGAAAAAATATCGCACATTACAAACCAAATGAGAGATAGACTAAATCGACACTTGCTCGAGGCTTTTTGTGAAACTAACGAAACGAAAGTTTAGAAAAAATATCGCACATTACAAACCAAAGCGACATAGATTAAATCGAGGCTTTTTGTGAAATTAACCAAATGCAAGTTTGTCCATTATTTGATCGATGCTTTTGCCTCGAGCCTATGATTTACAATTGATCGAGGCTTGATCGAGACATTTTCAATCGGCATACAGAGGACTCATTTGTTCGAGACTTAGTCGAGTTATTTTGGGCATTCAGTCGACACTTGTTCTCGCCCAAGTGTTAATCAGTAACATGGTTCTCAAGTGTTTTGTGGACAGTTTTTGTGTGTTTCAGGTTATAAAAAAATAGTATTTCTAAACGTAACAAGCATGTGCAAAACCCTAAAAACTATAACAGATTCTAAACGGAATGCGCAAATATAAGTAACCATGAAGCAACCAAGTGTTGGTCGATTTTACACGCAAGTGCACGTGATCGTTAACAAGTAATATAAAGTAAATATAAATTTATCGCTCCCACAAGGACTAATTGTTTATCAACTACCGAAATTTAGTTAATTCTACCTCTATTTGAATGATAAAAAGATACTTTATGAATAAACTAAATTAAAACTGAATTTAAAACTTGATTTAAAAACTAAATTTAAAACAAAGCAAAGCAAAGTAAAGTAATGAATCAAATTGACTAAAGCTCTAGGGTTTTCGATTTCACCATAACTATTCCATCTTAATATTCATCTATTTCTATAATCTAATTTAATTTCTTGGTTGATAGTCGAGATTCCCTAATTTATTTACTAGTCCCTCCCGAGATCTAATAAAAATCCTCCTAATTGCTAATTCACTATATTCCTATGTGAATTACAACAATTATGAAGTCATTAATTTCTATGGATTCTCATATAGCAACTACACAAACCATGTAGGTATATTCCTATCCTACATGCAATTTATGGCATTTATCTCAATGAACTTGACACATAACTCCTCTTCCAATTCGTTATGATTAACAAATCATCTAATTAGTGATCAAGTAATTAGAAGCATTAAGCACAAAGATAAATACTCAACCATAGAAAATTAAATCAAATTATATTAATAGAAAAATATTAAGACTTCATAGTTAGGCTACATCGAAACCCTAGAAAAAGAATTTAGTTCATATTAATATAAAAGAACAACACCAATTTCTTAAACATAATTGCAAAAAGAAAAAAAAATATATAAAAAAAAATAAATAAATTCCAACAAAACCCGTAGGTGGTAGCCACTCCCCTCTTTGTTCTTTGACTTTTGTCTTCTCTACCCGTAAACTTCCAAAGAGAAGGTTCAGCTGCTTCCTTTGTATCCAAATCAAGCTTAGTGGCTGCTGGAAGAACAACAAAAGGAAGAAGAACAACAAAAGGAAGAAGAACAACAACCAATTTGAAATTTCCAAGAAGAAGATCAAGAAGAAAACAAGAAGAAAAACCAAGAAGAACAAGAAGAAGAACTAAAAAAACAGAAAAAAGGAAAATTTTTCTAACTCTAACCTAAAGCTAAAGAAAAAGAAGCAAAGAATGAAGTGCTGCTCCAAAGAATGGGATGCTTGATCATATCCAAGCCTTGCCTATTTATAGGCAAGGATTCAAGACATTTGGTTGTGGCCACTTGCTTTTTCTCACATTCTTCACCATTTTTCATAATTAATCAATACCCTCCTTTTCTTTTTTTTTCTTCTTTCTTTCTTTTGTTAATGCTTCTTGCTTCCTTTTGTTTTTGTACAGATTTTTTTTCTTATTTTCTTTTCTTGTTTGGCTTTCTTTTTCCCATGTGAGGCTACATTTTGGAAGGACTTTCTTGGTGTCCTCATGCACTTCTTGTTTGGCTTTCTTTCTTTTTTCATGTGAGGCTGCATTTTGGAAGGACTTTCTTGCTGCCCTCATGCATCTTTCTTCAGAAAAATAAAAAGATGGCAGCTGGTCTCCAAGCCTTCATGTGCAAATGTTTCTCTTTCACTCAAATGAAAGGTTGGCATCACATGCTGTTTTGTGCCCTTATCATTCTGTTTTCTTGTGTGACAACTTGGTGCTGTGCTCTTGTTTTCTTGTGTGAATATTGGAGAATTTTGTTGTTGAATTGCTGCTGAAAAAAAATAAGGCCAGACTGCTGCACAATTAGAAAACCCGTAGCTGCCAAAATTCAGAAAAGAAATGAACCTCTTGAACCCAAGTTTCTGCCCAGATTTTGGTCCCTTTGCTTCCGGAATTTGAGAAAACTTTCTTCATGAAAGTTTTTGCTCTCTTCCCAGCTTTCCATATCATCTTGAATCATCTCATTTGGACATCTGCATCAAGAGTTATGAACTCCGGAAGATGACTATATGCACAAAGAAACCTTGAAGCTTTTGCTAAGAAAGATAACATTTTGCTTTATTTGTTAAATTTTTCCTACAAAACTCCAATCTATCCATCAATAATAAAAACACTTAATATTCATATAAATAAGCATTTTAATCACTTAAACACAAGGAAATTGACCTAATAGATATGCAATTATACATCTTATCAAATTCCCCCACACTTAGATCAATGCTTGTCCTCAAGCTTGCACTAGATCAACATCTTTCTCTCCATTCCATACCCCTTTTTTTTTTTTTTTTTTTCAACCCATCCAAAAATAATCCAAAGTTATCACACATTAGCAATTAAGATCGAAATAATAATCCAAAGAACAAGTATTCTTAGTCCAAATTTTCTAAACAAAATACACATCTCATTAATTCCAACAATTTTCGTCGAAATCAAATGCAACAAAATTTGATACCCTCTCATAGGTTGCATTCTAATCACTCAAAGTGTTTAAGGTTTCATTTGGCACTCAAATCAAACATAGCATGTCATTACCATAGGCTTGCTTATATATCACATCTCCACCACTAATGAATATGAATCCATGCAATAATCAAAGGGTCTTTATAAGGGTTGTAACGGGGCTTAGGTAAAGGTAGGTAAAAAGAAAGGAAAATTTAGGTTTTCACAAATCAAGATATGTATAAACTTCCTTGCATGACTACAAAGCAACAAGTAGCATATTAGAACCACTTCTTTATTCCAAATAACATGTATCCCCTTTCTACAACTTCATCATATAATTGGACTATCTTGTACATAGTGAAGACATTAACTTTGTCCAATCTTCGTAGGGAATATTGTTCACTTCTTTTCCTCTTTTTTTTTTTTTTTCTTCTTTTTGTTTTTTTTTTTTTCAGTGGTTCTTTTCTTTGGAATCAATAGAAATGCAATTCATTCCTACATACTCTTGATAAAGGGTTTAACGATGGTAAAAAAAAACAATGGTTTGAGGCTAATGATGTGGTGTTTATAACAAAGAAAGGTTAAGGCGCAAAATTGGTTGACTAGGGGTATATGTAATGGGATGGCTTTTTAGAAAGTTTAAACGGCTCATCCTAAATGCCCTTATCATCTCAAAGCATAAATTCATATTGTGATCTCAACATGCATAACAAAGCAAGTTCTAGAATGAACATACCATATTTGACAACACTCAACAAAGAAATATGTGAGCAATGAAAATAAAAATGCTCATAGGCTCAAATACTCACAATGGGTTCATTATATCAAATATTGCACATTCTCATTCAATTCAATCATCAAAATCAACAAGATGCTTTAAAAATTTTAAAGACAAAGACTAATCATACTTGCCTCATTCATACATTCCAACGAATCTCTAATGCATATAACTCAAAATTATTTTAAATGAGTATCAAAAGAGTGAGGAATTTCAAAGAAGATATCAAAATGTCAAACTTATAAAATTGATAACTAGCAATCATTGGACAAAAATTTAAGCAAAAAAATTCATGTACCCCCAACTTAAAATTTAGCATTGTCCTCAATGCTACAAAGAACTAACAAAAGTATAGCAATTAAAGAGTCATAAGAAAACGAAGGGTTAGGATACTGCCCTGTTTGGAATAGCTTCGAAGAGGAATTTCTTTTAGGTACCAAAACAGCTCCAAAAATTTTGAAATTTTGTGGATAGGAAGCTGGAGAATTCTTCTTCTTCCTGTAAAATTTCAGCACAAAAATCCATTGGGAAGGCCTTAAACCAGATTTATCTTCTAATCAGTGCGGCAAAATTGTGTGAATGTTCTCTTTCTTCTTCTCTAAAAACAAAAATAAAAATAAAAATAAATAAAAATAAAAATCACACAAACTAAAATAAGAAAGGTAAAAGAACTTGGGTTGCCTCCCAATTAGCGCAATTGGTTAACGTCGTTATGCTCGACGTCCTCTATCGCTCAAATTTTTACCAATTGCTTGGACCACATCTGCATGTTTTCTATTGATTTTTTAGAAGCCACCATTGCATTCTCAATCACTTTAAAATGTGGATTAAGCCTCATTTGTGGTTGGATGACTGGCTTGTATTGCTCTTCTAGCTTTCTTTTGTTGGAGAGGATCTCCTTCATGAACTTCACATAGCTAGGCATCTGTTCCAAAGCATCAGCAAAAGAAATATTAATATGTAATTTCTTAAAAACATCAAGAAATTTAGAAAATTGCTTATCTAGCTTTTGCTTCTGGAATCGCTGAGGATATGGCATAGGTGGCACATAAGGAGGTGGATTATCTGGAAACAACCGACTTGGGTTTCGCAACTTCTTCAATTTGTTCTCCAGTTTTACGGTTTGCACTTCCTCGTTTCTTGTTACGGCTTTCTACGTGTCACGAGTTCAGTAACTCTTTGCCACTTCAGTGTAATTGCCTTCACTTGTTCCTTAGGGTTGATTTCCAGTATTACTAGGCAAAGACTTGTGGTCTAGAATTTAATGCAATGGCAAGTTGTCCCACTTGAACTTCCAAATTTCGGATGGATGCTGACTGATTTTGCAATGTGGCTTGAGACTTAAACATGAACTGTGAGGTGGAGATGCTCAATTGGGCAAGAGCATCTTCTAAAGAGATCTTAAGTGAATGGGGTTGAATAGGCTGTGGAGAAATTTGAAATCCTTGGGTGTTATCAACGGTGATTGTTTCTCCAAGAAAAGTTAGGATGGTTTCTCCATCCCGGATTGTATGTGTTGGAGTAGGGATTATATTGTCTATTAAAATTCCCACAACCGAGCACATTCTCCATATGAGATTGAGCGAAAGGATTTCCCACTTGACAATCAACACTAGGATGAGGTCCACCACAAATATCACAAGCTTTTGGAGGAATATGGATGGCATTTGCATTGAGTGTACTAAGTTGCTTTGTGATTAAGCAGCAACTGGTGATAGTGCAGTGAGGGCATCAACGTTATAGTTGCCATGATCTACAGACCAATGGTAGTCTGTAGATGCCATCTCATCCAACAATGCATAAGCAGCCTCATATGTCTTCCTCATTAGGGAGGGGATTATCACTTCCAAACCTTCTCATGCACCACAGAATAATATCTAAAAACGTAAAAGAACAAAAGTAAATAAATTAAAATAATAATAATAAAAATAAAAGTTCAAATTAAAGGTAGAACTACTTGGTATCGATATTAATAAAATCAAATTAGTCCCCGGCAGCGGCGCCAAAAACTTGTTGGTCGATTTTACACGCAAGTGCACGTGATCGTTAACAAGTAATATAAAGTGAATATAAATTTATCGTTCCCACAAGGACTAATTGTTTATCAACTACCAAAATTTAGTTAATTCTACCTCTATTTGAATGATAAAAGATACTTTATGAATAAACTAAATTAAAACTGAATTTAAAACTTGATTTAAAAACTAAATTTAAAACAAAGCAAAGCAAAGTAAAGTAATGAATCAAATTGACTAAAGCTCTAGGGTTTTCGATTTCACCATAACTATTCCATCTTAATATTCATCTATTTCTATAATCTAATTTAATTTCTTGGTTGATAGTCGAGATTCCCTAATTTATTTACTAGTGCCTCCCGGGATGTGATAGAAGACCTCCTAATAGTCAATGAACTATATTCCTTAGTGAATTACAACAATTATGAAGTCATTAATTTCTATGGATTCTCATATAGCAACTACACAAACCATGTAGGTATATTCCTATCCTACATGCAATTTATGGCATTTATCTCAATGAACTTGACACATAACTCCTCTTCCAATTCGTTATGATTAACAAATCATCTAATTAGTGATCAAGTAATTAGAAGCATTAAGCACAAAGATAAATACTCAACCATAGAAAATTAAATCAAATTATATTAATAGAAAAATATTAAGACTTCATAGTTAGGCTACATCGAAACCCTAGAAAAGAATTTAGTTCATATTAATATAAAAGAACAACACCAATTTCTTAAACATAATTGCAAAAAGAAAAAAAATATATAAAAGAAAAATAAATAAATTCCAACAAAACCCGTAGGTGGTAGCCACTCCTCTTTGTTCTTTGACTTTTGTCTTCTCTGCGTAAACTTCCAAAGAGAAGGTTCATTGCTTCCTTTGTATCCAAATCAAGCTTAGTGGCTGCTGGAAGAACAACAAAAGGAAGAAGAACAACAAAAGGAAGAAGAACAACAACCAATTTGAAATTCGCCAAGAAGAAGATCAAGAAGAAAACAAGAAAAACCAAGAAGAACAAGAAGAAGAACTAAAAACAGAAAAAGGAAAATTTTTCTAACTCTAACCTAAAGCTAAAGAAAAGAAGCAAAGAATGAAGTGCTGCTCCAAAGAATGGGATGCTTGATCATATCCAAGCCTTGCCTATTTATAGGCAAGGATTCAAGACATTTGGTTGTGGCCACTTGCTTTTCTCACATTCTTCACCATTTTTCATAATTAATCAATACCCTCCTTTTCTTTTTTCTTCTTTCTTTCTTTTGTTAATGCTTCTTGCTTCCTTTTGTTTTTGTACAGATTTTTTCTTATTTTCTTTTCTTGTTTGGCTTTCTTTTCCCATGTGAGGCTACATTTTGGAAGGACTTTCTTGGTGTCCTCATGCACTTCTTGTTTGGCTTTCTTTCTTTTTCATGTGAGGCTGCATTTTGGAAGGACTTTCTTGCTGCCCTCATGCATCTTTCTTCAGAAAAATAAAAGATGGCAGCTGGTCTCCAAGCCTTCATGTGCAAATGTTTCTCTTTCACTCAAATGAAAGGTTGGCATCACATCTTTGTTTGTGCCCTTATCATTCTGTTTTCTTGTGTGACAACTTGGTGCTGTGCTCTTGTTTTCTTGTGTGAATATTGGAGAATTTTGTTGTTGAATTGCTGCTGAAAAAAATAAGGCCAGATCACTTTGCACAATTAGAAAACCCGTAGCTGCCAAAATTCAGAAAAGAAATGAACCTCTTGAACCCAAGTTTCTGCCCAAATTTTGGTCCCTTTGCTTCCGGAATTTGAGAAAACTTTCTTCATGAAAGTTTTTGCTCTCTTTCCCAGCTTTCCATATCATCTTGAATCATCTCATTTGGACATCTGCATCAAGAGTTATGAACTCCGGAAGATGACTATATGCACAAAGAAACCTTGAAGCTTTTGCTAAGAAAGATAACATTTTGCTTTATTTGTTAAATTTTTCCTACAAAACTCCAATCTATCCATCAATAATAAAAACACTTAATATTCATATAAATAAGCATTTTAATCACTTAAACACAAGGAAATTGACCTAATAGATATGCAATTATACATCTTATCACCAAGCACTATGATTTCTAAACGTAACAAACATGAAGCAATGCTTGAATATGGTGTAAATGGTGGATTGCGCCAAACCTTAGTCGGCTTCTCTGATGTCTGCTCCATTGCGTCAACTGCCGGACGTCCACCTCGAGTACGTGCCATTTAGTTTGCAATGCTTGAATATGGTGTAAATGGTGGATTATATGGGTTATCAAGATCAGAGAATAACAATCGGTTGAAAAATGTTACTTCCGTGTTCTTCGGCGTCGTGAGTGATGATGGGAGAAACGATCGATCGAGAGAATACGAGTGGTATGATTTTCAAATAATAATTCCGTAAATTTTTATATCGAGAAAGAATACGAGTGGGCGCGATTATTAAACATCGACTTAGGGTCGACAAAACCTCGACTAAACATCGTAAAAAGCCTCGATAAAACCTCGACTAAAGATCGTCTACAAGTCGGTTAACCTCTCGGCGAAACGTCGACTAATTATCGTTTATTCGTCCAACAGATGCCGACTTCCTTCCTTATTTGTCGTAGAACCTTAATAAGTCTTCGGCCATCTTCAAATATCCAATTGCCAGTTTGAGACGTCGGGATTTTGTTTGTTCGTCGGTCGGGATGTAGTTTACATTTTTAATTATTAACAACGAATTAACCTGTACGTGGATTTGATTTCATGTACGCACCGCACCGTGAAAATGGCATGTTCAATCCATGAAGAATGAAAGAATGCAGAAGAAAGGTGAAATGAAGTTACACGATGAAGTTCATAAGTATCAGGGGTTTTTCGGACATTTCCCGTCGGTTTTACAGCCAGCCTGCTATATTCTCAAAAGACTTGGTCAACCTGCTATTTTTGCAAAAGACTTCGGTGGACCTGCTATATTCTCAAATCCTCCTACAATTAACCATGTGGTATTTCTCTAGTAGTGGTCAAGTTTGCTAGTGACCTCAGTAGCAATGTGTCAACAACATCCTCACAAAGCCCTCAAACACTGGGGATCTTAGAAAGAGGACCTCAACCCAAGTCGGTCAAAAACCTGTTGGGAGAATGCCACTAGGAGTGTTCAGATCGAAGAGCCGATTCGAAAAGGGAAAAGAATAAAGATAGCTGGCACTAAGGAGAATGCCATGAAGAAAGCTACCGAGGTTAGCAACACCACAAAGTCTTTCCACTTTCATCTTTTAGGGAAATTCTCTTCCTTGATAGAAATGCAGAGGATGGATGAAAAACAATAGATGATAGGTGACATGTCCATCTTAGAATTAAGTTGATTGTTGCCTCTGTAACCCTTCAAGTGAAATAGGGAATACACCTTCGCAAATATTATTATTTAAAACTAACTTAGACAATAACTGATCATACATCAATAACATGTGCTAGCTGTCTTGAATTAATACATTTCAAAAACCACCAACTTGGCCCAACAACTCTAGAAGTAAGAGGTTGAGGTGAGCAAATTGAAAAAATCAGAAGCCTCACACTGCAGCTTTTCCAAGCCAAGAAAACTAGAAATGACTTGAAACTGAGGTCAATAAACCGCGCCATGAAAAAGAATGCTACATTCGGATAGACCATGAAACCAAACAGGGACTTTTTCCTTTAGGTAGATGGGAAAGGCTTTACGCAGAAGCTCTAGATAAGCATTCTTGAATTTTGTAGCATACTTAAGGCGGGATAGATAGTCAAACAAGTCAAAATCTCCATTATAAACTTCTAACCCTTCTTGGATCTTAAAACCCAATCGATATGGAAAATTTGTAATATGGGATGCGAATGGAGAAGGCATGTCATTTTCATCTATCTATTTTCAATAAGTTCCTAGTTTCGTCTCAAAATTTTTAGCTAACTTTTGAAACATCCTTCACATGTGATCTCTTGTAGTTTTCCCACATACTCCATATTGGTTATCTCAATAGTTATTGTCAGTATGCGACTCGTACGATTCCTTCTATACATTATTCCTTTGCCCATGGACATTTTCACCATCTCTATGTCCTTGATCATGCCTCATGCCTCTTTTATTATATTTGGCTTTTTTGAACTCCTCAAATAGAGCTTGATTTCTTTTCAATGAACTCACGCTTGTTGTCATTGTAGTAGCTATCTAGTCACCAATCAAGATAATATGAAACGAAGTGCCTGGGTTGATATTTTTCGTGATTTGGCATTTGTTTGGACCTGTTACAATGTTATCTAATAGCCTCTTTCCTCTTTCTACCTGGCAAGAAGGTTGAGGATCATCATCCTGATGCCTAGTGCCAACACCTTGCCTTTCACCATGATATCAAGTATCAGCCATATTCTCAGAAATAGAATTTAGACTATTATAATATAACAAATATGCAAACACAAGCCTCTTAAAAATAACAACTAATCATGTAATTTTTTCAACAGATTACGCCAATTAATGAAATCAATATCTGCCACTCGATTTGAAATGAGTGTTAGCCTGATCTCATGGTCACCGTACTTCCTTTAAAGGAGATTTTGAGATTATTCTTGGGATAAACATTCTAATGTTTAAATTAGTACTAGTGCTTTTCAAACTACCAAAAGTTAAGAATACTCAAATGAGGGTTTCTCCTCCTTATTTGGTATGATTAAGATGTATTTATACATAGATTAAATCATAAAAATCATCCTTTACATTTTCAAAAAAGTTCTTTTTCATCCTTTACATTTCAAACGATTCTTTTTAGTCCTTTACATTAATAAACTTGTTAATTTAACACCAATGACCGGCAATAACCCATTTCTCCGGTTCAATGCTATTTTCTACACGCGATGTCTTACATTGGCGGGGTACTTTCGGAATAACGAATTTCTCATCTTCTGAATCCCAATTTGATTTCAAAATAGAACCCTAATTTCTCTAACCCGAATTCAATTCGAAGAACCCTAATTTCATCCTACCCCAAATTCGAAGAACCCTAATTTCATCATACCCACCCCAAAACCCACGTTCTACGCGAGGTAAATCATTAAAGCCGCGTCATACAAAGTGATAGAAATCGGCAAAAGTTGGAAAATGGAGACCCAAACGATAACAGATTCAAGGGGGCAATGGAGAATCCCAGATTATGGTAAGTATAGACATTAACCATGGCTACCTTACGTTCGCATTGTAAACTAGGATTCTCTGAATGT
Organism: Gynochthodes officinalis; assembly: GCA_020080225.1. Taxonomy (NCBI): domain Eukaryota; kingdom Viridiplantae; phylum Streptophyta; class Magnoliopsida; order Gentianales; family Rubiaceae; genus Gynochthodes; species Gynochthodes officinalis. Next base: position 35,166,503 of record CM034623.1, on the reverse strand, counting down.
GGCGAATGTGGAAATTGTGGCTTACGGCTGGTTTTTTCTAAAAAAAAGAAAAACTTATTGCGGTATGTGATCTTGCTAAACTCAAGTTTAGCACTGCCCTTTGGGCAGTGAGTGCACACACAGGTTTGAAAGTGTTTTTTAATGTAATGTGGTCCTAAATGTGGGCTTGAACTGAATGGCTGTCATTATCTATGGTGTGGTGGTCCTGAAAAATTATTTTGTTGTGTTGAAAGTGCAATAGTGGTCCCTATAGGATTTGCGGAGTGTAGTTTATTGTTTCAAACATTGCAACCGATTTGTACAGTTATGCTCCCTATTGGATAACAATTTGACAAAAGTTATCGCTTGGAAAGCTTTTGGTAATGAAATTTGTCGTTTTGTGCATTGTTAAGTACAATTATTTTAAGGAAAGTAGTCACATATTGTCAAATGCATTTCATTACCAAAAAATTATCCTTGTGCTGCTGAAAAAAAACAACTAACATAAATAGGATTGAATAATCGGGATTGAATAATAGTAGAAACAAATTTAGTTTCTTTGGATACATTGCATTATTCCACAGTGTCACATTGCGGAACTTTTGGGACACATTTACATCAGGAAATTGTTTAAATAAACAAAGTATCACATTGGATCATTAGATTTCTTCAGTGGCTTAACTGCCAAGTCAAACTTCACAAATGTATGTGTATATTCTGGGAAGTAGGAATTGAATTTCGCCTACATACAAGTCTATTCTGCTGGATTTCGTTTTTGGTATTTTAATTGGGCTATCTTTCATTGTTGTTGTTATACTACTTTGAACCTCGGGTTAAGTCAAAGATTTCATAATTGAGGTACTTGATCTTCACCTGATCTTCATCTTAATTTTTTTTTAATGCGTGGTTTTAGCTTATTTGTTTAGTAGCCAGTTAATTTAACTATGGGCATATGTGATCTGTTGATAACATTTTGGTGCGTGATTAAAGTACTTTGGATGGCAATGACAAAGTTCAGATATATAAATGTCATTATCTATCAATATAACATGACAAATATTTTATAGATGGCAATGACAAATTTTTTATAGATATAACATCAAGTGTGAATGTACCTATGTGATAAATTTTTTATAGATATAAATTTTTTTTGCAATTGTTAATATAGGTCCTGGTAGCGCATTGTTCTCATTGAGGATTCATTTCGGAGGTCACTTAACTGATGGGCCAGCAAAACAATACATCGGGGGCTGTATTGACATCGCAGACCATTGCAATCCTGATTACATGTCGATGTGTACATTGGATGAGATGAGTAGGCAACTTCTTTGTTCTGGCCCTGATAAGCATTCTGTGTACTATTTTCTGAAACCTGGACAATCAATGCGTGAAGGTTTAACTTACATATCTGGTGATGTAGCTGTTATGGAGATGGCAATGTACGGGGAGAAGCACAAGCTAATAGACTTTTTCATAGTGACCAAAGAATGTCTAGCTGAAGGCAGCAGTGCGGTTCAAAAGGGGTCTGAAGTGCAAAATAATCCGATAGTCACTCCATCTAAAGGTAGAAGAATTAAAATGGCAGCTAGAAAAAGAGTGAAACTCCCAAACAAACCAATACATTCAGGCGCAAGTTCTGCTCCGGTCGTCGAGGAAGCAACCCCGACTAAAGGTGTTTCTCCGGATCCACATATGGGCCAGAGTTCAGAAAGTCAGCCAATAAACGTCGGCACGCCATCGAAAGGTAAAAGGTTCAAACAGGCAGCAAGGAAAAGAGTGAAACTGCCAGCGCAAAGAAAAATAATTTCCGACAATGAGCAAACCTCCTCATCAGACGAAAGAGATAGAGAAACAAGTGAGCGCGGTGCAGTGCGAATCACTACCAACGAAATGTCCGCCAAGAACCGGCGGACTACAATGAAGTCTAATGAAAAAGAGAGGAACTCTTCACAGCCAACAACAACCAACAAAGGGAAGAGAAAGGTCACAGAAGATACTCTCGATGAAGAGGGTGTTGAACCCAACGCCAATGTGGGGGATCGGTGTCCAGATAGTGATTATGAATTCAACGATAAAGATGACATTCATACAGTCGTGAGAGATCGTGAGGAAGCATGGGACAAAGTGGCATCACAGTTCCACTCTACACGGCCAACTAATCAGGACCAAGATGAACTCGAATCTAGTGATGATGTTGTTTTCTCAGATGATAATGGAGTGCATGATGGTTCAGATGATGATGACGATGTTAGCCCAAGTAATAGAGTTCAATTTCCCAGATTTCGGCCCATATGGAAATGGATGACCCCAAATTCAAGGCAGGTATCATATTCTCCAACCGTGATGAATTCAAATCAGCTTGCAAACACCATGGAGTGAAACACGGAAGGAGGATTAGATTTACAAGAAATGATAAACAACGGGTCACGGCAAGTTGCATGGATTGTGCATGGAAGGTTTCCGCGGCTCCAAGGAAAAAAAATGAGGGATGGCAAGTGAAGACCATGAATAATGTCCATTCATGTGGTACAACATTTAATCACGGATGTGCCAATGCAGCCTACTTGAGTGAAAGGTATAAAGAGGACATTCGGATTATGCGACATATCCGGGTGAGTGAACTCATGCAAAAAGTTCACTCGGACTTGAACATCAACATTTCCAAAAGCAAAGCCCGGATGGCAAAGAAAAAAGCAGTTGAAGCAATTGAAGGTGACTATGTTGAGCAGTATAACAGACTGTTTGACTATTGCCGAGAAGTGTGCAGAGTGAACCCGGGCTCAAATATATTTGTCAAGACCAATGAGAATGAGGATGGCAATGAAGTCTTCCAACGATTGTACTACTGCCTTGCAGCGTGCAAAAACGGGTTCAAAGCTGCCTGTCGGCCTTTGATTGGTTTGGATGGCTGCCATTTAAGGGGTCCTCACAAAGGAATAATGCTCACTGCGGTTGGCCTAGACCCTAATGACCAGATATTTCCAATATGTGTGGCAGTGGTTGAGATTGAGAATAAAGTAACTTGGAAATGGTTTTTGCGCGAACTCATACAAGACTTGAATATTGGGAAGCCGAGCGGTTGGACGTTTCTAACGGACAAACAGAAGGTACTATTTCTATCTATTTCTCTTATTTTCTGTCCAACATTGCCGCCACATAAAATGACTAATGAACTCAAAAATTTTGCACCGCAGGGGCTATCCAATGCAATTTCAGAGCTATTGCCAGGAAGTGAGCATAGAATGTGCGTGTGGCATATGCTTCAGAACTTCAAGCGCGTTCATGGAGGTTTAGCTCTATATGATACATTGTGGGCAGCAGCAAAGGCTTCATATGTCAACAAATTTGTGGCTGAAATGGAGAAAATTAAGGAAAATGATGAAGAAGCCTATAAATGGGTTAGGGAGCACACTACGCCTAAGCATTGGAGTAGGTCGTATTTCAGAACAACATCGAAATGCGATATATTGGTTAACAACATTTGTAAGTGTTTTAACAGGGTCCTACTAGATGCTAGGGAGAAGCCCATACTATCAATGCTAGAGACCATTAGATTTTACATGATGGTTCGAATGGAAACTAAAAGGACGAAGCATGCAGCTTTTCCCAGAAGTGTGTGTCCCAAAGTCCTAAAAAAACTGGAGCGAATAAAACAAAAGTCTAGTGAGTGTATTGCGACACATGCTGGGGAGCTGGTCTATGAAGTGCGGTGCATGTATGGAGATCAGTTCACTGTTGATTTACGTAAAAGGACATGCAGCTGCCGAAGGTGGGAGTTGACTGGAATCCCATGCCCCCATGCAGTTAGCGCAATATCGAGAATCTGAGAAGAGCCAGAAAAATTTGTTGACCGTTGCTACCACAAAGAGACGTATTCAAGAGCGTATGAGCATGTTGTCTACCCAATAAATGGACAACATTTGTGGGAAACGGTTAACAGAGAAACTGTGCTTCCTGCAGTAGATATTAAATTGCCTAGCCGCCCAAAAAAGACGAGGAAAAAGGACCAATGGAGACATTGCATGTGAAAAGAAATGGCCACGATGTGGAAAAGTTGTCAAGAACTGGTCAAATGACGTACAAGTGCAAGCTTTGCAAACAGCCGGGCCACAACAGCAGGAAATGCCCTACACCAAATATTCAAGTCGAGCATAGTGCTTCCCATGGAGATTCCCAAACTGCCCCTACATCTGGTCAAACATCCCAAACTGCCCCTAGTTCAATGCCTACACAACAGTCTTCTACCGCTGCTACAACATTTCGGGTATTAATCACAACCCTAATAAAGTGTATTTTGGCTGATAACCTATTTTACTTCCCTACTTATGTGTAAAACGTTTCTTGGCTGTTGAATTGCAGAAAAGAAAGCCGCAGAAATGCAGTTTGTGCAACAAGGAAGGCCATAATAGGATGAAGTGCAGAGAGGCAGTTTCATCATTGCCTCGATCAAACATATAGAGAAACATGTCATCTTCCCCAACATTTTGCCACTTTTGTGCCGCTTTTATTGTACAGTTTTGACATGGCGGGTTTTTGTTCATATATTTAACTGTTGGATGACAATGGTAATTGGATTATGATTGTGACTGTTATGTGGTTCATGTGACTGGGTTGCACAAATGTGTATTGGCTTCTTGTGTAAATGGTGTTGGTTTTGGACATGCTGTGTTGTGATTTAATCTTGGAAAATTTTGCTAGTTTTGGAAATGGAAGACATTTCTGTTCTGTAAATTTGCTAGTTGTGGTTCATTTGGCTTTTTGTGTATTGGCACTGTTTTGCCAAAGTGTTGGTCATCAAAGCCATTTCTCTACGTTAAGCTGGACTTTCTGTTCTGTAAATGGTGTTGGACACGTTGTGCTGTGTATTTGGCTTTGTTTTGCACTGTTTTGGCAAAGTATTGGTAATAGAAGACATTTCTCTAGGTTAAGCTGGACTTTTTTACAGTTATGCTTTGCATTGGTGTTTTATTACTCCAGTTTGAACTAAGAATTACTTACTGACTTACTGATTGTTGGAATGACATGAAGTAAATGCCGAAACAACCACTAGCTTGTTGGAATGAAATGAAGTAAATGCCGAAACAGCCACTAGCTTTTGAAACAATAAATTCAAGCCATAGTACGTTCTGCAAATTAGACTCACAACAAATGCCAAAACACTACCTTTCCAAAATAAAAGCATGAACATGCCCTTCATTAAGTTGGCTTCCACACTAAAAAACAAACATTTTCAGCTACTACTGCTACTACTACTTAAGCCAGTCAACATAAATTACAACATTTCTTAGCCCTAGGGTTTTTTCATGACCCTAATTGGATGACAAGCATCAACACTGCCACCCAAATAGCAATTTTTAGCAAACGGGTTTTCCTCTTAGCCCTTGCATTTTCTGCTTCCAACTCGCGAATAGTAGCCAGTAAAGCACCAATAATATCATTTGATCTTTGGCAACGATCGCACAACCCCTCGCACCAACGGAAAAATCCACACCCTTTTGTGCTCTACAACAACAATAGCTTGTATGAGTAATGTTCTCACCTAAATTTCTTAGTTACACCATGATTACTCTTACCTCATAGTCTTCACAGCCATAAAACCTTCTTCCAGGGTTTGCAATTGTCCAAGAAGTCCTAGTAATTGCTGCCTTTCCACAATAACAGTACACATGATGCCTCATTCTTCGTTTTTTCCCTTTTTCCAAGCTCGATTTCAACTTGAGGTCGTTCTTTGTTGAGATATTTTTCTATGGAAAAATTCAACCTTGGCTGCTGTTTTCTTTGCAACAAAGCAAGAAGAAGATGTTAAATTAGTTATTCCGACAGTATCCCGGCCAATATAAGACATCGTGCGTAGAAAATGGCATTTAACCGGAGAAATGGGTTATTGCCGGTCATTGGTGTTAAATTAACAAGTTTATTAATGTAAAGGACTAAAAAGAATCGTTTAAAATGTAAAGGATGAAAAAGAACTTTTTTGAAAATGTAAAGGATGATTTTTATGATTTAATCTTATACATAAAATTTGAAATTGTAAAATTGTGTCTATAAAGGAATTAGTTGCTAGAGTTTATATAACTTCTAACATTATCATCATCATACTCGCAAACACTTTATGGGCCTAAATTTTTTAATCTTACTTTTTGGGTTGATACCTAATACTTATCATTTTGCATTATTATCTTACCCACAAATAGAAATCCTATTTAGTTTTTACTAATTACGAAAATAAATTTGATCATCGATTTGATCATTTAAGAGGGTTATTAATTAGTTGATAGATTGATCATAAATAAAAAGGTAATAAATTGTACGTAATCCTCTGCAATATTTTCATTTCGAGAATAGTTTTTCTTTTCTAACTTATGTGTCATGTTTCATTAATAAAATGATGTATTTTAAATAATAAATTTAAATTTTAACATAAAATACATAAACTATAATTTTAATGAAATTATATCATTTTATTAATGAGACACAATTAGTATACATTAGTTGAAACAGAAGATCTTAGCTACTTTCACTAATAGTAATTACTTTTGTTCTACTTTTTTCCTCCCAAAAAAAAAAAGAAAAAAAAGAAGAGAATTTATTTTCAAAATTTTTCTTTGTTTAAAAAAAAAATTCTACTTGCTAATAAAATTTTTATAAATGTATAACTTAAAATTTAAAGTAAAAATAAAAAAATACATTTAATGGGTTATTAAATGTATTATATTACATAACTAAGGAAAAATGCTGTACTATACTCAAAATAGATTTTTTTTAGAGAGAGAAAGAGTAATTATATTACATAACTAAGGAAAATTGTTGTACTAAATTCAAAATAGATTTTTTTTAGAGACAAAAGGAGTAATATTTTTGAGTATGAAGATTTATTTTTCATGTACTCACTTTATATTTTTAAAAATTTTGTTGATACAAAAAATATAGTAAGAAAACATCAAAAATTAATTGAAAATATTAAATATATACATGAAGTAGAAAAAATAAAAATGAATCACAGCATGTATAAAAAACGAAATAAACTAAATATTTATAAAAAATAATTAAGATGTAGTATTACGTGAAAGGAGGTTACACAGCATAGTTGTCAGAATCTCGATCCGATCTCACTGATCCTATGATTCTACGATCTTAATTTACTAAAACGATCCCAATTTTGATTACGATTCTACCTTATTATGTGAATAAAATATAATTAAATTTATTAAAAAAAAACTTTATATATCTAAGTAAAATTAAGTTGTATACTTATATAAACAATTTAATTAGTTTAATCATACTTTTATTAGATTTTAATAATAAATAAATAAATTAGACTTAAATACCTTTCAACTGCGACAACTACTAAAATATTAAAAAAATCATATAAAATATTATAAAAAATAAAAATTGAAATAAAATTATTTAATTATAAACTATTCATGAATTATATTTTTTTAAAAATAATTTATAAATTATATTTTCTTATTATTTTGTAAAATATTTCATAATTCGATTCCATTGATTTGATTCTACAACCCTAAATTGATACTACAAACTATGCTACGCAGACAACGACCATTCCCCTAATCCCCCGATATTCCCATTGATCACCACCGCCACCATAATCTTTAATAAACATCCAAATGTCCAAGGCTTTTCACTTTTCGCTCAATACCAAAACCTCTCTACCCAGTAGGATTCGGCCACGTATTCCAACTCGTCTTCTGATTGGCTCCTTTTACGTCTATTTTTTTTTTTTTCAGTTTTCACACCTATTGAATATTTGATTATCATTATATTATCTGCGGGCAAAAAGCCCCCCAATTCTCATTCTCATCCCTAATTTACACAGCATCCTCCTCAGATTTCTCTCATTTTTTCCATCAATTCTTTCTTTCAGTAAATATATAAAGGAATGGACGCCATGGATTCAGTGTTCGATCCTCTGAGAGAATTCGCCAAGGACAGTGTTCGTCTCGTCAAAAGATGCCACAAACCCGATAGCAAAGGTTTTATTTTTATTTTTAAAAAATATAATATTAAGCCGTTTGGTTGGTATTTAATTGAAGTTATATGTCGATTCTTCAAAATTTTCATTTTTTTTAAAATTTATTTTGTTTTTTTTTTTGGATAGAATTTACTAAGGTGGCAACGCGGACAGCGATCGGCTTCGTGGTGATGGGATTCGTTGGCTTTTTTGTCAAATTGATTTTCATTCCCATCAACAACATCATTGTTGGCGCTTCTTGATCCCTAGGTATTTTTCTACTTTTTTTTTTTAATAAAAAGGGACTAATTTTTTGCTCAACTGTAAATTGAGTGGGAACAAAATATTTGTGTTTCGTGTTATTGTTTCTAAAGCTTCCTTTATAAGGATCATGTTTGTCTAGATCACATATCCACAATTATGTGACAATAGATTAGCTTGGATGAATTCTGTGGGTGCATAATTCAACAATGCCCTAGATAGACAAGGATTTCTCCCTCTCAGATTTATGGTATTCCTAATTGAAGCTGTACACGGTCATATTGCGGTATCCAACTTTTATTTCGGGTGCATTGAAGGTTGGTAGCACATGTCATACAGTTACTTGGTAGCTTTCCTTCGAGTAATTCCATGCTCAGCTGTGTGCTATGCATGTCCGATACAATAAGCAAAAGAGATACAGAGGTCTGAGGTTTATATTTGACTTAGTTTCTCAACTGTTTAATCTGAGATCTTTCATCCTCAGAACCAATGCACAAATAAACTTGAATTGCCTCATGCTTTGTTAACTTCCCCTGTTTTTTCCAAGGTATTTTAGGGAGTATATGGGTGTGGGAATTGAGAGAGAAAGAAGTTATCCATCATAAGTTAGGAGTCAAAAGACAGGAACATAGATGATGATGTGTGTGATATCAAGATCCAGAAGGAATAAAACACCTCTGTTGTATCGAATGTGGAGCTACAAGTTTGGTTTGCTGTAATCTGTTTGTGAGTGGTTTGAATCTCTTTCAAATACTTACTAGTAAAATAAATTTCTGTGATTTTAACCTGACCCCTCTCAATGTGTCAAATTTGAGTGCAAAGTGAGGTAGATGAGAAGCCAAATGAGGTAGCAAGTGGTTTTTTTTTCCCCCCTTCAATCTGTTGCTTGAAGTTTGTTTTAGATTGAGTTGATCTATGTTGAGTGCAAGTATGAAGATGATTTCCAAGCTCATTAAGAAATTATCTTCTAAATATATTTGGAATAGATTCCAGTTTGGCTTGCCTTGTTTGCAGCCATGAAATTCATTGACATTTTTTTTTGTGGGATTTGAACTTCGAAACAATATTTATACTGCTTACGATTATTTGTTAATGTAATATTATTTATACATACTTTATGCTATATTAGCAACAACTCAAGAGTAAGAGTACATGTGTAATTCAAGTGGATAAATATAGTAATTTTTTTTGATTTGTTTACTGATTTCCCTTTCATTTTCTTCTCTTACAGATCTGATAGCTGATTTGCCTAGGAGGTTCTTGAGCTTTCTCTTCAAAGGAACTTCTGGACCAACATTTTGCTTACTTCAGGTGTGAGACAGTTGGTACCTTGTTTGGAGGAAGGAAGTGTTGTTTAATTATTTGGGATTTACATTGTGATCACTTCTTGTAGTTCTAATTATCATTTCGTTCTTTCCCTTCTTTACCAAGATCTTGTCTTTGATAATTTTTGCTTTTCCCTTGTGTTCATTTGGATAGTTATCATGGGATTTCGCCTCAAGGGACACTGCTCCTAAAACATGCATTGTAATGCACAGGAGTTATTCGACGAAACTGCAATTGATAAATTAAGATTTGAAGTTCAATGAAACTGTAACTGATAAATTAGGGTTTGAAGTTTGCATTGAGCCATGTTTTATGGGTAAAATGCTGACTTTTTGTACGTGTGTTCCCCAGGGGGTTTTGGAAAGAGGCGGGGGCGGGAAGGTGGGGCTTGTTCAAAAGCAATAATTTTTGTTGAAATGATTACATAAGACATCTTTAAATGCATTAATGAGATGTTTAGATTTTAGAAAATTATTAATTCAAATTAAAAAGGAGAGGAACACTTGTGAAGACTTAGAAAGAAAATGCGAACATTTGATTAAAATTATTTAAATTTAAATGAAAATATGTGTTTTAATAAAAAGTAATAACTAGATATGATTTATGGGGTTCATAAAACTGATTTAATATAGTGGGATAAATGTTCAGTTTGTTAATGTTATTGTTGATTGACTCTTCTTTGTTCTTATTTCTGCTGCGTAGAATTTTTGCACAATTGAAGTTGAGGCTGCAGTGACTTCAAGTATTCTATTGCTTCATCCCACATTGATGATATGTCTGGAAACAAGAAGCAAATGTTAAAGATTACGAACTAAAATGTTAAAAGAAAATGAAAGATGAGATTAAAATGCTTGTGAAGTTTTATTGTTCTCCTTTCAAAATTCTCAGGGAAGTTCACTAACTCTTTTTTTTTTCTACCTGACTTCTTCCTCCCGAGTCCTGAATACACTTCTCAGGCTAAAGTTTAGGAACAGCAGAGACTATATACGATATCTATCTGGTTTGTGGATACCTAGTTTGTCAAACATAAACATAAAGCCCAATGTAAACATAAACTATAAGAGAGAGTACACAGCAAACCATTAACATAATTTTATCAAGTGGCCAGCAATTGCGTTGCTGACAATGACAGCTTAACAAGGGAGGTGACACTTCAGAGTCTAGGCTGGAATCTGAATAACTTGTTGGAGTGAGGAAGGAGCTTCTGCAGAGTAATCTTCTCGTTGATTCTGGCCTGCGTCTCCGCATAAATTGAAGAATCTGCCATTCTTTAAGCATTTTAAGATGGATATATTCAAGTTATTGCATTTGAAGAAGATCCGTGAAATGTATGGAATCATAGAGAATATGCAGTTCAGCAGCACGGTTCTTTCGAGATTTTAAGCCTGGTTTCTTTGTTGGAGCAGATTCCAATTCACCATTCAGCATGTGAATAAAACAAAATTGAGTATTAATCTTTAACAAAGAGTTTAACACAGACCGGCATTGAACGAACTTAGGCATTCTGAACCTTTTGCATCTCTGCTTTTTCCTTTATTGAGAACTGGTACCTCTAGATTGGTTTGATCTTCTTCCAAAGCTACTACGAGATCCACCGAAAGAATATAATATAATCAGTATTTTGAGTGTGGCTTTGAATTCTATCACTCTTGAGAACTCATTTTTCCAACATGATCCTTAGCTACAGCTGCAGACAAACACCTGTCACCAATCCCACAAATTGAAACTCAGCTTATATCAACAGCATCTGTAATAATTTGATAGCTGCCATGATGGCTGTAGGCAATTGATTTCACTGAATACTCTCCAAGTTTCTTCTTGTCCTAATGCTACATCCCTTGTATGAAGATGAAATCTGCCCGCTTGACAGGCTCAGGAAAACTAGCAGTCTTGCTAAATCCTTTAAAATGTCAATGAACAAGGGTAAAAAAATCTGGGAGGCAATGATGGATTTGTGGCGAAGTTAGAACGTCTATGATCAATGGATATACTAGGCCCATGTAGGGCTTCCTGTGGCTTTGAGTGCGGAATTTCCGACAAGAAGTTAAGAGGAGAATTCCTTCTCAGAGGGATCATCAACAGGGCAATCAATCCGGGAGATTGTTTATTAACCCGTGTAGAATCATTATTATGTTGTTCAGGCACCGGTTTTGGATGATGATGAGTTTGAGCATGCAACATCATTTGTTTTGTAATAAAACTAATTAATTTTAAAATTATAATTTATATTTATTACTAAATAATTAACAATATAAAGAGTCACACACATAAAAATTTGTTTTTAAATTAAAATGATTAAATAATTATATAATATTATTTGGTTAATTTATAAAATAATTAATTCTAAAAATCTCTTAATAAAAGGGTTATTGTGTAGAAATTAAATTTTCTCTTAAAATATTTACGATAATGTAAAGGTTATTCTTAAAGGAAATTTTATTTGGATAACAATGTTTTTCACCTCGAACTCTATATCGATAGAGGCAGTTGCGCATTTTGTTTGTTTTGAATAGAGAGAAACTTCCTTTTAAAAGTTTGATATCAAGTGTTGAATTAGAGAGAGAGAGAGAGTATGTTATAGAAAAAAAGGAAACAGAGCAAAGAAAAAATTATTTTTTTCTAATATTATTTTTTCAAGTGTACATACATGGTGATTTAAGAACAAACTAGCATATTCACTTAATATCAATTAATCTAAGGATCCCAAGAATAAGATAGTACAGATGTCTTGGATGTTGGACAATTGTGCGACTGTAATTGATAAAAAATTTTAACATAAAATTAGTTTTCATCACAAAAGGTATAAAGCTTATTTTGGTTTGCATATATATCAAAAGAATATTTCTATTTATGTGGAAATTAATTTTGTTTCGCTACTATTTTATAGTTTCTCGGCATATTTAATTTTCCAACGCCACGGGGTTTGATTTTTTATGCATTAAATATTGTCATGAATCATAAAAATTTATGTACGTAAAATTCTTGGAATATTGAGAAGTGGTTTTAAAGTTTGTTTTGGTTTTCAGAAAGCTGATTTTCAAATGAGAAAAAAAATTTTGGTTGAAAATTTCATTTTCATTGTGTTTTGTTTTTGGAGACTATCAAAATTTTTGTCAACCGGTTAATGACGAGATCTGGTGACGGGACAACATCGTCAAAAATAGGTTCCAGTAATGAAATGACTCAAAAAAGTTGCAGTGGTTGACAAAAACCACTGTTGGAAATATTTTCCAGTGATTAAAAACTGTTTTCACCATAAATAGTTTTAATAAGAAAGGGTGGGCTGCATAGCTACATCCAATTTGGCAGTGCGAACCATTCACAACTGCAACAGTGGCCAAGGTAAGAAAAAAAGACAAAATTTATATGCAAATGTTTCAATTTTATCAAATATTTATTTTCATATATAATGTATGGATAAGATGAGACTACAATTTATCGATTTTCTCTATTAATAAAATATTAAATCAAATAGTAGCTTTCCATTGTTATAGTATGAACAATTCTTATTAGGGCAACTTGTTGAAGTAACTCAAAGATGTTTTATTAAGAATATGTTTTAACTATGAGACAAGATTCTAAATAATTAGTGTGATTTAATTTAACAAAAACTTTTGACTTGTTGAGTTACCTCAAAATCATGTGTCTTTGAGACAAATGTTAAGAGATATATGTGATATGTGTATCAAGAAAACTTAACTATTTAGAAATTACAAAATAAGTTGTAATGGGTAATTGTTACTTACTTATTGAAATTATTTTTGATTTGTTAAACTGATTCAAGATTAAAAATAATTAAAATAGGATCCTAGACCAATAAAAATTTTGTCAAAATTCTTAATTTATCATCAAGGATATTGACTTGAATAAAATAGTGAGAGTAAAACCAAAATATGATTAAGAAACACATTGACACCATACTTTTTCAAGAAACATTCTACGACTTTAAGATTTACTTTATGATCATCTACCACAAGAATTTTTCGCCCGCAAAGTAGATTGCCTAGAGTGAGACTAGGCAGTTCTCCCATTGGGCAAATTTCCCCTGATACCTAAACCCATGGCACACTGTAGAGATGCAGCACGCATACTTGCCCGAATTGGCTTTGTAATTACTGCTGAAGTGGAAATACCACAAGTTGAAATAAAAGCTCCTGAAGAACTTATAGAGTTAGCTAAAAGAAATAGTTTTGGAACAACACTAATGTTGAGCTCTCTCAATTTGTGGCAGAAAAAAGTTGACACAGCAAGCTTCTTATCCCAAACATCCCGTTCAATGATAACCACATCTACACTAGCATTCTCAGAGCTTATTGTAGAAAAGACATGGTTGAAATCAGGAACCAATTCAACATGTATCCCAAGCCACTGGGTGTGATATTTTGAGACCTTTGCTCGCGCAGCTCTTGGATCAATAACCAACGCGGTCAAGCCTCGGAACTCTAAAGATATAGAGCTGGATTGTTTTTTGATTTGCTGGCTCTTCTGGTCACTTGCATTGCATGAACAATTGGTAAAAACAGCAGTAAAAGTGAAAGTGGACCCAATCTTTGGTACACTAACAAACCCAATTTCACCCTTCATGAGATGGACCAAACACTTACTAATGCTCAGTCCAATGCCTATACCACCATGCGTTCTGCGTTCTTGGAATTGAGGGACCAACCTACATGAAGGGTGTGAGGGCATGCACCATAGCCCTTTTTTCTAACTTGCGGCCTGGCCGCAAAAATGCCAAGTCAGCAAAATTGCTGACTTGGCAATGATGCAAGCCGAGCTCCTTTGCACGGCACGCCTGAGCGAACAAAGGAGCAGCCAAAATTTTTTACACAGCGTTTTCGGGCAAAAAGACGCCAAACGCGTCGTTTTTGGTCGTGATCGTGTGACGACACGCTGTTGACCAAGCGCAGCGACACAATGCCAAGCGCTGCGCATTTTTTTTCCCCAAATACCCCTGCCAAACGGCGCCGTTTGGCGTCTTAACGGTGTCGTTTAATTTAAAAAAAAAAAGGGGGCTGACAGGCACTTCAGCGCCTGTCAGCCTGCGACGTGACTAGGGGCGCGCCACGTGTACTTTCCGTTGCAAATCGTCCAGCGGTTTGCAACGGCCATTTGGGGGCTAAATTTAAATTTTTTTTTTTAAAAAATCACCAACGGTCATAAAATTTCATCCTCTATAAAATGAGATGCATTTTGCATATTTTTGGGCCAAAATCCGAATTTCATATTTCCCAAACTCTCTCAAAAACTCTATTTTCTTCCAACAAAATGGATCCAAATTCTTATGATTTTGACTCAATTTTTTCAGAAATGGACAGGTTGTTAGATGAAACTTGTGTCCAAATTTTCGAGGCTAGTGTAAATGCGCAAAATGCAGAACATACTACAAGGCCTAGAAGAAGGCATAGACGGAACGAAAATCCAAATCGTCGTCCAGATAGAGATCGAGCAGCCGGTCAAATCCGTCTTTGGAATGATTATTTCGCCGAACATCCTATATACGATGCCAGGCAATTCAGACTTCGATTCAGAATGGATAGAAGTCTCTTCTTACGTATTGTGGAAGGCCTACAAATTTCTCCCTACTTTCAACAACGGGCAGACGCAACCGGTAGAATGGGGTTTACAGCTTTGCAAAAATGCACAGCTGCATTACGAATGTTGGCCTACGGTAGTTCTGCGGATTCAATTGATGAGTACTTGCGCATTGGTGCGACTACGTCTAGACGGTGCATTTCCCATTTTTGTCAAGGCATTATCGATGTGTTTGGGCCTGAATACTTGAGGAGGCCAACTCCTGTAGATATGAGAAGGCTATTGCATGTTGGTGAAATGCGGGGATTCCCGGGCATGATTGGAAGCATTGATTGCATGCATTGGGAGTGGAAAAATTGTCCTGCGGCTTGGAAGAGAATGTATCAAGGGCGTGATGGCGTAGCTACATTAATACTCGAGGCTGTAGCTTCCCAAGATTTATGGATTTGGCATGCATTCTTCGGTACTCCAGGTTCGTGTAATGATCTAAATGTGCTTTATCGTTCCCCTATGTTTAATGATGTACTACTTGGTAGGACACCGACAGTTCAATATACGGTTAATGGCCGTGAATATGACATGGGATACTACCTTACGGATGGTATATATCCCAAATGGGCGGCTTTCATCCAATCAATCCCAATACCACAAACAAATAAACATAGATTATTTTCCCAATGCCAAGAAGCCGCTCGAAAGGATGTTGAACGGGCGTTTGGAGTGCTGCAAGCACGTTGGCAGATAATTAAAAATCCGGCACTCGCATGGGATGGGAGTATATTGCATCGAATCATGAATGCATGTATTATAATGCATAACATGATCGTCGAGGATGAACGGATTAACTATGAACATTACGTTGATCCTTCAACATTTATTGCGGAGCAACCAGAAAGCAGCAATCGTAATACTCCGCAATTCTCGACGGGCCGAGTTTTCAACATAAATAATTATTTGATGAATAGGAATCAACTTCGCAATAGAGAAATCCACAATGAGTTGACAAATGACTTGATTGAACACATATGGGAGCGTTTTGGTGGAAATCAGCCATGAGACTAAAAATTATTTAGAGTCATAATTTTATTTTTAAGTAAATTATTGCATTTTAAATTTAATGTAATGTTATTTTATTTTCCATTAATTGGTTTTGGTCTTTCATATTTCATTTAGAGGCATAATTGTGAACATTTATTAATAAATTTTAATTTTTATGTAATGTAATGTTATTTTATTTTCCATTAATTGTTTTAAGTATTTCATATTTAATTTAGAGTATTTTTTTTCATTTTTACGTATAAGCATTAATTTTTAGTTTTAATGTAATGTAATATAAATTTATTTTTCTTTAAATTAATGAAAGTTTTTGCATTAATTGTTTTAAGTATATAATGTATGATGGATAATTAATCATGCTATTAAGAATTTTATTTTTAATTTATCACATTTATTTTCATGTTTCAAGAATTTCATATTTACTTTAGAGTATTTATTTTCATTTTACGTATTTCATTTTAAATTTAGAGCATTTTTTTTTGATTTTTAAGAGTATTATTACATTTTAATTTTAATGTAATGTAAATTTATTTTCTATTGATTGTTTTACGTATTTTATATTTAATTTAATTTCATGTAATGTAAATTTAAGTTTTTCATGTAATGTAAATTTAACCGGCCAAAAAATATTTTTAATAATGGAACAAAAAATTATTAAAGTTGTATTATTAAATGTATTTTTAATTTTAATATAATGTAAAAAAAGTTGATAATGACTGCGTGAATAGTGCAGGCCAGGCCACTAGCGTGAGTAAATTTTTTATAATTGCTGCGTGAATAGTACAGGCGCAGTGCAGTGATGTGGCGATGTGGTGAATGGCTGGCGCAAAAAGGGGCCACGGTGCATGCTCTGAATATACGAGATTGAGCTTCTAAAGGAATTCCTGCACCAGTGTCCTCTACTGATACAATTAGATTGATTTGATCAGTCGAGGATGATTGGAAAACAAGAGAAAATCTTTCTGGACTGAAACAACTAAATCCCCTCCAACTCTGTTGTCTGTCAGCTACAGGGAACCCACTCAATGTGTCACTTGAGTGTGATTCTGTCTCCTCCTTAAAAGAATCCACCACTTCTTTAACAAGATGGGCAGTCACAAATATGTGACCCCTTTCTGTAACCTGTGGAGAGAATATTAGCCAGCTTCAAGAAAAAGATCATGTACAAACATGACAAAACTTTTATGGCATCATAAGTAGATCTAAAACCTCTTTTTTTTAATATATAATTTGAATAAGTTATGTCACATGATCAATTAGGAAAGACTTTTTCTTTTTTTATTCAGAGAGGAATAGTTTGACAATCTTGCATCATCTTCGGTTAATGCATAGGCAGTTACCAGGTCTGACTTGTGCTCCACCATTATCTTCGTACTTTAGATAGTATATAGATTTACAATCCATTAAACCAAAAGAGAAATGCACCCTCCAAACTTACTTTGATCGAGTTGCCCATTAAATTCGTAACGATCTGTCCCAGGATCGCCAATTAGTGTTTTGGGGACCTTATCAGAGATGTAAACAGCCAACTGTGACCAAGATATTGGTTGCAACAGTATATTAGCATTCAGAAAAGGGAAATTAGCAACAGCTTTAATTTAAATAGACAGCATAATCATCAAAAGGCTAATCTGGACGGAACCTCAACACCTTTCTCTTGTGATTTTCCTGAAAAAAGTGATAAGACATCATCCAGAATAGCTCTCAGGTCAAAGCACACTGCCTCAAGCTCAAGTTTACCAGATTCAATCTTTGCCTGATACAGAACCTCATTAATAAGAGACACTAGAGATCTACCACTTCCCTGTGTAGTTCTTATGTAATCTTGTTGAGTAACATCTAGATCTGTGTCCATGAGCATATCCAACATTCCTAGTAAGCAGATATATTTAAGATAATGATCATTCTCTTCCTCTTACTTGATACCAATCAAAATGATTATCCAGCTTAATGTATAATAGACAAACAACCAATATAGCAGAACAAGCAGTCTTACCTAAAACACCATTCATGGGGGTCCGGATTTCATGTGAAACAGTGGCAAGAAACTACACCAAATTGAAAGTTCATTAGATACTGGAAAAATGCTCTTGGCCCACCAAAACTTAGCAAGTAAAAGCACCATATACCTGTGACTTTGCAACATTTGCTGCTTCAGCACGTTTTTTGAGCTCCATCATATCATGATAATCATCCTCAACTCTGGCAGTTCGACTCATTGTAGCATGGAATATATGCCTCACTAGCAATACAATAACAAGAGTACCAATTGAGGTTGATATTGCTTGCCACGGCCAAGGTGGTTTATGTTTGAATCTGTATTTGAAGTTAAACTTTGTCAGATTATATAATAGGACTAGAACATATGGTCAAAATACCAAATCATGTAAGAAACTCTCTATTGTGGTGGAGACAGTACTCCAGGTTCCAGTAATAACATGATCGCAGAATTTCTACAAATCATTATTCCCTTCCATTGAATTATAAAAAAATGCTTAGGAGTACATACATTGGGACAGTAACCTGAAAAGGACTAGTATAAGACTAAAGAGAAAATACAATTACCGGCATCGCATCTCATGCTTTCGGAATGGATCTCCAAAGCTAAGGGTACTAACATGCTCAAGACCCTCATGTGAAACATTTGAACCCTACATGCTGATTGGATTGGAGAAATTCGTTGTATCAAATACATTTAGTTTGCTTGCTTGCTTGCAAGCTGATGAAGTAGCTTTTCTACGAGTGACTCAATGTCAAAGACACCGCCAAGGCACCTGCTTGGAAGAAGTATGAACTTCAAACTTGTCTATTATTCAACTTCCTCATGAACTTCAGTCTGAAATACAAACTTAAAAGACAAAACACAACTTCATTTAGTTCTCCAATATAACTGTAGGTGAATTCAGCTTGGTTTCTGCAATTCACCAACTCAAAGGTTTTCATTGCCAAAGGAAAGATAACTCAATCAAGGAACTTTCAAAATCCTGTCAGAGTAGTCCAAATTTTTTTTGTTCTTTTCAATATGTATGTTACTCGTTTAAAATCATAATACCCCCCACCCAAGATTTTTGGGCTGCTGAAGGAGCATGAAGGTTCAGTACTAAAGTCAGTAATGAAAATCATCTTACAACATTCACCGGCCTCCATCCATTTTCTCAATTAGAAAACTATTACTAAGAATATACAAGTTGAGATTACTGGAATACATAAGGTAATCAAGTTAGGGCTGGTCAAATTTAACCCGCGGATCGGATCGATCCGTCGATCCGATCCGATCCGATCCGAAATTTTCGGATCGGATCGGATCGAATTAAGTGGGACGGTTTTTTAAATTAACTAGATCGGATCGGATCGGATCGACGGATCGATCCGATCTGATCCGAAATGATCCGAATGAAACCCTAACTATTTCAGATTTTCATTCTTTCTTCGTTTGCAGCCGCCGTCCCTCTCCCTCCCATAGCTCAGCAAAATTTCTTTTCATTTCTACTCCCTCTCGGTCTCTGCCTCTGCCTTCATTCCCCGATTTTGTCATCAGTTTTCATTGCTCCTGCTAGCTCATACTAAGGTTGATGATGATTCACCTCTTTATCCCTATTTTCTACTTTGCAAAATTTTGTTTTTGTGTATGCAATTAATGGAATATATGCACACAGCGAATCAGAATTTTGATTGATTTTGTATTGCCGTTCGTAATTCCTGCCTAAATTTATCTCTGATGCTCTTGATTTGGCGAAGCTCTTTCTCTGTTTCTATTGGTTCTGGTTCATGCATGTCAATGTGGGTGTGTGGTTTTGTAGTTTATCTGGATCAAATGTTTCGGATTGTGAATCTGATTACTGTGTTTTGCGCGTTTACAATGCTTGGATCTGCTGAGTTTAGGGTTTCCAACTTCCACAATTCTACACGAGGAATTCTTTTTTTGGTGATTTTGGGGTTCTTTTTTTGTTTTGCAATGGTTTATTGATCTTCTTGGTTTTGATTTCCATTGCTGGCTGTTGCCTTAATGGGATTTGAGGGAAAATTTTTGGTGGGTTTTTGAAGTTAATTGCTAAATTTTGTGATTTGCAATTTTCCAAATATTGTGGAATGTAGTTCAGTAGGTACCGAATGAGGTGAGTAATGGGTTTCTCTGGTTTTATCTGGAGATGAGAAGTTTGGGTTTTGGAACATTAATGTGCAGTCATCCATGGTTGTATGCATGTCCTGCACATGGTGCCTTTGATTTTGTCATATGTGCGTGATCTAAGCTTAGTTTCCTTATTTAATTTGCTGGTTGCATTCATGCATGCCCATGGATAGAAGGAAGCAAATGAGATAAAGTAGCAATACTGATTATTATAGTAGTAATATTAGTAAATGGATGGGGATGATGATGATGGATGGCCAAAATTATTGAGTGCATATTTATCTTATCTTAACCACGTTTTTCACCAACATTATTAGATCTTCATATTGGTGGAATTAATTACTACTTTACTTTAGCCAATTTGATGTGTGGTTTGAATGATTCAAATTGCCAAAGTGGAGTAGGTAAACGTAAACCCCCCAAAAAACAAAAGAAAATTTGTCTTCAAAGTTTGGTTAGTGACTTGACGTAAGAGACAGATGGTTTGAATGTTTGCAATCTGCATAGAAATTTCTTTCAAGAAACTAATCCAGCAGGCACTTTTTCCTTTTTCATTTTTTTTTTCAAATTCACCAAAGAAATCAGTAGTACTCCATTACATATGTCATCACGGGTAGGGAGACTGTTTGGAAATGGGAAATGATCACTGTTACATGTAATAGAGTTACATTGGCAGTGATGTTTTTCTTTAGTGGGATTTACTTCCATAGAGATAGAGTTCCTCATTTTAAGTATGAAATTCTTCCACTGGTTTGGTAGTTGTGACTAGCATTGACTCTCAGTTAACTGTTGTGAATAGGGAAATTGAGCTACTATGTGACTGGCTGACTGCTCGGCTGTTCTGTTTAATTAACTAGCTGTTTGCAGTGCATAATGGAAAATCTACCACCCTGTTCAAACTAATCATTTTGCTTCATGCATGATTGTATATTAATAATAAAATATTATATTCTATGAAATGGTTGCAGCAACATTGTGGGCTTGAAGTGTTGACAGGGCTTTCTTTGTATTACTATTAAGAAAGCCCTCAAAACATACATATGATCTGTTCGTGAAATTGTTGACAGGGCTTCCTTTGTATTTTGTCACAATTGAAAGCGTTACCATGACTTGAAGTGTGGAAATTCTCTTTTTCTCTGAGTGGTAATTTTTGTGGATGCCTTGAATCTTGATTTGATTAACATTTGCCACTTAGACAGCATTTGAATTTGACTTAGACAGCATACTCTGGCTTTCATACTGGTTGATGATTGTGAATATAATATTTACTTGATTTGATTGGAACTGTTTCTTTTCATGATTCTTGGTCCCTTCAAAGCAATAATTAGACCCAAAAGAAAAGAATTTTATTTGAACTTACAAAAAAAGTGTAGGACATGTTTGTATTTTGTTAATGGAAGTGGGACTTCTTAAAAATGTCCTTTGTAACGTTATGGGATGACCTTATTCCTAAAGCATTGATTGCGAAGGTGATTAAGATGGGCTGGTGTTACTTTTGTTTAGCGTCCAGTTGGACCTTGTAAGCTGTTGACAATAGCTTGTTCTTTGTGTTCTTTTTGTAGAATTGTGCTATTAGGTTGTGTTTTGATTTAGAATCGTGCTTTTGATAGTTTGGAGCAATTTGGAGTTGAAAGTTTGACTATGGTGTGTTGTGCCTATTTTGTTTTAGATGTCAAGCATTG
The DNA here is from genome assembly GCA_020080225.1 of Gynochthodes officinalis. NCBI lineage: Eukaryota > Viridiplantae > Streptophyta > Magnoliopsida > Gentianales > Rubiaceae > Gynochthodes > Gynochthodes officinalis. Next base: position 35,144,563 of record CM034623.1, on the reverse strand, counting down.
GAGATGATATTCGTACGACAGCTGAGAGCAGTGAGCAATTTGGAATTCCCACGAGAAATCAAACTTCAAGCACCCAAGGGGAATTACTATCATTGCTTCTGTTGATGTTCCGAGTGGAAAACAATACTAATTGTCTTGTTTTTCTATTTAATGTATCTGGACATGAAGGGTTGTTTGTATCAGGATATGATTCTTGTCATTGTCAAGCTTTTTTTCTGTTTTGTTGGGCATTTCTAGAGTAGAGCATGAGTTCACAAGGTTGGGTTTGTGCTTGTTAGAGTTGTAGATATCCCATTTTGATGATCACAGCAGTTGATATTATACTTGCTACTGTGAATGTGCTTATTCTGCTCATACATTATCTTATCATTCCTCCTTCATCCCCTTGCCCGTACAGAAGAAAGGAAACAATCCCATGAGAAATAAATAAGGAATTAGAATCTAAAGTGTATGATTTTTTATATATATATGCTGAAATCTCTGGTATTTGATGTTGAATTTTGTTGAAGCCCATTGAGGTGTGCAACGAAGTGAATGCATGGGCTGAAAAGGATCAAACGGATCCACAAAAAAAAAAAAAAAACCGGATCAAACGGATCGATCCTATTGACTACGTTTTACCGTTCCATATTGAGATAGGTTAGTGCTGTATAGCTTAAAATGGTGGTCATGCACTTGCACTTGAATCATCTGTCCACCAGAAGTTATTCTCAGCACGCAAGGATCTGCACCATAATATCTGTTACTCCATTTCTTTATGACTCTAAACCCAGCAATAACTCAATAATAAAATATTTGAAGTCCATCTTTTTTACAACCCCAGATTCTTATTGTTGTTCATAAATTGTTACAGCTGCCTCCATCTACCAGTTCACTTTTGGTAGGACATGAAGATGGCAATTTGTCGGAATCAAGGGAAGGTCAGAATGACTATAGCAATGTAGTCGGTGCCTCTTCTTGCGTCCAAACCACCTTCAGAACCCCCATTGAGGGCTCAACTTGGCCGCTCAGAAATGCCGTTCAGAATTCTGGCAGAAATTTTTCTCTGCAACCAGCCATGACTCCATCCGAGAGAAGTGAACCAGATGCTGCAGATCTTGAACAGGAAAATATAAATCCCAATTTCTCGAACAATCATTCTTCTGAAGCATCATTAGGAAGATTACAGCTTCCTCAGTCTGCTTGTATAGCGTCACTTCAAAAGGAGATGGAAAGCATACAAGAGGCCAAAGAGCAAACTATGAAATTTTACGAGGATGTGGTTGGTTTCTTTGTTTCTTCTTGTTGTCTTTTACTCTTAACATCTAGTCTTGAAGTAAACCAAATTTTTACAATTATTTTGCAGAAATTACAACTCGAATGAGAGCGTGAGAAAGAGATCATCAGAAAAAAAAAAAAAAAAAACCGGATCAAATGGATCGATCCGATCCGATCCGAAAATTGATCCGGTCCGATCCGAACTTTATTTCGATCCGATCCGATCCGATCCGAAAATTTTCGGACCGGACCGGATCGGGTCGGATCAGGGGTTTTGAACACTCCTAAATCAAGTGATTGAATCCAAACTACATACCCATTGGTTGCCTTTGTTCTCTCATCTGGTGTTGCATTGGTGGGTAGTTTCGTGTTGTAAACAGCAAAAGTCAATATTACACCAAGACAATTTGATTTGATTAGCCTGAATGGAGCAGTGAGTACACCCTTTTCTGTAAGCATTGAATTCGTGACATCAAAAAAAATCCTATTTTTCTCTATCCCTAAGCTATAATAAGAAAGTTAGATACAACTTAGAATGTATTACAATTGGCACAATGTAAAACAGATAGAAGTTAGCGTAGGTGTAGCTGGGATTCTAACAAAAACAGCATGCAAATGATGCTCTAATTTTACCTTATTTATTTATTAAAAAAACTGGAAAGACTAAAAATATAATGCCACATAAAGTTTACCTCTCTAGAAAGCAATCCGAGGATATAACATGGGCAATAGTATCCTGAGCAAAGATGACAGGAGCATATTCCTCTTGAACTGGGGATGGCTCAGGGACTTCGGAACTGTACTCATCCTTATGAATAGGGGTATGTTCAATGCTATTCATTCTCTTTATAGTCTAGCCTTGTTGCTTCTCAAATTGCTCTCTTTTAGATTGGAGCACCTTTACGGCATATGCCACTCCACTAGTAAGAGGTCTCTCAAAGACTTTTGTGTACCTCGCAAATGTCATTTGCGAGTTCAATAAGTTAGATTGTTCCTTCATGGGAGGATTCCCAAGATCAAAGGGAAAAAATGGAAACTTAACTACAGTAAGAGAACACAAGTCAATAATCAAATATGAATAATAAATAGCCAGATTAAAAACAAGATGTACATTAAAGCTCACATTGAGTAGCTAGATAGAGATAACTCGAATCTGATCACAACAACTAATGTCTCCCCCGATGTGTCCAAGAGAACAAAAATGTTTAAAGAAACCAGTTACCAGCTCCCAATTAACTTGAAACATTATTTCCTGTAGCATCAATGGAGATGAGCATTTACCTGATCAATTACAGACGGATTCTTGCTATGGTAGAATGTTGAAATTAAAATAGACATGGCCTTGATGTGATTCATAATAACATTGAAGTGATCCAGTAACATTCTAGCCCTCTCATCGCACATACTGGGCGTAGTTAGATTAGGCCCAGTTTCTTCCTACTTTCTTGGGCCCAATATACTGGGAGTAGGGATGATGGATCTTAGAACTCTTCCCTGACATCTTCTCTCATAGTTTCATCCATATATGCTCTCCATCAGCAAGCAAACCAGTCTTTGAGGTCATTACTCCACCATTACTTATCCACAACATCAAAATCAAAGACACAAACCAGTAACATAGCATCAAAATTAGATGCCCCACCTTTAGCTCAAATCCAATAACATGGAGTAGACTCATCCAAAGACAGTAGCATGAAACAGTTGAACTTCAAACAGTACCCAATTCAACCTTTTTGAAGCTCCTACAATTCTGGAAGTTTCAACAACTTTGCCAAACCCGCCCTCCTTCACTCAACAACTGTCAAATATTCAGAAGCTATCTACTTTTCTTTAACAGCATCATTCAAACTTGGAAGCAAATAACAAGAATAACAAGGAAAATGAGCCCACTGACCTCATAAATCAGGAGATAATTAGGCTGATAAGAACTAAGAAGCCAAAAATGATTCTATCTTATCCACGCAAATTGCCCGCCAGAAGGAGGACCCAGAATTGAGGAAGATAAGAAATCCCACCCAAACAACCAAGCAAGAATGAAGGAATCCCCAAGATTCCAACTTTTTCCATTTACATAAGAGAATTTTGGTTTTTATCCTAGTCCTCATCAAGTGAAAATGCAAATGCTGCCACTCAGCAAGAAAATCACGTCTTTTTCCTAGTACTAAAATAGTGCTACTTCTCTTCAGAAAAAAAAATAATGCTATTGTTAGTCTTGGCATCACAATTCATGACTGCCTACTTTTGCTTTCCCTGTGTTCATTCACACCTTAATTTATCCAAAATCAGAAAGATTCATAATTCGCATCCATGTTTTTCCTTTTTCCTGTTTCCTTTTTGGATTTCCATTTTTCAGCATACAACCCTCTATGGCTCTATACGCTTTTCAACACATATTTTTATGTTTTTTTAATGTTTTAAAATAATTTTGGTCATAAACAAGCATGAAAAAACGTTCTCAAACTCCATTATAGGGCTGGTTATTCGGTTCGGTTTCGGTTTATTTGGTTTATTCGGTTCGGTTTATTCGGTTTGACATTTTGAAACCCCTACCCGAAAACCGAACCAAAAACCGAATAAATCGAACCGAATTTCTTATTCGGTTTTTGATTCGGTTCGGCTTGAACCGAATAAAACCGAATAAGAAATTCAGTTTCTTATTCGGTTTATTCGGTTTCTTATTCGGTTTGGTTAACCAAATAAACCGAATTTCTTTTTTTTTTCCCTTTTTTTCTTTTTTTTTCAAAACTTCACAAATTTTTTTTTTTCAAAACTTCACAAATAATTCGGTTTGAAACCTTCACAAATAATTCGGACGAGGATCAAAATTGCAAAAATGACAAAAATGAGCAAGCCCCAGCCCTAATTGGATAATTGGATTTGTATTTTTTTATTTTACAAATTATACCCATCAGAAATGAACAAAATTATATAAAAATCATAATTTAATTTAATTTAATTTATTTTAACTAACAACAAATATAAATCATTTCAATTACATCCTTAAAGTATATTTTTTTTCTTTCAATTAAAACTTGTTATTTTATTGCTTATTTAGTTTAACTGTTTAAATTTGTAATTGTAATATAAAAATCATTTGCTTATTGTAATTATTAATTTATTAGTGTTATAACTTATAAGTTATAATATATAAGTATTATGCTATTAATTATTAGCCTATTAGGCATTAGCTAAGTTAGTACTTATTAGTTATTACTCAAAACTAAGATAGTATTATCTAAGTTAATGCTTAGTTAGTAATTTAGTACTTATCAGTGTTAACTAAGTTGGTATTAACTAAGTTAGTACTTATCAGTGTTAACTAAGTTAGTATTAACTTATGTATATTAAGTATTACTCAACACTAAGTTAGTATTAAATAAGTACTAACTAATTTAGTGTTTAGTTCGTTAGTAAACTTAGTACTTATTATTCATTAATCATTATTAGTTATTAACTTATTACTATAGCTAAGTTAGTATTAAATAAGTACTAACTAATTTAGTGTTTAGTTCATTAGTAAACTTAGTACTCATTATTCATTAATCATTATTAGTTATTAACTTATTACTATAGCTAAGTTAGTATTAAGTATTAACTAAGTTAGTACTTCTTAGTATTATAAGTTTAACTAGGTTAGTATTTAGTTGTAATAATAATTACTTGATTAATAATAACTAATTATAAGCATTAATTATCATGATATTTGACTCGATTTAAATACGTATAATTGATTTGCAAATCATAAATAATTTAGAATTTTGAATAAATAACCGTTAGTAAATATTATATAGTTATAATTGATTACTCAAAGACTCAACACTTAGGCATTTAATAGTTAATACTTAGTAATCACTTAGTTAACAACAATAAGTTATTAATTATTGATTATTATATTGAATAATTGATGATATAATAAATCTATGATATTTGATTCTAGTTAAATATATAAAACATAATAATCGCATGCTTAACATTTTAACAACTTTGTCAACTTATGCATTATTTTATTTTTCTTTATTTGTAATTTGATATTTCATATTTCTTTAACTTTTAAATAAATTGATAAATTAAAATTATAGTATAAACTATAAATTGTTTATTGTTTAGTAATTAGTAATATATAGTTATATACTATATTAATATTACTATATAATTATATATTCATTATATTGTCCATTATCATTAATATCTACACATGATAAATTTTATAATAACAATAAATTAATTATACAAAAATATATATACATAACTACAAAGTCTATAATGACTTTATAAAATATAAACTATAAACTATAACTATAAAATAACATATATTTATACAAATATACAAATATTTAATTACATATATTTATACAAATATACAAATATAAAATAACATATAAAATAACTATAAAATAAAAATATACATATATTAAAATAACTACAAAAAAAATATATACATATATATAAAATATATTTATAAATTATAAAATTCGGTTTACTCGGTTTATTCGGTTTATTCGGTTTATTCGGTTTATTCGGTTTTTCGGTTTTCTTATTCAATTTGGTTTCCTTATTTGATTCGGTTCCTTATTCGGTTCGGTTTATTCGGTTCGGTTCGGTTTTCAGAACCCCAAACCATAAACCGAACCGAAAACCATATAACTAATTCGGTTCGGTTAAAACCGAACCGAATAAACCGAATAAAATTTCGGTTTGGTTTATTCGGTTTTTCGACTCGGTTTTTTCGGTCGGTTTATTCGGTTTAACCAAACCATGACCACCCCTACTCCATTACTTATTTGTTTGCCAGTTTATCTTTTCTGCTTCCAATTTCACCAGCCATACAACATACAAACACAATTTAGATGTAAAAAAGAAAAATTAAAAATAGAAAACAAGTGCACCCAAACATTATAGTAAAATTAATATGGGGCATCAAATGAGGAGGAGATGCCCTTTTGTTTCTTGTGGTAATATTATTGGATATTGGTTCCCATTTGGTGGTAGTAGTGGTAGTGTTAGTGGTAGTGGTAGTGGTAGTAGTAGTGGTGGTAGTGGTAATAATAGTAGTCGTAGTCATAGTATTTGTAGTAGTCGTGGTAGTGGTAGTGATAATGGTAGTGATAATTGTAGTAGTAGTAGTAGTAGTAGCAGTCGTAGCGATAGTAGTAGTAGTGGTAGTGGTAGTCGTAGTCATAAAACAGTGAGTATTACCACCACCGCAACTACCACTACTACTACAACTTCTTGATTGAAGTTTTTTTTTCTTAATGAGATGAGATGCTAATCATTAAAATAGTGAGCATTACTTGTCACATTTAAACCGTGAGTATTACTACTACTACTATTATTACTACCACTACCACTATCACTACCATTACTACTCACTGTTTAAATGTGACAAGTAATACTCAATGTTTTAATGATTAGCATCTCATCTCATTAAGAAAAAAAAAACTTCAATCAAGAAGTTGCCTAAAACAAAAAATTTAAAATAATGCAAGGTTGTAGCAATACGGACCCTAATCTATTACTCTTACACTAAAATGTTATAAATACTAGGATTGTCTACTTCATTTGAACAAGTCATTACAACACGCAGATCAAAATGAAGCAAAGACCAAAAAAATAGGGAAAAAATAGGTATACTATAAATAGTGTCCGATTAAAGAAGTTTTTCAAGGTAGAAAACAATGGTTAATCACATCAGACGAATTATATAGTCAACTAGCTTTTCCATGCAAGCACAATGAGTCGACGGCGGCAGAATACTATAGATAGATTCGCGCGAGGAGATGGTAGGATTTGTGACGGTCTAAGGAGATTAAGGAAGAGATAACGGGTTTACAAGCAATTTTTTTTTACATCCAATCCGTCATCCATGGGGAAGGGCTCCAAGGTATCTTGGTGTCTATTACCAAAATTATGAACCAAAAATAGACACAGCCAATAGAGGATGAGGAAATTAAAAATTTACTATTTAAATACACCCAATAAAGCTCTCGGATCTGACAGAATGACTCTTTTTTTTCCAATCTTATCGAGAGATTATTGAAGTAGATATTTGTAGTGATGTTAGAAACTTTTTCTCTCACAAGAAAATGTTTAAACAAGTGAATCATACCTTAATTACTCTCATTTCAAAAATTAGGAGCCCCGCATCAATTATGTACTATCGACCTATTAGTTTGTACAATGAAGCGTACAAAATTATATATAAAGTTGTGGTTGAAAGATAAAAAATCTCTCTACATGCATTAGTCCAAATCAAGCAGCTTTTATCTCAAAAATACAGATTTTAGATAATGTGGTGGTAGCTCATGAATGCATCGATACTTTATACTCTAAGACAAAAGGGCAAATGGTACATGACATTAGAGTTTGATATGACTAAGGCTTATGATAAGGTAGAATGGAATTTCACGTGTGTCGTACTTAGAAAAATGTAGTTTTTCATATTCAGATCGATTGGATTAGGAAATGCATTGCCTCTTCCACCTTTTCAATCGATATCAATGGGAATCAATGTGGGTATATTGAGCCTACATAAGGGATTAGGCAAGAAGAACCACTTTCACCTTACCTGTTCTTAATAATCTTTGAAAATTTTACGAGCATGATCGCACACACTAGCAATCAAGGTAAATATTGGGGGAATGATAGTGTGTAGAAAGGGACCCCCAATCACTTATTATTTACAGATGATTATCAGTAATTTTGTGAAGCAGATGTAGACCAAGCAAGGAAGATTAAGGCACTACTGGCCCAGTATAGCAAGTTTTTGGGGCAATTGGTTAATTTTGACAAGTTCTCAATTTTCTTTAGTAGGAATATATTCTAGGAGAACAAAGCAGCGATATGCCAAATTTTAAATGGGGTCTAGAAAAAGAAAAAGGCAAAATATTTAGGTCTACTTAAACATATAGGTATATCTAAAAAGGAAGTTTTTGCCTATGTAGTAGACAAAGTGCAAAAGCGAATAAAATGGTGAAAAAATAGATATCTTAGCCTGGTAAGTAAAGAAGCATTAGTAAAAGCTGTGATTGATGTTCTCCCAACATATGTTACGGCTTGCTTCAAACTTCCTCGCAATGTGTGTCAAGATATGGTCAGAAACATAGCCATTTTTTAGTGAGGCGAACAAGCTGAAGAGAAGCCAAAAATCCACTAGAAAGCATGTAAATATTTAACTATTCTTAAGGTAGAGAGGGGCTTAGTTTTAAGAACATACAATTGTTTAATACTACTTTGATTGCTAATTATGGCGACTCATTACATAACTTAATCTCCTTTCAAGTAAGGTATTCAAGGCCAAGTACTTTTCAAAAAGTGATTTATTGATAGCTCCTTAGATAGGTAATTTATCTTGGTTGTAAAAGAGTTGACTGGAAATACGATACATTTTATAGAAAAGACAATTTTCTAAGTGAACGATGGCAAATTCATTAAAATATAAAAACATTTATGGATTCTAAACAGTCAAGAAAAGAAAATTATTCAAAAAATCTCTTCTCAGTCATAGTTTACGTGTAAAATTCATAATGGCTGTTGTTTTGCTATGTGTCAGCATTAAAATGGCAAGATGGTTCAGAAGCAATGTTTGCCACGTGGCAAAAAGTGAACGATCTCCCAACCACTTATTATTCCATCTCCCAACAAAATAAAATAAAAAATAAAATTGCCCAGTGCTTATCAACTTGAGTGACATTTTGGAGTGGGGGTAACATATCAATTTTTAAATCATGCATGGGCTGCCCTAACCAAAATTCCAAACGAAAGGAGAGGTCTTTTTCACTTTTGCACCATATTTATACATGCATACATAAAAAAAATGTGGAGGTTAATTTTAAAGTAATCATAGGCTTACGTAAAGACCACCATTTGGCCTCAGTGGAGCCACTCAAATTGATAGATAATTGTCCTCGAAATAGGGACGAAGCCATAAATTTTACTCAGGGTGGGCTAAGAGTGACATTCTCCTATTCTCTTATTAGTCAAATAAGTTTAAATTTTCTTCCTTCCAAAGCATGTATTCGTTTCATTTTCACCTATATTAGGTAAAAAGAAACACTTGATAACTTCTAAAAAAAATAAAAAGAAAAAGAAAAAGGAAAAGGAAAAGAAAGCAATACCTGATAGGAAGTGTTGCATTTGAATTGCTATAAAACTTTTCAAGTTAATCAAGTGCCTCTTTGTACTTGCATCCAATCAAGAATAACTGAAATAATATGAAAATAGTTGATTTCAAACATAAATACTCTAACCATAAATAATAAGATTAACCAATTCATGTGGATAAAAGCAACATACAAAAGCTGCTTGCATGGTCTGAGCACAACATAGTTACATAAATACAATATGATATACGTGCAATTTTCCAAAAATATTGATAAATTATCTACAAGTTATGTTCATTAACCAAAAAGATATATCATGTTAGATTGTTTACATTACAATCAACCAAAAAGAAAGACTCCTAGTCCTAGAATATTTAATCTTTTAAAAGTGAAGCCAAACAACTCAAAAGAATTGTGACCTGCATTCTTTTGTTGAAGCAAATTCTTCGCCATAGAAACAATATAGTATCAATTTAGGAAAACAAACTTTTTATCAAGTATCAAAACAAACTTGTTTTCTTCTAGACTTTGTCTAGACTCCTCTCAGTTCTATCTCTCAATTTCTTTCTCTCTATCTGTCTATTAGAAATAGTTTCTCACCCTTTATTTATAACCAACACAATAATCAAAACCTACTTTGATTTAAAATCTAATAACCTAAATCCAATTATAAATAGGAAAACCAAAAACAGCTTATTTAATAATATTATAAATGAATGAATCCTATTTTAAATATGAATTTCTAAATATATTAAATTTAGTTTAATATGCCAACAATACCTCCCTTAAACTAATAGAAGGGTAGTGACATTGATGTACAAGAAGTTCAGCAAACTCTTAAAATAGTAGAAACTAATTTGAAAAAGGCCGAAAGAAAGAGACAAATAATCCTATTTATAAAGACAAGGGGACACAGTTCACAATTCTTAGTGAAGCATTTGGGGGTGCGAAAAGTGAGGTACAACCATTGGTGACATATAGTAATGTCACATTTAAATGGGAAAACACTGCAGATTAAACTTTAAATCAATCTCAAAATACTCAAAATTGTTTATCTCGTGTTGGATCAAATGCTTATTCTGCATTTAGATCTCTTTCTCCCTCTTCCTATTACATCCAATTGAAAAGAAACTAATACTCCATCTAAGTAACTCTAACTTTTGTACAAATTTTGTTTATTAAAAAGGTGAGAATTTTTTTTTTTTTGAGTGGTTGATTTTAGAATTTTAGTCGTCTACAACTATGAAAATAAGACGTAAGTGTGACATTTCATTTAAAGAAAATTGAATTCCATTACATGCATTTGAGTGTGCCAAGATAATTTTTTTAAAAAAAATTATCACAATTTGTGCTACAATTTCCCAATTTGGTTGTTGATCAAAACATAACTCTGACTATTCGTGAAAGTTATAATCAAAATGAAACACACCATATGGAAATGATGATCAAATTTACGATAATTCAATATTCAATTAGTAGAGTCGAAGCAGACATCAATCATATTGTAATCAAAGCCGAACCTGCCAATATGGCCGCATAAATATTTGCCCTCATCACAACTATTATCTTGGCAATCAATGTCCTAGGTACATAAAACACAATGGCCAAGGGAATGGACGGCTGAGAAGACGGTTGTAGATTTGGCCATAGCAGAATAGTTGGAACATCGAGAAGTTGGTAGGGATTAGAGTGTTATGTAGTTAGAGAGGTTTATTCGTTCAAAAGTAACATAGCAGTTTCATCACTTTCAACTGGTTAGATTTTTTTGGATATCATTAGTATATAGGTATCTGGTTAGACTGTGTTAGTCTTAGTCGAGTTGCCGAATTAATGAGAGTCCAGTTTATTGGACCAATGATGTATTTGTTAACTTTTTGACAAAGTTAATAGAATTAACGTTTTTGAGGGAAAAAAAAATTAACTGAACAGGGATCGCTTGATGCAGCTTTGAATCTTTGATCTCAAAACTTAGTTTTGCTCTTTCCATTTTGGCGACGACAGAATTGCATAGCATGCAGTGTCATTTAGTAAAGAAATAACAGACTACTTGTGAATAAGAAAATAGATGAGTTATAGAAAATTTCCACTATTTCAATCGCTTATTAAGAATATGCAAGTCGAGTGATTTAAACGTTATGAATTTGATTCTGAGTAGCTGCACATTATGTTGAAATTTCCAGTTCCCTAGAAAGTTTGATAATTAGACACGGCGTGCTGTGAACTCATGGTACAGCCGGATTTGCCCAGTTGTATACTGCAGCCAAAGTATTTGCTATTTGTGGTCCTATGTTCAGGGGTGCACTCAATTTGTTACCCTCTAATTTTTTCCAAATTATTTTATGTTGATGCAGGATTTTGACCAAGCTTTCCGGGCTTTGAAAATGGATCATTAGGCAAATAGGCAGGCTTATGGAGGAGTTGAATGGGCCACTGACCCAACCCGCTGTCAATGACAATTAGAACATTAAGGGTATATTTGGATGAGAGGTTTCTAATGCAAATAGAAAAAAGTAACTTATTTTCTCAAATAAAAATATCACACTTTAAACACATTTTTATTTCAAAATTTAAAATTTAAAATTTTTCACTCAAATTCTTTTCGCATAATTTGAAAAAAATTTCCCTCTCATTTTTCCCTATAAAATACTTTTTCTATAAAAAAAATACCCACTAAAATTTTTACACAAACTAATACAACTTTTTTCAAATACATCACACTCCAAACATACCCTAAATCTTAGGCTAAGTTTGGACAAGTTATTTTTATTTGCAAATGAGTAAAAAGTTAACTTTTTTTAAAAAAAAAAAAACCAAACACATTTTTATTTCAAAATTTAAAATTCAAAATTTTTCACTCAAATTCTTCTCACATAATTTTAAAAAAAAATTTCTCCAATTTTTTCCCTCCAAAATATTTTTTCTATCAAAAAGTACTCACTAAAATTTTCACACATTCTAATACAACTTTTCTCAAATATATCACACTCCAAATGGAGTTTTAGAGTTTTGAAATAATAAATACTATCATATACTAATATTGTAAAATTACTGATTAATCAAGGAGTTGAAATTTTTAAAACTCGATGTATAAAATACAAAGGTTGTGCATTAGTTGAAAGATTTGTCCTATGGATTCAAACCTACCACCCCTGCTTCCTTTATGGATGGCTTGGACGGCTTGCAAATTGTACAGGTGCGTGCTTGATTAAACAAGGGATGTGGATCAAATGGAAACCCCCTCTCTACAGACAAGTAAAGTTGAACACGGATGGCTCTAGTGTGAATGGTCGAGCTTTCAGTGGAGGAGTCCTCAGAGACTCATGTGGCTCCGTTATCCTTGCTTACTCAATAAACTTTGGGGCAGGCACTAACAATTGGGCAGAGGCTAACGCTATTCTCTTTGGTCTTAAATTGTGCCAGGAAAAAGGGATAGACGTACACTGTGTTGAGTCAGACTCGAATATTATAATTCAAGGCTTAAACAAGGGCCACAAAGTGCCATGAACTGTCATCCCTTGTATCTACCACATCCAACAAACTAGCAACACTATTACGTTTATCCATACATATCGGGAAGGGAATAGAGCGGCTGATTTCTTAGCAACATATGCTCATAGTCATGAGGATGCACAAAATTTTGGTAGGGTAGGTTCCCTACCAGGGAATGCCAGAACAATTGTTACGATGACATACATGGGTTGCCCACTTTTAGAGGATGGTAAACCACTACTATATGTGTGGTATTTATGGTTATTGTTATATATTTGTTGTGCTGGTTCTGATAAACAGGATTTGCTCTATCTACAAAAGAGATGCTACCGAAATTTCTGCAGATTTTATATTGTTTATAGGCTTAGCCTATACACTATCTATTTGTATAGATCGCAGGATCCTACTTACTCTTTTATGTTATGCTAAATCCCTATGTGGTTAGGCTATACCCTGTTTTTGGTTTTGGTTATAGGTTCAGCCTATACGTTACCTACTTGTATAGATCGCAGGATCCTAGTTAGTTTCCTTTATGCTATACTATGCTACTTACTCTCTATGTGGTTACCCTACCACTTGTTTGTATGACTACTATTACTATTAATAAAACGCTACTAATGGACGAGTTTGTTCACTAGTAAGCCGTACTGTGTTTGCAGTGCGTTTATTAAAAAAAATAAAAAATAAAAAATAGAGATACGGCCAGAATCAATTTTAGATCAATTCCTCAATTATGTGAAAATCTCATCATTTTGTTTGAAAATTTTCATCCAACACTAATTTTTAGTTTTTTACCATGTTACATTACGATGGTTTGGATATGTGCGTAAAAAAATTTTGAATGCATCAATTCAGTATATTATTATTATTATGTAAATAACATCAATGGTTGATTCCAAATTTTGACTTAGTTTTCATAAGGTTTTCCCCCCTGGATCCAAGCAAGAAATTAAAAAAAAAAAAAGAATCAACATCACGTTTGAATCCATTCAAAGCCACAATTGCTCCAAAATAAGCTAAGGCAATTCTTTTTCTCTCTTTTCTTTTTCCACATTTTTTTCATTTTTTAAAATTTTTTTTCTCATATCCCACAACCCTTATTCTTGTATACCGCTATCTTCAATCAATTTTACCAACCTCTTCTCCAATTACTTTCTACTAATTATCTCTTGTTTATCAAAAAATATGTATATTTAGAACTCTTCAAAGAGCCATTTAGGATAGTAAATATACAACAATTAAGTATAAAAGGAAACTAAATGAGGTTTTGTTAAAAAAAAAAAAAGGAAGGAAGAAGTTGTGATTTTCTCCCCTTTTTTCAATTTAGGTTCAAAAGGGACAATAAGGATGTAATTTTCAAAAAGACTGGTTGTCCAAAAAAGGCCATATACCATCATATTTAAAACAAATCAATCGTCTAAATATTCTAACTTGGAATGTAATAAAGTGTTAGGTGGCCCTCCCCCTTGTGAACGTTGGAAGCATTGGGCCCAACCCATTGTGGAAGACTTCCGTTTCCTGTATGCATAAAGAACGACTTCCATTTTCTGTACGCATAAGGAATGACTCATACAGACCTTCAGTTTGCCTATAAATAGAAAGCAAACCAAAGGCTTTGACAAGTATCACAACACAAATCTTCTTCCTAGTTTTCTTTTCTCTTTAGTATTCCTTTCCAATAGAATTCCCTATTGGTGATTGGAAAGATACTTTGTAAATTTCTCCACATATTAGTGAATTTAGTTTCTTCTCCGGTCGTGGATATAGGTCATATTGACCGAACCACTTAAATTCTTGTGTCTTCTGTCCCATTTATTTTCTCTATTTTACTGTCTTTATTATTGTCTTTACAGGCTATCAGCAAATATTGGGGCTCATTTCCTAACAAATTGGTATCAGAGCGATAGATTGAAATACTTTTCGCTAGTAGGGCCCAGAGTCACTATCATCCCCGTGTGGGGCCCATAGTCACTATTCACGAGATTCGTATTTTTTTTGTAGCCATCATGACAGTAACAAAGACCTCTATTGAAAAGTTTGACCAGAGTGTTAACTTCGGTATGTGGCAACTCGAAATGGAAGCCATTTTTATTCAAGATGGATGTGAGTTAGCACTTGTGAGAGTAGAAAAGAAGGCACCGGAGATGACGGCAAAAGAATTCACAGATTTAGACAAAATGGTAGATCAGCTATTATTTTGAATCTCTCTAATGAGGTTTTGCAGGAAGTCGCCAACGAGAAGATGGCTAAAGATATGTGGGAGTGATTGAAGGCCATGTACATGAAGAAGACAGTGAAGAATCGGTTTTATTTAAAGTAGAAGTTATACATGTTAAGAATGACAGAAGGAACATCTTTACTCTCCCATCTTGATAAATTTGATTCCCTCCTTATGGATTTGGAGAATGTAGATGTTAAGATTGCAAAAGAAGATCAAGCCATATTATTGTTATGTTCCTTTCCCCAATCTTTTAAATATTTTCGTGATATCATGATGTATGGGAAATATTCTATCTCATATGATAGTATAAAATTTGCATTAAAGTCTAAAGAGAAGATTGATAGGGACATTACAGGGGAGACTAGTATTGGTCAGGCAGAGGGATTATTTGTAAGGGGAAGATATGAAAATAAGGACCTCGGTAGCAGTAAATCCAAGGCAAGATCAAAATCCAGACATAAAAATTTAACTTGTAATTATTGTAAAAAGAAAGGGCACATTAAGATAGACTGTTATAAATTGAAAAATAAGGAGAAAGGTATACAAAATAGCAGTGTCACCACAGAAACTAGTGTCATTGCAGATGAAAATGATGGCATCATGTTTGTAGCCACAGATAATCAATCAAGGTCTAATAGTGAGTGGATTCTAGATTCGGGTTGTTCTTTCCATATGAGTCCCAATAGGGATTGTTTTTCCACATATGAATTTATTGATGGTGAAGTTGTTCTGATGGGAAATAATGTTGCCTGTAAAGTTGTTGGTAAAGGTACAGTCCGGATGAAGATGCACGACGGAGTTGTCCAAACACTTACAGAGGTTAGGCATGTTTCAAATTTGAAAAAAAATCTCATCTCTTTAGGCACTCTCGATGCTCTTGGGTGCAGATATTCAGTTGAAGGTGGAGTCTTGAAGGTTTGCAAATGTGCTTTTGTATTGATGAAGGCTTGCAAGTTTAGAAGTTTATATATTTTGCAAGGATCTACTGTCACAGGTGCAGTAACAGTTTCTACATCCTTAGAAACTGACATCACCAGATTATGTCACATGCGATTGGAACACATGGGTGAAAAAGGCTTAACATTGTTAAGCAAGAGAGGCCTATTTTGTAATCAAAGTACTGGAAAGATGGACTTTTGTGAGCATTGTATCTTTGGGAAGAAGAAAAGAGTCAGCTTCAACTCTCCACCTATCCATAGAACAAAAGGTACTTTGGATTATACTCATTATGATCTTTGGGGGCCATCTTGTGTTCCATTGAAAGGAGGTGCCAGGTAGTGATAGGGCTTAAAATATTCCTTTTTCTTGTTAATATTTCTATAATATTAATTTGAATTTTAAGAGGAATTATTTGGTTTTAATATACTTTTTGTTTTAGGTATAAAAATGATGAATTGGAGGAAAAGTTGATGAAGGAAGAAAATTGAAGCAAAAAAAAGACCAAATGCTGCACAAGTCAAAGTTCAATTGGGAAAAGGAAATGGAAAAATTGATTTAGGGAAGAAGAATAAAAAAACAGCCACACAACAAGACAAAACAAAACAAGAAGCATTGAAATTGATTTCGGCAATAGAGGAAATAAGGAAAAGGCAGCCGCACAAGACAACAAGAAATACAGCAGCAATAGAAAATAAACAAATAGGAAAAGAAAATATTCGGGCAAGTCACAAAGCTGCAAAAAAAAAAGAAAAAAACCAAGTTGCAAAGAAAAGAAGAAGCATGCTGCACAACAAGAAAAGCTGCGAAAGAAGAAATGGAAGTTACAAGAAGAATTCTGGGAGACACAAAATCCAGAAAAAAAAAGGAAACAAAGGCTAAGTACAATTGGAAAAGAAACAGCCGAAGAGTAGTATCAACCAACTACAATAAGATTCTACAAGCTGAGTACAAGAAGGAAGCAACAAGGAGATAGAAGTTGAGATGAATTAGGAAGCAAAAAGAAGACAAAAATCAGGCAATAATGAAGTAAAATACGGCTGGGATTGGAACAAGAAGAAGACAAGAAAGGTGCAGCTTGCTGGAGAAAATTACAACAAACCCAAGATAATGAAGTAGTTTCGTGTGGGCAGAAAATTGAAGAGAAGTCGACTGCAATTTCAACACAAGAAAGAAATCAAAATCAACAACAAGATAGAAGAAGTTGACTACAACTTGAAGACAAAAGTAAAAAAGGTTCAGGAAAGAAAAAAAGAAAAACCGAGAAGGGACAAGGAAGTAGAAATTGACTGAAATTGAAGGATTCTAACAGCTGAAATTTAGAAGGATACGGGAAAGGAAAACAAAAGTGAATCCACATGTTCCTTCTTGGCAGAATTGTTAAGTCTGCACGGAATTGAGCTAGCAGAAAGCCATTCCTATTTGGTTTCTTGTTTATGAATTGATATTTACAAGGAGAATGACATACCGGTAGTCTATAAATACTTGGCACTTGGAGTAGTTTTGTATCTCTCTTTCTTTGCTTCAAGGAAACAGCCGCCTACGGTTTTGTTTGTCTTCCTGGAATTTACGTCATTTATTTATTCTTTTCTTTTCTTTCTTTTAGTTTTAGTCATATTATTAGAAAAATTCCAGCAGCCATGATGCCACTATGAGTTAGGGGTGGCAATTTACGACACGACACGAAAACACGACACGAACCTAACACGTAATTAGCAGGTATAGGTCCACCCCTTAACAGGTTCGGGTCAAAATCAGGTCGGACACGAATAACACGTAAAATAAATGGGTCGTGTTCAGGTCGACCTGTTAACACGTTTAACTTATATATAATAATACTATTTGTTTGTTAGTTATCAATGTGTTTGTTGTAGCATAGTGGTAAGTGTCTTGACCACTTACCTTAGAGACCAAGGTTCAATTCCTTGTAATAGCATTTTTTAGTTTTTCCTTCATTTGAGATTTTCATATCCCACATTGACTTTGGATGAAGGAAGGAAGGGAAAATACAATTATAAGTAAGGGAGGGGGGAGTTGTTAGTAGTTTGTTTAAATGAAGAGACTATGATTATTTGTGGCCTTTTGAACAATTAGTTTAAAAATTATTTATTTATTATTAATTTAAAATTAATTTATTATTTTTTAAAAAAATTCGTAATAATTTAAAGTTTATTTATTATTTTTTAAAAAAATTTCGTGTTAAATAGGTCTTTTCGTGTCGTGTCGGGTTACCCGAAAAATAAACAGGTCGTGTTCAGGTTACGTTTTCTGACACGAACAGGTTCGCGGGTCGTGTTCGGGTCCGTGTAAAACCTGTAATACCCGTGTCAAAACACGACCCGCGAACCCGAAACACGACCTGATTGCCACCCCTACTATGAGTGGCTAAATTCTCTTTTCTAATTCAAGGGAAGGATTGATTTCAATTACAATCACTGTGAGGTTTTGTTCTTAATTTATTTTCTTGCTTTTAATTCAAGTACTTGTTAATTCTTGATTTAATTCTTATGAATAATTGATGATTAATTAATTTGACAAATTAATTGTTCATTATTTATTCTATTGCTATCTATAAGTTCAGTGATTCGTAATTGTCATGAATAAGTGGACCAAGTAGCAACTAAGTTAAATATATTTATGATTTGAAGTATGCATGCTTAGCCTAGAGGAATTAACGAGACAAGATTAATTTACTGCAGCTATCTCAGTTCTTTAGTCTTGATTTAACTGTTTTCATAGATCTTAATGCTATCATTAAATTGATATGGAACGCTATTGTGCCCAGTCAATTGATAGTAAGTTTTGATTTAGAGTGCTGGGCTCGGTCAATTATTTTAAGAAAATAGGAATTTATTACGGCTATCCTAATAAGTTTCAAGTTAAATATTTGAATTTGCAAGATTATTTTTCGTGACCTATGATCAGTGATGCAATTGAATGATATCGACCATTTGATTGGAAATTCGGTTAATTTGGTAACTTTTGTTATTTTCATATTTTTTCTGTTTTAATATTTATTTTTATTAATTTTTAAAATTTTAGTAATTTAATTATCGTTCAAAAATTCCCCTTGTTCTATTTGTTTTTATTTTATTGTTCAAAATTTGGAATTATACTTCGGTTCCCTTGGGACTCGACCTAGTCTGCTACTACTGCAAATTTAATTTGTAATCACTTAAGGACCAATAATTAATTTTGCAGGCTTCAACAAACCTGCCAGGTATATGTTGACCTTTATTGATGATTATTCAAGGAATGTTTGGGTGTATTTTTTGAAGCATAAAAATGATGTTTTCCTAAACTTTAAACAATGGAAATTTTTGGTTGAAAAGTAGACTGGAAAACAAATTAAGCAGTTGCGGACAGATAATGGTTTGGAATTTTACGGAAATGAATTCAATAAAGTTTGCAAAAATAAAGGAATCGCTTGTCATCACACCGTAAGGATGACCCCTCAACAAAATGGTGTGGCCGAGCGCATGAACCGAACTTTTTTGGAACGAGCTCGGTGTATTATCTCCAATGCGGGGTTGACACTTGACTTTTGGGTAGAGACCATTGCTACGGCATGTTATATTGTCAACCGTTCGCCATGTGCTCCTTTTGATCTCAAGACTCCGAAGAAAGTTTGGTCAGGGACTCTTACTGATTACTATAATTTAAGAATATTTAGGTTTACTGCTTATATACATATAAATGAGAGAAAGTTAGAGCCTAGGGCTAAGAAAAGTATTTCCTCGGTTATGCTTTTGGGGTGAAAGGATACAGATTGTGATGTCCTGACCTAAAGTCACCTAAATTTGTAATTAGCAGAGATGTTGTATTTGATGAGTCATCAATGTTAAATTCTAGACAAGAGTCTTGTAACCTTGTAATTTAGAAAAAGAGAATGATAAACAAAAGCAGATGAAGTTGGAGATTGGAAATATAGGTCCTTCTCGGAATGCCTCTACAATTCAGACAGATCAAGTTGATGAAACAATAGAGGAAAAACATTCTATAGCCAGAGATAGACCAAGAAGGGAGATTCGACCACCACAGAGGTATGAAGATTTTGTTGCCTATGTTTTATCAGTGGCACAAGAAACAGGTGAAGACGGTGAACCTTTCATCTATTTGGAGGCGATTCAAAGTGCTTATTCAGATAAATGGCTGATGGCAATGAACGAAGAAATAGAATCTCTCCACAAGAATGGTTCTTGGGATCTTGTGACGCCGCGAAAGGGAAAGAAAATTGTCGGTTGCAAATGGGTCTTCAAAAGGAAAGAATGTACTTTAGGTATTGAAAATGCAAGGTATAAGACACGTCTGGTTGCAAAGGGCTACAGTCAGGTACAAGGTGTTGATTTTAATGATGTTTTTTCATCCGTCGTGAAACATAGTTCTATTCGTGTATTACTTGCATTGGTTGCCATGTTTGATTTGGAGTTAGAACAACTCGACGTCAAGACAACTTTCTTACATGGCAAATTAGATGAACAGATCTATATGAAGTAGCCTGAATGATTTGAAATTGAAGGTAAGGAAGACCATTTTTGTTTGTTGAAGAAATCCTTGTACGGACTGAAGCAGTCTCCAAGACAGTGGTATAAAAGGTTTGATTCATTTATGTTGAGTCAGGATTTCTCCATGAGCATGTATGATAGTTGTGTTTACTTCAGAAAGTTAAATGATGGTTCATTCATTTATCTACTATTATATGTTGATGACATGCTCATTGCGGCTAAGAATCTTGCAAAAATTTACTAGTTGAAGGCCTTGTTAAATGGTCAATTTGAAATGAAAGATTTAGGAGCAGTGAAGAAGATTCTTGGTATGGAGATAAGACGTGATCGAGGAGTTGGTAAACTTTTCTTGACTTAATAAAGTTTTTGAGAGATTTGGAATGCGAGACACTAAACCGATCAGTACTCCTCTTCCTAATCACTTTATATTATCTGCTGCTCAATCACTGAAATCAGAGGAAGAGGAAGATTATATGGCACATGTTCCTTATTCTAGTGCTATTGGTAGTATTATGTATGCAATGATTTGTATTCGTTCTGATATATCACAAGCAGTTAGCATTGTCAGCAGATATATGGCCAATCCTAGCAAACAACACTGGTAGGCTGTGAAGTGGATTCTTAAATACTTAAGGGGGTACGTCTAGTACTTGTTTGGAATTTGGACGTACTAGTAACACCTTGGTTGGTTTTGTAGACTCAAACTATGCTAGTGATCTCAGGCTATGTATTTTGTATTGGAGGTTGTGTTGTTAGCTGGAAAGCTACTCTACAACATGTGGTGGCTTTATCTACTATTGAGGCCGAATATATAGTAGTCACTGAAGCTATTAAAGAAGCTTTATGGTTAAGGGTTTATTCAGTGCGTTTTCACTACAGCTAGGGGTTATTACTATTTATTGTGATAGTCAAAGTGCAATTCACTTGACTAAAGACTAGATATATCATGAGAGGATGAAGCATATAGATGTGAAGTATCACTTCATTCGTGATACCATTGCTGAAAAGAAAGTTCTTGTTTAGAAGATCAGTACCAAGGACAATCCCGTAGACATGTTTAAAAAAGCTCTTCCAGTTTACAAGTTCAAACAGTGTTTGGATTTGATTGGTATTCATTGTTGGTGATTCAACCCGTTGGGGTATTACTCGAGAAGGTGGAACAAATCACTAATTGTTTGGGGTCAGGCCAAGGTGGAGATTTGTTAGGTGGCTCTCCCCTTTATGAACGTTGGAGGCCTTGGGCCCAACCCATTATGGAAGACTTCCGTTTCCTATACGCATAAGGAATGACTCATACAGACCTTCAGGTTGCCTATAAATAGAAGGCAAACCAAAGGCTTTGACGAGTATCATAACACACAAATCTTCTTCCTAATTTTTTCTTCTCTTTAGTATTCATTTCCAATATAATTTCCTATTAGTGATTGGAAAGATACTTTGTAAATTTCTCCACACATTAGTAAATTTAGTTTATTCTCCGGTCGTGGATATAGGTCATATTGACCGAATCACGTAAATTCTTATGTCTTCTGTCCCATTTATTTTCTCCATTTTATTGTCTTTATTATTTTCTTTATGGGATATCAGCAAATAGTGGGGCTCGTTTCCTAACATAAAGTTTTAGAGTACATATAATAAGTGGATGCACACAATCTTCACTAAGCATCTAAAGTTCAAAATGCTATAGCTATAAATGCTTAAAAATTATAGATTATTAAAAAAAAAAATAACACCAAACACCAAACACTCAATCACTCAACTAACAATCAACTCATTTTCTCAAATTATAGTGCAAATCAACCAAAGAGCCGTAATAAACAAAAGAAAAATTAAAAAATTTTACTCTCAAACCAAATGAAAATTATAGTAAAATGTCAAGAAAATCAAACACAAATTAAGATGACTCCGTACCGATGATGGCCAAACTTATAGCAACTAATACCAAAAGCTTGTTCGGACTACCTGCAAGAGCATGGGATCGTTATCAAGCAGGAGTCATTCTCTTTATAAAAATAACTGTGAATTTTAACTATTGAAAATTTCTACAAAAGGAGGAGAAAAGAGATTGATTGTAGACTAAAAAACTACTAAAACTAAGGCAAGCACCAAATAAATAATGGAAAAGATCAAATGCAAGAGTGAGCAATTGAGATTGAAGATGCTTTAGAATTGCTAGAATAATCCCCCTATGAATCCTAATGTTTAATCAAAATCTCATTACCTAATTAACCATGTATTGTTTCATCAAAACAAACTAGTTAAGACTATAGTTGTTAAAATCACGATCCGGATCGTAGAATCACACAATTCTACGATCCCACCTAACAAAATCGATCTTGGATTGTACAAAATCGTTCAGCAAGTAGGATCGTTAGTAGAATCGGTCAGAATTGTACAGAATCGTTAGTAGAATCGTTTTTCTATTTTATTTTTTTTCTAAACTGAAGCACATTGTGCCGTTTTTCTGTTTTTTTAGTTAGTGCTATTATTATTTTGTGTAGAATGTGGTTGAATGATATATGTTGTTGTTAAACAGGATTTGGACAAAATTCAAAACACATATACATCGAATATTTTATAATGTTGATTTTTTACAATTTAGCATAAGTACACAACTTATTTTTGTGAAAAAATTAGTGTAGGTGATAAAATATGAATAATTATAATTATTTTGGTCATGGATGCAATCTATGAAAAATAAAGATGTCTGGGGGCTTGTTGAGTTACCTAACGGTTGCAAGCTCATTAGCTGCAAATGAGTATATAAGACCAAAAAGAACTCTAAAAGAAAGATAGAAAAGTTTAAAGCCATATTGGTAGTCAAAGGATTCACTTAGAGATAAGAAATAGACTATAAAGCGACCTTTTCTTTGGTCTCTTCCGAAAATTATTTCAGAGTGATCATAGCATTAGTAGCTCATCTGGATTTGGAGCTACACCAAATGGATCTAAAACAACTTTTCTAAATGGAGACCTTGATGAGGAGGTCTATATAGTTTAACCCAAAAATTTTTGCAGTTGATGATTGTAGAGAGCTTGTGTGTAAACTTAAAAAGTCTATTTATGAATTTAAATAGGCTTCTAGACAATAGTACTTAAATTTCATAGAATTGTAACATCATCTAATTTTGTTGAAAATAAGATAGGTCAGTATGTATATAGCAAGGTCAGTGGGAGGAATTTTATTCTTCTCATATCATATGTTGATAATATTTTACTTACTAGTAATGATCTCAGTTTGTTGCAAGAGACAAAGCAAATATTGTCATATAGTTTTGATATGAAAGACCTGGGTGAGATGTCATTTGTCCTTGGTATAGAGATCCATAGGGATCGTTCTTGTCGTTTGTTGGGTTTATCTCAGAGGGTTCCGTATTCTGGAACGATTTAGTATGCATGAATACAAGCCAGGAATTGCTCTCGTCGTTAAGGGTGATAAACTAAATAAGTCCTAGTGCCCTAATATAGATGTTGAGAAAACCAATATGAAAGACGTACCTTATACTAGTACACTTGGGAGTATTATGTATGCTCAAGTATGTACTAGATCAGATGTTACTCTTGCAACTGGTCTTCTGGGTAGATATCAGGCAAACCCAAGACATGATCCTTAGGTAGCTACCAAGAAGGTTTTAAGGTACTTAAAGAGGACAAAAGACTATATGCTGACATATAGACATGTTTAAGACCTTGAGCTAGTAGAATATACGGGTGCAAACTTTGCTAGCTGTGAGGATGACAAGAAATCAACATCCAGTTATGTCTTTAAGTTAGCAGGTGATGCAGTGTCTTGGAAAGTGAGAAACAAAAGACAATTTTGTCTTTCAGTAACTAGGCGGAGTAGATAGCATGCTTTACAGTTACTACTCAAGTTGTTTAGCTTCGTAATCTCATTAAGGAGTTAGCTACATTTGATTTTGTGGATAGACCCATACAGCTGTATTGTGACAATAATTCAACAGTATTATTCATTAATACTCATAAGGGTCTCAAGGGGTCTAAACATATGGAAATCAAATACTTGACTATTAAATAAATAGTATATAATGGTGACATAACAGTAGAGCATATCTTACAGATGATATGATTGCAAACCCACTAACAAAATGACTTTGCCCATGTGTGTTAGAAAGACATATCGAAAGTATGGGCTTAGTTGCATCGTTGGATGCTATATTTTTGTGGGAGTTGCATGTTATATATGCTCATAAAGTTTTTATCTGTGTTTTGTTGCATGCAGTGACATTTTTGATATGTGTATTAGCATTTGAATTCAAAAAAGTTTGATCAATTTTTTGGTTATATGCTGAATACGTGTATATAAAGTGAAAGTCTCAAGGAATTGTGTAAACCTTGAGCACAGACTGAAAGTGCATACAGTTATTAGTTTGGGATATATGTATTGTACACATAAAGTTCTGTTAACAATAAAGATAAGACATATGGAAGTTCATTGGAACTATAAAGTTATTCTCTAGTGGCACATAAAGGTTTTGTGACACTGAAGGAGAGAGAATAGGAATTGACAAAGTGGATAACACATACAGTTTGACTCTATATGAGGTGTAATCAGGTTTGCCACACTTCCACATTGAATCCATATCAGTAGAGTTAATAGCATTTGTGATCATGGATGGCTCTGTGTGATTACCTGCAGTTACTGCCATGGTTCGGTGTTGAAAGCTCTATGGGATAGGATTGACTATTAAAAGTAATCTCTAAACCAGCATAAAAGTGCACATTAAAGTACAGCTTTAATTAATATTCGTTCAAGTGGGATAATATAAGGTTTTTCTATATGTGGGCTTATATTAATTAATGTTGTTTTGAACTTGGTTTAATAAAGTTAGATACAAAGGCTCTTAATTAGTCTAATGTGGGACTAGCTGGTGTGAGCTACAGTTAGCCTAGCCCGTGATGAGGGGCTAGGATTTAACTTTAAATATCAACTAGGTTCCCTTCTCTAACCCCCAATCTTTATAAACACTTTTTACTCATAAGGTTAAGGAGAGAAAGAAGCACACTCATTAAAGCCAGTTCATACAGAAGGTCATAGAGGAGAAGAATCTAGTCAGGATCAATTCTATTTCCGCATATAGTTATGGATCAAAAGATTGGTATACAATTCTTCACTTCTGTTTTTATATTCTAATTATGTGTATATTTGATCTTGGGGTTTATCCTGTTTATGTGCTTACATAAACCTCATTCACAAGTTGCACACAACAGACACAGACGTGAGCAAGTCAAAGATCATTGACTTGCTGGTTTATTTTGTTGATATACACTGGAAATAGAAGTCCGTGTTTAGCCTTCTGTTCCAATGCGGAAGCAGATGATTTGCTCCTTCCACAAGTCTTTGTCGAGATACTTTTCGGAAAATGTCAAATCCCCACTTGTTTTCAGGATCAATGTGGAAGTACTTCGAGTACCACAACGTCCCTATAAGTCAAAATAACTTCACCATGTTCACATGTTTTAGACAAACCAAAGACATAATCACTCACACACTCATATTGTTTAAAGTATACTGAAAGACATGAAGAAAAGCCAAGCACGCACACAGAGAGATAAAGAAAGATTGCCATAGGAGTTTCAGCATCAACGAATATGGAACTCAAATGGTATTCTCACTCTGGAGGGTAAATGTGAGGTAGTTTGCTTTCATCATCTTTAGTTGTGTCTTTCATTAATAATTCTTCAGAGAGCTCTCTAAGTGGAACCTCTCGTTCAACATATTTATCCATTAAAATCTTGAAACTTTTTCCCAACCGTTGAGCCTGGAATACTATGTGGTTAAGAGACTAGTAAAGATGCCGAAAAATGATGCTTCAAATCATTTGAGTACAATGACAATAATTTGTGTAAAACTTTCAAATGAAGATCAACTAGGATCCCTGAACTTTGGAGCACGAAAATGGATTGAAGGTATCCACTAATGTGATGGACCTCTAGCCTGGACAAGTTTTTAACTGGTCAAAGCTTTTTCTCTATTTAAAACATAACCTTTTACCCTTTTTGTCAAGTAATAGCTTCTCATTCAGAAGCAAACTCTTCTCAGAATAATTTCTCCCAATTTATTACTGAAATAGTAATCACAAAGTAGGAGCAGAAGAAATAAGGGAAGGATCTCAATAAGGGAAAGAAGATATTGCAACACAGAAGAATACTACAGTAACTTGGTCAAATTTAAAGGCAAGTGAAAATGAAACAAATTAAGAAGTTTCCAGGACGATATAACCTTCGGCCATGGGGTGTCTAGCTTTGCATTTGACAGTACATGAATTACAGGTGAAACTTCTGTCGCAGTTATGCCATCAGATTTTGGTCGATAGGTTATATAAAACATAGACATGGAACAAAGATCGGCTACAATCAAATTAAACCCATTGTACTAGTCAGCCTCTCCCACAAGCTCATCAGCAAATTCTTTAGGACTTTTCTTGCTCTGCAGCAAAAAGATACGCACAAGACAAAAATAATTTGTCAAGTAGTAGCTGCAGCCCAAACATCCTATATTCAGTAGACGTAAAATTTCACTCAAGGAGGAATTTAACTCGACAGAAGATATGAACTCCGGAGTTAAACAAAGAAACAGAAATACATGCTAAATTTGCAGAGAAGGAAATTGTGTTGCTAACATAACAACTATTGAACAATACTAATATCGACAGAATTCATCTTTACATTTGATATACAGATAGAGGAGCGCATGGTATCAAAAATAATAATAATAAAAATAAAATAAAAATAGAAACAGAAATAAAAATCATAGATAAAAAATACAAAAATTCACACCCGTAACTAGAAAAACAGGCGTATGTCACAAGAAAAAAAGAAGAATATAATAAAAATGACAGGGAATAACATAATAGTAAAACATAGAACTAACATATTAAGGAGTAGTGGGAGATTACCTGGAGGAATCGAAGAGGGAGGTGACCCTGCTTTTTGGTGTTGACATGGAGGCTGGGAGGCAGAGGAGAATGAGTTGAATTCCAGAACATTTGTGAGAAAAGCAAGCTTAGCAAACCTGGTACAAGCGAGCCAGGTGCCACCAGCAACGGCATCTCTTCCGCCAAGGATTTGAGGATCATAATCCTCCCACCAGGCCAATGGGATTGTAGGACGACTGTGGAATTCGTCTCGATTGAGAAGTAGGAGAAAGGGATGCAACGGATGTGCTTTCCAAATGAATACTCCAATTCACATGTCTGATGCTGATCTGGGACAACAAATATGGATGCTAGTAGTTCTGATCAACAAATGTGAGTGAGTGATGTGATATTTTTATCTCATTTACAAACCTACGTGCCAATTTGGTATCATGCACACAAGCCTGGACATTGACTCTCTCAATTTATTATATTATGAGAATAAGCATGAGTATATCCCAATGGTATCCTAATGCATCACAGCAAACTGGTATGATGCCGAAGCCTATCAATAATCATTTTAGGTCTAGCACTTTTTGTTCAACTTTTCGAAGTAGAAAGAAGATGGCTCAAGTGCAGGATCCAACGAGGAAGCCATCTTTACATAATCATCCAACTTATTCATTTTCTATGTATTCGTTTTAAAAAATATGCTTTTGTTTGCTTGTAAGAGTTGTTGTTGGCGGAATTTATACTCAGCATATTCTTTTCTTTTCTCTCCCACTTATAAACAATCCTATCGATTATATCGAAAAAAAATTGCCCTTTTTTTTAAGAATAATAAAATCATATCTAAACAGCTACCTAGACTAAATACGCCGTTGTTTCTCAAAAAACCACCAAGTACTTGTGATATTTATATAGTAATTTTTAAAATAATCCCATCTTAGAATAATAAGAGTTTTAGCATTACCTATTTATTTGTCTCGTTTAGATAAAATCATTTTCATAAAAACCGAAAGCAGCCAAATCAACGGACGATGGAAATCAATGCCATGAAATGGACAAAAAGATCTTCAGTGTTTCTTCATGAGCTACATTAATTTTGTAACAATGGATTAGTTTTATGATATGATTTCTTTTCACTTTACAACGGACAAGTGTCAAGATCTAAATCTCTTTGTACTAGATTCTTAAAGCTTATGGGATTCCAAAATGAAACAATCACCTAGAAATACAATTTACACATTCTTGATTCTTACATTTCAATTGAAACATTGACATTTTTTTTTTTTGGGTCTTTTTCGTTTTCAAATGAGGAGGTGTCTCAAATTATGCTGAATTAATCTACGTCTAATTTGCAATGCCTGGTCAGGGATTTGAAGTTTGAATTCGGGAGCTGTGAGATACTAATGCATGTGATTTTTCTGCTTTCAATGAGCAAATCACATTGGCATTTAAGGTTTTCTTTTTAAACCATTTTATAATA
Organism: Gynochthodes officinalis; assembly: GCA_020080225.1. Lineage (NCBI taxonomy): Eukaryota > Viridiplantae > Streptophyta > Magnoliopsida > Gentianales > Rubiaceae > Gynochthodes > Gynochthodes officinalis. Next base: position 35,115,692 of record CM034623.1, on the reverse strand, counting down.
GTGCTTAAGTAATTAATAATCCTTTCACCTGGTATGGTGAGTTTTGCACTTAAACTCTAATTATGTTTTCACCAACTACTATGATTGAATTTTTAAAGCTGATTTGTGTTTCTGCTTGATAAATAAGTTTTACAATTAATTTCTTTTTTTTCTTACTTTTTCACTCGATAGCCAATTTTAGTGATGTTAACATTTAGATAGCCAAAAATATTAACAAAATTTTAAGTGTAATGAATGCATCTTTATATTCAACACAATAAGCTGGAAAAAAGTGGCATTTAAATTGTGCTTTTTAACTCCCTAATTTGGGATAATTTACTTGAAAACTTGAATACTTATTCCCTTAAACTAATCAAGTAGTATAACTAGAATTAGATTCTCTATCCCACTTATGGTGTATTAATGGTGTAGCATATTTCAAAATGATGTTGTTCTACTTAACAGACTGACATTAATTTGTTTAATTTATAGATCGTTTTAAATTGTGATACACCATTAATACATTTTAAGTGAGACAAAGGATGTTATGAAATTTTAAGTTTAATGAATGCATCTTTATTTTTAATACAATAAACATAAATATTAAAAGGGATATTTAAATTGTACTTTCAACTCCCTAATTTATGTCAAAATATTATGGAGTTGAGCTGGAAAAATAATAATAACCAAAATATGATAAATTAGTCCCTTGATATGCATTTAGAAACCGAAATATAAACTACACACTACCTTAAAAAATATAAAAAAACAAAAACAAGAGACACAATGAGGAATTGTACTTGGAGTCCATTGGCACTTGTTTGCTACGTAAGAAGTAATGAAAAGAGTGTTGTAGGTGTTGAAAACTGTAAATTACCAAGTTGGGACTTTCTAACAGTTATTGATAATACAAACGGCTTGAACTATGATTGCACCTTTGGTCACTTTCATTCCATGTTTCTTTTATGATTTTTATGCATTGGAGTTCCTTTCCACCATGCAAATTAAATTATTTTCTTATCAATGGAAAAGGACATAATAATATGATATGATGACAATGCTACGATTGTCATTGATCAAGAAAAAAATTTATACACTAATCAATTTTATCTCATTGGTGCGGCATAGAAATTTGTCAACATTATGAAATATATAATACTTGCAAAATTATGTTTTCTTCTTCAAGGTTAATTGACTACTTTTCTTCCCCCTCTCCCAACCCCCCATACACCCCCGGCCCCCAACCCAAAAAAAAAAAAAAAAAAAATTCTGGGCTTATTGAACCGTTTTTAATTACCTATTTTTGCAAAAAATTTAAGACAACTTGATACTTCTTTTGGATCAAATAGTTGACATAAAAAATAAATAATTAGAAAAATTCCAAGAATTTCTTTGTTAGTTCTGCCAAATTATGATGCAAATGGAGGTAGAAATTTTTTGTCTTTTCAAGTGGCAAGTTTGAGTTTACTCTTTTCTTAAAATTGTCTCCGAAATGGCAACTCAAGTAAACTATGAAAGAGTTGGAGACTTAATTACCAAATTTAAAAAAACAAGGCACCTATTTTCAATTTTGAAAGTGATCGCGAGATTTTCGGGAAATAGACATTGAACTTTTAGGAAACTCAAGCAATTACCAGCTGCCCTATTAGATAATATATTAAGTGCAACTGCTATACTTGTTAAAATTGTACAGTATGAATACTTTTATGGTAAAAGTCGAAATTTGGTGATTAAAGTGTGCATAAATTAGAAGGCCAAAATTATTATTATTATTATTAAATAGTTTATTGCATGAAAATTAAGAATGTATCCGTTATACTTAATATTTGATCACCCTATTGAACCAGAATATGGTGATGATATTCTTCAATAAAGAATTTTGCAACTTAGCAAGAGTGCTTACTACGCTAAAGAATAATTCAGCAACTTTTTACGCTCTGGAAAACCAAGAAAAAAAACCTTTATTTTTAATCCCACTTGAAGATAAAAAATAGACATATTTGTCATCATGAAGCTAACTTCCATTTCTTTGCATATAAAGCACATCACTGGTAACCAAATTTATGTTGGAAGTTTGGCTAGATCTTTGCATTATAGTTATCTTCTGGGAAACTTCTCATGTCTATTTAATATTTGGATTCACACTACATTTTGCTTAAAAAACAGAGAAGGACAATAGTCATCAAGCCATTACATCATCCTTTAACTCCACTAAACTTCTGACTTTGATCAAGCCTAGAACTAGAATTGACTTTGGCTTTTGTAGTTTGCATTTCCCTTAATTGTTTCTTCTCAACAGTACTTTTCCCACAATGAGCTCTTGCTAGGCCTTGCTTTTGGTATCATGAAATCATCCCATCTTTATCTGAGTCCAAATCGAAAATAACCATCATCATCTGTAGGAAGCTAGTGATAGTTATTATGGGAAGGAACACTGAAGATAAACGAGTTGTACCGCTAGGAAGGAAGGTAAATATTATGTTCTTCCATATACTAATTTATGTAACCATTTTGCGTGTATCCCTTGAAATTTTTATGGCCAGATGTTCAAAATTCTGATCCTGAGTATAACAAATTTCAGGGCACAACAGAAGATGATATCAGGAAATCATTGCTTAATTCTATCAAAAGATCCCCTGGTGAGGATAGCAGGCCAAGCAGTATGGTTATCAAGGTAAACACAAACACAATTTTATATCTAGCCTTTTCCTGCTGGAATTAATTTGATCTGGCTGAATTGAAGTTCTGATACAAGTTCTTGTTATTTTGCAGAAAGCCAATACAGTGATACCAGCTCACATAGTAGCCGAAGCAATATCTACGCTCCATGGCCTTGATCTTCGATGGTCGGGGCCAATTACACCGGCTGAAATGCTATATGTGGAACAGTATGTCCTGGCAAAGTATCCAGAGTACTCGAGTGCGCTTGTAGAAGGAGGAGATAAGACGGATTTATACGATCTTTGCATCAAAGAAGAGATTTCAGAGCTCTCCCCTGATGGAAAGAAAAAATCACCTAAGAGTGGTGGATCTAGAGAACCATCAACTCCTACCTTTGGAAGCAATCTTCCTGATATAGATAAAATCCAATTAGAACCATCCAGATTACTTGATATCTTGACCAAGAAATCATCCTTTGTTGGAAGCTTCATCTCAATCCCTGAAATTCAAGCCCGAAATAGAGTCCTTAACCATTGTGGATTGCCTGAAGAGGATTATCTAGTGCTTTTCACTCAGCAGTACAAAGATGCCATGATGTTGGTTGGGGAGAGCTATCCGTTTTTCAGGGGAAATTTCTACTTGAGCATCATTGGTGAAGAGGCTGATTATGTGAGAGAATTCGCAATCTTCAAAGATTCAAAAGTCATCTCAGCACCAGAAACCTGGCTGGATTTGAGGATTAAGGGATCACAACTGAGCCAATATTTCAGAAGAAAATGCAAACACAGTCCTAAAGGGCTGTTCTCTTATCCAGCTGAGGTAAACGGGATGCGATATTCGATGCATTGGGTGTCCGAAGCTCATCGGAACTCATGGCATGTTCTGCTGGATGCGACAGCCCTAGTGGTGGGGAAAGATCGGCTAAATCTTGCTCTTCATAGGCCTGATTTTGTTCTATGTAGTATCGAGAACACTCATCCTCACCCTTCAAAGATCACCTGTCTTCTTATCAGGAGAAAATCTTTTGATGTTTATAACAGATTAAGTTCCAGCATTTGAGTAACAGCTTCATGTTTATCCTTCATTTGCATATTTATAGGTGAAAAGTGTTGTTTAGTGGTGAGATTTCTACATCAGAACATACATGGAAGTGATGAATCTATTAGCTAGTTTTGTATTGTTCATTTCTTCAGGAAACCGTCCAAAATAAATGACTGATTGATATGTTGAATCCATGTGACTGACAATGTGATTTTTTGGGCAAAAGTAGAACTTTGGTGCTACTGTAGTGATGGACGTTTATTTCTAAATTACGCACAAATTTAATCCAATTTCTTATTGCTTGAACATTGTGAAAAAAATTTACTTAGCTGCTTTTCATCTACAATGTTGAATTTCTCGATTCTAGAATTTAATATAAATATATTTTTAATATTCTCGTCTGGAATGAGGGGGAATTGTTCTGGAATTCTTTGAATTCTACAAATCATTCTGAGGCCTTTTTTCTCATTTGGGCCAAAGTGTACTAGAAAAGCTCACTGACAATTTTGTGGACTGTCTACAGCATGATTCTAAAATAATTTCGGTCAGTGGTTTTGACCCTTAGCTACTAATCTATATGACTAAGAACCAGATTTGTCTTGGTTTTTCCAATGCAACTGTCAAATGATTGCAATATTTACAAAATACGAGGGAGAAACAAAAGAGGGAGATCCAATGGAAACATATGTGGAACACCAACTCTCCCTAAAGTTGCTTCTGAATGTTGCACTGCAAAGGGATGCTCTTCACCAGGGGGCAGAATGGAGTAGCATTAGTCAATGTTTAAAGGGCACAAGTGAGAATTAAGAATACTTTGTTCTTCAACTTTAATACATAAAACATTTCATCCATCTAACAGTTTTTTATATACAAGTTGAGCACAGTATTATTGAGAGACATTACTGGTAGGAACTACCTGATGGACCGAATGTAATATTGAGGAGCATATTGGAATTAGTCAGTTCATACCACAAAAGTTTTACTTCCTTTACAAGGAATTCTAGGTGCAATAATGCATACCTAATCAGGTTTCTCTGGTACTTACTTTGAATGTGGTAATTTTGTAACTCCGGAATGTTATAGTTTTACATAGGACCCAGATTATTTTGAAGTGTTCATGCCATCTTAAAGAAATAAACTATCTTGGCTGCCAAGCTTGTTATGTTTGTATTTGAACAGCCTTTAGCTTGCAACTGACAGATATGTTGGTAAGTTAAAAGGGGTTGAGGCTAAGGCAGCTAGAGGAGCTCAGCTTTTGGAGAAACAGAAGATTGAAGAAGCTAAAGTACCGAGTTGCAATGCAAGGTGGAGTCAGGATGAGGGTTCAGAGGTGAGATTTTTACTTCATTTCCTCTCTAATATTCATACAAATTAAAGCAAAAAGAACATAATTATAGTAGAAGAGAACTTTAGTTAGCAGCGACCAATGAGTGGAACAAATACGGCTTTTTGAATCTATTCTTATGTTCAGATAAGCGGTGGAGGAAGCAATGATAATTTTTTTTTAACGTTTTTATTCTTATGTTCAGTGGGTGTTACACTATCTACTTTTTTGCTTGTTGATAATTGTGCAGTAGTGCCTCTGTGCTTCACATATTGAATGAAGATCTTAGTACCATAACAATATACAAGTTGCCCGGTTGGACGTGGATAGATGATAACTAAAATGCAAGATCAAAAGAGAGATTTGCTGACATTTTCCATCTATCAGATACTATTTATATAGCGGCCCGGAGAAAGCTGATGTTATCATTAAAACTTGCTACTTTGTGTGTTATTTACTGAATGCAAAAGAATGCACATTCATTTCACTTGTATATCTTGCCATAGCACAGTCTGAAAACAGTATTATGGACTCATTGGCGGACAACAAAAATGCATTTTGTTGGCTTTCTTTCTGCTTGAATTGCTTCTTTCAGGTTTGGTGTGATGATGGCTACCCACGGCTGGTGAAGCGACCGATAGAAATAGCTTTGACTGGGAAAATGAGCAAGTGATGTGCGTGTTATAAAGAAGATGACCTTGAACAAGAAGGATTAGAAGTTTACGAAGGTTGTGATTATTTTGCAAAAAAGTGTAGGTTATAGCAAGGTTAATTTTTAAATCTCGAACCGTTTTCTACACAGAGTTCAGAGCAGAGTTTATAGGGGATGGTTTTAATAGCATACCCAAAACCACAAAACACGAAGAGATAGGAGGAATTGAGGAAATAGCAGCTCCACCAAAGACATTTGCAAATATAGCAGGTTGACCAAATCATTTCCAACAATAGCAGGAGGAACGTAAAAGTGACGGGAAAATACCGAAAAACCACTGATACAATCCAAGTTCATCGTTTAACTTCATGTCACCGTTCTGCTGCCATTTTTTCATTCTTCATGGATTGAACAACCCATTTCCATGGTGCGTACATGAAATCAAATCCACGTACAGGTTATTTCGTAGGTAATAATTAAAAATGTAAACTACATCCCGACCGACGACGAAACAAAATCCACTTGTATGAAACTGGAAATTGGATGTTTGAAGCTAGCCGAAGAGTTAGTTATTAAGGTTCTGCAGACATATATATGTTGGACGACGGCATGTGTTGGACGAATAAACGAATTTGTTCGAGAATTAAATCGATGTTTGGTTAATGTTTAGTCGACATTTTAGTCTGTAATCTAGACTTTAATCGAGACTTTAATCGAGTCTTTAATCGATATTTTAATCGAGACTTTAGTCGACATTTATTCGAGGTTTGATCGACATTAATAATCGACGTTTTAGTAGATGTTTCGGCGATAAATAAAAATGGACGAAATTATTATTTGAAAACCGCGCCCACTCGTATTCTCTCGACTGATCGTTCTCCCACCATCACTTACGACACAGAAGAACACGGAAGTAACATTTTTCAACCGTTTGTCATTCTCTGATCTTGATAACCCATTTAAATCCATGATTTACACCATATTCAAGCATTGCAATTCAAATGGCACGTACTCGAGGTGGACGTCCGGCAGTTGGCGCAATGAAGCAGACATCAGAGAAGCCGACTAAGGACAAGAAGAAGGTTAGTTCACATGTTGCTTCATGTTTGTTACGTTTAGAAATCATAGTGCTTGGTTACTCATTTTTGTGTATTTGCCGCGCATTTCGTTTAGAAGCTGTTATAGTTTTTAGGGTTTTGCACATGTTTAAACCCTTTCATACCGTTGAAATACTGTTTTTTTATTACTTGAAATACACAAAAACTGTCCACAAAACACTCGAGAACCATGTTACTGATTAACACTTGGGCGAGAACAAGTGTCGACTGAATGCCCAAAATACCTCGACTAAGTCTCGAACAAATGAGTCGACTGTATGCCGACTGAATATGTCTCGATCAAGTATCGATCAAGTGTCGAGCAAAGGGTCGTGAAAAAGCATCGATCAAAGAGTGGACAAAAATCCTCGAGCAAGTATCGATTTAATCTATATCTCTTTGCTTTGTAATGTGCGATATTTTTTCTAAATTTTCATTTGGTTAATTTCACAAAAATCCTCGACCAAGTGTCGATCTAATCTATCACACAAACAAACCAACACCTCCACGGTGATGCAACAAATCTAAGTGTATAATTGTATTTAGTTTATGAATAGCCTTCGAATAAATTGATTATAAATAACAACTTCTTAGAATTAATCTTCCCGAGGTGTTGACAGAAATCATAAAGTTAATATGTCCCAATTTTCCGTATCAAACAAGTATATAATCCGTATTCTGTTTCCCAAAACTTGTAAAATTTATAGTTTGCCAAATTACAGTGAATGCATATATTCCATGTTTCATAGTAAAAGGTGAGAGTGACTATGTGCAATAATTGAACATATTTGACATTGCAATGTGTAGGGACATTTGAAGGCGCAAATGGTCATTCAGGGAGAGTTTTTCAACGCTCAGGTATCGCAATATTGCTATTATGAAGCCAATATGAAGATGATCCGGTCGAAATTGACAGAGACGCAAAAGGAAATACTTCGAAGGGAGAGTTGTCTTGCTGAAATTGCTCTTGACCACGAGCATACGTTCTGGTGTAAACAGATCATACATTCCCTATTGTTGAGGCAACTCAAACTGGACGAGAAATCCAAGCGGGAAAATAGCATTTACTTCAACGTTGCGGGGAAGAATGTGAAATTTGGCAAGAGGGAGTTTGCCATAATCACGGGCCTGAAGATGGGCGATTTTGATAGTGCATATGCCAAGTACCGCGCACCTAATGGTCCTCCGTCAATATCGAAGTTCATTAAACACCTTGGTGCGACGGAGGAAGCTACAAACGATGAAGTGATGAAGGCCTACGAGAGGATAAACTCAAGTTATTCAGACATTGATGTCGTGAGCCTGACACTATTACTTCTGTACATATCATTCAACGGCATGGCAAAGAGAACTCGAATTGAAGACAAGCTCCTTCATTTGGCCTATGATTGGAAGAGCTTTGATGAAATCCCGTGGGGTGAACTGTCTTACAGGGCGACAATCGATAGTGCTAGAAAAAGCATGATTAATGCCTTGAAGCAAACAACTCATCCTGAAAACAGGACATACACTCTTGGGGGATTCCCAGTGGCATTTGGGGTAAGATTACGATTCACTTGTGTTTTAAGTTATATAACTACATGTGTAATATTGACTTCAATGTCCTAATATTCCCTCTTTCTCAGGTGTTCGCATATGAGATAATGTCACATCTTGAGCGTTTGAGGATGGTGCAAAGTGTTGAATCCTCTGGGGACAAGCCGAGGATGTTTAGGTGGAAAGGCGTGATTTGTTCATGAGAATGTCCATGTTGGTCGTGAAGCATTTCTTCGAGTGGAAGGTTGTTAGGGCTAATAGGCAGTTCTGGTACCTGAGGTGTAAGGACAAAAATTGCAATTGGATGTTGAATGCAGCTGCCGTTAGGAATTCTTCAACCTAGAAGATCACAAAATATGCTAACAACCATACATGCAAATCATCATTGGTCCAAAGTGATCATAAGCACGCCAGCCGAGATGTATTTGGCTCATGGATCAAATGTAAGTACACAGATGTATGTCGGCCGTATAGGCCGAAGGAAATTATTTCAAATATTCGGTCGGAGTTGGGTGTTAACATAACGTACAATAAGGCGTGGCGCGCAAGGGAAGCTGCTTTGGAGGAAGTTCGAGGAAGTTTTGAGGATTCGTATCGGATACTTCCATCTTATTTGCATGTGATGAATGAGTTGAACCCGGGAACTGTTGTTGAAGTATGTCGAGAAGAAGATGGGTGCTTCAAGTATTTATTTTTCGCATTTGGTGCATCGATCCGTGGATTCCAACGGCACATGCGGCCAGTTATTGCCGTTGATGCTTGCTTCTTGAAGGGAAAATATCCCGGTTCATTACTTGTTGCAACTAGCATAGATGGTAACAACCAAGTATATCCTGTGGGTTGCGGAACAGTTGATTCAGCGAATGACGCATCGAGGGAGTGGTTTCTCGAGAGGTTAAAGATTGCAATTGGCTCCGATATGGATGGGTTGGTATTTGTATCTGACCGACATAAGAGCATCGCCAAAGGTATTGCCAACGTTTTCCCTAATTCCTTCCATGGAGCGTGTATTTATCATCTAAGCAACAACCTCAAATCCAAATTCAAACAAGAAGCCTTGATCCCATTATACTTTAAGGCTGCAAAGGCTTACACTATTGCTGAATTCAATGAGATGTTTGGAATTATTTCACTACAAAATCCACGGGTTGGCGAGTATTTAAGAGAGGTGGGGCTTGAACGTTGGTCAAGGGCACATTCTGGTGGGAGACGCTATACAATAATGACTCCAACATTGTTGAATGTCTAAATACACTGTTGAAAGATGCCCGCGAATTGCCTATTCATTCCTTGGTGGACTACATCCGTAACACACTCCAAAGATGGTTTCACGATAGGCGTACAGCTGCCTGCGAAATCAACACAATGACCACCCCATACTGTGAAGAGTTAATAGGATCAAGGATGAGAGAAGCACAATCCTATGTTGTTGATCCGGTCGATATGAATAGATGGTGTGTAAGGGATATTGCAAACCGTACAGCTACAGTGGATTTGTTTGAAAAGATATGCACGTGTCGAGTGTTTGATATGGATCAACTCCCATGTGTGCATGCACTAGCTGCAGCTCGACACCGTCAAATTGACCATTACACCTTATGCTCTCAATTTTATCACACTGCTGCAATTACAGGCGCTTATGCGAAGCTTATTATGCCCGTTGGTGATTCTAAGGCTTGGATTGTGCCTGAAGAAATTTTATCCATTCAACTATCACCCCCAGAACCAAGGGCTAAGAGTGGTCGGCCCAAGAAAAAGAGAATTCCTTCAACCAGCGAGAAAAAAATTGAAAAGAACTGTGGTCGTTGTGGACACAACCGGCAAACGTGCACAAATCAATTAGTTTGTAGGGACTAAAATTGTTGACACTATCTTGTTTGATGTAATGAATAGTTACAGTTCATTATCCGTATTATGTTTTATCAATAAAACACATACTCATTTGACATTTCAGTAGTCTCTGTCGACAATCGACATATTTAAGTGTTAAAATCCGCTCGTTTCGTGCATGATATTTTGTACACCATCGAGAATATGTGATAAAAATGTTAAAAAATGAAAAACAAAACACATGGAAATAACGAGATACTGTGCTAAAGCCTCTTAATTTGTACTTGTTTTAAAAAATTATAAATTGTTTAACAAAATGCATGAAGCTCTATATGAAGACAAGCTCCAAAATATTATGATTCTTGTTGGTTTTTTTCTTCCTTCTCTCTGACTCATTGTATTACAAAACACACAAATCAAAACAGTAGAAAACCTTATTTTTCCTACGGTAGATGTTGATGGACTTATATTAGTTTCTTTTATTTCAATATCAAATAAAATAGCACACCTCGATTTATCCAACAGCAATAAGATGTCATTCACAATGATGTAATATGTTCATCGAGGTTTAAAATGTCGACTAAACCTCGAATAAAATGTCGACAAAACCTCGACTAAAACCTCGTATAAAACCTCGACATAATGTCGTCTACAAGTCGGTTAACCTCTTGACGAAACATCGACTAATTATCGTTTATTCGTCCAACAGATGCCGACTTCCTTCCTTATTTGTCGTAGAACCTTAATAAGTCTTCGGCCATCTTCAAATATCCAAATGCCAGTTTGAGACGTCGGGATTTTGTTTGTTCCTCGGTCGGGATGTATTTTACATTTTTTTATTATTAGCCGACGGCGAAATCAAACAAGTTGTTTGTTCGTCGGTCATGAAATCCAACTTCATGTACGCACCGTGGAAATGGGCTGTTCAATCCATGAAGAATGAAAAAATGGCAGCAGAACGGTGACATGAAGTTAAACGATGAACTTGAATTGTATCAAGGGTTTTTCGGTATTTTCCCGTCGCTATTGTTGCAAATGATTTGGTCAACCTGCTATTGTTGCAAATGATTTGGTTAACCTGCTATTTTCTCAAATCTCACCAAGAGATATAGTGTTGTGTGTGTCATGTAATATGTTTTAGGTGTGGAGTGTTGTGTGTCATGCAATCAGCTTTGATGATTCTTTGAAACATAGTTAAAGTAGGGGCGATGTTTATTTTTTTACTTGTAATTACTTTCAAATGCTCAAAGCTCATTATTCGAACCTGATTTAATCTTCTGGAGTTTGAAGTATTTGTTGTTTGAATGATGAATGCTCCTCGGTGTGAGTTTAGTTAACCATATTTAATCTTCACATCCTTAACCACATTTGTGCATGTCGCTTCTTAATGAACATAGCAACAACATAGTGATCGCATTCGTAATTAAATGAACAACATGCTAATTGCTAAACTTATATCAAATATTGTGAGGATACTTTTTCTTCTCACATAATTCGATCAAGTTTGATTAAATTGAATCTTCGTGAGTGTAAATTTACTTATTCCATATGCTCATCCAACATTTGTCTTGCAAAAATTCTGATCTCAGTCTTCGGCTTCATCTTCATCTAGACTAGCACTTTTTTCTCAGTGACCCAAAACTACAAAAACATTGGGGATATTTACAGAAAAAAGCTGTTTAGCTAGATGATCTAAATTTTTGTTCAATGAACTCTTACTATGGGTTAGTGCCTGTCAAAATTAGTTATAGTCAGTTATTTTTGCCTTTGCCCAGTTGGCACTGGTTTCGTTCCCTCCATTTTCGAGCGTCTGAAAATGACTATCCTGCAAAACTTAACCAAACACAAACCTCACCATTTCCCACTCGACTCCACCCTCTTCAACTCCTCCTCCTCCATAACCACCCAAACCCGCTGGAAGAAAAAACCTGCCAACACAGCCCAAACTCGTCTCCATTCTCGAACCCGAGACCACAAATTGGACCCTCTCACAAACCATATCGTCAGATTCAACCGCATCCTCCACCTCCACAGCTTCCTGTCCGCCAGAAAACGCGGCCCATTTGTCTCCCTTAGGCTCCTCTCTAAGTGGGCTCCGCATGTTGGGCTTACTAAGGTACCCGTTGGGGAGTTTCTCAGGAAGTACCCTCATGTGTTCGACGTATTTACTCACCCCATTAGGAAGAATCCGTGTTTTAAGTTTAGTTCTGGATTTGTGGGTTTGTTGAAGGAAGAGAATGATGTTGTGCGTGGACTTGAATTTGAGAATGTGATTAAGATTAAAAAGATCTTGAAGATGTCTGTTAATGGTAGTATTCACTTTCATGCACTCAGATTGACTAGGAGGGAATTGGGTTTACCTGAAAATTTTGGCGAATGCATAGTTCAGAAGTCTGATAATGTGTTCAGAGTGGTAGACATGGAGGTTTTTAAATTGGCAGATAAAAATTTTGTTGATTGTAACGATCATAATGAGACGTCTGTCGGTGTGGCTGAGGTCGAAAAATGGAGGGAGAGAGAGTATAGGGAGAAATGGCTGAGTGAATTTGAGGTCAAGTATGCTTTTCCCATGAATTTTCCTACTGGGTTTAAGAAAGAACCTGGCTTCAAGGAGAAATTGAGGAATTGGCAAAGGCTTTCTTATGTGAAGCCTTATGAGGAAATGGAGGTTGCTCGGATGCGGGGTCGTGGTGGGATTCAACGGTATGAGAAGAGGGCGGTGGCTATTATTCATGAGTTATTGTGCTTGACAGTTGAGAAAATGGTGGAGGTTCAGAAGTTGGTGCATTTTCGGAAGGATCTTGGAATTGAGGTTAATATTAGGGAACTTCTTTTGAAGCATCCGGGTATATTTTACATGTCTACTAAAGGGAATACCCAAATGGTTTTCCTTAGAGAAGCATATAACCAAGGATATTTGGTTGAGCCCAATCCAATATATGAAGTCAGGAGGAAGTTATTGGACCTCATTTTGCTAGGGCGACGAAGTACTCGAAGACTGAGAAATGGAAGGGAAATTGGTGCTGAGAGACATGATGTGATGTTCGTTGGCAGTGAAAGTGAAGCCAGTGATGATGGATATGGTATAACTTTGAATGAGATTGAAAGAGTAGTCAGTGAAGGACATATTGTAACTAATATTGAGAGGCTAAGAGAGGAGAATGATGGTGCTTTTGTCCTTCCATTTTTGGAAAACTTTGCACATTGTGGTCAGGAGAGTGAACCCCATGAAGTTGTTGATCAGGTGGAGGAAGAGCTCATTAGGCAGCAAGAGAAAGACAATCAGTTGGAGTGACAGGTACAAAGAAGGGGAAAGTGGGACTTGCATTTACCATGTGATTGCTGCAGACCTTATTGACTTTGGGGGTTGTCGTAAATTTTGCTTGATGATTGTTTCTCTCTGGCTAGCTCATGATGGTTGCGGACCAGAAACATGTAGGATCAGACAATTGTTTTTGAAGAATCCTTTTGATAGTGGTTCGTAACATAATGTATGATGTCACAGTGTATCATATCTCTTACTTTGACAATCTCTTTCAAGTGACCTTCAAAAAGAAACAATCTCTTACAAGTGGCATAAATCTAGACATAGTTGTGTATTGAGAATATTATAATGATGCATTTAAGATGATCTTGTTGAAGCATTATTGTTATAAACTCCTGATGTCATACTATTCATTTGAATTAGTTTTAGGAAAACGTTTCTCCATGATGTTGTTTTCAGATGCCGCAACTCATTTTTTAACATGCATGCCTAAGACGCCATACACTCATTTATTCAGATTCATGTAAAAATGCCTTATACTCAACTCATTTTTCTAATTATGGGATTTCACAGGTTAATTTCCATTTTATGTTTGCCTGCAAAATTTTGCAGTAATGTTGATGACTGTGATGTGTCTTATCCAGATTGTTACCACATTTGTAATCATCCTTGAAAATTGCAACTGTGAGATTTAAGGCAGGTTGGTTTATGTCTACTGTGATTGCGAAGTCAACCTTCTAAGTACTTCAAAATGCTTGTGGCAAAGAGCCTAGAGTTGCTTTGCAGCTAGAGAAAGAGAATACTGGAGGATGGATACAGGGGTAAGATTCTATGTTATTTTGTCCTGGCTTAAGATAAGTGGTTTCTTGTTTACAGATAAAGACATACATAGAATATATTCTTGATTCAAACCATATAAAATGTTATTGCACTGGCAAATTTTCATTTCTAAGCATTTCCTTTTCTGTTGCCTAAGTTCATTAGTGATATTTTGAGATTATTATCTTTTTTTGGTTACCTATTCTTTACAAATTGATGATTACGCAATTCTGGTCTATTTGCTCATTAAATGGCAAACTTTTTTGGCAAATAAAATGCATCAAACAATAAATACGTGTTGTAGACTGGGATTGGGAAAAAACATATTTAAAAATGAAGAAACTTAATAAAAAATGATGATGTTGAAGTTATCCTTCACTTGTAATTTTTTTCCCTTAGTATGAGTGAACGGATAATCTGATGTAATTAAGGTAGCTGGAAGTCTGAAAAACTCTCATTGCTTTCTGGGTCGACTCTTTGGTTATGCATTATTCCATGAAATATTTGTGTTGCTTCACTTGCATTCTGATTTTTGCACTGACGACAAAACATATTTAAACATTTGGCAGGCATCCTCAATGTTATTTATTGTTGTCCTGGATCTCATTTGAATTGTTTCCACTCCCTCGATGTATGTCAAATTGCTAACAATTTTTGGTTTGCAAATCCTTGATAAGATCATCGAGTACTTAACAAGTCTGATTAGAGTAGTAAACCTGTCGGCTTCTCAATTAGGGTGTTTTTAGATGCTGCCAGAAACAAGTAGCTACTCATTTTTTATTTGAGGGTTCCTTGTACATGAGAATTATATAGTCCTCATTCACCAAATAACTAATAATTATGAATTTTCACATGTTACTTGTAAGCTGACAATGCTACTAGAAACTTTGTGACTAATAGTAATTTGACTATTTTTGTGTTGTAAATAACTATTGCTGCTGATCTGGTGTTATTAGAATTACTATGGGTCCTTTAACGAGTGAAGTGCTGGTAGTTTTTGAATTTTATCCTTTTACATTAATTATTCAACAATTTGGAAATTTAAATTGTTTGACCTCCAGCTCTAATTGTAAAATTGGATATATTTTCTCATTAAAATATGCAGCCACAATGGACATGTAAAATGAATAAAAGAACCAAAAAGTGCCATCAGTCATTCAGTCTAGAGTATATGAGTCTGTTCATGTACATGTGTTCATGAGGATTAAGACTGGAAAAATAAAAAAATAGGGACACCTTATATTTCTTATTTTGAGCAAAATGTGGAAGCATTAGAGTTGTTAGATTCTCCTATTATATGAAAATTCCAGAACTTCCCTTTAGAAGAGACCAAGTTTTCTTCACACAAGAACTCCCATGAAAACCACATCTCAATCATCCGATCAACATCATGTACCAATACATTTGTCCCATTTCCGTAATTATTTCTCGCTAATAAACTAGCTGTGTAGATGGAAGCCATTCTACCAGGACATTCAGGTTTATGACCACATGGTCCATCAACCACCACCACATCCCACTTCAATCTATATATTTTTGAAGGAAGCTTTTTAAGTGCCAATTTGCATCTTGATTTTTGAAGAACACCAGCTGCTAATGGTGAACAATGTTTGTTATTTCTAGCATGCTTCAGCAGCTTGAAAGCATCTTGGGCTACTGTTGGATACTCAATTTTGTAAATTGAAGTACCATTGGCCATCTTTATAATTGTACTTAGCTTTTCAGGATCATCCTCTAGAAAGACTGTGACTCCAGCTGCATTCAGGGATGAAAGGTTGGAGTACTCTTGTTCAAGCCCAAAAATGAGGAGATTGCATGGGGATCTGTGAGAAATGAAATTGAATAGAAATTGCATTTCCTTTTCGGTTAAATTTCTTGAATTTGCATTTGAAACGGAGTGCTTTTTTGAGCGTTCTTGAGCTCGTGCATGGTGTGACATATTCTTGTGATACACAGAAGACAGAGCAGGATGTGGCCTAGTTGATGAAGATGAAGTAACAATGGTGATCTTGAGAAGCCGGAACACTGATGCACATGACAAGATAAAAACAAGAATCGGGATGAGTTTCTTTTTGTTAAGAAGACTCATCTTTCCTTCCCCTTTGCAATATTTGTGGTGGAGCTGAAAAGGTCTGAGCTGCCTTGGATTGTTTGAGAGAGAAGAGAGTAATGGTGTTAGAGGACTAACAAGAGGATGGTAAGGAGGCATTGTGTTCTTTCCGTGGGATTGGTAAAAGCTAGTATTACTACATGTTTGATGTATGATTGGAAGGCATTGTGTAACACTACATCTGTTTTTCTAGATAGTTTATAGTGGAGTTCTTTGAGTGATGAGGAAGTGATATGTGAATTTGCTTATGTTTGAAGCGTTGCTTTATTAACTTGATGAGATTTCAGCACAGCAAGCAATGAATCATCCGCTCAAGAATTGGCTATCAATAAAGGAAAAAGTGGAAGTTTGGTACCTCAATCATATCAGGTTGATAGTTTGATGTGCACTTTAACGTTTGGATTTACATGGAGGTTGGCTGACTTCTTTTGCTGCTGATGCAGTTAAGAGGATGCATGTGGTGGAAAAGTGAAACATAAAGAAGGTTTTAGAAGTTGATTTTGGGAGTCTTTCAGCTTTCTGGTGCACTGTCATAAATAAGGCAACGAAAATTCTAAAATGATTGCCCGGTTCGGCTGTAATTTCAAAGCACTGGTGATTTAAAAGCCATGCTTATTTAGTGCACAATCTGAATAAATAGGTTGTTGGACTAGGACAGTTAACCCATCATTTCTTTTCTAACCTCTTAAGGCTTTAACTAACAAAGTGACACATTCCAAAAATTAAGTTGAGCTGATTGCATTTGGCTTTCATATTATTTTCAATTTTTTATCTGTTGTAAATTACAACTGTAGCCCTTCTAGGTTTATTGGTGATGGTACATACTTTACCTACTGCATTAGTCGGGGGTTTGAACAAAAGAAAATGTGACATGTTGAGTGAAAAAGAGAAATAAATTGTTGAGTGAGACATGTTGTAAACTTCGGAGAATGTGACATCCAGAGTTAACATATATGGTCACCCCTTTTTTTATGCAAACAAAAGAAAATAAAATGTCAAGATAAGAGACAAAAGTACATTTAAGGTTGAAATTGAATTGGTTAACGCTTCATGTCTTGGATATCTCTAATGGTAATGGTGTGTTGTTAGATAGAAATGGTAATATAACATTGGCAGTCAATAATCAATAACTAAAGGAATTTTTAGTTACCTTTTTCCAAGTTTAGTAGTGCTAGTAATTTATGTGGGAAAGGAAAGTTTTAAATATAAATGAAAAAATCTACAAAATAGTCTCCCACATATTTAGAATAGAAAAAAAAATTCGGCAATCTTCGGCTCCTGCAAGAAGTGGAAGAAAAAGAGGAGGACCAAGCGCAATCGATCCATGCCTCCTCTTTCCAACAACAATCCCAAGAACTCATTTTGAACCACTAGCTGATTTTTTCACAACCACCACCACCACATCCTCAGCCACCCAAAAAACGCTCATATTTTCCTTCTTCTTCTTCATCCCATCAGCAAGACTCCGAACATGCGAGATTGGGAGAAAAAATGGGAGAAAGTTTCCACCACCAACTTCAACAACAGCAGCACACCACCACAACCACCAGCCGTCAAGCAGGTTCTTCAAGATTAGCCTAAGGAACACTGGAGGCGAGATCGTGGAGGTCTAAGGTGGGCACATTGTAAGGTCTACTGGGTGCAAAGACCGCCACAGCAAGGTCTGCACTGCCAAAGGCCCAAGGGACCGCCGTGTAAGGCTCTCTGCCCACACTGCCATTCAATTCTATGATATCCAAGACCGCCTTGGATCAATGAGCTTGCCGAACTACCTAGCTGGCATCCCACTACCTTTTTTTTTTATTGTAAGATCAGCTAAAGTCATTTTCCTTTAGAAACATCTTTACAAGAGAAAAAAGAACCAAAATATGATGAATTAAGAAGACAAACTTCAAGCATATACACTTATGCAATGTTCCAGTGATGCCTTGATTTTTTACTCATCTCACTTCCCCAGAACATAAAAAAAAATAAAAATTTGTATTCGAACAGCCTGCCTGTATCACTTTCGCAAAGCTATTTACCAAGAAGCGTCGGTCTATAAGAAGCAAGGCTTTGGGCAATCTCAATCCGTTCCCTAGGGTCGTTCGTGTTCTCATCCCCAGGCTTTGCGAGCATTTGCATATTCCTTGTTGTAAATTTCAGAGGCTATATTAGGCCCTCCAAGGTAGAGTATGTTCCCAATGGGAACCCCAGTTGCTTGATTTATCATCTGAGCAGGAGTAATTATTCGAGGTTCAGGCTGCTATTCCCTTAGCTAAAGAAATTATGACTGGTATGGTTATTCTTTCCTTCCAATAACGGCTAATTTCTTGGAACACCTCTCTAGTTTCCGTTGATGGTAAACCATTGATAACGATATCAGCATCCCACACAGCTTCCTGCAAGTTGGTAACTACCTTCAGAGGACAAAGAGGTGTGTCCCACTACTTATTCTTTATCAAACACAAATTTTGAACAAGCCCAGAAAGCCCCAGCTGAAAATCATCAAAATTCCCATCAACAGCAGCAACACAATAAGCAACAATTGAACATCCATCACGGTCATGTGGTGGTGGGGAATAGTTCTGGCTCTTCCGGTAAAAGGGCAATGTCAGTGTTGGGAAATGAAAGTGCCCAACAAGGACTTCACCAGAGCGATAGTGCTGTGAATCCAAGTGAGAATCGATCAAGTTTTTTGCCGCCTTCTCTGGATTCAGACTCAATTGCTGATACTATTAACAGGGTTAGCATCAAAACCATCCCACCAACCACCGCAGAAAAGACTGACGAGCAACAGAAATCAAATCAAAATGAAACCTTTGAAAAAGATTCAGCCATTATTAAGGATCCATCTACTGAAACCTCAAAACAAGAGTCAACAACTGCTACTCAACCTCAAACCGGAACCCCAACGAAAGATTCACTCAACATTGCTCCTCAAACTGATGAGAAAACTGATCCTGCGGCTTCAAAAGGAAATGTTTGGCAACCAATAGGCTGATCACTTCAAAGGATCATGCTTCTGTTCAGATCAATATTGGGCATTTGAATGAGAGGGGGGTTTACACTGGCAACTTCTCTACGTTTGCTCTTTGCGGCTTTGTTCGTGCTCATAATGCCCTTGATTGTCTCTGGCAAAAGAAGAAAGTTGAAGTACGCCAACAGTAGACTAAGAGAATGGTTTTGCCTTGATTGAAGGCTTAACTCTGGTTTGTTAGTTAATTGATGAATTTTCTTTCTTTTTCTCGAAAACGATAGAAATTTATTAAATTGCCAATGACAAAAGATGTACAAGAGTTAGCCAAAAAGGCTAAATGATCTCCATGGTCTGACAGTATAAGACTGACCTATGAAGGAAAGTGCACAAGATGACAAGAGAAATAAAAAGATTGCACAAAAGAATTAATGTGATTAGTGCACAGATCACATCAATTGCAACCATGACACCTATACAAACTAGTTGATTGCCATCTACTAGAGAATCATAAAAATGCATAAAACTAAACGAAACTGAACAGCAACCCGAGCGTCGAGCCGCGTCCCTAACGATTGCTCCATGCCTTGTATGACTCAACCGCATACGTTGAATAGCCCTGCAAACAAACTAGAAACAAAAGACCCCATATTGGGGGAAAATACCTCACAGCGGAGGAAAAAGGCCCTCATAGTAGAGGGCAAAAAAAAATAAAAAATAAAAAATAAATAAAAAAATAAAAAAAATAAAAAAAATTGTTGCACACACTATCGCACCACAGATCGCCCACACTGGGCGACTGTGGCACAAGAAGTGTGCAACGGCTCCAAAAATCGCACCTGCAGTGTGTGTGTGCAAGTGTGCAAGTGTATACTGTTTATGAATTTTCTCTTCTGAAACTATGAAATTGTGCCCCCAGGGGCTAGCTCAGATGGTAACGCAGAAGGCTTTCTTCCGTGGAATCCCGAGTTCGATCCTGACTATTGTTCTCAGTGAGATTTGGGACTGTCCCATTGGGACTTGGAGGATTAGTCTCACACTTGTCCCACACTTGCCTTGTGGGTTCCGTAGCCTAAAGATTAGCCTAATGATTCTTGAGTCCTAACAAAGTCAATTCATGTTAGTTTGGAAGATTAGCCTAATGATTCTTGAGTCCTGACAAAGTCAATTCATGTTAGTTTGGAAGATTAATCTCACGCTTGCCTTGTGGGTCGGATTAATACCACGTTTGCCTTATGGGTTCCGTGGCCTAATGATTCTTTGGTCCTGACAAAGTCAATTCAGGTTCCATTCAATTCAGGTTCCATTGGAGTTTGGAGGATTAGTCCCACGTTTGCCTTATGGGTTCCGTAGCCTAATGATTCTTGGGTCCTGACAAAGTCAATTCAGGTTCCATTCAATTCAGGTTCCATTGGGGTTTGGAGGATTAGTCCCACGCTTGCCTTATGAGTTCCGTAGCCTGTGGGACATAGTTGGAAAATATTGTGGAGTTTGGAATACAAAAAAAAAAAACTATGAAATTGTGGGACATAGTTGGAAAATATTCTTAAAAAAAGACAGAGGGAACTACGACAAGGAAGAATATTTTATGTGATTCCAAAAAAATCCTAGTAAATAGCATGCTTATGGCACATGTTCTCTTTTTGACAGAAAACTTGACAGAATCAGACGGAAGGACGTAATAATTTAAATGTATAAAAGTGAAGGACTGATTAGTTCGATTTTTTTTTTGTGAGGGACTAAAAAGTTTTTTTCCAAATATGTGAGGGACTATTTTGTAAGTTATCTCATAAATGAAAATAATGTATGAGAAAGTAAGAATGTTCCCTATTACAGTTAAGAGTATTTTCTTATAACTTTCATTAGTGGGAGTTGGAATTCCAAAATTTAGATAAACTAGAAGTATAGTAAACATGACAATGATAAGAATGGTAATAAACAAAGAGTGATATATTGAACTTAACTAACAATTTTATTTATGTATTATGACTTTTAGAAAACAATTTCATATTTGTGTTGAAAGATAAATACTTATAATTTTTTTGTGTGTATTTATGATACATATAGTGACTTTTTATAACAACTAATGTGACAAGTATCAAAAATCAAAATTCACTTATCATAGATCGTCTCACTGCGGAGAAAACTCGCCTGTCCTATGCGAAAGTATTGGTTGAGGTTAATGTCACAAAACCCCATGGTGAAATTCGGTCACAAACAGTGATTTATTAAATGGAACTAAAAAGATGCAATTCCTGTTGCAAATTTGGGCACAGTCGAGAAGAATGTCAGGTAGCCAAACAGCCGACAAAAGAACCTCCAAAGATATAGTTCAAGAAAGACCAACCTCAGATGGATAAGAACCTCGAGATAGAGGTAGGCACCTTGGGAACAGAAATAGGGATGTGCAGGGAAGAGTTAGAAGACCAACAAAAGAGGCCGAGCATAGGAGTGGAGAAGGAGAATGAAACACCACTGTACGAGGAGCAATTGGAGGCGGACAAAGCTACCATGCCTCAAGAGACTAATGCACTGGTTCTAGATAGGCCTGAGAAAGGGGAGTTTAATCAGGGGATGCAACATGGAGTAGAGACATATGGTGTGGTCCTTGATATACCTTCAAGTGAGGATAATACTCAGGAAAAACATCCTAGAAATGAGGCAACTGATGCGAGCACAGAAATGCCTTTGGTGGGGGCTATGGACCGGGGAGAACAGGCAAGAATAGGAGAATCCGTGCTAGGGAAAGGATCAAAGCAAATGGGGTTAGCTTTCCAAGGATTCCTAGCGGATATGGAATCGAGGGAGGAGGAGTTTAGGGAAAGATCCATGATAAAGAAGCAGACAAATAAGAAGAAAGAGAAAGGAAAAAGAGGGGCCAAAAACAAAAGGAAAGAGGCTGTGCCTCAAAGATGAGAATTGTTGCATGGAATATAAGGGGATTTCACCAACCCCTGAAACAAAGAGGTGTGAAGAGCTTGTTGCAACGTTATAATGCTGATGTCTGTGGCATTCTGGAAACAAAAATTAAAGAAGAGAAACTTCAAGGAATAATGGGGACTGAGTTTCCTGAGTGGAATCAATGCAATAACTTTCAACTGCACAGAGCGGGTCGCATACTCATCCTATGGAACCCTTCTACAGTAGCGGTGACAATACTGGGGAGGCATCCCCAAGCCATCCATTTGTTGCTTACTAGCAAGGTAACATCTATAGCTTTTATTGTAAGTTTTGTTTATGGTTTCAATACTATCATATCTAGAAGACCACTATAGGAGAATTTAATATCATTTTCCTCATCCCATGAGTCCCCATGGATGGTCTTAGGAGATTTTAATGGTATTATGTTTGATGAAGAAAGAGTCAATGGATTTCCGGCCACTACCTATGAGACCAAAGATCTACTGGACTGCTGCTTGTCATTTGGCCTGACAGATGTGAATTCCATCGGTTGCCACCTTACTTGGACAAATCATACAGTGTGGTCCAAGCTAGATCGGGTAATGGTCAATGAGAGGTGGCTAATGGTTGATTGGGAAACTTTCACAAACTTCCTACCATCAGGTTGTTTGTCTGACCATTCACCTAGCATCTCTACAGTGGGTCGCCATGTTAATCACTCCAGGCGAAGGTTTATGTTTTTCAACATGTGGTAGACCACGAAAATTTTGGAGGTATTGTTCAGCAAGGGTGAGATACTTATATGTATGGTACGGAGTAGTACAAGCTATGCTGCCGACTCAAAATGTTGAAATGGCCACTCAGGGAGCTTAACAGGAAACACTACAGTCACATCTCAAGTCGAGCGGAGAGGGCAAGGGAGGAACTAGAGAGAAAACAACAAGATGCCCAACAACAACCCTATGCTGCAGCTGCACGGGCTGGAATTCAAGAACTGCGGGAAATAGCCTGGAAGCTAAGTGAAGCGGAGAGGAATTTCCTAGCTCAGAAAGCAAAGTGCCAATACCTAACCAATAGTGACCGAAACACAAAGTTATTCCATGCTTTGATGAAGAGGAACGTCAAGAAGAACTTCATTGCCCCCGTGATCACAGAGAATGGAGAAGTAACATCGGGGCAATAGGAAGTGGTAGCAGAATTCCTTAGATACTATCAGAACCTCCTTGGAAGGGAAGTGCACACGGGTGAAGTGGACAACACAGTCTTTGATATAGGTGCAAATGTATCACCTCGAGAGTGCTATGATTTAGAACAACAAGTAACGGAACAAAAAGTCAAGGAGGCAATGTTTAGCATTGGGTAGGATAAAGCTTCTGGGCTGGATGGGTTCTCCGCAGGTTTTTTCAAAAAGGCTTGGAACATTGTTGGCCATGACATATATGAGGGGGTGAATGAATTTTTCAAGATTGGGAGGCTACTGAGATAGCTCAACCATACGATCATCACTCTGATACCAAAGTCGGCACACGCAAACACAGTGGGAGAGTATAGACTAATTTCATGCTGTAATGTGATTTATAAAGTGGTGACCAAGATATTAGCGGCCAGGATATCCAAGGTGTTGCCAGAGATTATAGATGAAGCCCAGTCCGCTTTTGTGGAGGGTAGGAGTATGTTGGAAAATATCCATCTGGCCCAAGAGCTTTTTAATCACGACAGCAGGAAAAGAGTATCACCCAGATGCGCGATTAAGGTGGACCTCTGAAAAGCCTATGATTCGGTCAGCTGGAAGTTTTTGCAAGAGACACTCACTGGACTCGGGTTCCCGACGAGATTCATTGGATGGATCATGGAGTGTGTGTCTACGACCTCATATTTTATCCAGATAAATGGAGATATCCATGGTATGTTCAAAGGCCGTAAAGGACTAAGGCAGGGGGATCCATTATCCCCGTACCTGTTTGTCACTTGTATGGAGTACCTATCCCGGCTACTTAGAAAGGCTACTATGGAGTCCAAGTTTAATTATCACCTGCGATGTGCAGCTCTAAAGATTACACACTTAGTGTATGCAGATGATTTGATGATATTCTCCCGGGGGGATAGGATATCTGTCCAAATCATATGGGAGTGCCTTAATGACTTTGGTGCAATGGCTGGCCTTAGGATGAATATCAATAAGTCAAGTATCTTTTATGGCGGGTGTGCAAGAAAGAGAGATGGAAGAGATACTAGGGGTGACTTGTATCCCCAAAGGGATGTTCCCGGTTCGATATTTAGGGATCCCACTAGCTGCAGCAAGGCTCAGAGTCACCCATTACGCCCTCCTTATGGAAAGGATAGCTGGACAAATTGGGCTGTGGAATGCTTCATCACTCTCTTATGCGGGTCGTTTGGAGCTCATAAGATCCGTCCTGCAAGGTATCAATTGTTTTTGGCTCTCAACCCTTCCAGTGCCGGCGTCGGTTGTTGAAGGGCTCACCAGACTGTTCAGGAATTTCCTATGGGATAGAGGGAAACCACTTGTGGCATGAAAGGATCTTACCTTGCCCAAAAAGGAGGGAGGTTTAGGCCTCAAGGACACTGGAGCTTGGAATGCAGCACTCTTGGCAAAGGTACTATGGAACATCCATAGTAAAAAAGATTCGCTGTGGGTAAGGTGGATTCATCATACATACTTACCACATGGAGTGGCTATCTGGAGCTTAACACTGAAGAAGGATGCTTCTACACTGATGAAGCGCCTACTATGTATTAGAGATATCTTAGTGCAGAAGGAATGAGCAATTCAGGATGCAATTGATAGGATGACAGAGCTGCATGGTAATACTCAGGGGCCTTTGGCTTATAACTACTTCAGAAGCCGGGGACAGAAAGTTATGTGGATGAAGTTAGTGTGGAATGCCTATACGCCTCCCAAGTACTCCTTTATCTTGTGGTTGGCTATCAGAGGGAGACTGCTCACAAAAGATCAGTTAAGCTTCTTGGATATCAACCCAACTTGTGACTTATGCCATGGGGAAGTGGAATCGGTGGGGCACCTATTTTTCAAATGCCCCTTCTCGGCAGCTATATGGACAGCAATCAGGGACTGGTGTGGGATAAGAAGAGAGATGAATATGTTACCAGTTGCGCTCAGGTGGACACTGAAGGCTTGAGGGACTGATAGAATGTATAAATTACATACTTATTGGGTAAATTTTCTTATGTTTTGATTGATTAAGATGCTTGTTATGTGAATATTTATTGATTTTATGATTAATGACCAAAGTGGAGCAATTTTAGAAAAAAAGAAGACAACATCATTGAAGATTCCTTGCTCCAAGCATTTAAGAATAGAAAGAAGAAAAAAAAATCAGCCATCTTGGAGACAAATGAGGGCTGGAATTGATCACAAAGAAGGGAGGACAACCACAATGTGGGGAAAAAGAAAGAAAAGAAAAAGAAAAGAGAACAAAGGAGGGATGTAATTGATCACAAAGAAGGGAGGACAACCACAATGTGGGGAAAAAGAAGAAAAGCAACCAACATACTAAGTGTATGCAACTCAAGGCATTTGATTTTAATTGCAAAAAGGAAGAAAACCACATGTATGCTTTCTTTTGAAAGAAAAGAAGCCACCAAATTCCACCTTGAGTTATTGGCCACAAACAGTTTTTAATTGGAGAATCAATGCTTTTCCTTGCCTATAAATAGGCAAGGCTTAGCTTGAGCAAAAACACCACCAAGGGAGAGCAAGAGAAAAAAACAGTCCCTCTCCTCTCTTCTCCCATTCTTCTTTTATTTTCTATTTTTCTCCTCTTTCTTTTGTTTTCTTATTTATCCTGTTTAGGAGCTAAATCCTTCTTCTAGTTGAAGGATAATTGAAGGATGGTTCTACAACAATTGTGAGACTTATTGTTTTTAATGTTCTTATAGATTCATGAGTATTTGTTTATTTCCTACAATTTATTATGTATGATTATGTTGTTTCATTGGATAATTGGTACCATTATTTGATTGACAATATAATCTATTGCTAACTAAAACATCAAGGTTTCATTGTTTTAGTGAAGTAGCAATTGACATAATTATTGCTTGGTAAGTGATTCAATTGTGTCAATGGATAAACAATCTAATTAAAACAACCATGGTATGAGTATGTTTGTTAGAATTGGGTTTCTCTACTTCTTAATGCTGTGGGTAAATTAAATTTTATGGTGGTACCTAGATTATTTACCAACAAGAGAAGTGATTAATGAGGGTCTCTTAATTGCCAACAAAATAAGGAGAAATTAGTTGCTTGGTGGTACTAAGTGACTATAACCAATTTATTTGTAGATTTATGAGATTAATTTTATGTCAATGAACAATTGAATGAACCAATCCTGAAATTATTCCTTTAACTAGATCTTGTTAATCATTGAATTTTACTATTTTAAATTCTGCATTAATTAATATATTTAGTCTTAATTTGTTAATTTGCAAATTTCATTTTTGCATATTTAGTATTATCCTTAAACAACCCCCCAAATCATTTTTGTTGAGAGATAAATCCACCATTCCCTAAGGAGACGACCCGACTCCCGCTATACTTCTGAAGGTTTGAGAGTTGGAATTTATTTTTGGTGGTTTGACGACACGCTATGGACGACCTGGATTAGTCGAAGGAAGAGGATTGCTTTGGCTTGCACTGTGTACTACATCTGGTTAGCTCGAAACCGGATGAATTTTGAGGGACATGTCCCAGACCACCGGGAGGTTGTACATAAGATCATGACACAAGTGTACAAGGTGGGTCACGCCTTGAACCCAAGTGTTATGATCTTATAAGATGACTACGGAGCTTGGTTAGCTTGTATGCAGCTAGACTAGGTAACTAGTTTGGATCAGGTTTATAGGAGCATTTCGCCGGGGATGCTCGGTGATTCTGTAAACCTCAGTTTTGATCAATAATAATTTTTAACATTCAAAACCAAAAAAAAAAAAAAAATTACCATAAATATCATTACTCTAAACTAATTAAAATGATCCCTTATACTACTTCCGTTACGTTTCTCCATTAACTTGGATGGCATTAGTTTTTTTTTTTTTCTGAAACGATATTAGATTGATAACAGGGCACAATGGTCAATATACAAAGCCGCAAGGCTTAAAGAGTTTCGTGGTGTCACTACTAGAAACAGCGCAATAACCCACGAAAACAAAGACAAGAAGCCCTCAAGGGGCACAAACCACCCGCATAGCGGGACAAAAGCCGCAAAGCGGCACAGGTTGAAAACCTAGACGACCTAAGATCAACTAACAATACAAAAGCCCGGTTATATCGGGGCACTAATACTATACAAAATGATATGACGCAACCCAAATGGCCCTCTACCTACGGCCCGAGGTGAAAGAAACTAGAACTTAATCTCTGACTCGCACCTCATGCCGCATCTTGAAAGCCAAATTGCAGACGTTGAATAACATTTGTCGCCGAACTACCACCGCAGAGCTTAGAATAGCAAGACGATTCAGCTACCACCACCGGCAGGAGGGAAGATAGTACCCAAAAAAAAAAAATTCAAATTAGGGACCGTTGCACTGTAGCTACAGTAGCTATAGTGCAACGGTCGCACTGAAATCGCACCACAAATCGGATGGCATTAGTTACTTGTGCCACTTATGTGAAAAGTTTGAGGGCAAATTTGTTTGCACCAACTTTAGCATTTATATTGTCATTTGATAAATAAAATTAGGAAAATTTACCCACCATTGGCCTATATTTTCTGCTGCAATTTCCTTGGCTCTCTACAATCATCCCTTTACCATCTTCACAACAGTGAGCTGATCATCAAAACCATTCCCATTCCTATTGCCATTCTTCAACTTTTCCTCAACTTGTATCTTATTAATATCCCCTCTACAACTTCACGAAACAACTCTTCTAAATTCAATTTCTTAAAACTAATAATTAGTACACATACACACACCCTTTGCCATCATATCATTGCTATAGTCACTCCCTACACTCATTTCACCAACGTTTTTCATCCTTTGTCTGAAATCTCTTCCTACACAGCCATGAGCAATAAATATGGCCTTTTGCTTTTGTTGTCCATCCTCTTACTAGATTCAACTTGAATTTCATATTTAATATATATAATATATGCTTCTTCTTAATCTTCCCCGCATCCTTATCCTCCTTCCGGAGATTTCAATAATGGGATTCTTTTTCTTTCTTTTTTTGAAAAATTCTATTCTATTACAATATATTACTGTTCTATTACAATAATTGTGTCTCACATAATATGGAGTGAGGCTTCCATGTTAACCAAGAGAGAGGGAGGACAAGAGGAGAGGGATGATAGAGACGGATTCAAACCCCAAACTCTCTTGACTCTAACACATGTTGGGTGGTTATTAGAGGATTCTATTTAAGCATCATTCCAATGTTTATGCACCAAATTCCTTTACCCAAGATGCTACTAAGCGCTATCTAAAAATGGTATTTTTAAGAGATAATATCATTTACCACCCTTGTAGTTTTGTAATATATCAAATCAAATCTTGTAATTTGAAAAAATATCAATCGCCCACATTAATTACCAATTAACCTAACTGGAAGGCGCAAAAAGATGAAAAAGTCCCACAATATTTGATATAATTTAAAATATTTTATTAAATTTTAAAAAAGACAAAAAAATTTAAAGACAAAAATTTAATAAAATTATTTAAACTATATAATAAAATTTTTTAAATTAAAAAGACAAAATTTAAATTAAATTTTTTTTTTTGGAATTTGCCTTTTAGTGCTTTATCTTTGAGCAAATAATATTTTTGTTCCCTTTATCTTTTAAAATCGACACTTTTAATCCCTTATCTACCGATTATTCTATACATTTGGGACAATAAATGGTATTTCTTCCATGATTCTTCCCTTAGTTTTAGCCTTTTTTCCTTAGTGTTTCTTGTTTTTCGCACCTTTTTGCTATTTACTCTACTTTTTTATTTATAAGCTAAGATGATGATTCCTTTTTTTCTATTTTTCTTTGGCGTTAGTTACAATGTTGTTTTTTTCATTCCTTTTTCTTTGCCAAACAATTATTCCATTTCCTTTTATTTATTTTAATTTCTCTACTTAATCTATCTTTTTTTAAAAAAAAAAAATCATTTCTTTTGCTATTTTGCTTTTTCTATGGTTTTCTTTTTTAATTGGGTAATTTCCAGTCTGTATTGAATGGAATGGAAAAAAAAAATGCTGTCACATAAGAAAATGTATATACGTGCTACTGTACATTAAAAATTCCATTTTTGAAATATTACTATTTTAATTTGAAAATAAAATGGAAGAAAGACAAGTTAGTCAAGTTTTTCAAAACTGACTTTCTAGTCGGTTGGGGCAGTGATGCACTAAACTCCGCACACGGAGCATAGTGCAAAGCATTACGTGATGATAAAAATTGTCGACGGACCTTTATCCCCTGTGCAGTTTTGGGTCTGAAAAAATAATAATCTAAAATTAGACTCGACCCTGATATTTCCTTCCAGCTATATTACCAATATTTACATATGCTTTTCTCTTCCAAATATATAATTTGGTTATCATCATATCATTCCCCTTCTTATTGGAACCCTGCACACCATCCTATTTGACTGGATGTATTTACTTTTCTCTTCCAAATATATGATTTGGTATCATTACATCACTCACCTTCATATTGGTACTCCTGGACACCATCCCACTTATGGTTTTCAAGGATCTGCATCAATTGTGGAGTATTGAGTATGCTACTCCTGAAATTTAAATTCTTATCTAATTTTTTTTATTAAAAAAAATCTTATTTGTAGACAAGTTTGATATTCAACCAACTCAATATGCAGGTTAATCATACCACTTAACGACTACCAGTATAGCATATAAAGAGGTAGATTAGGAAATATTTGTTATATGTATATGAGATATAACTGACAATGTATTAACATGTGTTGGTGAGACTCGTTGAATGTCAATCTAAGCTACATTTCTTGATATTCAAAAATGTTGAATAAACTGAGCACTTTCTATGGACAATCTCCACCATTTACTCTGGGTGGAAATATCTGATAGAGGTGGTGAAGATTATACAAATGAAATGATTTTTTATCATTCATTTTCATATCAAACAGATACTTCACATTTGGAGATGCCTGTGCAACAAATGAAATAAAATTTTATCATTCATTTCCATATCAAACAGATATTTCTATACACTTCATTGTTGTTGTTGTTAATATCAATTACCGGGAAGTATAGATGAATCAGTTGCAATCCATATAAATATATTTTAAACACCTACAAGTAATGAGGTAAACACTAATTAATCTCGTATAAATGTAAGACATTTTCCTCATTGATTTTAACTTTGGACATAGTTAAATAAAAAATATTATTATAAATGTTACCATTAGTAATAAACCTTAAACCTATTATTTGTATTATTTTAAATTTGTCTGTGCTAAAAATTGTTATCTTTAAGAGTATCTTGAATGAACCTTTGGTTCGCAAGTTCAGTACTAAAAATGACTTTAAAGTCAGCCATGCAAAAGTGTATTTGAAGTTTGTTCTACAGAACTGCTTCTAAAAAGAGCATTGTTCTTTTATCTTTGAATTAAAATAGTAATATTGATAATAATACAAATTTCTTGACTAAAATATATACATAATTTAAGAGATAAAATTATGTGTCTTTCTTCTTTTTTTTTTTGATTTACTGCTTGAAGAATAACAATAAACAATATTTTAGTCCATATCAAGTCTATCCCGTCGCCCTTAATTGAATTAAGTTCTTAGCGGACTCAAAAGTAGTAGTAGCATTACACAATATTTTGTATATTTTAATTTTGTAAACATGATCAGAATCTAATCATCAAATGGTCCCGTATGACAAAAATTTGGCATTGTGAACATTCGATTTGTCCCAATGACCAACTATTCAAAGTGGTGATAAAATCCTAATTACAGTATTGTAGGGGCATTTAATACTTAAGACATTAATATTCATAAAATTCAACAAATGTCAATTCATTTAATTGGTTTAGAGGAGATTAAAATAGGATAATGTAGAATACACTACATAACCAAAGAAAGAAAAAAACAAAAGCCCGTACCTCTTGACCATTTTAGTCTTTCCACAAAAATCTATTCTATTATAAGAAAGGGTTCTTCCCCGTCGCTCCAACAAATCTAACATTTACGAGTAGGTGTGAGTTTTGGGTTTCTCTCTCAGTTGGAGAGAAGGTTAGTTTTTTCCCACTAAGGGGGGGAAAAGGTTAGTGCTACAACCACTCACTACATTCCAGTACTAATACTAGATTAAGATAATAGCTATGATCAACTTTATCCAGTCAAAAGTGCTATCTTTTATCATACAACGGTAACAAAAGTGCAATCTTTTCTCCAACATCAAATCACGTCCAGAAATTAGCAAACAGATTAGCAACTCAAAACAATCGGAATTTTCTGCTACAATTAACACATCGAGCCACCGATTTGGGCACAATAGCCACAAGCGTCGTCAACAAGAACAACACAGTCAAAACTGAAGCTAACAATGGAGGGAGGAGATGTCTTCACAATAACACAAGAAGTAGAAGATCTGGTAAGACAACTGAAACTGCACAAGGATGAAGAAGAGGGGGTGGAGCTACTAGAACAAGATATCACGGGCGGAAAAGAAGAAGGTCGGAGAAGCCTCGTCTGCAAGATTCATGGCGAAAAAAAAGTGAACTTCCTAGGCCTGAAGAACACAATGCAAGCGATATGGCCGCTAACTGCACCAATAAAGATACGAGAAATTGGAATCAATTTCTTCCAATTTGTGTTCACAAACCAAGAGGACAAACAGAGAGTACTGAAAGGCAGGTGCTGGACCTTTGACCAGCAGTATCTAATTCTGCGAGAATGGAAAGAAGAGATCAACAAGAAGGATAAAGAGTTTCAGCAAGTGGAAATATGGCTGCAAATCTGGAATTTACCAAACCATCAAGTTAACTAAGCAAACTGCGGCTCGGATAGGTACATTATTCTCACGAGTTCAGGACATAATTATTCCAGAAAGTGGAAGTGCAAAAGGCAGGCATATCAAAATGCTAGTAACCATAGATCTGGAGAAACCGCTACTAAGAGGAACCAAAGTGAGGCTAGAGAATAAAACTTGCTGGGCGATATTTCAATATGAACAATTGGCAAGCTTTTGTCACTATTGTGGGAAAATAGGCCACCCTGAGAAACACTGCGGTATAAGGCAGGAGGACCAAAAAAAGGGGAAAATCCAAGAGGGACAATATGGAGATTGGATTAAGGCCGACGGATTCAGAAGAGAAAAAACTGAAAAATGGCATACAGGGAGAACCGAAAAAAGAAATCTGGTCTATAGCTTACCTAGCCCTGAAAGCGGGAGAGAAACAACAACTGAAAAGCAAGCAACAGAAATAGGGAAGGCAGCTATACAAGATGAAAACAGAAATGAAGAGATGAGACAGAATATGATATGCAGTGCAGAAAACCAAAAGGACCGTGACAACAAAGAAACACGCCTTCAAATGGAAGAGGAGCAGGGACTGGAATCAGAGGCAGCAGCATATGTTTACAATAACTTAGAGCACCAAGAAACACAAGTGACCAATATGGAAGAAGACATGAGCAAGGAACATAAAGCTGAAGCATCACATACTGCGGGCGAAGAAGAATTGGTGAATATTCCGATAACCAACGCAAAAGCTGAAAACTAGAGCCGAAGACAAAGCACTAGAAAAGAAAATCAACTAGCAGAATTGGGAGACAAAACTGAAAACAAGAAGGTTACTTGGAAACGTACAGAAAGGCAGCCAATCAACTCAAATCATAAGGTGGAGAAGACTCTCAAAGAGATGCTGCACATTGGGGACAAAAGAGCCAGAGGGAAATCTGAAGAGAATGCTGAAAACGATGAGATACAGCTAATAAGAAACAAGAAACTGAAACTGAAAAATGAGACAACAGAAGCCAAAAGAACAATGGAGGTGGGAGAGGCCAGCTGCAATTGGTCTCTCAAGGAGCAATGAGAGTATGTGTGTGGAATTGTAGAGGTTTGGGAGGACCCTCTACAATTTCCCAAATTGAGGAGTCTGTACTTCCACCAACTGAATTACTTTTTATTGCTGAAACCAAACAAAAAAAAAGTTTGTAAATACAGTGTGCAATAGATTAAAGTACAAGAATAGATGGGAAGCTATAGAGCCAATAGGAAGGAGTGGAGGATTACTAGTATGTTGGGCTGCAACTATTAGAGTGTTGGGCTGCATATCAAACTCATTTTCTGTGCAAATGGAATGCCAAATTGAAGGAGATCCTCTAAAATGGTGGGCAGTGTTTGTTTATGCAAGTACAGAACAGGATGTTAGGAAAAAACAATGGCAGTTTTTGGAGAATGAAAAAAGCAAGTGGCGAGATTTGTGGTTTATGGGAGGAGACTTCAACGATATAACAAGTCCGGAAGAGAAACAAGGAGGAAGGAGAAGATCACCAACTAGCTGTCGGCACTTCAATGAATTCATAAGAAAGATGGAAATGGTAGATTTGGGATTTGTTGGACATCAGTACACTTGGGCCAATAATAGAGAAGGAGAGGGATTTGTGGAAGAGAGAATTGATAGGTTTTTTGCAGCACCTCAATGGATATTAAAATTTCACAATGCCAAAGTATACCACAAGGAGAAACAAACATCCGATCACAAGCTACTTATGATGGACACCGCACCACAAATGCAGAAAGCAAAAAATAGGTTCATATTCGACAAGAGATGGCTAAAGACAGAACGAATACTAGAAAGAGTGGAGGCAAGTTGGCAGCACCCGCAAGAGGGCTCAAAAATGTACCAAGTATGTGCAAGAATAAAGCAAAGCCGATTTGATTTGATACAATGGAACCAACAATACGGCCAGAATGCAGCCAAAAACATTGGGGTTCTCAAGGAAAAGATGGAGCAACTAAGTATGAGAGGAGGAACAAGAGATTGGTTACTTTGGGATAAACTCAAGAGAGACTTAGGCAAAGCATACAGAGAGGAAGAAACATTTTGGCAACAAAAATCCAGATTGCAATGGCTCAAGGAGGGAGACAAGAATACTAAATATTTCCATGCAAGCACCGTGCAAAGAAGGCAGAAAAATGGTATCTACAGCCTAGTGACCGATCAAGGAGAAGTTAAAGAGCAAAAAGAGGATATCCAGAAGGAAATCATAGAATATTTTACCAAAATGTTCACATCCAATCGGTCACAAAGAAGCCACGAAGGGCTGGAGGGCATCCTCGCCTCGGTTACTCAAGATATGAACCTAAAGCTGCTCAAACCAGTGGAGGATGAAGAAATCAAAATGGCATTATTCCAAATGAACCCCAACAAAGCTCCGGGTCCTGATGGTATGACTTCTTTATTTTTTCAAAAATTCTGGAATGTGGTTGGAAATGATATATGTGTTGCTGTCAAAGATTTCTTTATAAGAGGAAAAATGCTTAGGCAAATAAATCACACATTAATCACTTTAGTACCAAAGGTGCAAAATCCTACATTGATATCCCAATATAGGCCAATTAGTCTTTGCAATGTGGTGTATAAAATTATATCAAAAATACTTGCTGAAAGACTAAAGATATGCCTACAAACATGCATTAGTCCCAATCAATCGGCTTTCCTTCCCGGGAGACAAATATATGACAATGTTGTAGTTGCACATGAATGTATACATACTCTTCATTCAATGAGAAAAGGAAAAAAGGGCTACATGGCACTAAAAATTGACATGGCTAAAGCATATGATAGTGTAGAATGGGATTTTTTAAAAAAAGTAATGAGGCGTATGGGTTTTGCAATGACCTTTATTGAGTGGGTAATGCAATGTGTGAGTACAGTAACAATGGCTGTAAACATAAATGGAGAACAATGTGGATATTTTAAAACCTCTAGAGGACTTAGGCAAGGTGATCCACTCTCATCCTATCTCTTTTTAATTGTATCTGAGGCATTATCAAATTTAATTAAACAAGCAAGACTAAGAGGAGATTATAATGGAATGAAAGTGAGCAAAAATGGTCCACAGATCACACATCTACTTTTTGCAGACGATTCTTTGCTTTTCTGTGAAGCTAACATGGAGCAGGTACACAAGTTGAAAGCATTGCTAGAAAAATACAGCCAACACTCGGGGCAAAATATCAACATGGAGAAATCATCTATTTTCTTTAGTCGAAATATACCAATACATTTGAAAAACCTGATTTGCACCAACCTTGCGGGAGTGAAAGAATTAAGGAAGGCCAAATACCTCGGTCTACCAATGTTGATAGGAAGATCCAAGAGAGAAGTGTTCAACTATGTGGTGGAGAGAGTGACACATAGAATCAAAGGATGGAAGACACGTTTTCTCAGCCTAGCAGGTAAGGAAATCCTAATTAAATCTGTTTTGAATGCATTACCTGTTTATATTATGGGGTGTTTCAAGCTCCCAGTGGCAATATGCAAAGAGATAAGTAGCGTGACAGCCAAATTCTGGTGGGGAGGAAATGAAGAAGGCAATCAGAAAATACATTGGAAAGCCTGGACAAATCTTACACATCCAAAATGCCAAGGAGGTTTAGGATTTCAAGACATACAAAGTTTTAATGACTCACTTTTGGCAAAACAATTATGGAGGTGATGACACAACCACAGCTCCTCATGAGCCAGGTGATCAAAGCAAAATATTTCCCAGCTGGGGGCTTAATGAAGATGAACCCGAAGAAGAACAGTTCATGGCTTTGGAGAGGCTGGCTAGGAGCGCGGTACTTGCTGGAAAAAGGAACAAGATACAAGGTGGGAAATGGAAAGTCGATACAAATTTGGGACTCCCCTTGGATTCCAGACCAAAAAGAATTCAAACCAAAGCCAAATAACCCAAACAAAGACAAGGTAATGTGGGTAAATGAACTAATGATGAAGGAGGGACACGGCTGGAACAAAGAACTGGTCTCACAATTGTTTGACCATCAAGAAGCCTCCATAATATTGAGCTTACCACATGGAACAACAAACAGCAGAGATCAACTGATATGGCAACTAAACTCTTCAGGAATCTTTACTGTAAAATCAGCCTACCAACACATCCTCAAGGAGCAATTCCTAAGGCGGGACAAAGCTGAATCCAGCAACAATGCAAGATCAAAAACAGCAATATGGCAGTCCATTTGGAGACTAGATATTAAAAGCAAGCTGAAACACTTCGTGTGGAGGTGCTGCCACAACATCTTACCAACAAAGCAAGCACTTCAAAAGAGGAAAATGCAAATAGACACAACATGCAATATGTGTGGTGAAGGAGCTGAGAGCATTGAACATATTTTCTTTAACTGCTCTAGAGCAAAAACAGTGTGGAAACTTGCTCCTTTACAATGGCATAACACTGAGATAGATGTACCGCAATTCCAGGGATGGTGGGAACAAGTCGGCAATAGCACAAAGCAATATCTTGGACAGAAAAGGAGTCAATTAACTGTTTACTTGCTATGGATGCTATGGAAGTCAAGAAACATGTGGATATTTACGGGAGAATGGATTGAGGAGAAGGCAATTATAGACATAGCTATGGAAGAATGGTTTGAATTCGACAAAGTAAAGCAATTAGAGAGTAGTAACTAGGACCGCATCTATTGGTTGGTCAGTGGTTACGGTAGTGTAGAGGCTGCTATATACTCAAGCAACATAGTGGCTGAGGTAACCTTTTTCTCTAAAGAATCGTTACATCAGCTACTACTTACTCGGATAGTTTTGGTAAGAATGTAAAGCATATAATGAAGGTAGTTTTAGAAAGTGTGCTAAGCCTTGGCCAATCCATGGTGTCAAGGAGGGTTCTAAGGGTTAGAACCATTGTTGTATCATCTAACTTGTGTTGTTTAACAAGTTAATATATTGAAGAATTTTGAAAAAAAAAAAAAACAAATCTAACATTTACAATCGAGCTACTTTGTCCCTTTTGCTTCACATAAGTGATTATGGTGACTTTTTGCTATCAAATTTTCCGCAAGTTATAAATTTTCTTTGATACAAGTGTAATTTTATAAAATTTAATTTTATCTTTTGAACATTTTGTGAATATTAACTTTTTAAATTTTTTGTCACATTATAAAATTTGGAGATTTGATTTTTTTTTTTTAATTTATGAAATTACGGAAATTTTGTAATCAACATACATATATATATATTTCACTTAAATATATATATATATATATAATCCACTAAAAGTATTTAATTTGGACAAGTCAATTTGGATTTGGATTAATTAGCTTTATTTGATTACTACACATGTATAGAAGAGGCAAATATATTTGTTTGTTTCAATATCACAATTTCTATTTTTGTGAATTACTGTGATTGTTATAAGAGTAGCATTACACATTGTCAATGCTGTGACGCCATACAATTATTTGGTCCTGTTGTTACTGTCAACCGCAACTGTAACACTAGTACTGTTGCCAAGCCATAAAAAATTGTTGATGAGATCCAAGTTCTGTAGTCTCATTACCCATTTAGTGCAGCATCAGTGAAACTTTGTAATTGTAATACATAGAAATGGTGGAATGCGTTTCGCTACACTAAGACATGTCCGATCGACTGCAATTTCGAAAAAATTTGGGCACATATGAGGAGTTAAAAAAGACAATGGCTTCAATGACAGGATGATGTGGTTCATTTACCGGAAGTTTTTTAATTTTTTAGTATTTTCTTATTAATTTAGATTTTTAATATATTTTAGGCTTTTTATTTAGAGTGTCCTAAACTTAGTAGAATTGTGTTTTAGTGTCCTAACCCTATAGCATTGTGTTTTAGGCATTTATAAGGTTGTTTAGAATTTCTTTGACGATGATTATTCATTATTATTACTATTTTCTTCGGAATTGACTTTCCCCAAATATTTCTCTACGTTGAATGCTGCGTCAGGTGGTATCAGAGCCCATGGCGACTGGCGGTGGTCTTCGTGATGATGTTCAGGGGATTGGAGCCCCAATCCCTGGGGATGACGCGCTGCAACGATTGGAGCAGCGTTTAATAGAACGCATTGATCAACGAATTGATCAGGGCCTTCATTGTATCGAAGAACGACTCAGTGAACTAGCAGATCGGTTCGAGGATCTTGGCGTTGATGTGAGCTGGAATCGGCGAAACGACAGAAGACCGGGTGCATATGTTGCTCGCTGTGAACTTGTCGATAGGCCTGTTCCTGATCGCAGGCAGAACAATCCTCTCTTTTCAGAGAGTTTGGAAGAGAAAGAAGAAGCGAATAGCTTTGCTATATTAAAAGAGAAGTTATGTATTGCACTTGTTCTTGCATTACCTAATTTTGATAAACTGTTTGAGGTTGATTGTGATGCTAGTGGTGTGGACGTAGGAGCTGTTTTGTCTCAGAAGCGCAGGCCCATTTGTTATTTCAGTGAGAAGCTTAATGACGCGAGGCAGAAGTGGAGTACTCATGACAAAGAATTTTATTCTGTCGTAAGGACTTTAAAGATCTGGGAGCATTATCTAGTTGGAAAGGAGTTTGTGCTTTATTCTGACCATGAAGCTTTGAAATATCTGAATAGTTAGAAGAGAATTAGTAAGGATATGCATGCACGTTGGTGTCAATTTTCGTAGAAGTTTCCTTTCAGATTACAGTACAAATCAAGTGTGCATAATGTGGTGGCCGACGAGTTGAGCAAGAGAGCTGGATTATTAATTACTTTAAGCCAAGACCTTCTGGGGTTTGAACAGCTAAAAGAATGTTATGCAGGTGATGATAACTTTGGGCAGATTTGGGAGTTATGTACTACGGGTCAACCTGTACGAGAATTTTATGTGCAGGATGGATATTTGATGTATGGCAATCAGCTTTGCCTTCCTCGGACATCTTTGCGAGAAAAGGTAGTTCGTGATTTACATGAGGGAGGACTAGCTGCACACCTAGGGTGTGACAAAACCATTGCTGCGGTGAATGAACGATTCTATTGGCTCCAGTTACGTAGAGACGTCAGCAGGTATGTGCAGAAGTGTTATATTTGCCAGACTGCTAAGGGGCAATCTAATAATACGGGTTTATATATGCCTTTACCTGTTCCTGACAATATATGGGAAAATCTATCCATGGATTTTGTGCTTGATTTGCCAAGAACCCAAAGAGGTGTAGATTCAATTTTCGTTATGGTTGATAGGTTTTCCAAGATGGCACACTTCATTCCTTGTAGGAAGACTTCTGATGCATTAAGTGTGGTCAGACTATTCTTTAAGGAGGTGGTTTGCTTGCATGACATTCCTAAATCTATTACCTCTGATAGGGATAGCAAATTCCTGGGGCATTTTTGGCGGACTTTATGGAAGCTATTTGATTCGTCTTTGAATTTCAGTAGAACAGCTCACCCGCAAACTGATGGCCAGACAAAGGTGGTCAATAGAACTCTGGGTAACTTGATTCGATGTATTTGCAAGGATAAGCCGAAGAAATGGGACATGGCTTTATCGCAGGCAGAGTTTGCTTATAACAATGCGGTTCATAGTTCTACTGGCAGGTCGCCTTTTTCTATTGTGTATACTAAGGCGCCACAACATACTTTGGATTTGGTACAGTTGCCTAAACCAGTCGACAAGAGTATAGCAGCGGATCATATGGCACACCAGGTCGTAGAGGTGCATCATGAAGTCAAGCAGAAGCTGGAGAAGGCTAATAAGAAGTACAAAGCGGCCGCGGACAAACACTGATGAAAGCAAGAGTTTGAAGTTGGAGATCAGGTCATGGTATTTTTTCGTAAGGAGTGGTTACCAGCTGGATCTTACAGCAAATTGCAACCGAAGAAGTATGGACCTTACACTGTCAGGAGGAACATTAACGACAATGCTTATGTTATAGACCTTCCACGTAGCATGGGCATTTTCAACACTTTCAGTGTTGCTGATTTGTCGCCATTCCATGAGTCCACTAAGCCTGATGTATTCAGATTTTGATTCTAACTCGAGGACGAGTTTTCTTCAAGTAGAGGAGAATGATGTGGATCGTTTACCTGAAGTTTTTTTATTTTTTAGTATTTTCTTATTTTTTTTGATTTTTAATATATTTTAGGCTTTGATTTGGAGTGTTCTAAACTTAGTAGAATTGTGTTTTAGTGTCCTAACTTAGTAGCATCGTGTTTTAGGCCTTTATAAGGTTGTTTAGGATTTCTTTGACAATGATTATTCATTATTATTACTATTTTTTTCAAAATTGACTTTTCCAAAATATTTTTCTACGCTGAATGCTGCGTCACAGGAGTATCCGTACCTCAAGCTAGATCCCAACAACCTCAAACCATGCAAATTTTAGCATTAAGAATAGTTGCCATCGGTAATCAAAATGAGGAAACAACTCATGGAACAACACTATTTGTCCAGCATAAACCTCATTCACAAGTTGCATACAACATATACAGACGCAAGCAAGTCAAAGATCATTGACGTGCTGGTTTATTTTGTTGAAACACACTGGAAATAGGAGTCCGTGTTTAACCTTCCGTTCCAATGCGGAAGCATATGATTTGCTCCTTCCACAAGTCCTTGTCGAGATACTTTTCGGAAAATGTCAAATCCCCACTTGTTTTCATGATCAATGTGGAAGTACTTCTAGTACCACAACGTCCCTATAGTTCAAAATAACTTCACCATGTTCACATGTTTTAGACAAACCAAAGACATAATCACTCACACACTCATATTGTTTAAAGTATGCTGAAAGACATGAAGAAAAGCCAAGCACGCACACAGAGAGATAAAGAAAGATTACCGTAGGAGTTTCAGCATCAACGAATATGGAACTGAAATGGTAATCCCACTCTGGAGGGTAAATGTGAGGCAGGTTGCTTTCATCATCTTTAGTTGTGTCTTTCATTAATAATTCTTCAGATAGCTCTCTAAGTGGAACCTCTCGTTCAACATATTTATCCATTAAAATCTTGAAACTTTTTCCCAACCGTTGAGCCTGGAATAAAATGTGGTTAAGAGACCAGTAAAGATGATGAAAAATGATGCTTCCAGTCATTTGAGTACAATGACAATAATTTGTGTAAAACTTTCAAATGAAGATCAACTAGGATCCCTGAACTTTGGAGCACGAAAATAGATTGAAGGTATCCACTAATGTGATGGACCTCTAGCCTGGACAAGTTCTTAACTGGTAAAAGCTTTTTCTCTATTTAAAACATAACCTTTTACCCTTTTTTTCAAGTAATAACTTCTCATTCAGAAGCAAACTATTCTCAGAATGCTTTCTCCCAATTTATTGCCGAATATAGTAATCACAAAGTAGGAGCAGAAGAAATAAGAGAAGGATCTCAATAAGGGAAAGAAGATATTGCAAAACAGAAGAATACTACAGTAACTTGGTCAAATTTAAAGGCAAGTGAAAATGAAACAAGATTAAGAAGTTTCAAGGACGATATAACCTTCGGCCATGGGGTGTCTAGCTTTGCATTTGACAGTACATGAATTCCAGGTGAAACTTCTGTCGCGGTTATGCCATCAGATTTTGGTCGATTGGTTATATAAAACATAGACATGGAACAAAGATCGGCTACAATCAAATTAAACCCATCGTACTGGTCAGCCTCTCCCACAAGCTCATCAGCAAATTCTTTAGGACTTTTCTTGCTCTGCAGCAAAGAGATACGCACAAGACAAAAATAATTTGTCAAGTAGTAACTGCAGCCCAAACATCCTCTATTCAGTAGATGTAAAATTTCACTCAAGGAGGAATTTAACTCAACAGAAGATATGAACTCCGGAGTTAAACAAAGAAACAGAAATACATACTAAATATGCAAAGGAAATTGTGTTGCTAACATAACAACTATTGAGCAATACTAATATCGACAGAATTCATCTTTACATTTGATATACAGATAAAGGAACGCATGGTATCAAAAATAATAATAATAAATATAAAATAGAAATAGAAATAGAAATCATAGACAAAAAATACAAAAATTCACACCCGTAACTAGAAAAACAGGCGTATGTCACAAGAAAAAAAAGAGAATATAATGACAATGACAGGGAATAACATGATAGTAAAACATAATACTAACATATTAAGGAGTAGTGGGGGATTACCTGGAGAAATCGAAGAGGGAGGTGACCCCTGCTTTTTAGTTGTTGATGTGGAGGCTGAGAGGCAGAGGAGAATGAGTTGAATTCCCAAACATTTGTGAGAAAAGCAAGCTTAGCAAACCTGGTACAAGCGAGCCAGGTGCCACCAGCAAGGGCATCTCTTCCGCCAAGGATTTGAGGATCATAATCCTCCCACCAGGCCAATGGGATTGTTGGACGACTGTGGAATTCGTCTCGATTGAGAAGTAGGAGAAAGGGATGCAACGGATGTACTTTCCAAATGAATACTCCAATACACATGTCCGATGCTGATCTTGGACAACAAATATGGATACTAGTAGTTGTGATCAACAAATATGAGTGAGTGATGTGATATTTTTATCTCATTTACAAACCTACGTGCCAATTTGGTATCATGCACACAAGCCTGGACATTGACTCTTTCAATTTATTATATTATGAGAATAAGCATGAGTATATCCCATTGGTATCCTAATGCATCACAGCAAACTGGTATGATGCCGAAGCCTATCAATTACTATTTTAGGTCTAGCACTTTTTTGTTCAACTTTTCAAAGTAGAAAGAAGATGGCTCAAGTGCAGGATCCAACGAGAAAGCCATCTTTATATAATCATCCAACTTCTTCATCACCAGTTTGGGGACATGAATGATTCCACAGACTAACATCTGCTTAGGCATAAAGCAATGTGATCGACATTATTAAATGGAGGGGAATCATTACATTTTCACTTAAGAGCTATATTGGATCGACCATAGACAGAACGTGCAGTGGCCTAGAGTATGAGCATGCAGTATATGTTGAATAACAACAACTGTAAGCTTTCGCAGAATCCTAGTAGCCTGTGGGCTGCGATTTTTCATTTTTCTTTGTGAAAGCCAAAACGTTTTGGCAACTAAAATGTGCACTCTTCGTTTAGCCTCCAACAAGAACAAGATTCTGAGAAAAAAAAAATGCAATAATCTGAATATGGTATGATTTATCATTTTCTTGGGAGATTATGAACTGAATAAACAGCCAACCAAAGCAGTAGAAAACCAGCCCACTATAAAACCACTGAG
The DNA here is from genome assembly GCA_020080225.1 of Gynochthodes officinalis. Taxonomy (NCBI): domain Eukaryota; kingdom Viridiplantae; phylum Streptophyta; class Magnoliopsida; order Gentianales; family Rubiaceae; genus Gynochthodes; species Gynochthodes officinalis. The sequence goes on along the minus strand of CM034623.1, from coordinate 35,072,319 downwards.
AAGAGCACTAAAATCAAATTGAAATAAGCAATTCAGGTGATACTACAACACTACACAGAAAGCATGTAAAGTTTCAAATCAGAATCAACACCAAACTCACGAACTCCAACAACCTCCAAATTCTGGTTGCAATTACACAGAAGAAAAAAAATTGAAAGGGAGAAAGAGACCAACAGAAAAAACTGACCTTGAGTTGGGTTGGGTTGTATAGTATGAATAAAGAGGATGAGGCAGAATGCTAAAACAGAGTCCAACTCAGAAGGAATCAAAAAGATAAATTTCAAGTGGTACTAGTGAAATGAAGAAAAAAGAATAATGGATTCTCAACCTGACTATCATAGGCCATAGCTAAAGGTGGCCGGCGACTTTATAAGAGGGGGAAGCAGGGCTGTGGCACCGTGGCAGCAGTAAACGGTGGAGTCGGCGGCAAACTGATTTGTTTTAAAAGTCGGCTGGACTAGTTTTAGTTTTCGGCCCGCAGGATTGGATGAATAAAGAAACAAAAACCGGTAGCCCAATACCAATGAAGAAAGGACGAAAACGACAATTCAAAAACCTAAATTCAAGTTTATTTATTTATTTATTTGTATGTGTAGACATTTATGATATAGCTCAGAAAATTAATTAAATAGCATAAGTCTAAATTAAAATTTGCACGTCTATAATGTAGTAAAATAGTAAGTTATATTTGAACCAATATTAAAGTAAAATTTGGTCATCAACATTAAGAATTAATGTCAAGAATTTTGCGAAACCCAATGATAATTCTCAATTACGAGAAGCTTGAACCTCCTCACTAACTAAAACCCAAGAACCCAAAAACAATCCCAGTAGATTATGGAGAAGCAGGATGTAAATGCTATTTTGCAACTTTCATTGGATGCTCCTGGTAGTAGAGATCAATTGATTTGGCATTTCAGTTCAGATGCAAAGTATACGGTTAAATCGGCTTATAATCAGTTGGCAAAGATTAGTTCGGAGCAGGAGCAACAACCGGAGAGTAGCAACAACCGAAGCAAAAGGTAGAATATGTGGAAGCAAACTTGGAAACTGAAAGTGAAGAGGAAACTGAGGCATTTTGTGTGGAGATGTTGTCATGATATAATGCCTATTAATGTTAAGTTGCAAAAAAGAAGAATCATAGTGGAAACCAATTGTCCAATGTGTGGAGATAGGGAGGAGAGTATGGAACATCTTATGTTCACCTGCAAAAGTTAATATACCTATCTTTTAGAAAAAAAAAAAAAAAAGATTATGGGGAAGCAGAAAGAGTTCAATGAGTGACAGCCACTGAGAGTGCTTAAAAGCATCAAAGTATTATAACACATTCAAAAAAGGACCAAATGCATTCAGCATCTCAAATATTTAATGATTATGGCTTAAAAGAAAGTGACAGAAAATTATAAATTCAAAAACTTGAAACTTGATCAACTTTTGAAACCAGAATCCACCATATTGAATTAAGAATGAACAAAAGAATATGAAAGCAAGTTAAAGAGAGAATTTTTTTTTATTGCTTAGAATAACATAGATATTGTAGTTGAAAATGAAATTCAGTAGATAAAGCATTTTATGCCATAGTATGCACATTGACTATCGAGAGTCTATTTATTTTAACTATTTTACATGAGTATAAAGAGCATGCTATGTGAAGCAGATCCTATATTAGATCACTTAGGAGAATTGGAGAATTTTAGGATTCTTTAGATGTTGTGTGAGGAGAAGTGAGTCTATTTTAATACTTACTTGGAATCATCCTCTATTTCGAGCCTTTTATAGTGCATCAAGGGCTGCACATGCTTCTGACTAAAGTAGGTCGAGAGAATTAAAATTCAAAATGTCTGTGAATAAGATAGCTAAAATAACTACCTCTTGGGCATTACTTGCCATTTTTTCAGGATTACCCAAACAATATTTGATGACCACCAAATACACATCCTTTACATCTTTCATTTTCCTTTTCTGGAAATTAGTGATGTGTACATATTGGATGAGTTTCCTTTTCTTTGTTCTTGAGGTGGGGGCTTCAAATAGTTTGAATTCCTCCGTGCTCCAATTTAAGGCCTCCATTTAAATCTCTTTTTGAAAGGCCGGACTTGAGGACCATTGCATCAAATTAAGAATTTCTGTTGCCATTTGGGTGTGATCATCCTTTGAACTGGAGGAGTGGGAATCGTTTATGACTGTTGTTATTTCCATGGGACGGGCTGGTGGTCCTTGGTGGGAGGCCTAAATTGGATATTTTTGCATGATTCCAGTAGGAATTGGTCTTCCAGAATTGGGTTGAAAGACCAATAGAAATTAGGGTTAGAAACTCGGTTCTAAGGGTTGGACCATGATTACTAAAGTATCCTATTTGGGCTGAGAGTTTGGGGCTAATAAGGGTCCAACTTCTTGTAGATTGGGCAAGAAGGGGTGGGATTTCCTTCTTTCGTCATCAGTCTTGGGTTGCTCACTTCAATTGGGTTTATTTGCCTCTTCCTTTTTTTGGAAATTTGCAAATATAGCACATTTGGGAGTGCATAGTTGAAGAATAGCATCAGGTATAACTTGTTTGCATCAATAGTAAGTTAACGTAGTTTGACCAAGTGAAAAGACCTAAATGACTTTTATTCTTTACTTTATCATTTCACTCCACCATTCTTCTTCATTCCGTACCCATTCTTTCTCATTTTTCATCGATTTAAACATTCCATTCCACATATTTTAATCCTCGTATTTGCTATATCGAGCATAAATCTGATACAAATGATGATTTTTTACTTATTATAATTCATTTAATTATAAATTTTAGAAGAAATATGCTACAGTTAAAATTTTGTCGAACATATGTCAAGCACATGTCAAGCACATAGAATTATCCATGTGTTCGACGTATACTCGACAATTTCTCGACAAAAATTGTCTTCGACATGTGCGTGGGATTAACCTCATCTCTAAGGTGGCTGAGGAGGAGGAGTATTCTAGAAATTCAGTGTGGCCCACGAAGAGAGGCGCACAAGAAGAGAAGGAGGATAGTGATAGAATCCAACAATATTACAACTTAGAACTACTACACGAAACAAAAATTATCAAAGCAATTTGAAAACATTCCCAAAAAGATAGGAGTCAACTCTAAAGCCGAAGTGGCTAGGGCTCGAAAGAGCGCCATGGAGGCCGATCGCAAAGAACATGAACCTCGTGAAAAAGAAAAACATTATTGGAGAGAAGCTGATGGCCAAGTTCCGTGCCTCTAAGAAGCGCGAGGAGAAGGCCAAGAAGCGTGCCGATGCTGCCGCCCGCAAATCCCTCAAGAAACGTGCCGATGCTTCCTCATACTATTGACTATAACTATAACTAGTGTAGCATTAACAGTTTTGGACAACTAAAAGTGTGAAAAACTAGGATTGGATTAGAGCGGGTTGATGTGATGGTCATCTTTGTCTTCTTCGTTGTAAGTGATGCCATTGACCCGTGAATCGATAATTGACTACATATCTTCTATGACATATAAATAGCACGATGTCTTCTATGACATATATATATATTCGGCCAAGAAGAATGCCGATACTTTCTCCCTCAAGGCAGCGATCCTTAGGAAGGCCCAGGAGGAGAAATAAGAAGAATAGTCATACAGCTGCCAATGAGGAGTACGAGAGCATCCTCTCAACAAGACAATTTATCCCACGCAGATGTCGAGCCCAAAATTTTTTGTCAAGAAGTTGTCAAGTATACATGGAGCACATGGATAATTCTATGTGCTTAACATGTGTTCGATATATATTCGACAAAATTTTAACTATAGCATATTTTTTTTAAAATTTATAATTAAATGAATTATAATAAGTAAAAATCATCATTTCTGTCAGATTTATGCTCGATATAGCAAATACGAAAATTAAAATGTGTGGAATGGAATGTTTAAATCGACAAAAAATGAGGAAGAGTGGGTAAGGAATGAAGAAGAACGGTAAAGTAAAATGATGAAGTAAAGAATAAAGGTTATTTAGGTCTTTTATTTGGCCAAACTACGTTGACTTGCTATTGTTGCTATTCTTCAACTATGCCCTTCCAAATGTAATATATTTTCAAATTTTCCTACTTTTTTTTAAATTCATTTCCTTATTAGCTTTTCCTCTTTTGTCATGGGCCTTGCTTCCTGGGTTATGTCAGAGCCCATTAAGTCAGAGGAATCCAAGTCTTCTAAATCCAAACCATTCTGATTGTTTCGGCTTCTAGGTTGGGGTGGAGTTTCATTGATTACAATACCTTTATTTCTATCCCTAAGCTGCAGCCAAAACCTAGTTGACCCTTTTATCCTTCGCTGGTCTTCTTCTTCCTCATAATCTCCTTCATCCTTATTGTGAAGGTACCTACTCTCTGTCCAATTTTTTTCTGCCCATTACCAAAACTTATTGGCATCGGACATCTCTACCAGCTCTTGCTCAGTTAATAAAGTGATTGAAAAATCATTGATATCTACTTTGTCACCATCTGTTCCAAGATTTAAATCAATGTCTGCTAAAAACTAAAATTCATTTTCCTATGCATCTCTGACATGCTATTAATCCTGCTGTCATCATTTGTTATCACATGTTCATTTGTGAACAGGGATGACATCACCATGCTAGTGGCCTTTTTGGTTTCACCAAAACAACTGCTTGAAGTTGATTCTCCATAATTTGAAATTGTTCTTCAAGAATTGTTCTATCGGGAAGCTCAATGACACGGGTAGGAACATGGCTTTCAAGTTACGGTTCTGTACCCCCTTTTCCAAGGGCTAGAAACATATTAGAGGATAGTATTTCTGCCAGGTCTTCTCTTTCCTCATGTGATTGTGCTAAGTTTGTGATGTACTGATTTTTCGAATGTGTGTGTGATGTCTGTGTGTTGGTCTGAGTGTGTGTGTGATTGGGTTGGATCTTGGATTGTGTATGATTGTGCTTGGTTTTGACTATCTGATGAGTCTTGCTGATGGTCTGAAGTGGGCGTATGTTGGTGAGCATGAGAGTCTTTGGGACGGGTGGTACTATTTGTGTTTGTTTGCCGATTGTTTGGTGGATTTAGGGTGGGGTTTTGTGTTTCAATAATGTGTTGACACCGAAAGCCATCCACCACTGAATCTGTATTATGTTGAATAAAGTGTCCATTTCTTGTAGGCAACCGTTTGGAAGACGGGTGAATCTTCTGTGGAGCATGTGTCTATTAGCCCTAATTGTGTTTGGATACATCTCAAACTGATCATCAAACTGAATAGGAAGTCCAAGTTGTCACAAAGTTTCTCAATCTGTCATCTTGATAGCCTTCCAGTATGTCATTGTCACGAATTCTACATCGGTTGAAGGTGTGACCAATGATGCCCCACTTTCTGCACATGTTGTGCAGTCTCTCGTAAGAACATATAACCCATGAAACTCAATCATTCTGCAGTCTAATGTAGAACCCTGCAATCAGTGGCTAGGTGATGTTTATCCAAAACTTTGGTCCTCAGGAAACGTGTGTTCATGGCTTGAATGAGACCAGATCTGATTTCTTGAATTTTCCCCACCACGGATGCTATTTTTCTGGCTGCTAGATTGTAGAAACATTCAATTGATATGCCAGCTAGGCATTCCCAGATTCAAATGTGGGTGATTTTGATTCTACTTAAGATTAACTGAGGTTCCCACCTTTCTAGAACAAGCAGTGCTCTTGCAACTGAGTAGGGTTCATTATAGAGAATGGCTAACATATGGTTGATGTTTAGAAATCTAAAGATGAAAAAATTGCCATCTCTTTCTACAACATGGATGTCTTCACCCCAATATTGACTTATGTATGCTTGCATACGATTAAATTTGAAACTTCTGTAGTCCAGTAGACAACCATGAAGATAGCCTATGTAGGAATTCATTCCTTCTTCCATATCACTATCATTTATTTGAATTTGTACTCCTTTTTTGAAGGACCTATAGATGTTGCAATTTAGAGATGCTCCATGCAGAATATCTCTTCTCTCTTCTGAAAATTTAGATCTGTGCAGTGAAATTCTACTGTTGAACCAGTGATCCTCTGTGGAGTGAATGTCTTTGTGTGGACCACTTGAAAGTTGTGATGTCGCTTTTTGAAGTTAGGATTCAAGAACAAAATGTGGCTTTGCTTTTACCATGAATTACTATAAGGAGTGAGAGGAGGTTGTTGGAAGAAAGGTTCTGAGTTAGTACTATTTAACTTTTTTCTTTTTAGATTAAGCTCTAGAGGAAAAGTTTTTGGTGAAAGTTTGGGTTCACAAGACAATTAGAGATAGTAAAATGCCTAAGAGAGAAGAAAAGGACAGGAGAGAGATGGGGCAATCAATGGAAGAGGATTTTGAAGGATCTAACTTCATGCTAGAAAAAACGCCATCAAACTTTAAAATCATATAATTTTGGTTTTAAACTTTTGAGAATCTCAAGTCACTTACTCATGGTACTTTGGGGGTCATTCCTTGCTACCAACCATACTGAAATTATTATATTAAGATTTCCAAATTAAAATAAAATAAAATAAAAGCCATTCTTATCTCATTTTATGGCTTTTTTGTTTCTTTTCATTTCTTTTTCACTCCTTTTCTTTTTTAACTCAATAGCTCTACCTATGTTATGCATGTTTATATATGTTTAAATATTTTATATGACTATAAATTAAATAGTTTTAATGTCAATGTCGCCAATCCCAAGTTTGGATAAAAGAGGAAGTTGTGTTATATCAACAAACAATGTCAAAACTGTCAAATCTAATAATATGGATCATAGTTTAAATTACATAAAAACTAGGAAACTCCTTGCTTTATGGATCACGTTGCGGGTTCAACTACAACACTTTAGCATGGACTATTGCACCTCCATGAGGACTCAAATGTAGTGCAAAATGTGCAAAAATCCTCACAAACTAATGGGGAATGAGAACGAAAAATATAGGAAAAACAAGACGATTGGAATTGGTAGTTGGAATATTAGATCATTGATTGGTAAAACTATGGAGATAGTGAATACTATGAACTTGAGATACATAAATATTATGTGCCTCTAAAAAACAAAATTAGTAGGTGAAAAGCTAAAGTTTCAGGTATTTCAAGATATAAACTTTGATATTGTGGAAAGATAAGAACCAAATATGGGGCAGGATTCAACATTCATTGATCAAGTGGTAGAAGTAGTTAGAAAAGAGGATAGAATTATAGCTCTTAAAAATTATTGTAGAAAATAAAGTGATAAATATCGTTAGTATATATGCATATCAAATAAGTTTAGATGAATTTATTGAAATCAAATTTTGGAAAGACCTGTAAGCATTAGTCTAGACAATTCCTCAAAATGAAAAAATTAGCATAAGTGGGAGTTTAAATAGGCATGTGAGGGAGGGCAGTGAGAAGTATGATAAAGTGTATGGGGATTATAGTCATAGGATGCGAAACAATAAAGATAAAATCATTTTAGATTTTGTAGTAGCTTATGATTTAGTCATAGGTAATACCTTTTTTAAAAAGAGAGATGAACACCTAATTACATCTAAGAGTAGTACTAATAAATCATGAATTGATTATTTCCTAATTAGAAATAGTGATAGAAAAATATGTAAAGATTGTAAGGTAATATTTGGACAAAGTCTCATCACATAATATAGGTTAAGACTTTTTGATATAAAATTTAATAATAAATATTTTTTTAAAAAAAAATCAAGTGGTGGAACTTAAAGAATAAGAATAAAAGAGATATTTTTATAAAAACATATCAATTGGAATATAGATAAGGAAGTAGAGAGTACACAGGAAAAGGTAACAAATCCAATGGAAACAAGAAAGTCAAAAGGCCATAGTGAAATTAGAAAATCATGGCGGTAGAATAAAAAAATTCAAGAAAAAGAAAAAGTGAAAAGGGCAAGTTATAAAACTTTATATTCTTGTAGAAATGATGAAAATATTAAGAGATACAAGATTTCTATAAATGAGGTTAAAAAGTAATAAATAAGGCAAAAACGAAAGCTTTCGAAATTTTTTATTAAAAAAATTGGATACTAAAAAATGAGAAATATATGTGTGCATGTGCATGTGCATGTGCATGTGCGTGAGCGTGCGTGTGCGTGTGCATGTGTGTATGTGTATAAGATAGCAAAACTTTCAAAAAATAAAACAAGAGATTTATCACAAGTATATAAGAAATGAAATCGAAAATATTTTAATTGATGATAAACTAATAAAAGATCATTAAAAGAAATACTTTTATAAATTATTTAATGAAATCAATGGAAATAAAGTCATATTAGGTTATTTAGAACAATATCAACTTAAAAAAATTACATATTATCACAAAACTCAACCTTTAGATGCCAAAAAAAAAAAAAGAAAAAAAAAAGCATTACAAATAGTGAAAAATGGTGAAGCGGTAGATTCTAACAATATCTCAATTGAGGCACGGAAGTGTTTTGAAAAAGTTAGTATTACATGGCTCATAAATTTTTTTAACTTAATTATAAAACTAAAAAAATACCTAATCAATATAGAAAAAGTGCATTAGTACCTTGATATAAGAATAAAAAAGATATACAAAATTGTGTAAATTATAATGTTATTAAACTAATGAGTCATACTATGAAATTATGAAAATAGTAATAGAAAGAAAATTAAAAAATGACACTAGTGTATTAGAAAATTAATTTGGTTTAATGCCAAGAAAGTCTACAATGGAAGCCATATATCTAATGAGAAAATTATGTGAATATTAGAGAAAAAAAAACTAGATTTACATATAGTATTTGTTGATCTTGAAAAGATATATAATAGAGTTAATCGTGATATATTGTGAAAGACATTAGGAAAGAGAGGAGTTAAATTATTGTATATAAAACTTATAAAAGATATGTATAAAAATGTAAGACGTGTAAGGGTGTGTAAGGGTACTAGTAAGAATATCGGCAAATTTCTCAATTATATAAATTTGCATTTGGGATTTTCTTTGAGTTCATATTTCTTTTGCCTTAGTAATAGATGAGTTTACTAAACATATGCAAACAATAATTCCTTAATTTATATTATTTGTAGATGATACAGTTTTAATTAATAAAATGAGAGGAGTGAACACCAAATTAGAAGTTTAAAAGGAGGCATTAGAGTCAAAAGATTTTAAAATAAGTAAAGTAAAATTAAATATATAGAGTGTCACTTTAATAATTATAGAAGAAGCAACAAGATAAATATAAAAATTGGTGAGTATGAATTAGATATATTTAAAAATTTTAAATATTTAGAATCTATAATCCAAGAAAATAGAGGAATTGATAAAGTTGTTACATATAAAATTCAAGCAAGATGGAATAAATGGAGATGTATATCTTTTATATTTTTGTGATTGTAAAATTTCACTGGAGTTTACAAATTGGTTAATTGATAAAGACACATGTACCTGGTAGCTCGCCCAAGAGAGAGACCCAAGTCCTAGTAGCCCCAATAAATGGTGATTCAACATAGATTCTATATTTTGAAACCAAGCATTAACACTGCAAAGAGCATTAACTTTGCAAAGATCATGCACCAATTGCAGTACAATAGATTTGTAATTTACTAGTTATTCAAGAAGCTCTCCACATTTAAAAATAATCAGAGGTTATTTGTATTCCTTGAAAACCCCTGCCTATATCACTATTCAATATTTCTTGGCCTACTATTGGCCAAACCACCTAGCTACTGTATAAAACAATCATAAAACCAATGATATACTTTATGGATCAAAGTGTTGGGGTACTAACTATAAACGTGAATAGAAAATGAGAATAATAGAAATAAAAATGTTAAGATAGATGTGTGGATATACTAGACTAAATCAAATAAGTAATGAATATATTAAAAAGAAAATAAGAATAGCCCCAATAGATACAAAAATAAGGGAAACATGTTTGTCATTTGGACACATGCATAAGAGACCTTTAGATATAATAGTATGGCATCTAAAAATTAGAGAATTATTGACTCAAACTAAAAGGGGAAAAGGAAGATCTAAAAAGATGTGGAAAGAAACTATTAAAAACGACATGAATTATCTAACACTAAATGAAAATATATCTTTTAATAGAAAGCAACGATGAGATATGATTCATGTGGCTGACTCTATACAATGGATAAAAGTTTGGTTGTTGTTGTTATGGTTCTTTTTAACTCAATGCCAAGATGCAATGGAGAGCTCAGTACAAAGGAATGACCCTTGAAGGAAGAATAAGTAAAACAGGTAGTTCATTTCTCGAACTTGACCGGAGAAGATTTCAGCTAGTTCCCTCTCTTTTTTTCATGTTAACTCAAACCCAAAGCCTATAATTGTTTTTATATGTTTTTGGGTCTTTTCTAGCAATTTTTAGCCAAGAAAGGCCTTTAATCGCTTATGGTACACAAAGAAATCCAAAAGTAGATAGAAAAATTATTAAAGCAAGTACAAATTCTGGTTTGAGCAAATACACAGACTATTGGCACACCATACAGACGGACAATAAACTTGCGATTGCAACCTCCTATTTTCAAATCATTAAAAAAAATACTTTCAAACATATATATCAGAATTGTCACTCAAAATGGCACAATAGAAATATTTGAAGACATCACCATCATCCAACGTTATAAGAATTCAAACATTTGAACGAAACCCATTGTGGTTTTCATTGAAAAATTCAAACCAATTGCCACCTTTATCATATGAAATCTGTCATCACATTCACCCCAAAAAAAGTTTGCAAATATCCACTCAAAAAAGACAAGGATGGTTTTTTAAGGGATTGGATTCAACCAATGTTGAATTGAGGGGGTGGGGAGGGGGGAACATATGTTTAATCAAAATGATTTTACTACCAGAAGACAAATATCTTTGCTTTCACAAACATAGTCTTTGGAGAATTTTTGGAATTAATTCTATAAATATACTCACTCTAGAGCAAAAAAAAAATAGTTTAGTTTCAAAAATATTCTTTGTTCCAAAAGAAAAAAATCTATTTTTGGAGTAAAATTCTTATGTTTCCCTTACTAATGATAACAATATATAAACAAAAATAAAAATAAAAATGTAAAATTATATATTTAAGTTTGCATTAAATGTGTTGTATTTTGTAACTTAAAAAGAATTATATCAAATCAAAAATAGACTTCTTTTTAAGACAGAAAGAGTATATATATATTTTTTCTATGACCACAATAAAAAGGCCACCTAAATCTAAATATATACTATAGCTGAAATTTTTTTATAGTGGATTCCCTTGCTTTGCTCAATAATTCTTCTCCGGAAAGGAGAATGCTTGCCCAAAATGAAGCCACTTTAGACTTGTTAGAGTTATCCAAATAGTATATATATATATATATATATTTATATTAACAAATCTAGATGACTACAGGTATGAAAAAATATAGCAATGAAAATTGACTATAAAATTAAATTAAGTAAATAGAACTTTAACCGTTAACAACTGAATAACGAGGAAAACCACGTCTAGGCGCGTTAGATGCTTTCCTTAAAACAGATTCGTCCCCTCCTGTGTGTGCTTGAGGATTTAACGAACGTCTGTCTCCTAGGATACAACGACGAACTAACGGCTTACTTACACAAGGTAGACCGCTACAGCGAACTTGAATTTGTGTCTTTTTTCTATCACCGAAAACTACTAGAATTGAAAATTTGAAAGGGGAAATTGTTGAGAGAGTTTTGTGGGAAAAGTTGGAAAATTGTCTTTCAAAATTCTTCTTTTCCACCAAGGGAAGTCTCTTATTTATATGAGAGATTTCCACATTTGGAATTGGAAAGGCTTCCCCATGTTTGGAACAAGAAAGACTAGAAGTCATCATTTCATGCCATCATTCAAGCAATCATTAAGCTTACAAAATCAAAAGCCTTCAAAACTCCAAGCAATCATTAAACTTGTAAGATCAAAAGCCTTCAAAACTCCAACCAAGCAATCATTAAGCTTGAAAATGAAAAGCCAAAAGTCTTTCATTATGTTTGATGCATGAAAAGCCAAAAGTCATCATTCATGATTGAAATGAAAAGCCAAAAGCCATCATTCATGAACCACCAAATGAAAGGTCCATAACCTACCAACATCATGTATAATGTGCAAGAAAATGAAAGGCCTTCATTCATGCATCTTTTTAATGAGCAATTTCTCATTTACATATACTCAAAAGAGACATTCTTATTTTCCAACAGTTAACTTTTTGACCTGAACATTTTTTCATATTCAAAAGTCACATTCAACACTTTTCTCAATGATGCAACAGATCCTGTGTAGATAATTACACCATTGCATAAGCCAAATGAAAAACATCAGGACAGTCGGGAGACATTTGATATCTAACATAGTTGTTAAAAGAGAATATGATCCCCTTGTTAAAGCCTGCATGTGGAGATTTGAAAAATCCAGCAGCACACCGATCGATTGACCCATGTAGAAAACTAGTATTGATAAATATTTTGCCATTGCATATCAATAAATGTCTCACAGAAACTAAATTGGTAAGAACTTTAATATGAAAACGATGATACTCGGTTATATGCTTTCAATCTATCAAGTTGACATTACCATCTCAACAATTACTATTTACATAATTTCAATGTTGTTAAAGTTGGACCGAATTGATCAGGAGTTCGGGTCCGATTTTACATAACAAAAAACGAATTCTAAAATCTCAGTCAAAATCTATTTTAACCGATTAAAACCAACTAGGTCATATTTTTCTTTTTATAAAAGACTAGTTTTTGATGATATATATAAAAAAATAGTCTTATTTCATGTCATATATAAATAAAGAAGAAAAATTAGATTACAAAAGAAATAAGTTTCATTTTTTTTGAAAATTTAAATTCTAATTAATATAATTTAAGATACACTATTAGATATATAATTACAACTCTAAAAATATTAATTAAAGTTATTATTGAAGCCATAGAATTATTATTTTTTATCATTGCAATACGTTTGAAAGTTAACTTAATTTCCATCAACAAATTAAAAGTAAAAAAAATTAAATAAATAAAAACTTATGCAATTGAAGTGAGAGTAAGGAAAAAATGAAAAAAAAGAGAACTATATTGAAATTGCACAAATCAAAATAGAAGCAATGGAGAACTATATTAAAAAATAATTAATTTTTTAGTTTAAATTTAAATGAATTATCTTCAATTTATTTTTTAAAATAAAAGACATAAAAAAAATTTCAAGTTCATTCAAAATATTCACAATACCAAATAGAAGCAAACATAAAATTTTAATCCAAAAAATATAAATTAATAAAACACAATAATATTCTATTTTAAATATTAAAAAACATAAGAAAGTTCATAAAAAATTATAGTACGTTATTCGGATTCCTCTCTTAGACCAAAAGTTGACTTGTTACCTACATCTATCTAAGACGGTTAGTTGCACAATTTATAATTCTAATAATCAAATTTTCTGATTAATTTTGAAACTTAGACTAAAATTTGATAGATTAATTATTATTTTATAATCATGAAATATTAGAACTATGTTAGGATTATATGTTAATAGATAACTATTTATTTTAAATAGAGATAACATTTATAAATATATTTATATATGAATTAAAATTGGATAGAAATTTAATGAAACTCTTATATTACTTCCACTGTCCCAAAAAAGAAGAGTCAACTTTAATTAAAATATAACTTTTTATTAGTTATTAGGTACAACTCATTTAATGCACTACTAAATATATAATTTTATATTTTGATCCTTACTTTTAAATTTTGAGAATGTGTAATTACTATTAGTAAGGATATTTTAAAATTTTGGTTTAAAAGTGGACTCTTTTTTTTTTTTTTTTGAACAAGAAAAAGTTTTCAAAGTGGACTATTTTTTTGGGACTAAGGGAGTACTATCTAATGTTTAAAAAACTTTTATATTATTAATTTTCATACCACTCTTGTATTACTAATATTTTAAATTAATTAAAAGAGTAAAAAGATAATTATACTCTTAAAATATTAGAACTATAATATTTTAATAGAGATATTTTAGAAAGTATGTTTACACCTATTAGAATTTGCTTTTTTGATGTAATTTGTTTTGATCTAAAATTTACTTTTCTTTTTTAAAATAAAATATAAAATTACTAAAAGACGATTTAGGTCATATTAATCATTATAATTACATTGAAACTGATTGACAAACTTTTTCCTTTTATATAATTGAGATATCTTTAATTTTTAAAAATTATAATTTAACCAAAAAAATTTATAAAAACATTTTTTAAAAAACTTTTACGTAAATATTTTGAATTTTTTTATTTATAAAGTTTTTAATTCTTTAAAATTGAATATCTCAAATATTTATACAAGATAATTCTTACAAATTTTAAGACATTTTTTACTTAAAATATTTTTTTATACTATTTTTCACAAAATTAATCAAATATACACTCAAAATTTCCTACAATTTATACTAAATTTAAATTTAACTATACTAGTTCTAGCATGAATGTATATTAGTACTAATATATTTATAATTAATTTATATTTATTATATCATAATGAAATTATTTAATTTTTTTACTATCCATCCAACCTATTGGCTTTTGAATCTTTTATTTCATCAATTCACATTTTGATCCGATTCTGATAACACTACATAACTGACGAAATAGCAGAACATTATCTGATTAAGGAATATTAACAAAACCACTCTGATTAGGGAAAATTAACCTTGGAAAAATTTAGATACATGAATAGCTAAAATCTTAGTAATTATTCAATGAATGGAATTACAAAGACTTACAGGTCGATGATCAACAAAAGAGGTTGGATACACTTTAGGAAGCATCACAGTCAAAGTGGAAGTAAAACTTTTCGGCAACTTGGAAATCACAGTCAATAATGGCAGAGTGAATAACATCACCAATAATATTCCAAACAATTGTAAAGAACTTGCCTAAAACTCCATCAAAGCCTGCAGCCCTCTCACCAACATTAGGCAAATGATTTGCCGAACTTCATCTAATGAGGGAACCTGCTTTAACCTTTGATTCATTTCATCCATGACTAAGGAAGGAATATAATGATCCAGATGTGATTTTATAGTTGAAGTTTCCTCAGTCAAATTCTGATAGAAGGTAATAGCCTTATCGGCGATATCCTCTCCTCGAGTTAGCCATGATCCATGATAAGCAAATGACCTCACCGTTTTTCTTTTGACCACAGAATGAAAATATTTGCTGTTAAGATCAACTTCTCTGCGCCATTTGAAATGAGCCTTTCTTCTAAAACTCATTTTCAGCTTTCAACAGTACTAAGTCCAGCTTCGGTTGTACTTTATATTCCTTCGGTCCTTAAAAAAGAGAAAAAAATGATTTTTTTTCAAATTTTATTTTTCTTTCAAAAAGAGTGCAGTTCTAAATAAACTTCCTAAAACATTTTGAAAGACTAATTCCTGTTGTTGAACCTTGTCTTCATAAGCACATACGTTATCAAATATGTCATCAGAGACATTCTTACTCCATTTACGCAGGCAACATTTCAATCTTTGCAGTTTAAGACCCAATTTGCCGAACAGTATTTTTTGATATATCTAAAGTATCTTTTGTATGTGAAGCTTACAGTGCATGAGATGCGGGCAATGATCAGAATGCGTTCCATTCAAGTGCTCCACTTCTACCAGCTGCCAATTAGCTAGAATCTAACCAGCAGTTGTTGAGAAAAACATTGTATAAATTTTTCCATATTAATTCTAGAGCTTCTGGATGTTTATTGCACCAAGTAATAGTAGAACCAGGAAAGGGAAAAAACTGCATTAATGAATTGAAAAAACCAGAGGCCTCAGAAACATGAAAGGAGGCTACCTCTCATTTCATTAGGACTCACAATAACGTTAAGATTATCACAAAGTAACCAAGGTGTATTGGAAAAAGAATAAGGCCTTAAGTTATCCCATAGCCTATTTCTTTCAAGAAGATCAGTGCAAGGTGCTTGAACAATGGAAGTTAAGAAAGTTGAAAGGAAGCATGACATGCAAGACTTGCAAAGTAATGTGTTGATCACTCTGGCTGAGGATAAAATCCTTTTGATAGAAAACTCATAACCTTCCTATTGTGTTCATGAACATTATCCTACATTGAAAAATTAAGAGAAACTAAAGCATTTAATGAGTGACAAGGATCCAGAACCCACTAACTTAAGTTTTTGGGTTCAGGTGGGCTCCTACTACTTATTAACCGCTCTAGTTGGGCTCCCCATATAAAAACCTCCCCAACAAATGGTATCAGAGCCAGAATATTGGCCTATTCGGGGAAGTAAGTGCTTCCCCTCCTGGTTGGACCAGGGTTTAGTGGGTAACTCATGGACAAGTAGGCTTGATACTAGTTTATTACTTGCACGGGCACTAAATGGGTTCATAGTAAAGAGATGGGCTTGCTAGAATAGGAATTGGGCTTGTGGGGGAGTGGGCTTTAATGTGATAGTGTATCCATGAAGGGGGAGGTTTGTTGTGTTTATAGATACTATTTCACATTGAAAAATTAAGAAAAACTAAAGGGCTGCCTAGATCAAAGAAAGGTAATGAAAATGATAGTAAAATTAAGAAAAACTAAGGGGCTGCCTAGATCAAAGAAAGGTAATGAAAATGATAGTAGTGGGAAATGATAGTGGGGTTAATCATTATAATTCTAAGAAAAACTAAGGACTGCCTAGATCAAAGAAAGATAATGGAAATGATAGTAGTGGGGAATGATAGTGGGGTTAATCATTATAATTCTATGGAAATGATAGTAGTGGAGAATGATAGTGGGGTTAATCATTATAATTCTACTGATTGGTTTGTACTGGAGAATGGAAATGATTACTAATAATGGTTGTTGGCTTGTGATGGGGAATAGGAATGATTATCAATTAATTGTAATAATTAGTATTAATTAATTAGTTATTATTAGTTAATTATTTATTATAATATTAAATTAATTAATTATTAATAAAAACATTATTAATTAAATTAATCTTAACTAATTAATTAATATTAATTGTAATAATTAATATTAGTAAATGAGATTAATTAATATTAATTATAATATTAAATTACAATATTAAGTAAATGAATGATTAATTAAATTAATCTTAATTAGTTAATTTATTATTACTTAATAATAATAAATTAATAATAAATTAATTTATATTAATTAATATTAATTACTTAATTGGTATTAATATTAATTAATTAGTATTAATTATAATAACTAATATGAATTAATTAATTAATTAATTAGTATTAGTTAATTAATTAGTTAGTAATAATTAGTAATTAATTAATATTATCAATTATTTATTTATAAATTAATTATACATTAATTATAATAATTACTATTAATAAAAATAAGATTAAAAATATTAATAATTAATTAATTAATTAATAATATTAAGTAAGTGATTAATTATAAGTAAATTAATGATTAATTAAATTAATCTTGATTAATTAATTTATTATTACTTAATATTAATTAATTAGTATTAAATTGTTAGCATTTGCATTTCCTAGTTCCATACCCCCCCATGTTGGGGGTATGAGGATTATCCCATATTGGGTAATCAAACAAGTGGGTCCTTTCATTCCATTCCCCCCAACCAAGCAACATTAATGCTATCATACCCATTTCCATTTCATTCCCCCCGCCAACCAGGTAGCCTATAAAGCACCTAATAAGTGACAAAGACCCAAAATTCACTAACTTAATTTTTGGATTCAGGTGGGCTCTTACTACTTATTGGACCACTCTAGTTGAACCCCCATGTAAAAACCTCCCCAACACTTCCTTCATTGTTGGCCAGTGCCTAATCAAAACTAAGTTTTCTTTTATATTCCTCAATATATGCATGACACGTCAATCATCGGTTCACAAGCTTTATTTAGAATTTGATTCTACTGAGGAGCAGGCTTGTCACGTTTGGGTATTACCACTGGAATAAACAATTCAATTGAAGGCAGCTCAATAACAATGTTGTCAACTGGATAAATATAAAAATCACCAACTGCATGTGATTAAATTGGGCTACCCAACAGGTGTTTTCTCTTGGTTGGAAAATTCTATACTTTCATGAGGCTGACTCATTGTTCATCTCTTTCGTTGTGAATGTCTTTTTCCATTTGTTTAATTCGCCTCACTTATATTTACTTTTGCATTTGTTATTAGGTAGGCGAATTCAAGCACAACAATTGAGAAAGAATAAAGGAAAAAATGAACGCCATTGAATGATCATGATGAGCAAATTCAACGCTGGTGATAATAAATTCCGCCCACGCCTAAAAGGTTGGAGAACCAGAAAATGATAGTGAATATGCATATGAAAATTGAATTGAATACTTCTTAATTGCTTTCCTAGCTAGGTTATTCTAATCATCCTCTGATTTTAAATTTCTAGGTCATTTATCATGAACCCAAGTCCTATTTCATCCGTATAATTAACCTAACCAAGGTTTAAAGAAGCTAAATTTTTGAAGTGATCACAATTACTGCAAGAGCCGTTTCTGAAAAACACCAAAAAGAAAGGCTGAAAAAGGGATGTGTCCTTCAGAAGAATACTCAGATCATAATTACTCCCTTTGTCCTTAAAAACAAAAAAAAGTTCATTTTAATTAAAGTACAACTTTTTATTAGTTATTAGATACAACTTATTTAATGCACTACTAAATATATAATTTTACAAATTTACCCTTACTTTAGAATTTTGATTATACATAATTATTATTAGTAAAGATATTTTATAAATTTAGTTTGAAAGTGAACTCTTTTTTTAAGACAAAGGGAGTATATATGTATTCAAGAAAGCTAAAGGAAATCTAACTGACTTCCTTAATCCCAATAAACCCTAGTGTGTAGCTGTTAATTGGACCCTCTGGCTTTTGTCTACATTACACCCAAGGATGTATAATTGTGGTTTCTAATTTGCCGAAAACAAAGATTATGCTACTTTCTACTGAATTTGAAGTAGGATTTGAATATATAGAAATTACTCATATATAAGACAAAAAACATATAGATACGTACACTAATTCTATCCTAATTTAATGAACATATGAGTAGAAAAGATACATGCACCTGAAATGTGAACTAAAGACCTCTCATTAATAAAAGTACTAAATCATTTGTTTTGGAATCAGTGTTGTTAGAAGCGGATTGTAGTACGAAGCAATGAAATCAAGGAGTCTGAGATCAATCAATCGAATCGATAGTAAAAAATCGAATGACGTTATTATCATATAATAAATGTAAATTATTTATAAAAATATTAATACTAATAAATAAATGTCCTATAGATAAATTATTTAGTATTTCTAGTATAGTTAATTTAATTTTAACATAAGTTGTATGAAATTCTAAATGTATAATTGAATAATTTTGTGAAAAATATAGTATAAAAAATATTTTAAATAAAGAATATGTTAAAAATTGTAAAAATTCTCTAGTATAGATATTTAAGATATTTAATTTGAAAGAATTTAAAACTTTATAAGTAAAAAAAAAAAAGAGTTTTATAAAATTTTAGAATTCAACTATAATTTTTAAACATTAAAATTACTTTGTACAAAAATAAAAATTTTGACCAAAAAAAATGAGTTTTATAAAATTTTAGAACTCAACTATAATTTTTAAACATTAAAATTACTTTCTACAAAAATAAAAATTTTGACCGGTCAAATTTGTGATTTTTTAGTAAAATTCGAACTAGTACCATGACCAATTCCCGGTTGAATCAGCCGGTCCAGTCCTGGTTTCACAACATGCTTGTAAGGTAACTTGAAAACAATTGTCTTTCTGACCCAAACATCCAACTCCTCTACATTAGGCTTCTCGTTTAAAATCTGGATGAAAATTTTGAAGCAAAAGACTACAAATAAAATGCATATTTTTAACACCCATCATGAGCCATATATGTAAGATAATAATAATAATATATCATTTCTATATTGCATTAACAAGAACAAGCAAGAAAGCCACACAAAAGAAGGAGTAGCACATTCATTAGAGTAAATAGTAATAATTTATTGTCATATTTCAACAGTAAAAGAAGATACACATGTCATAGCCGGCACGAATTACTAATTGGGCAAACAACCTGTCCTATATATCCACCTCACAAACAAATGAGGCGGATAAATGACATGGCAAAATCACTCTTCCTCTCTCTCTCTCTGTGCATATTGCGTGAGAACGTAACACATATAGTCATACTAACACGACACTTTTAATTAACCCATATAATTCGCAGTAGAATTCATTCACCATTCCCTTCAGAGGGTTCAGAAATTAAGCTGCAGGTGCCACATATGATCCGTCGTCGTCGTCGTCGTCGCCGTCCCCATCATTTGCATGACAGGTTGGAACTAGTTTTGAAACATAAACAGCTTCCTGCACATTGATCCACTTAATGTAATCAAGTTTCTTGCTGCTGCTGATGACAATCACCATGGTGTATGATGATGAAGACACAATATATTCACTAGTTAATCAACTCAAGCAGGCCTTTCAACTTTCGGTTTTAGTGCTCGGGGAAGAAATAGTCCCATATATGCACCTTTTTATAGCCAGAAAAACAATGTCGACATTACAAAGTAAAATGAAAAGCCGTACTACTCTTTGTTGGCAGGGGCTGTCGATCTTTTATGTGTTGATAATCATTTTGGGATTTCGCTTTGTATGCTTATGGAGACATTGTAGTGTAATATGGAATAAGATGAAAGTGAAAAGTTGAAAAAAGGTGACATGGTAATCATACTCTCCATACATTTTTCCAAAATGGCATGAGAGGTCCCCATGCATGAGCATAACTCATGGAAGATGGCTGCTTAACACATCCCACACGTGGTAGAACAAGTTGATGCACACTCTTATATTGCATCTTCACGTGTAGATAAAGAGCGACACTTCATGCCCCAAAGGGCTAGTTTAGAAAAAGAAAAGGGTAGAAAGTGAAGAGAGTTTCATATTTTCGTAGCTTTTCGTTTTACAGTTTTGAGACAATAAGTTTTGATCACAAGAGAGAAAAGTTATGGTGATGATATTATGGGTCTTGAAATGAAAGGGAGGAGAGACCAGAAGGGAAGATGGAGCAGGACAAATTTTGTCTACAAATTTTTTAATACGTGTACTATTTAATAGTTGTACTGTTTGAAATTAATTGAAGTCTCCATGAGGGAAGTTTTTAAGCTTGTTCATAATTTAAAGCCGCGAAGGGTAGCCACTTCTGCTAGTTTTAATTAGAGGTAATATCATTTACCACCTTTATAATTTTGTAATATATCAAATCAAATCTAGTAATTTGAAAAAATATCAATCGCCCCCATTTACTACCAGTTAACCTGATTGAAGTGTGTAAAAAGACGAAAAAAATCTTCAAAAAATTTGATATAACTCAAAAATTTTTATTAATTTTTTAAAAAGACAAAAAAAAAATTAAAGACAAAAATTAATAAAATTATTTAAACTATATAATAAAAATTTTCAAACTAAAAAAATGAAATTTAAAAATGAAAATTTAATAAAATTTAAAAACGAAGAAGACAACAAAAATTTTGAGTTTAAAAAATAAAATAACTATATTTCGTCTTTTTAAAATAAATTTTTTAACAAAATTGTACATAATTTTATTAAATTTTTGTGTTTAAATTTCATATTTTTTGTCTTTTTAAAAATTTAATAAAATTTTTTAAAGTATATCAAATTTTTTGATATCTTTTTTGTCTTTAAATTTTATTAAATTTTCGTCTTTAAATTTTGTCTTTTTAATTTAAAAATTTTATTATATAGTTTAAATAATTTTTTTGTTTTTGTCTTTTTAAAAATTTAATAAAAAATTTTAAACCATATCAATTTTTTGGAGGACTTTTTTGTCTTTTTGTACCCTCCAGTTAGGTTGACTGGTAGTCAAGGGGAGCAATTGATATTTTTTAAAATTATGGGATTTGATTTGATATATTACAAGATCACGAGGGTAGTAAATGATATTATCTCTTTTAATTACTTATCAAAGATGTAGAATAAAATCAATATTTCCGGAGTCGGATGCTGGAGTGATTAGACGCTTTGTAAGAAAGATGGCTCTAGGGGTTGCGAATATAATCTCCTTTTATCGTTTTTCATTAAAAAAAAAAAAAAAAAAGGGTTCCTACCCAATAAGCAAAAAAAGGAGAATAGTGTATAAATGTGATAGTGTGTCAAAGCCAAAGAAAATTTGGTCCAACACTGACAAGAATGTGAGATTTGTGTTTACAGATAGAGTGGCACAAAGGCCAATGTACAAAGCGAGGGCAGTTTAGTGGCGTCAGGCCGAAAGCAAGGCTTATAACCAACGAAAACAAAGGCGCAAAAGCCCACGAGGGGCAAGAAAAAGCAAAATAAATAAACCCGCATATGACGGGAAGCTAAACCCGCACTAGACGGGAAGGGAGACAACCTAGACGACCTAAGTTCAACCGCATTGAACCCCGCCCAAGACGGAAATGGTTGAGGACTTGGACAACCTAGGAACTACCCTAATACAAAAAATCCCGAATATATCGGGACATTAGTACGATACAAAATGATATTACACTACACTCAAGTGGCCCACTACACATGACATATGGTAAAAGAAACTACAACTTAATGTCTATCTCTCACCGCGTGCCCTTGCAGGAAAGCCAATTTGCAGACGTTGAATAGCAACACCGACGAACTACTGCCGCAAAGTGTTGAATAGCGAGACGATGCGACTACTACCGGCTGGAGATAGTGCAATACCTAAAAAAAAAAAAAAAGATATACGCATCCTTGTTTCATTGGACTAGGTTTGTAGGAGTACTCTCTACTCATATGCTTGATTTCTTGTAGTCTCTTGGCCAAATAATTGGAGGTAGTATTTAGTAGGAGTGTTCAAGAAATCTCTCGTGGTTTTAGCCCCTTTGTGAGCGGAGGCTGTATGGACAATTTTCTTGGTTTTCAGTCCCATCACAAGCACTTTTTAATATGTAAAACATTATGTGTTTAACATTTTTTAAAAATGTATTTTGAAAGAAATTTTAAACCGTATTTTACTTACCAAAAATACAACATTAAAACACACTTCTCCTTTATTCTTTCTTACACAACATTTTGATTCAAAACATGTCCCTAATATATTTAAATTGAAAATATAATTTAATTTTTACTATTCATAAAATATTTTAGTTCAAAATACATTTTCATATTTGTAATCCCTATTTTAGTTCAAAACTTATTCTATACTGTCAATCCAAACAACATTTCAAAATACGTTTCAAAATGTTTCCTAAAAATACATTTTGAAACATAATCCATACACAACCTAAAAATATTTCCAAGTTTCTCTCCAATCCAAGCAACATTTCAAAATACGTTTCAGAATATATTTTCAAAAATATATTTTGAAACATAATTCATACACAACATGAAAATATTTCCAAGTGTCTCTCCAAATTTGCAAGAACTACACAGAAGGAAACTTCTTGTTGTTGACCTGGATGGATGTGAATGACAATGAGGTTTAAAAAATACATGTTGTCAAACTCAGACCGGATCAACTAAGAATCGAGTTTGGATCTAGTCCGAGTTTGACGAAGAACTGCTTTTTGTAAAAATTAGTCAAATCTAATCAAATCTTAATTTAACCGGTCAAAACAAGGGTAGACTCGCATTGGACCAAATAGTTTATATTAAATTTTTAAAATTATAATTTAACTCCAATTTTTTTTATAAAACTCATATTATTTTGTTTTTAGTGTGAATGTTTTAAAATTTTTACCTATAAAATTTTAAATTTTTCATAATTGAATGCCTCAAATATTTATAAAAAAATTTCTTCTAATTTTTAAACTTTTATTACTTAAAAAAAATTTATTATACCATTTTTCATAAAATTATTCAATCATAATAACGTTATTAGGTTTTTTTACTATTAATTCAATTAGTTTAACCAATTAACCTTTAACTTCTTGACTTGAGCTACCGCTCGTGGGTACCTGTCTAATTTAACCCCCACGATGCACAGGTTTGCGAGGGAGTTTTTCTCCCCCCACATCTAAACAGGGCGGGTGGCAAGGCGGGGTTTCACAGCCCTATCACCCATTTAAATTTATTATATATAATATATATTTAGAGTTTAATAAATATATTATTTATATTATTTTACTAGAAATAGTTAGAATAATACTTTGTTATTAAATTATTTCTTCATTATCATTAAATTATATTTATATTAAAACTGTACTAATAAAATTTATAGTTATCATATTTCAATAATAATTAATACTTATTATTTTTCTCTATTAATTATGAATTATTATTAATTCACTTCTATTTTTTCATTATAACATATTATTAGTACTCATAATTTACTATTTACTACTAATTTTTATATGCTATTGCTAATTGTATAATTTGATATAAAATTATATATATAGCGGGGCAAGGGTGAGGCAATGACTAGTGGAAGGGGCAGGCGACGAAGCTAGTGGCAGGCCGGAGGTTCAATAAACGAGACAAGTGGCGTGTAGGGCTTCCCCCGTCACGTTGCCATCCCTAGGTGGGTTATGAGATATCCATAGGTTCCAATGGGAAAAGTTAAATGGATAATTATTGGGTAATATTAGGTAATTATTAGGTAATGTTGAATAATCAATAATTAATGATAATTTAATTATTTTTAAAATTTGTTAAAATATATTTATATATATTATTAATAAATAATTTTTTTATTTTAAAATTATGGTGGCAACCAACGGCTGTACCTCCACTAGACCACTGACCGAAATCCAATCAGTAGAAAGTGATTAGCGACAACCGACTGGCAGTCCAGTGGTGATCCGGCTATTGGTGGTTATTATTTAATTTCAGTAAAAAATTTAATGGAATTCCAATGGGAATTGGAAAATTCCAATCCAATTAATTCTCATTCCCACCAATCATAAAATTTAATAGGAATTACATTCCTCATTCCTAATAATTTATACCCATTTAAATCCTACCCATTCCCTCCCAATTGCCACCCT
The DNA here is from genome assembly GCA_020080225.1 of Gynochthodes officinalis. Taxonomy (NCBI): domain Eukaryota; kingdom Viridiplantae; phylum Streptophyta; class Magnoliopsida; order Gentianales; family Rubiaceae; genus Gynochthodes; species Gynochthodes officinalis. Next base: position 35,047,311 of record CM034623.1, on the reverse strand, counting down.
AGAGGTGAGTAGTTTTCCATAGTTTTTACTACTAATTGATGATCTGAATTGTGTGTTTTATGAAGAAGCTCCAAACAAAGAGATGATAATTAAGTACACTGTGACTGCATAACATTAATTTTGTCGATCAAAATAATCACACTTCGATGCTTGGTTTTCATGGAGAGACAATTCTTATATCAACATAATGATCTTTTATTAATTTGATACGCCAACATTGTGAAGTTGAAGATAATGGCGAGCGCAAACAATGACCAAAGCTATATATATATATATATATATATATATATATATATTGTTAGGCCTTTGGGCCATTATGTCCAGCCTATGTGGGTTTTCCTTGAGCCCAACCCATGTAGGGTTTTGTATTTTTTTATTTTTTTTTTATAAAAAGGCAGCAGGAAGTCTGAGCAACAGCAATCTGTCGAGAGCTAAGAAGAAAAAAAAGAGAAATTTTCTCTTTCGTCCAGTTTTGATCAAAGTGACGATCGGAGGTCGATCCATGGTCCGATTGAGTTGAAATTTTGTCAGTAGAATCTTGATTCCTTGTTCTTCAATCTGTAGGGTCAGTTTTCTATTTGTAATTTTCTGTGATTGGTTTTTTGGGTCAATTTCGGGATTGCTGTGTTTTGGGTGAGATTTCGCCATTTTTTTTCTTGGGTTTGCTGTGAGTAAATTGTATACAAATAAGGTGCATCATGCATGTAGATAGTGTAACTATTTATTTCTCTATATTACTACTTGGTTTACATTACAATATATATATATATATATATATATGTATGCGCTAATTTTTATATAGTAAAAAGATATATATAATTCTTGTGATTTTAGTTTTATTGAATTGTTAGATAATTAAAAAATTTATAACTAATAAGGCTAATTTGATAATTGTAATATAATTTCATTAGTGTAGTAATTGAGATATTAAAATCGTAATAATGATATTAATTAGTACATAAAATCACACAAGAAAAAAAGAAATTTATTAAAAAATGTAAAAATTATTTTAAAATAAGATAAATATATGGAGAAAACTAGAGAAAATAACATGTGTAGTTGTGTACTATATGAGAGCGCAATTATCTTCTTTAATAACCCATCCCTATTTCATTTGAGTTTGTAACTTTATAATTAATCACCACAAAGTTATTTTGAAAAATGTCCCTAAATCATGTGTGGATGTTTAAAATATCTTGCTTGGATAAATTGATGATTAAGGTATTATTGCATTTGCTTCAATTTGAAAAGGTCTCTTTTATTTATTTTATGAGTTATATATTGTTTTAATAATTTTTTGGATTCATTCTTTATGGTGGAACATTTTTAACCTTTTGAATTGTTATATTTTTAACCTAAAGTGGGAACTTTGAGAGTCAAAGAGTGGGAGTTGCGGAAATGTGTTTGTTGTTGTTTTATGTTTATGGAGATGTTGAAGTTGGATTTGGACATTCCTTGTGTTTTTATCTTCAAATTTAGAATTTGGACATGTAATTTGTGGTGAATTGGATTATTACTAATTTATTGGAACTTTGTAGTATATATTTAGACTTTTTTTTGTTAAAATTTTATATTATGTGGTTTGTTATTGTGATAATTTGAAAATTGAAAAATTAATTTTATCACTGAAAAATTACTCTTAAAACCCGGGGGTGGTGTTCATTACTATCGTGGAAGCATGTCGAGCGAGCCGACATCCACGCAAGGAAAAATGTCCAAAACATTCATTTGAGTGGTAGTTCATATTCAAAAAGTGGTACGTTGCATGACGTGAACAATAAACATATACAGTATGTTACAGATAATTGGCGCACATAATTTCGTCAAATATAAACTGCAAGCTGACCTACAATCTGGCAGCTACCAAACTAAATGAAGATATCTCTAATAATGAAACGCCTATAAGATTTCAAAACTAAAGAGTTGTGTATAAACTTTAAAACCGTTTGGGTGCAAAGGTTTTGCGTCAAACCAACGATAAAAGAAATTCAAAATAACAACAAATCTCGCATCCAATTACACAAGCTAGATACATCACCCTTACTCTCCATCCATACAAGAGACAGTCCTGAGAATCCAAAGCGCACAAACATCAAACAGCTCAGGAATTGCAGGTTTTCCTAAATTCGTCCATTCATGATTCCATAAACTCAAGGTGATATTGTACAATAAATTTTCCCGGCATCAAATATAACCATGTTATGTTACTCATCTTAATTGCCATATACTTTAATGCAAAACGCTTTTAGTTGTTATTTCATTTTTATTTCTTTTCATCTGACGCCTTTTCGGTGCTATCTCAATTCTCAACATATAGTTTACCTATAATAAAATAGGAACCAGGCTGTTTTTGTTTTGTTTTGTTTTGTTTGAGAAACAGGGAAGATAGACAGGGAATGTGCGATTGCTGTTGTGAACGCGGTGTGAATAAAGGGAACGCAATTGTTGGGAGATAGAGAGAGAGAAGGAAGCAAATAATGGCAGTACTATAAATTCACAAACTTTTTGTTTTTACCACCCTAGCCAGTAACTACCCCATGTACTTTAAACTGGTTTAGTAGTAAATTATAGCAAAGCAGAAATTAGCCCTTTTTGCACGGCAGATGAACAGCATTTGCAGTTCAAATATATCGAGAGTGTACAAATTGTGTTTTAAAATATATTTTTGTATTTTTTGAATTAATAATTGTAAAATAAGACATGTATTTAAAATTGTAAAAATATTTTAAAAACGTAAAAAATGTAATTTGCGATGTCTCTCTATACAAGTTTCGAGTTGGGTATATAAATTAAGTTTGAATAAATGTATTCTTTATGCTACAAGAATGAGTATACTTATATTAGATCAAATTGAGTGAGTAAAAGTTACAAATTCACCAAGAATCATTTTCTTTCTCACTACAAGAAAATGCAAAAATTCCGACGGAATCTTCCAACGGATATTAATCCATCGGAAACTTCCGACGGATTACCGTCGAAAAAAGAGTACTGCAGGCCAGCGGCAAAATTTCCGACGGATAAAAATAGTTCCGGCGGAAATCCACCGGAAATCCGTCGGAAAAGCTTTAAAAAAAATTAATTTGTAAACTTTTCCGACAGAGTATCCGTCGGAATATTTAACAAAAAAATATAAAAAAGAAAATTATATTTTCGACTGATTTCCGTCGGAAATAGTTTGTTAAAAAAAAAATTAAAAATGTACCGACGGACATTCTGTCGGAATTTTCAAAAAAAATATTTTAAAAAAAGGTAATTCCGACGGACCGACAGTTTCCGACGGAATATCCGTCGGAAGTTAAAATTTTTTTTTAAAAAACGTAATTCCGACGGACCACCGACATTTTCCGATGGATGTCCGTCGGAAATCATCCCGACCTTCGCCTCATTCTCTTCTTTATTGTAGTTGATCTTTCTGCCATAGCTCTTCTTTGTGAGCTAAAAAACGTGCGCCACCAGTTATTTTGCTATCGCCGTTTATCAGCTTATCTCTTCCACCTAAGGAGTCCAACCTGCAAATCTAACAACATTTGAAAGGCCTCCTCTTAGGAGATTTTCATTGATCAGCTTTGCTCTCCCATCTATGGAGTCCAACATATAAATCTTACAAAATCACTGTAAGGCCTTATCTTCGTCTCCATTATTTTCTTCTTCTTATCCATTCAACCAAAATAACTCGTTTATTTTTCATTTTCATCCAAGGTTTTATTCTTTTAGATAAATAACTGTACGTAAAGAACACAAATCTGACATTTTAACAAGGTTCGTAGTTAATTTTTTATTACTATCATATTTAATTTTATCTGTGTAAATGGATTGTATTTGGTATCGTAGTTGTTTATATATCGTCGTCATGCTATATTAATTTTATGTCTTGACATAAATTACTCATTATATTAATGTTATATTTTTATTACTGTGATATTTAGGGGGCGTTTGGTATAATCTATGGGTTTAGGAATGGAATGGATTTGATAGAAAGAAAGGTTTTGAATAGAATGGAATGATAGTAATTATGTTGTTTGGTATTATTTTTAGTAATGGAATGAATTTGAAAAAAGCTGTTTAGTTGTTATTAGTTAATTATTCATTGTAATATTAAATTAATTAATTATTAATAAAAATATTATTATTGAATTAATTTAAAGAAATTAATTAATTATAAATGAATTACTTAAAATTAATTAATATTAATTATACATTAATTATAATAATTAATATTAATGAATGAGATTAAGTAATTATTAATTATAATATGAAATTACAATATTAAATAAATGAATGATTAATTAAAATAATCTTATTTAATTAATTAATTATTAATAAAAATATTATTGATTAAATTAACTTTAAGTAATTAATTAATTATAAATTAATTAATATTATAAATTAATTACTATAAATTAATTCCTATTAATTATAATAATTAATATTATTGAATGAGATTAATTAATTATTATTTATAATATTAAGTTAAAATATTAAGTAAATGAATGATTAATTAAATTAATAATAATTAATTATTAATTAATAATAATAAAAATATTATTGATTAAATTAATTTTAAGTAATTAATTAATTATACATTAATATAATTAATATTGTCAATTAATTATTTATAAATTAATTTATATTAATTACAATAATTAATATTAATGAATGAGATTAATTAATTATTAATTATAATATAAAATTACAATATTCAAACAAAATTACTGTTGGGATCTAGAATTGTATGTTTGTGTGTTACAGCTCGTTGTGTGTTTGTCCCTGTGTGTGTTTTCCTTTCAAAAATAGTCTTTTAAAAAACAACACAGAAATTTGTGGAGACTGTAGAAATGTGAAATGACATGTGCATTCATGCAAAGTTCTCCTTCTCTTCATGTATATAACTAAAGCAACTAGCCCAATTTTCCAATTGTCTAGTTAGGGGAAAAAGGGAAAAAGAGGGCGGGAGAGAGTTCCAAAACGGGTGATATTCTTGTTCTACCCAGTTTAAATGAGTGGATAAATGATTTAAATAACCTTAATATTTGAAAATAATGTCGGAATATTAAATAACCTTAATATTTGAAAATAATGTAATTCACTAATTACAATGTGTAAAAATAATTATTTCATTTGAAACTTGATTAATTTAAAATTTTTATTTCAATTTTTTGACGGAATTTAAATTTTCGACGGAGATCTGTCGGAATATTAAAATACAAAATAAAATTTCTGTCGGATATTTTGTTATTTATTTATTTAACATAATACTTAAATAATTAACAAACAGAGATAGATAAAAATATATCATTTTCAATATATATATTTTGAATAGTTAAAAAAATAACAATAATGATAAAAATGAGGTAAATAATATGAATAAAAGTACTTAAAAAATCAGTTGGCGGAAATATTCAAAAAAAATAAAATAATTGAAGGATATATATTCAAAATAAAATAATTACAACGTGTATAAATCATTATTTTTCATTTATGAAATATTTTACAAATTGAATAAAATATTTTCATTCTTTTTGTACATTTGAAACGTGATTAATTCAAATTTTTTATTTCAATTTTTTAACGGAATTTAAATTTTCGACGGATATATGTCGAAATATTAAATTAAAAAATAAAATTTAGAAGTATTCAAAGTTTAAATGGGATAAAAACTCTTTCTTTTCAATAAAAGAGTATATATTTTTTTTAAATACTTAACTAAATAACAAACAGAGATAGATAAAAATATATTATTTTCAATATATGTATTTTGAAAAGTTAAAGAAATAACAATTATGATAAAAAGGAGGTAAATAATATGAATAAAAATACTTTCAAAATGAGTTGGCGGAAATATTCAAAAAACAAAAAAAAAGTTAAGCAAAATATTCAAAATAAAATATACAAACATTTCCGACGGAAAATCCGTCGGAAGTTCCTGCGAAAAATTTAAAAAATTTAAAATCTTCCGATGGACAAACCGTCGGAAATTTAAGAAAAATAAAAAAATATTTAACTTTCCGACGGATCTCTGTCGGAACTATTCCAAAAAAAAATTAAAAAAAATCTCCGACAGATAATCCGTCGGAATATCCTCCGAAAAATAAAAAAAATTACTCTTTCTGACGGATATCCGTCGGAAATGTTAAACTACATAAAACCCCCTTTTCCCCTCCCTCCCGCGCGTTCTCTCCTCCTCCCGACCCTCCCGCCTCCCACCTGCCCCCAAATTTTTCTTGCCTTTTCCCCTATCGTTTATTTTCCCGAGTCACCGCCTCCCCCTTTTCCCCTGTTTTGCAACGGAAATCCGTAGGCTTGACTCCATTTCTCGTCTCTTCCGCCGCCACCCCGAAGGAGTGATTCGGAGTCCAGTTGGCCGCTCTTCAATCTCCAACCGTCGGTCGTCACTATCCTTCTCGTCCTCAACGTGAGCTCGTCGACCGTCGGCCGTTCAGGTCTCACCGTGAGTCACCGCCTCCGCCGCCGCCTCAAGTGTATTCCGGTCCTTCACAGATTTTTTGGTTTCTGTTCTGGTTGTGTATTAATTTTTGGTGGGAATTTGTGTTTGAATTTTTGGATTTTGCCCTAATTTGATGAAGTGCCGAATTTCCGTTCTTTTTTTAGGAGTTTGATGAAGTGCCAAATTTCCGATCGTTTTTGCACCTAATATTGTTTCATTGATGATTTTGTGGCTAATGGCTAATGGGTGTGAATGTGGCACTGATTTTGTAGGTTTTCCTTTGCTATTATGGTTTATAAATTTTTTGTGGTGGTTTTGTGTTTGTTGTTTGTCTTCTGCATCTGCATCTTCGGCTGGGGGAAAATATATTTTAAAAAAAATGAATGCAGAGGAAAAACAGTGAGGAATTTGGGTGAAAAAGGAATGGGAAAAAAAGAATAGCGAAGTACTTTTAATGGATTTTTAGAAATATATGGAGCCGGGGTTGGATTTACTTTTTGAGATTTTGTTCTTCAAGACATTTCTGCCTCTTCTCATTTTGATGGGCAATTTTCATCTCTTGATAAGTACTTTTAATGGACCTACAGAAATATATGGAGACGGCATTACTGGTGAATTTTGTACAGATTTTCTGTTTGATTTCTGTCATATGTATTTGATTGGGCAGGTGTGTACTCAATTATTTTTCTCTGGCTGTCCTGTGTTGATTTGGATTAAATGGGTTTTAGCAAATATGTTATGAAACTTAATTACGTTGACTGTTTCATGGTTACAGTCTTGGGATGGAGTTAAGTTGCTTAAGTGTATTGCGATGATTTTTCAGTAAAAATCACTAGGAAATTATTGAACTTGTAATGCCGGAAGTTGCCCCTTTTTTTTTTTCTTTTGTGGGGTATGTGGTTCGTGGAATGAAGCTTTTGTGTTCTGTTTGTATCAGCCATTCTTATGCGCTTATGGTCTTTGATTGCATTCCAATTCTTTTCCTTTTTGGTTTTGTTATGAATTTTTATTTGTTTGGCAACTCAAACAGTTGTTATTGGTGGTTTTTCTTTTTCATCATAAGTGATGCAATTGTCATTGGATGTGTGTTACTAGAACACTCAAATATATACCAAATGTATTAGAAAAAAGAAAGTAGGGTAAAGTGGTCAGATTTTCAAGGGATTTAACATTTCTGGCTCTGGCTAGGTTTCAATGTTAAAGCTATGTGTTATTTCTTGCTTCTCTAATTTAGTTGAAGATTTTCAAGGGATTTAACATCTAAAATATCGGAATTCATCTGTCATCCAAGGATTCAAAACAAGAACTTGGTGATCAATATTACAAAAATTATTTGCAAGGATCGTATAACGTATTTATTTGTCTTCCACATTGCGAGATCAAGTATAATATCTTGTTAGTTTCTCCCTAGAAACTATCTATGAATCATCAAAGTGTCTGTTTGGTTTTTTATTAGAATTAGAATTTTTTTTTTATTATGTTTGGTTGAGGTTTATGATACAATTTCTTATTTCAACTTATTTATAATCTTTGTTTTATAACATCTTCAAATTGTATAAATAAATTATAAAATTTAAACAGAAATATATAAAAATATATTTAATTTTAAACCAATTCCAATTCTAACAGGAAATCAAACCGAATAAAAGTGATTTTGGAAGAAAAGAAAATTCTCAAATTTCCACTATCTTACAGCTATGCTTGTGTGCATGTGCAATTCATTGTAGGGGAAAAAACAATTACATTTATTACTTTCAAACAGAGTACTTCAGTTTGTGTATTGCTGATGGAGTGTTCTTTTTCATCACACCTCGTTATATTTTGTTAGATATTGTAAGATTTTAAATAAATGGATAAAGATCAGAGCAGAGGTCACCGTGCAAGTCGCGGCAGAGGTCGTGCTGGTTCGCGCTCGTCGGAGCATACACCATCGCGTCCCCTTCCGTCAGGGTTGACTTTCAGTCGTCCACTTTTAGCCGGCTCAGCACAGAGCACTGGAGATGGATCGGGTTCATCTTCATCACCACTGCGCATCACACATACTGGAGATGGATCTAGACTATCATCATCACCATCGCATTCTGAGCATCGTGATGATGGCGGAGCCGAGATCGAGCCTCCATTGGATCATGTACGGGAGGAGGATGGTGCAAGATATATCATACCAGACGAGACTTCTACCGGGTAAAATTTTTAGCATTTATTTTAAATAATACTTTTATTCAATTAAAATTTTAATATTGATTTCTTCTTTTGTTTATATTTTTAGATTCATTCCGAGTCATACTGCTGCGGGTGCAATTTACGATGCAATCAAAGCCCACTTTGAAAAACCTTGGGCAGTATGGCGCGAAATTCCACTAGAGGTTCGCGATAGGATGTTTTCGGAGTTTAAGGTAATTTTTTACTGTTATATTATTATTTATATTGATTTATATAAATTATAAGTTATATAATTACTAATGTCGTCATTTATGTTTGTAGCGCAAGGTTTATTGGTTGCCAAGAAATGATGAAAACATCCGCCAGCGCTCAAGTACGAGGCAAAGCGCTTTGTGGATATTTTTCATCAAATCCGCAACAGAAGGACAAGACCGCAATGGATAGGCGACCACGTCTGGGAATGCCTTCAAAAACATTGGGCGTCTGAAGCATTCAAAAAAAGGCAAACTCAGGCAAAGGAGGCTCGTGCTTCAGAGAAAGGCGGGTCTCTCAATACTTGCGGCTCAATATCACTTGCTACACATGCAGCGAGACTTGTAAGAATAGTTATATATTTTTTTTTCAATGTTATTTATGTATAATTTAATATGATTTGTTAATCTAATATTTATATAATATGTAGGAAAAAACTATGGGCAAAAGGCAATCAAAGATTGACCTTTTCTTAATTGGCCACAAGAAAAAAAAAATCCCGAGACTGGAGAGCGGGATCAGTGGGTTGATTCCCGTGCCGAGGCAACATATGTGAGTTTTTTAGTAAAAATACTTTTTTTTTACCAAAATCTATTTAGTTTATTAATAATAAATAAAATTGTGTAATGTATTTTTTTCTTTGATAGAATGCTTTTCAATCTCTTGCGGCTGAAGAAAGACTCAATCAGGCAGAAGTGACAGATGATAGTACTGCGCGGACGCAGAATCCCCCACGCAGTGATGAAGAATTATTTACTCAGGCTGCCGGTGGAGTCTACAAGGATAGAGTTTATGGGATGGGGAATCAGCCTTCTACCAGTCGTTCTGTATATTCAGCATCACCTTCGACGTTCGTGTCGCAAGCTAAGTATGATCTGATGCGTCATAGAGTGGCCGAACTGACTGAGACGGTCAGTACTAAGCAACAACAAATGGAGGAGGTGATTCAGAGTCTACAGGCCAAGATAGAGAAAATGAAAAAGCGCAGAAAGAAATAAAAGAAAAACGAGCAACAATGAAGATACTGACTCGAGCACAGATACGGACAAAAATTAGGATAGTATTACTTTTTGTCAAATTTATGTGTATAAAACAATTTTTAGTTTTTTTTTAATGGAATTTTTTTAAAAAATTTTTTTATTAAATTTCCGACGGAACTCCGCCGGAAATTATTTATTTCATTTTAAAAATTAATTAACTTTCCGATGGATATCCGTCGGAAAATATTTATTTATTAAAAAAATTAAATAATTTCCGACGGCAATCGGTCGGTAATTAATTATTTTTTTTAAACATTTTTATTAAATTTTCGACGGAATTCCGTCGAAAATTATTTATTTCTTTTTAAAATTTTATTTAATTTCCGACGGCTATCCGTCGGAAATTAGTTTTTCTTAAAACAATTTTATTTAATTTCCGACGGCTTTTGGTCGGAAACTATTTATTTGTTTTTATAATTTTCTTTAATTTCCGATGGATATCCGTCGAAAATTATTAATTTCCGACGGAATATAATTTTTTATTATCCTGCCGCCGTCGTAAAATCCGTCGGAAATCCGTTTGATTTCCGACGGTTAACCACCGGAAAATTTTTTCCAACGAATGTTATTCCGACGGATTGTTTCTGTCGGAAATCCGTCGGAAATCTTACATTTTCCGACAGAAATGTGGTTTTGCCGTCGGAAAATTGCTGTCGGAAACAGACAGTTTTCTTGTAGTGTCTCTATTAGTTCAACTTTAGTTGAGGGTGACCAAATGGTCAATGGATTCGTAAAAGAAGTTTCCCACATGGGGGGTTGAAGGTAAATACACTGAGTGAACAAAATATCAACATATAGTTTACATCAGGCCAATTCCCATCTCACAAAGGGGGATTGAAGGAATTTTTTTTTTTTTTTTTTTTTGAATTGCTTGGCTTGGCATAGCCTTAAAAACTGGAGTCATCAGGCCAATTCCAAACTCGATAGTGCTATGTCACAAATCATGTTTTGGCAAAAATTTTTTTGCAAAAATAAAATTCAAATGAGGAACGAACGATTGAATCCATTCGTATAAAAGCCACAAACTAATCTCCAAAAAAAAAATAAAAAAAAAATTATGATTGCATTTCTTTTCCTAAATCTGCATAATTTATTTTAATTGAAAATGTTTTCTTAGGTTAATCTCACATGTACATGTTACAGCTAGCCATTGTTGTTTTTAATATTTAAATAAGAGTTGAGGTTTCTATATTAAGATATTGAAACTAATCAACTTGATCACAAAATAATGAGCAAGAAATAATTCTAGAGAGTCCAAGAAAGAAATTAAGAATGTAAATCTTGTAGTAGGATCAAAGAAACGTAAAAAGAAAGTGGAAAAACAAGAATATCATGTTTGGTATCTTTTTCCTCTTTCTTTCCTCCGCTTGGGTCGTTCAGCACCTAAGTGACACAATAAAACTTCGTTCAGCACCTAAGTGACACAATAAAACTGCAGAGGAGAGACCGCAAGAGCACACAAATTGGAGAAGAAAATTAATTTTGGTATATTTCTGATCCCCACATTAAAGTTAAACCCCTCAACCAAGCGCAAATGGAAGAACAAACTTATTTTAATACTAACACCAAATAGTACGTACGACTTAAATGAAATGATGAGATATGCAGCTATGCATGCGGGTGTAGTACCTTCTTTAGTATTTTTGAGTATTTCTTCAGTTTCCAAATCCAAGCGGTCGACTCTCAGTCAATTCTAAAAATTAAAATAAGTACTTAAACGAATTTGCAAACCCTTCTCCCTCCTGATGATCTTGATTGCGGTTATGGTTTTCATAAATAAATCGGAACGAGTTTCAATATTCCCACTCGTACGTACTAAAAAGTTAACACGAGCGTATGAGAATTTGTTTGGCAACACAACACAAGCGGGGACAAATACATTGGACGAATTATTCATTTAATTATTTTAAATCACGTAAAATTGAATTGTGTCATGAGAAACTATTGTTGGGATCAAAATAATAAATCCCAAAAAGACACAAAAACCGGTGACCCACACAAGCAACAAATTTGCTTGAATTGTTCGAAGTAAATTGGCCAAAAAAACAAGAAACTACGATTAGTAGGTGGCCCACGGTCAAACACACCAAAACTTGACCAAAGAAAACTTATACTTGGCTACGGACAATTGATTTTACCAAAGCCAAACTCAAACAAACAAGAAAGGAACAAAATTGATTTTGGAATCAAGCCAGCCTTGCGGCTTTCAAACAAGAGGCCGACTTTTTATTATTTTTATGTAATTCTCTATTTATTTGTGTATAAAATTATGAATAACATGCTCTATTTATAGGACTTAACTAATCTTTATACATATTGGATTTGGTAATTACTAAACCAAAATTCAATATGATTAATAATTCTAAACTCAATAGAATTATTAAATTACAAAATTATAAACTCAATAGGAAACTTAGTTTAATTCTACTACAACTATAGATGCTTTGACATAATTGTCAGGTGGAAACCTCACGCTTGCATTGTAACTACGCATATTACTACATTCTAAAGCTAATCAATAAGTTCTCCGTGCAATGTTTGTCCGATTGTGTACAAGAAATTCATGAGACACAAAATGTATTCAATAAGTTTACCAACAAATGTATAGAAGTCAAATTTGATGATATAAAGCTTACCACCAGAAATTGCTTGACGTCTCCTCCACATGCAACATCCTGAATGAAGCGTAAACCACGATTGATCTGAACACTTGTGGTCTTGGCAACATTAATCAAAAGCTCATCAATAATCACAAGACGTGGGACTTCAAAACGTGATCTGTGGTCATTACAATTTGAAAACCACTATTTAGTAAGAGCATCAAGCTGACTGAAAAACAGAGCATAGTAGTATATCCTGAAGAACTACCTGTTTAAAAGGCCTGAAGCATTTGACTAGACAAACTGAGCAACCATGCCAAATATCAGGGCAAAGCATATTAAAGCACTAAATGGCGTGACAAAATGAATCAAAAGTGATAATAATATGGTCCTAAATAAAAATTTGTTTCTAGGAAATGGAGGACGGTTGGAATAAATGGCGAGGAAAGAGGCCAGCGTTAAAATAGTAATTTGGTTACAGAAGGTCGTCAACTATTGGTCCAAACAGATTTCGTATCGGACACCGTGTTTTGACGTTGGGATACTTTTAAAAAGTGTAAGGTTTAGATGAGAAGGCTGTGACCAATATACAACTGCCCATGGAAATGCTCTTCTTTTCTACGTGTGATTTACAGTGCGACTGTGTATGCAAGTCGTTATAGGTGAGTCTGGGGTTCATCTTTGGATTTCAGAACTTCATTCTTTGTTGGTACAAGGTTGTTGTGGGGGAGGTTGTGTTGTGAGTGAGGTGATGGCTACGGGGGAGTCTGAAGTTTGGGAGATGAAAGTGGCACAGCTGGTGCAGCAGCTTCAGCTGTCTGTGGAGGAGAGGAGAGGGGTTGCTTTGGTGAAGGCTGATGTACAATTTGGACAAGAGGAGGGTCAGAGGAGTTTGCTGGGAAGGATTTTTGGGGACAAACCAGTTAATTTGCTAGGACTAAGGAGTATGATGAAGGCGATTTGGTCAGAGAGTCATCCGTTTCAAGTTCGGGAGCTGGGAGTTAAATTCTTTCAGTTCATTTTCCATACTTTGGAAGATAAGAGAAAGGTGTTGGCGGGAAGAGGGTGGACATATAACCGACAGTACTTGGTGTTGAGGGAGTGGGTGCCGATGGTTACTAGTCTTGATCCTGAATTCTTGAGGGTGCAAATTTGGAATCTGCCTCACCATTGGATAAGTACAGAGATAGGGACTCGGATTGGGAGGTTATTTCCTCAATTACATAAGGTGTTCATTCCTGAAGCGGGTAGTGTGCATGGCTGACGCTTGAAATTTCTGGTTTCCATTGATTTGCAGCAGCCACTTCTTCAAGGTACTAAGGTGTGTTTTCATATTTTTTCTAATTGGGTGTTGTTCCAATATGAATATCTTCTTGCATTTTGTGTTTACTGTAGAAGGGTGGGGCATGTGCAACATTTGTTTGTGCAAAGAGGAGAGGATGAAAAGAGTAATCATCTTTATGTTGGCCAATTTGGGGAGTGGCTTCGTGCGAGGGTTGGGTTGTCAGGAGGGATAGATTTTGTGACAAATGCTGTGATAAGGAAAAGAAGTGGGTTGTATGTGTATAAGAAGGTTGTGACTGGGGGTTTTCAGTGGGGTGATAGAGAGGGTTTGAGGTCGGGAAGAATACAGGATGACTTGGGATTTTTCTTGAATCCTTTGTTTCCTCATGAGCTGACTGCGCTGGCAGGGAGAAATGAGGGGTTACAGCAACTAGATAGGGAAGTTGGTACTAAATTGGTTAAGGAGGGAGAGAGTGTGGTTAAGGAATTGGTTGGTAGTAACTTGATGCAGTTGGAGGAGGAGGAGAAGTGCTGTTCTTCGGATGATATGCGATTGTTGAAGCAGAATGTGCAGCCATGCAAGCTGTTGAAGCAACCACCTTTTTCAGCTTTGGAAGGTGAGATGCATGTTCAAGATAATCATTTGCTTGCACATGATGGTGTCTTGACATTGGACGAGCAAAAACAGCCTCTTCTTTTGGCATCATTGGACCAGATTATTCAACAGCCTCCTTTGGTTGATTTGCTTGTTTCTGGAACTGCCACGCCATGTCAAGTGGATGTCAAGGTGGCATTTCTATTTTGGATCACATACAGCCAACATGGAGAAGACTAGGTGGCTGATTGAGGTTTATTTTGCGTGAGGAATTGCGTATAGAGCCTTGTGTGGGAGAAAAGCATGAGTGGCATTTGGTAAATGATATTGCTATTGTGGTTGATGATGAGGTACGTTGTTATGATGATCAAGTTGAAAAGAACCTAAGCAAGAAACTCAATTTCAAGGGGTGCAAAGGACCGGCCCTCATCGGTCCCAAGCAATTCAATGAAAATTGGGGTGTGGAATTGTCGAGACTTGGGTGCAGCCTTTACAATTTCCCAGTTGAGGGAGTCTATTATATCCCAGCATCCAAAGATACTTTTTTTTTTCGGAAACTAAACAAAAAAATACTTTTGTTGAGAAGGTTATTAGGCAATTGAAATTTGAAGATAGGTGGAGGTATGTTCAGCTTGAAAGCACTAAAAGGGGGTTGTTAATATGTTGGGTGCCTCAGGTTTCGGTTATGAATATAGTGACTACTTTTTTGTGTGTACAGATGCAATATAAACTTGAGGGTGATGCAAGGATGGAGTAGGGTGTTTTTGTGTATGCAAGTACGGATGCAATGATGAGAGAGGTTCAATAGAGTTATTTGGTAAATGAGAAGAAAAATTGGGAGGATTGGTGGGTTATGGGGAGAAGTGGGGACTTTAATGATATAGCACATCCAAATGAGAAGAGGGGGGGAAGAGCTAGAACGAAAAATAGCTGTGCTTCTTTTAAAGGCTTTATACAAAGAATGGGGATGGTGGATCTTGGGTATGTTGGCAGTTCGTATACATGGAGTAATAATAGGGTTGGGGAGGGCTTTGTGGAGGAGTGGTTGGATAGATTATTTGCTTCCCCATTGTTGAGGTTGGGGTTTCCGAATACTAGGGTACTTCATAGTGCCAAGCAGGCTTCGGATCATTCATTCCTTCTTTTGGAAAGGGATCCTAAGCTGCAAAGAGTTCGAGGCCATTTCGTGTTTGATAAAGGATGGGTTAAAAAAATGGATCTCCAGGAAACAGTGGTGCTGGCATGGAATAGAGACAAATGGGTGATGCAACAATATATATTAAGCTCTAAGATTGTTGACTATCGATTAGAGCTACTGAAGTGAAGCTTCAATTCGGGGAATAATTTTGTTTGGAGGATTAAAGCTCTTCAAACTCAAATGGAGGCTTTGAGTAGGGATTGAGGGGGTAGGGATTGGAGACTATGGAATGGCCTTATGAATCAACTCCGATATGAGTATAAGGAGGAGAAGAGATATTGGCAGTAGAAGTCAAGAAATCAATGGCTGAAGGAAGGAGATAGCAATTCTAAATTTTTCCATGCTTCTACCATTCAAAGGAGGAAGAGAATCGTATTGAAAGGTTGATAACAAATGAGAGGAGGGTGTGTGTCACCAAAAGGGAGTTAGAAGAGGAAATTGTGGGGGTACTTTGGCAAGTTATATACTTCTAGTCAACCAGCTCAGTCTTCTTCTTTGCTGGAAGGGTTACCTCAATCTATCACTCAAGCTATGAATAGAAGATTGATGAGACCGGTGGAGGAATTTGAAGTGAAAGCGGCCCTGGTCCAAATGAATCCCAATAAAGCTCCTGGACGACTGGACTAGATGGTATGAATCCTTTATTTTTCCAAACTTATTGGAATGAGGTTAAATTTGATATTATCAATGCTGTGAAGGAGTTTTTTCATAGTAAGAAATTGCTTAGGAAACTCAATCATACTTTGATTACATTGATATCTAAAGTCCTATCTCCTGTTTGATAGCACAATATAGGCCCATTAGTTTGTGTAATGTGGTTTATAAGATTGTGTCTAAGATTTTGGCAGAACGGATTAAGCTGTGCCTCGATAAGTGTATTAGTCAAAATCAGTCCGCATTTATTACTGGCCATCAAATTCTTGATAACGTGGTTATAGCTCATGAGTGTGTTCATACTTTGAATTCGATGAGACAAGGAAGAAAGAGATATATGGCAGTGAAAATTGATATGGTTAAAGCTTATGATAGGGTGGAGTGGTGTTTTTTGGAGCGGGTTATGAGGAAGATGGGGTTTGCTTAAGGAGTGATTATGTGGATTAGACAATGCCTTTGTACTGGCACTTTGTCCATTAATATTAATGGTGAGTCATGTGGGTACATTAGGCCAACTTGAGGTATTCATCAAGGGGATCCTCTCTCGCCTTATCTGTTTCTTATTGTTTCAGAGCGGTTGTCTCATCTTATTATATGGGTTAGTGACCACGGGGACTATAAAGGAATGAGGGCTAGTAAGAATAGGCTGATCATTACACATTTGCTTTTTGTTGATAATTTGTTGCTATTTTGTGAGATAGAGGTGGGTCAGGCACAGGTGTTGTAGGGTTTTCTACATTAGTATAATCAATGTTCGGGCCAAGCAATCAATTTGGACAAGTCCTCTATGTTCTTTGGTCATAATGTCTCCAGGGCAGTACAGGCTGAGATTTGTCAAATGATGGGGGGAGTGAAGGAACAAGCTAATGCTCGCTATCTAGGGTTGCCTATGAGGATTGGCCGCTCAAAAAGGGAGGTGTTTAATTTTATCATTAAAAAAGTGCAGCACCGAATCCAAAATGGGAAAAATCAGTTCTTGAGCTTGGCGAGCAAGGAAATACTCATTAAATCAGTGATCAATACTTTACTAACATATGTGATGGGCTATTTTAAATTTCCAGTGGGAGTATGTAAGGAAATTTGTCTTTTTATAGCGAATTTTTGGTGGGGTGTGCATAAGGATGCAAGACAAAAAAATCCATTGGAAAATGTGGCAAGAGCTTGCTAAGGCAAAGGAGGAAGGAGGATTGGGGTTTCAGGATTTTCAACCGTTCAATGATGCTTTGCTGGCTAAACAACTCTTGCAAGTCATGTCACAATCGGATTTATTGATGAGTAGAGTCATAAAAGCCAAATATTTCCCTAATGATCAGTTGCAGTTAGCATTAAAGAGGACAAATGTGTCGTGGTTGTGGAAAGGGTGGATGGGAGCAGGAATAATTTTGCAAGGCATAGAGCCGCATACTCGCGATTATGTATATTCAATCAGGTCAGCATATCATAATTTGCAGCAGGAGAGACAATATGCAGATCAACAACCTGAATGTAGTAATGCGCAAGAGAGAAGGCACGGTATGTGGAATGCAACCTGGAAGCTGAAGGTGATAGGAAAAGTTAAGCATTTTGTATGGCAGTGTTGTCACAATATTTTGCCATTAAATGCCAAGCTGTACCAAAAGAAAATGCAAGTGGAGCCTTCATGTCTATTGTTTGGAGAAATGGGTGAAACGATTGAGCATATGGTGTTCAATTGTTCTCACGCTAAAACAATTTGGCGGTTGGCTAATATAGACTGGGCTAAGTTGGGCCGGCACCAGGACAATTTTCAGCAATGGTGGCAAGATTTATGCTCTAGGTAAGGAGAGGATAATTGGAAGGAACGAGCTCAGTTTACAGCCTACATTCTGTAGATCATATAGAAAAGTAGGAATGTTTGGGTTTTTCAATGAGAATAGATGGGGGCGAGAGAAATAGTAAAGATGGCGAGGCACGCTTGTGGCTGGTGTATTGAAGGTGGAACATAACAGTGTTGTAGTCGACAGTTTAATCAGCAGATTTCCTCTTTTGCTTAGTGTCGACCATCTTTTGCCTGTCTTGTATTTTTGTGGGATGGAGGGTAGTATGTTGACATGTAGTCAATTAATCTTAGCCGCACTGAGAGCTAAGAAGAATCCAATTGTGGTGGACATTGCTTGTAAAGGTTAATTTTCAAGAGTTAATAACATTATTGATCTTTTGAAAAAAAAAAAAGATGAGAAGGTTGCTATGAGCAAATTAGTCAATTACTCCCTCGGTCCCACAAAAATTTTTATTTTCATAACTTTTTCTTGTTAAAAAAAAATATTACTTTCAAATCAAAATTTTAAAATATTTTTACTAATAATAATTATGTATACTTAATAAAAAATAAATAACTAAAAAAATTAAAAAATTAAAAAATTAAATTATACATTTAGTGGTATATTAAATAATTTATATTTAATAACTAATAAAAATTTATTAGTTATTAAGTTTATATTAATTAATTGTCTCTCTCGTAGAGTGCCTTTTTCTCTTGCCATGAAAACTCTTATCCTCTGGGTGAAGGCTGAGTGTGTTCCGTTCATCTATACAAATTTGAACTTGCTAATCTTCTTTCCCATAGTATAACCTACAGAGTTAGGAACCTTTTCACAGTATATACATAAATAAAAAATAAAAAAATAAAAATTCTACACTATTAAAGTTTATTTCTAGCAAAGTGTCTAGTTGTGTGTCATTCTTATGTCAACTACGGGTTTCCTTGCTTGACTCCTACTTGATATCTTCGAGCTGTGGCTGATCTTCTCACATGTTGTTTCACTTTTAACAAAACCTTCTCTTCCAAAGGTTTGCCCATCACCTGTTTGTGGAAAAGCCTCACTCTGTCATGGCGGAAGATCTAGTCACAAAGCTTCAGCAGTATAAACTATCAACGACCGAAGAGCTTAGGATTGAGATACAAGAGCAAGATGTTGTATTGAGCAAGGAAAGGTGTGAAAGGAGTTTAGTTGGCAAAATATTTGGAGAAAAAAGGGTCAAATTTATGGGGTTAAAGACTAGTTTAGGAAAAATCTAGCCAACAAAAAGTTCTTTTTCTGTAATAAAGCTGGGATTAAACCTTTTCCAATTTGTTTTTACCAGTCAAGAGGATAAAAGTAGGGTGATTAAAGGTAGACTATGGTCTTTCGATCAACAATACTTGATTCTTAAAGAATGGACTCTTGCTTTAAACATCAACACCGAGGATTTCAATACCATGTATGGACATGTGGATACAAATTTGGAACATCCCAAGTCATTGGATGTCACCAAAGAAGGGGCTAAAATTGGGAAAATTATTCCAGAAGGTGTGGGATGTCGTGATACCTGAAACGGGTAGTAAAGATGGTAGATGTCCCAAAATATACACCACTGTTAACTTGGATCAACCATTACCGAGAGGTACACAACTAAAGCTTCATGACCAGCATTGTTGGGTGATTTTCAAATATGAGAAACTTCTGAATTTCTACTTTTATTACGGAAGAATTGGTCACGTGGAATTGTCATGCTAGACCCGAAAAGGGGATTGTAAGACCAATACCCTACCTGAAGGTCAGTATGGAGAGTGGCTTAAACCTAAAATACCCAAAGGTTTTAGCCAAAATGGTGATGGAGATAAAGGGGTTAGTTCAAAAGGCCAGCTGGGAAGTTAAATTTCAGAAAGAGTTATTCACAAAGTGTTTGAAAATGGAAATGAAGAAGGAGACCAGAATCCATCAGCAACAGAACCAAACCAAAAGGTCAAGGGAGCCACTAAAAACATGTCTAAAGTTGGTCAAGTTTGGGACAATTGTGATATGGATCTGGAAGGGGTCGTAACTGTGCATCCGGGGCCTCATAGCTCTCAAGGAACTCTGGGGCAGCAAAGTGATATGTACTGTTTCTAACTAAGGGGGAGAGGAGGAGACTTTCTCCAAACTGGGAAATGCTTCTGAACAAGGAAAGGAACACGGAGGGGAGTAGGAAACTAGGAATAATCCAATGGAACTGGAGCAAGAGAGAGGAGTGATGAGAATCAAATATACCTAAATTTAACAAGTAATTTTACTATATTTTTGGAAATTTTTGTTATCATTCTAGTAGATTTTACAAGTAATTTTACTATACTTAAAGTGCTAAATTTTAATTTTTTCTTTTCCAAAAAATAAAAATAAAAATAATATTTGTAGGATAAGAATTTTTTTTTATAGCCTTACTAATTGAGGCATATAAATAAATAAAAGTAGGACAGTTTTTAGAGGAGAAAGTTCGAGAAAGAGCTGAAATTTCTGGAGCAGGAGCTAGTAACAAAATCAGTTACCCCAACTGCATCCGAGGCTAACGGTCTACCCAAATCTGATTCCAGTGAATAGTGCATGAATTTTAGGATTAAAATTTGGAAAATTTAGTTTCCTTTTTTACTATATATACTATTTTCTTTATTTTTACAAGAGGACCGTGAGGAAAAAAAATTTTTTTTGGAAGAAGACAGCCGCTTTCGTCTTCTCACTTGTACAGTTTTTCTTTCCTTTGTGATTATTCTCAATAAAATTACAAAATTGATCCGAGGATGTTTAGCACCACATGAGAGGCTAAAGCGTTGGTTTCTGATCCAGGGAGAGATTGAAGTCAATGTTTTCTTGTGAGGTTTTGGTTTAATTTAAATTTCTTATCGTGTCTAAGTATTCATTAATTCTTGATTGACTTGTTATGAAAAATTAGGATCATTTGAATCGACGACTCAACTAGTGTTAATTTTTCAACTGCTATCCACCCTGTTCTAAATCTGGAATAGTTTAGAATTATTGGAACCGAGAGCACCTACAATAATTTGCACGTGAAGAGTGTGAGCAATCGTGTGACTTTGGCTTAGGAAAGAATTAATGGAACGAGTCTAGAGAATTGTAGCTATCACACCTGCACAGTCAGTTGCTGCATTTTTTTGTGCCATAAGAAAGCACCATTTCACACACAAGCACGGCTGAGCATAAAAAAAATAAAAATAAAAATAAAAATTTTCCAAGTGCATAAATTCTGGGCACACACAATAGACATAAATTCTGCACATGCACCGTGACATGAAAGTGTTTCTGCCATTTTGAACTGCTGGACATTGCACAACATTGCAAGCTGATTTTTCCAACATGGCTACCGGCATGGTCATTTATCTCAAATTGTGATGACGGTATTCACAATACAGGTATGATCCTTTTGGACTAATATGCTGAAAGAGTACCCCTAATTTGCTGAATTTTGTATGCAATATTTTGTTTCATACCTGCTTGCTAAATCTTGATTAGTAGATACTTTCTTGTGCTGCATTTTGCTTATTTGTCTGCAATTATTTTTTTTTGTGCATTGAGGACATTGCACATTTCAAGTTTGGGGGTGGTATTTTGAGGGCATTGCAAGCAAAATTCTGGGTAAAGTGTGGCTGGAATTTTGTGCCTAAATGAAATATAGAATGCATTTGTTTTGTAATGCTTGTGATTTCCCGGGGGTGGCAAGAAACGGCCAAAACATGCATCATCTAGGACACCTTTTACAGGCCAATTGCATGTGAAAATTGAAGAAATGTGAACATTAGTCAATGAAGAAAAAGTGGAATGAGTAAGCATGAAAATGGTGGTGTATTTTTTTCGATTCCATACTTATTTAGGAAAGTTTTGCTTATTAAATGATGTTGTCTTAGTGCACATTTCATTGGGCATGTTCGTGAAATGTAGTGTATTGATTATGAGGCCTTTGTGAGCCAAAGTAGTGTTCCTAATGCATCTCAATAACTACGGCACTCCACTTAAAACTTGAAAGATGACTTAGGCTATCATTTTTTGCATTTTTTTTATGTTCACTGTTGTGGGCTGAATTGCTACTCCGCTACGAGACTGCTCTTAGGGAAGGTCCCCTAAGTGAACTTGTATGAGTAGTAGAAGGAAAAAGAGCCACAAAACTCTGGGCCAAAAAAAAAAAAGAAAAAAAAAGAGAGAAAAAAAACAAGAGTGAAGTACCCCAAGTGGGATGTGACTTTCATTGCTTAATATGATAGAAATTTGCCAAAAGGCTATGTGACAACTTGGGGGAAAGGAATAGAAAAGAATTCAATGCCTTAACGATTTCAAGTGAGTGAATTTTTGTGAAATTTTGAGATGTCTTAGTAGCATGATTATCATGATGGTGCTCAGTTCTTGCATTGCATTGTTCATGAACATGTTCCTTTATCACACACACACACGGCAACATTTAATATGCAAATATTAGTACCGAAAAGTGGAGAAAAGAGGGACTTACATTACCTTAGTGCATGCTGCAATATTCCACTCTATGAGGCAACATGGTGTTTACATTTTCTGAAAATTAAATGTGCATTGTTCAGTAAAATGGGGACATCGATGAGGGGCATGCTTAGGTCAATGCTTGCTGTTACATAAGAAGTCACTTTGTGTTAGTTCGAGTTGTGTTTTTCTTTACGTGTTTTATTTGCTCTTATGTGTTTGTGAATAAATTGCTCGAGGATGAGCAATGGTTTAAGTTTGGGGGTATTTGATGAGAATCAAAGATACCTAAATTTAACAAGTAATTTTACTATATTTTTGGAAAATTTTGTTATCATTCTAGTAGATTTTTGTAGATTTGGTAAGTTTACTATACTTAAAGTGCTAAATTTTAATTTTTTCTTTCCCAAAAAAAATAAAAATAATATTTGTAGGATAAGAATTGTTTTTTATAGCCTTACTAATTGAGGCATATAAATAAATAAAAGCAGGATAGTTTTTGAGAAGAAGGTTCGGGAAAGAGTTGGAATTTCTGGAGCGGGAAGCAGTAATAGAATCAGTTACCCCAACTACATCCAAGGCTAACGGTCTACCCAAATCTAATTCCAGTGAATAGTGCGTGAATTTTAGATATGGATCTGGAAGGGGTCGTAACTGTGCATCCGGGGCCTCATAGCTCTCAAGGTACTCTGGGGCAGCAAAGTGATATAGTACTGTTTCTAACTATGGGGCAGAGGGGGAGACTTCCTCCAAACTGGAAAATGCTTCTGAACAAGGAAAGGAACACAGAGGGGAGTAGGAAACTAGGAATAATCCAATGGAACTAGAGCAAGAGAGAGAAGATCTTGACAGTGGGATCCGAGCTATTGATCAGAATCTTATTAATGTTCCAATTACTAATGAGACTACATCAAGCTATGGGAATGAGGTTCTTCAAGTCATGGAACATGCAACTTCTAGAATGGAGGGTATAGTACCAGGGGTGCAAACTAGAAAATGGCATAGAGCAATTGTTACAAGAGGCCAGCAAAAAATAAGTACTCCAAGCTCTGTACAGCTGTATAGTGGTGCAAGAGAAAAAAGAAAATGGATTGTTCGAGATGAAGAGGACCTGAGTGATTTTGAGCGGGTAATGGAAGGAAATCAAAAAAGAAGGAATCAAGGCATTATAATAAGAGAACTGGAGGTAGAGGAAGTCAGCCCTAAATGGCCCCAAAGGGATAAGTGAAAGCTTGTGTCTGGAATTGTAGAATTCTAAGAGGGCCATCTACCATTTCTCAACTCAGGGAAACGCTCAGATTTCACATCTTGGATATAGTTTTTGTATGTGAGACTAAAAACAAGGCACCATTTATTCAAACAGTATGTAAGAATCTTCGTAACCGCGGCAGATGGAAAAATGTAGATCTAAGGGGGAAAAGTGGTGGCCTTTTAGTTTTTTGGAATGATAAAATTCTGATAAGTCAATTGCTATCAACCAATTTTTGATTTGAAGTCCAAGTTCAGAAAGAAGATGAACAGGAGAAGTTTTGGGCAATTTTTGTGTATACCAGTATCGATCCAAAAGTCAGAAGTCAACAAATGGGAATATCTCCATCAAGCTAAGAGCAAATGAGGGGACATCTGGTTTCTAGGTAGGGATTTCAATGATCTGATTGAGAAAATAGGAGGTAAACCTCGGTCTGAGGCTAGTTTTAATATTTTTAGGGGTTTCGTCCAAGACATGGGAATTGAGGACTTAGGTTTTTCTTGTAGAAAATTTACATGGGTAAATAATAGCGTGCAAGAAGGTTTTGTTGAAGAAATGATTGACAGATTTTTTTGGATTAGCAACCTGGTTGCTCAAATTTCCTAATGTAAAAATCAAACATTTGGAAAAATAGTCATCCGATCATTTTCTACTTTTATTAGATATGAATCCAGGTAGTCAAAGACAGAAAAGGATATTCTAGTTTGATAAAAGATGGACTAAACAAGAGAGAGCAACAGCAGTAATAGAGAAAGCGTGGAACATGTCATAAGTTGGAACCCCAATGTATCAAGTAACTGGTCGAATCAAACAATGTAGACCTGAACTGCTGAAATGGGCCAGAAATGAGAATACTAATGCTGCCAGAAAGACAGTGGAGCTCAAAAGGCAAATGGATTTCATGAGCAAAACAGGGGAAGCAAGGGATTGGAGAACTTGGAAGATTTTGAGAAGGGAATTGCATAAAGCGTATAGACAGGAGTAGTATTGGCACCAAAAATCCCACATCCAGTGGTTAAAAGAGGGTGATAAAAACATAAGTTTCTTTCATGCGTATACAGTCCAACGAAAAAGACTGAATGCAATTGGTAGGCTGGTGAAGGAAACAAGAGGGATTTGTGAAAGTCAGGAGGACATCAGGGAGAAAGTATCGGATTTCTATAAAACCCTATTTACTACTTCATTTCCCAGGAATGTCTAGCAATGCTTGAGAGGCATCTCGATTACGATCACAAGTGCCATGAATTAGAGACTAACCCGACCAGTTGAGGATGCTGAGATTCAAAATGCTTTATTTGGCATGCACCCTAATAAGGCCCTAGGGCCGGATGGTATGACCCCCACTTTCTTTCAACATTATTGGCATATAGTTCAAAAAGATATCATTTTTGCTGTTAAAAGTTTTTTTTTTTTTTTTACATACAAAAATGCTCAAAAGTGTCAACCATACACTCATTACCCTCATCCCCAAAATAAAGAACCCAACCCAAATTGCTCATTATCGGCCAATAAGTTTATGCAATGTAGTTTACAAAATAATCTCTAAGATTCTGGCTGAAAGAATGAAAACTTGCCTCCATTGCTACATACATAAAAGTCAAGTTGATTTTGTCCCTGGACGGCAAATCACAGATAATGTTGTTATTGTACATGAATGCATACATTATATTAATAGTCTTAAAAGAACAAGAAGGGGTTTTATGAATTAGATATGACGAAGGCTTTTGATATGGTTGAGTGGGGGTTATTTTTAATCTCAAGTATTAACTAAAATGGGATTTTTTGGATAGTTTTTAGGCTGGATTATCAAATGCATTAGTACCTCATCTTTCTCTTTTAACATAAATGGTGAGGTCAGTGGATATGTGAAGCCCACAAGGGGTATTAGGCAAGGAAATCCAATATCTCCTTATTCGTTCATAATTCTTTCGAAAGTTTTTTCAACTTTGATTAGAGAGGCTATAAGCGAGGGTACATACAAAGGGATGAGATTGTGTCGAAAAGGTCCATTTCTCACTCTTTTTTTTTTTTTTTTTTTTGCAGATGACTCCCTATTTTTTTGTGAAGCTACAGTGGATCAAGCTCAGAATGTTAAAAGGATTATGGAAGATTATTGTGTAGCATCAGGGCAGCTAGTTAATTTGATTAAATCTTCTATTCTATTCAGCAGGCACATGGAAGGCAGCTCTAAAGATGCAATCATTCAAGCTTTAGATGGTATAAAGAAGAAAAAGAGTGCAAGATATTTAGGACTGACTTTTGTTATTAGCAGATCCAAGAAAGAAATTTTTGCTTACATCATCGAATCTGCCAGACGAAGAATTGGCAACTGGAAAACCCAATTATTGAGCCAAGGAGGTAAAGAAACCCTCATCAAAGTAGTCTTTAATTCTTTACCTATTTACATCATGTCATGTTTCAAATTACCAATTGGAATATGCAAAGCTTTGAGCATGGTCCAAGCTAACAGCTCTGAAAGGTATCGGAGGACTAGGTTTTCAAGATATACATTTGTTTAATGATTCATTGTTAGCCAAACAATTTTAGAGGTTAATTCAGTACCCAAACTTGCTGATGAGCCTAGTGATAAAATCAAGATATTTTCCCCAAGGAAGTTTAATGCAAGCAAGAGTTCAATAGAATGCATCTTGGTTGTGGAGATTTTGGATGGGTGCAAAATATATATTGGAAATGGGGATGCGATATCAAGTGAGGGATGACAAATCAATAAGAATTTGGGAGTCTCCATGACTGGCACATAGAGCAAACTTCAGGCCTCTCCCAAAGGAGCACACTGCAATACCAATCAATTGGCGCAGTCAATTGATTAGGGAAGAGGGTGCACAATGGAATCAAACTTTGATCAGAAGATTGTTTTAGCCTGAGGATGCAGAAGCAATTCTTAAAATCCCATTCAGTCAGGAAGGAAGAGGAGATAAGTTGATTTGGCATCATGACAACAAAGGACAATTCACAGTTAATTCTGCCAATAAATATGCTGTGGAGCAACAAAGAACTCAATTAAATATAGCTACTAGCAGTTATGGGTTTTAGTCAACTAAACTTATGTGGATGAAAATCTGGACTCTTCATAGTAAAGGAAAATAGAAGCATTTCCTGTGGCGTTGCTGTCAAGGTATTCTGCCCACCGAAATGGAGTTGACCAAAAGAAGAATTGTGTCTGATACCGTATGCAGTATCTGTGGGGACAATGAGTAGACAATTGAGCATATATATATATATTTTTTTTACATGTGCTAGGGCAAAGATGATATGGAGACTCTCTTGTGAACTGGGATGGTTTGAGGGTGGAAAGCGATTGTTTTCGAAACTGGTGGGAAACATTGAGCAAGCTGGGTAAACTACAATAGAAAATGATAGACTAAACCTCTCAGTCTACATCCCATGGTGGTAGAACAGATATATTTGTAATTGAAAGACTGACCTGAGCTGCTAGGAAGGGTAATAATGCAGGAATGATGACAAGTGGTTGACACCAAAGAGCCCACAATCGCCCATGGACCTTTGAACTATGGAACCCTCCTGATGGAAATTTGAAACCAAGTACAATTTATTAAGGATTGCTGCAGGAACAACAGGTTAGTCACTATGAGTCGAATATGTATACTCAAAGGGAAAAGAAAACAAAGAGGCAAAAATAAAAGGCAAAAAAGAATAACAAAGGCAAAAGAAAAATGGAAAAAGAAAACAAAAGAAAAAACTCGAAAGACTGACGAAAAAAGGAAAAAAGGAAAAAAGAAAAAAGGGAAAAATAATAGTACTAATAACACTGTCCAATTTTATTTTTATCCTAGACTAGTTATTATAGAAGTTTGGTCAATTAACTATCTACGTGCTTATATCTATTTGTATATACTTATGGTTTTTTGGTTTTTCCACACACATCAAGTTTTGGTGTCCAATTTTCAGGAATGAATTAAGATGTTTCCATGAGATCAGATTTTTGTTGTTTTTTGGTTATTGCCTGATATAGGGAAGTGAAGAATCTTTTTTTGTTTCATCATGAAGTGCAGGAAGAGGGGAAAAAAGGAAAGAGGAAAAAGAAAACAAGAAGACAAAAAAAAATGAAAAATGATGAAAAAGAAGAAAAGGAAAAAATAAAAAAATAAAAGAAAAAAAGAGAAAAAATAAACAATAACAAAATGGAGGAGAAAAGGAAAAATAATAATACTACAGTTATATTTTGTCAAGTTTTGTTATTCTACTAGCCTATATACTATATTAGTTTTCATCCTACAGATGAATGAAATTTGCTAGTTAGAGGTATGTTTAGGTATTTGTTTTGTACTTGGGATGCTTATTGTTAATATACTTTGGCCCCCTACTTCCACTTGACAGGAGGTGTCTTATGGAGTGATTTCTGCTTATATTATGTCTGTTACTCTCAAAGGTGAAGGCAGAAAAAGTAGGGACATTTCTTGATGGAAACTTATTGATTGGTCCCGACGAAAGATTTCTGAATTATCGGACTATAGTTTTCTCTTGCTGATTTTTATTTCTCTTGTTTTTGTCTGGTATTTTGATTCGGGTACTTGTTGGATTTTTGCTGCACTAGTTTTTTGAACTCAGGAAAATCTGGTTTTGCTTGCTGGACTTTTCTGACTAGAATGGACTGGAATTTTTGGTTTTTCTTACTCTGATTCTCTATGGATGCAATTTGCTCTTGCTGAACTTTCTTGCCTTTAGTTCTATCTTTTCGGCTATGGAATGAGGAATGCTTGGTATATCTTCATTGCTGGAATGGACTGGAATTTCTAGTTGTGCTTGCTGGATTGGCCTTTGATTCACATATCATTTTGGGTTTTTTTTTTTTAATCTTTCTTGCTAGATTATATAGTTGATTGATGGACTAGAATTTATTGCTGATTTGTATCTGGATGGAAATTGCCCTTGCTAGACTTTCTTGGTTTTACTTATGATTTTTCTACGATGGAAGGAAGCATGCTTATCACATCTTCATTTTGGTTTGAAGGATATAGTGCCGATGCTTAGTCATTTAGTTGAAGTTAGCTATTTCAACTGTATCTAAAGACGTCAATTTTAGTGCAATCTTTTTGAAATTAGTGGTTTTGTTTCCTTAGTATAGAATGATATATGGTAGCTAGTCATAGACTAGTTAGTCTTGTACTCAATGGGATAGCGGTTTTCTGAACTATTATCACATCTTTCTCCTTGGCTATTGAAAGTATGGAAATAATTTACGAATTAAGTCAGTGCCTTCGTTGAAATTTTAATGTTGTTGATTTTAAAATGTATTTTAGATTCTATATAAAAGGCATGTCAAAATATATTTTTGTATTTTTCAAAACACTTTTGCAATTTTTATCCCATAATCACTAATTCAAAAAGTACGAAAACACGTTTTGAAATACTATCTATGCAAAACCTGATACAATATGAAATTAACTTTGTTGCTTGCGATTAACTCTAATATAATGAGTTGCTTCTCTGGTGATATCATTAAGGAAAAATAAATACACAAATTACTAATTTTGTTTTATCTTTTTATCTTTTTTGAGGTGCCCACTGGACTCCCCCACCCATCGTACACAACTTCTACAAAGAAGGCGGTGCAAAGGAGGCTCGAGGGCTTATTCAGCAAGGCAGCAATGGCTGATGAAAGGAGGAAAATGAAAGGCATTTTTTGGTCCCCCTGAGCCAAGGGGTGCTTGATAGAACTTAAAATAAACATATTTCTTGTTCATATTTTCCTAATATTAAAATAAATATAGGGTGAAATTGTTTGATTTTAATGTACTCTTTGTTTTAGATATGAAAATTGGAGAATTGGAGAAAAAGAGGATGAAAAGGGTGAAAGTGGAGCAAAAGTGTGACTAGAAGATTTCCAGTTATCTGACGTGACCACATCGGAGGCACTGATGGGTTGAGCGAATTTTTTATTAAGAAGAATAATTTTATGGACGAAATTTTTATCAAAAAAAGGAAATTGTGAGTTGTCAAATTAAAGAAGGAAAAGGGATAAGGCATCAAGTTTTTAGGGAACAAATCTTTTATTTTAGTTAAGAGTGCTTTCCTTATTCTTGTTATATTTCCCTCTTACAGTAGAAATCGGTTTTTAGTAATAGTTATCATTACTATATTTTAAGAGTTAGCTTTTGTTATGAAAAGGGACCCTAGAGGGGTGAAAATATATAGAAAAAATGGGGAGGCAGCTGCCTCTTCCTCCAAAAACATGTCTTTCTTTCTTTTTTTTAGGGTTAGAAATTTCTTAGAAAAATTTCAAGATTCATGTGTATCACCATGAGTGGCTAAACCTCTATTTTTTTTTATTCAAGGGAATGATTGATTTCAATTGCAATCACTGTGAGGTTTTGTTCTTAAATTTATATTCTTGCTCTTAATTCAAGTACTTGTTGATTCTTGATTTAATTATTATGAATAATTGGTGTTAGTTAATCTGACAAATTCATTCTTCATCTTTTATTCTATTATTATCCATGAGTTCATTGATCCGTAATTATCATGAATGAGTGGTACAAGTAGCAACTAGGCTAATTATGTCTATGATTTGAAATATGCAGGCCTAGCCTAGGAGAATCAACAGGACAATATTAATTTACTGCAGCTATCTCGGTTCTTTAATCTTTGTTTAACTATTTTAATAGATTTTAATGCTATCATTAATTTGATATGGAAGGCTATCATGCCCAGTCAATTAATGGTAAGTTTTGATTTGGGTGTTGGGTTCGGTCAATTATATTAGGAAAACAGAAAATTATTACAGTTATCCTAATAAGATTCAAGTTAATTATTTGCATTTACAAGATAATTTTTCATAATCTATGATCAATTATGCAATTGAATGAGATCAACTTTTGGATCGGAAGCTTGGTAAGGATGGTAATTTTCTGCATTTTCTAATTTTCTACTTGAATATTTATTTATTTTATTAATTTTTAGAATTCAGTCAAGTAGTTAATCATTCAAAACTCCCCCCTTGTTTTATTCATTTTTAATTTATTGTTCAAAACTTAGAACTATATTTCCAGTTCCCTTGAGATTCGACCTAATCCACTTTACTACAAATTTATCTTACAATTACTCAAGAATCAATGATTAATTTTGCGGATTTCGACAAACCCGTCAAAATTTTGGCGCCGTTGCCGGGGAATCCAATTAGTTCCTAGTTTTGAACATTTGGTATTACAAATATTTTCTTTCTTGTATGACCCGTGCTTCCTAGGAAGGTGATTAGAATACAATCTTGAAATTGAGAAGACTGCTTTCCAACCAATAAAAGAGGCTAAGCAAATAAAATATGGTTCATCTTCAGGGGGGATATTAAAACGGACTCCACCGAATTTGAGATAGCCAAATTTCAAGAAATGAGAGATAGAATGTTAAAGGAGTTGGCTGCTCTTACTCTAAACCAACAACCTCTTTGCATTCAATTTCCTACTTTAATGTTGGTTTGAATTAAAATCTAGTTTAATTCATTTATTGCCCATTTTTCATGGTTTGTAGGTGAAGACCCGCACAAGAATTTAAAAGAGTTGCATGTCATTTGTTCTAGTATGAAACCACAAAGAGTGTTAGAGGAGCAGATCAAATTGACAGCCTTCCCTTTCTCCTTAGGACATAAGGCGAAAGATTGGTTATACCATATTCCTTCCGATTCAAGCACCTCATGGGACGAAATGAAGAGATTGTTCTTAGAAAAATTCCTTCTCATATCTCAGACCGCAAATATTAGAAAGGAGATCTGTGGGATACGGCAACTCATCGGAGAGACTCTGTACGAGTATTGGGAAATATTCAAGCAACTGTGTGCTAGTTGTCCTCACTATCAAATTCCTAAGCAGCTTCTCATCCAATACT
The DNA here is from genome assembly GCA_020080225.1 of Gynochthodes officinalis. NCBI lineage: Eukaryota > Viridiplantae > Streptophyta > Magnoliopsida > Gentianales > Rubiaceae > Gynochthodes > Gynochthodes officinalis. The sequence goes on along the minus strand of CM034623.1, from coordinate 35,015,717 downwards.
TCTATGAATGATTATTACCAGTGGATATGAGTATGGTAGACTTTGCCAGCGGAGGAGCATTAGTGAACAAAACACCAGAAAAAGCTAGGCAATTGATCTCCAACATGGTAGAAAATTCCCAACAATTCGGAACCCGAGTTGAGGGGAATTTTAAACTAGTTAATGAGGTAAATACATCAAACTTGGAAAATCAAATTGCTAATCTAACTACTATGGTTCGTTAATTGGCTGCATAGCATGTACAAACGGCCAAGGTTTGTAGAATATGCTCAATGCCTGGCCATCCCATAGACATGTGTCTTATACTGCAAGAAGATTCATATCAACCAATCAATGTAGTAAGAGGATTCCCTAGTCAACCCCAATGGAGATATAATCCTTATTCTAATAATTATAATCATGGATGGAGAGATCATTTGAACTTTAGTTATGAGAACCAAGGAGCACAACAAAGATACCAACCACAACCTTTTAATAAACAGCCTCCACCACCAGTTCAATCTTCAAACTCAGGTATGCACTTAGAAGAAATTGTTAAAACCCTTGCTATTAATGTTCAACAAATGCAACAGAAGCAAAGAACTTTGGGAAACCAAATTACCCAATTGGCTACATCTATTAGCAAGTTGGAGGTACAAAGTTCTGGAAGGTTACTTTCACAGCCGGCGGTAAATCCAAAAGAAAATGTGATTGCAATTATACTAAGAAGTAGGAAGGAGATTGATGCAACACCAGATTTACTAGAAAAACCGAAGAATGCAAGAGATAAAGAACATGACAATAAATAAGGAGAAGAAACCCACTTGAACCGCAATCAAAAGTAACATCTTTTTCCCAATTTAAGCCAACATTTTCGAATGGGATTGTTCCACCTTTTCCTAGCAGGTTGGCGAAATCAAGACAAGAAGAGTATGAGAAAGATATTTTAGAGACCTTTAGAAAGGTAGAAGTGAACATACCCTTGTTGGATGCCATCAAGCAAATTCCGAAATATGCAATATTTTTGAAAGAGCTATGCATCAACAAAAGAAGGCTTAAAGGAAATGAAAAGATTATGGTAGGGAAAAATGTTTCAGCTATGCTCACACAAAAAACTCTACTTGAAAAATGCAAGAACCCAGGTATATTCACAATTCCATTTGTGATTGGAAATAAGAAAATTGAGTGTGCTATGCTTGATTTAGGAGTATCTATAAATGTTATGCCACACTCAATTTTCAATAATTTAAATTTGGGACCTTTAAAGGAGACTAGGGTAGTGATTCAACTTGCAAACTGTTCTAATGCTTATCCGGTAAGGATTGTTGAGGATGTTTTGGTGCAAGTCAATGAATTAATTGCTCCAACAGATTTTTACATCCTAAAAATGGAGGAATATATGGTCTCAAGTTTTGCCCCAATTTTACTAGAGAGTTCCTTCATGAAATAAGCTAAAACAAAGATAGATGTGGATGAAGGCACTCTATCTATAGAGTTTGATGGTGAAATTGTTAAATTTAACATTTTTTGTGCCATGAAATACCCTAATGAGTCTCATTCAGTTTATTCTATTAACGTTGCTAATTTAATTGTGTAGGATATTTGTGAAGAAAAAGGAAATACAAATAAAGTTTAATTGAGTGCACAATTGGAATGAATGAGAAAGTAATGGTAGCTTGTGCAAAATCAATAGAGGAAATACGGGTGTAGTCCAAGCAATTAGTAAAATTTTAATAACTTGACAGAATAGAGACGTCGAGCATAACGATGTTAACCAATTGCGCTGTTTGGGAGGCAACCCAAAGGATTTCTTCTTTTTCTTTTATTCTGCGTTCTTGATTTTATTATTTCTTTCGTTTCTTTATCTTTTATAGCTAATGAAACTAATTGTTGTTTGCAGCAGAAGGCTTTACTTTCTTATATGTGATCACACTTTAAAAGCAATAGTTTTATGTTAGATATATATGTGTTTTCCAAAAGGCTTTCTTTCTTAGGTGTGCCCACTCCATAAGTAATATAGTCTTTTGGAATTTGCTCCCCATTCCCTTTGATTTTCTCCAGAAAACATTATCTCTTTAAGCTTGGCCACACCATATTACACTAAGTCTTCTGTCTTTCTTCAAGATTTCAATTGCAAAAAAAAAAAAAAAAATCAACCCATTTAGTCAATAAGGGTTTAGCAGACCCTTTTTTCTTCTTCTTTTCTCTCTTGCAGCTAACTGAGCACCGTTAACCGCCCACATCATCCACGCAAATCACATCCATCGTACTCCACACCATCAGCCTAGTCCACCGTACTTCGCCCATCACACGCCATACGGTGTCGTCTTCCCTTTCGCTGTAACAGCCCGCAGTGATCACTTGTTCTAGTCACTCCGTCATTTTTTTCTGGCCACCGCTCCACCTGCATTGCACCACCGACACTCCACTACATCGCATAGCTGACAGAAGAGTCACGACGTCATCTTTCGTTCAGCCTTAGCAATCTCTCCTTCTATCTGGTTCAATTTTCTCACCTCTGTAGCCGCCGCTCCTACCGCTACCATTCTATTTCTTCAATGGCTTTCTTTTCCCCATCGATTCCATTATTTTCTATTTTTTGTTATATTATTATTCCTCTCTTTTATTTTATTTAGTCTCAGCAAGACGGGTGCTATCTTGTCTTATTCTCCAATTTCCTAGTTACTTTCATGTTGCTATCATGTGCACCACAAGATTTATTGGTTCTTAGATAAATTTTTGTGGCACTTGAGATTGAACAGCAAGCCTGATTGTTGCTCAGTACTGGTCATTAATAGTTGATTTTTCTTTTCTTCTTTGTGCAATTTTTTTATTGCTTTGCTGCTGTTCTTGATTGTTTGGTGCTACGCTGTTCTTATTTGTTGTGCTCTTGAGGTGGTAGTTTTATTTGTTTGATCATGACGAGATTTAAAATGTTGGCTCGTAAGTGCAAAACTACACTATCAAGTAGTCCCTCTTCACCAAGCAGTCATTCCTCATCGCGCCAGTCATCACCACCTAGACCGAATCCAACTCTAGCCCAATCCACCGATCCTGCATGTTGAATGAGACATTGCATAAAGAAAGAGACCCTTGCATGTGCCGCAAATCAAGGAAGTTTCATGTTCTATTGTTTTTATTTTTCCTTTTCTTACCTGCGTGCACAATTCTTTCATACATTGGGGACAATGTATGATTTAGGTGTGGGGGGTGCTCTTGTGCTTTTGTGGTTATTTAGATTATTTTGGTAAAAATTTTTTGCACAATCCTTCTAAGAATACCTGAAAATTTGAATGTCTTCTTTGAAATTCATAACTCTTTAAATACTTGTTTAGAATAACTTTTAGTTAACATGCATTAGTAATTTGAGTTGGAAAACATGAAAGGGGCGAGTATGATTAGCCTTTGTTTTGAAAATTTTTAAAGCATCTCGTTGATTTTGATTATTAAATTGAATGAGAATGTGCAATATTTGATACATTGAACCAATTGCGTGAGTATTTAAGGCTAAGAGCATGTTCCTTTTCTTGCTCACATTTGTCTTTGTTGAGTGTCGTCAAATATGGTATGTTCATTCTAGAACTTGCTTTGTTGTGCATGTCAAGATCACATTTTAAATTCATGCTTTGAAATGATAAAGGCACCTGGGTTAGCCACTTAAACTTTCTAAAAAGCCGTCTCGTTACATATACCCCTAGTCAGCCAATTTTGAGCCTTAACCTTTCTTTGTTATAGCACCTCATTGTTTAGCCTTAAACCTTTGTCTTTGTTTACCATTGTTGAAACCATTTATCAATAGCATGTGGAAATTGAATTGTGTGATGAACATTTTGTCGTATACAAGAGAAACCACTGAAAAAAAAAAGAAAAAAAAAAGAGAGAAAAAGATGATGAAAAGAAAAGATGAAAAGTGTGAAAAAAAAAAGTGAAAGAAAGAGAAGTGAAAAGTATTCCCTACAAATATTGGACAAAGTTAATGTTCTCCATTGTATACCAAAAAAAAAAAGGTCCAACGGTGCTATGTAATTGCAAAAAAAGGGATAATGTTGCTTGGAATAAAGGAAGTGGTTTCTAATATGCTATTATTGTTGCTTTTGAGTCATGCAAGGAAGTTCCTATATATCTTGATTCGTGAAAACTAAAATTTTCCTTTCTTTTTACCCACCTTTACCTAAGCCTCGTTACAACCCTTTTAAGACTTTTTTTTATTTTTGCATGGATTCATATTTATTAGCGGTGGAGATGTGATATATAAGCAAGCCTATAGAAATGACATGCTATATTTGATTTGAGTGTTGAGTGAACCCTTAAACACTTTGAGTGATTGGAGTGCAACCTATGAGAGGTTATCAAATTTTATTGCATTTAATTTCAATGAAATTGTGGGGATTGATGAGATGCATATATTTTGTTTAGAAAAAACAGGCTATGAATACTTGTTCTTTGGAGTGTTATTCCAATCTTGATTTCTAATGTATGATGACTTTGAGTTATTTGTGAATGGGTTGAAAAAGGGAAAGAGATGGAGAGGAAAATATTGATCTAATGCATGCTTGAGGACAAGCATGGTCTAGGTGTGGAGGATTTGATAGAACTTAAAATGTATATATTTCTTATTCATATTTTCCTAATATTAAATTAACTATAGGGGTGAAATTGTTTTATTTTAATGTACTTGTTGCAAATTTTACACACGCAAGTGTACACTATAGTTAACAAGTAATAAAAGAGTTAATAAAGTATCGTTCTGACAAGGACTAATTGTTTACTAAATACCGAAATCTGATTAATTCTAGCTCTATTTGAATGATTGTAAAGATATTTTATGAATGTACTAAATTAAAACTAAATTTAAATTAAACTAAATAAATCAGTGAATTAAATCTATGGGTTTATCAGATGACTAAAGCTCTAGGGTTTCCGATTTCACCATAACTAATCTATCATAATATTAATCTATCTCTATAATCTAAATTATTATCCCGGTTGATTGTTGAGATTCCCTAACTTATTTACTAGTCTCTCCCGAGATCTAATAAAAATCCTCCTAATTGCTAATTCACTATATTCTTATGTGAATTACAACAATTATGAAGTCATTAAATTCTATGGATGCTCATGTAGCGACTACACAAACCACGCAGGTATATTCCTATCCTATATGTAATTCATGGCATTTATCCAATGAACTTGACACATAACTCCCCTTCCAGTTCATTATGATTAACAAATCATCTAATTATTGATCAGGTAATTAGAAGCATTAAGCATAGAGATAAATTCTCAACCATAGAAAATTAATTCGAATTATATTAATAGAAAATTAATAAAAACTTCATAGTTAGGCTACATCATAGCCCTAGAAAAATAAATTAGTTCATGCTAATATAAAAGAACATCACCAAAGCCTTAAACATGATTGAAAGAGAAAAATAAAAGAGAAAGTTGAGTGGCTTCTCGTGTTGTTCTTCGGCTCTCCCGTGTTTTGTTGTGTGCCGTTGTTCTTTTTTTTTTTTTTTTCTCCCTTTCGTTCTTCTCCAACAAGAGTCCAAAGGCAGCTAAAGACTAATAACAAAATAAAACTAACTAAAGAAAGAAAAGAAAAGAAAGAAAAGAATGTGGCGGCTGCCTCTTCTCAAAAAAATACTCCACACCCGTTTGTCTTCTCCTTTCGGGTTTTTATAATTTTCCCAGCTGCTACACTCCTTGTTATCTTTCAATTCTAGCCGTATGTTGTTTCCAATCCCAACCGCATCTACTTCCTTGTTTCTCCCCGACTCTTGTCTTTTTGTTGTGCTCGGTTTCTATGTCTTTTTTGCACTCAACTGATTTTGTTTTCTTCCCAGAATCATTCTTTCTTTTGGCTCCAAATTGCGGTCGTATTTTTCTTCCTTGTTGCAGCTGAGTTCTTCTTTTTGTTTTGTTGTACGGCTCTTGTTCTCATGCAGCTGGAGGAGTCTTCTTTTCTTTTCTTTTTGAAGTAGTTTGCGCAACAAAGAATTTTTATTCACTCATTCCTACATGTGTTGTTGCTCCGTTTCTTTTTTGTTTCCTTGTTGTACTCAGCTTCTATTTCTTTCTTTTTTCTAATCACTGTTGTGTTGTCTCAGCTGCCAGCTTTGACTTGAGTTGTCAAAAGGCAGAAAGTCCGAATTAATTCAAGTGCTTGTTTTGGCTAATTGATCCACAGGTTTTTGGTTCTGGTTCTTCCTAAAAATGCAATTTAATAAGTAATTTAAGCATAAAAACACTAGGGTAGGGAATAGACCTAAGAAATATACAATTAAATATCCTATTAGTACTTTTTGTTTTAGATATGAAAATTGGAGAATTGGAGGAAAAGAGGATAAAAAGGGCGAAAGTGGAGCAAAAGTGGGCAGAAGACTTCCAATTATCTGATGCGACCACGCCGAAGGCACTGATGGGCTGGGTGAATTTTTTATATAGAGGAAAAATTTTATGGATGAAATTTTCATCAAGAAAAGGAAATTGTGAGTTGTTAAATTGAAGAAAGAAAAGGAATAAGGAAGCTAGTTTTTAGGGAACAAATCTTTTATTTTAGTTAGAAGTGTTTTTCCTATTGTTATGCTTCCCTCTTAGAATGGAATTGGGTTTTTTGTAATAGTTATCATTACTATATTTTAAGAGTTAGCTTTTGTTATAAGAAGGGAGCCCTAGAGAGGCCAAAATATACAGAAAAAAAGGGGAGGCCGCCCTCTCTTCCTCCGAAAACACATCTTTCTTTTCTTTTCTTAAGGTTATAAATTTCTTAGAAAAATTCCAAGATTCATATGTGCCACCATAAGTGGCTAAACTTTATTTTTTTATTAAAGGGAAAAAATGATTTCAATTGCAATCACTATGAAGTTTTGTTCTTAAATTTATATTCTTGCTCTTAATTCAAGCATTTGTTGATTCTTGATTTAATTATTATGAATAATTGGTGTTAGTTAATCTGACAAATTAATTCTTCATCTTTTATCCTATTGTTATCCATGAGTTTATTGATCTGTAATTATCATGAATGAGTGGTACAAGTAGCAACTAGGCTAATTATGTTATGACTTGAAATATGCATGCCTAGCCTAGGGAAATCAACGGGACAAGATTAATTTACTGCAGCTATCTCGGTTCTTTAATTTTGTTTTAACTGTTTTCATAGATTTTAATGCTATCATTAATTTGATATGGAACACTATCACCCCAGTCAATTAATGGTAAGTTTTGATTTGGGTGCTGGACTCGGTCAATTATATTAGGAAAACATAAAATTATTACAACTTTCCTAAATTCAATTATATTGAATTTACAAGATCATTTTTCATAACCTATGATTAGTGATGCAATTGAATGAGATCGACATTTGGATCGGAAGCTTGGTAAAGATGGTAATTTTCTGTATTTTTTATTTTTCTACTCGAATATTTATTTTTTTATTAATTTTTAGAATTCATTCAAATAGTTAATCATTCAAAACTCCCTCCTGTTTTATTTATTTTTAATTTATTTTTGAAAACTTGGAACTATATTTTGGTTCTCTTGGATTCAACCTAGTCCACTTTGCTACAAATTTATCTTACAATCACTCAAGAATCATTGATTAATTTTGCGGGTTGTGACAAACCTATCAATGCTTGTTGTGTCTTGGGAAGCGTTGAAGCTTGCTTCTTCTCCAAAGTTTTCTTGGTCATCAACATGACCTGTCCTTAATAGAACCGATCTGATTCTCTAACTCCTAGATGTCATAGACTCCTAGTAGCAATAGCACCAAGATTCCTTACATTTACATTTTTTTAATACAAATTTTTAATGTTTTTTAGACCATTTTTAATTTTCAATTTTTATTTTGAAAAATAAAAATATATTTTAAAATGTGATTCATACACATAATTAAGAGCTCAAACATTCCTTGGATTGGACTAATTCAACAATGGTAGAAATCTGTAGGTTAACCATGCCAAATCGTGCAACAAGTTTTTGACAATTGACTTCTAACACTTTTTTTTTTTCCTTTTAATATTGCTTGTGTTGTACAACGTATTGCATCTCCGATTTATTTGTTTGTTTATTTTTTATACCAAGGAAAAGAAAAGAGATAAAAAGCGGTATTATTTTAATCGTTCCTAATGTTCAACTCAAGTGTTTTGGTCCACATACTTCTACCTAAAAATAACTTTATCTTCTTAAAACAATTTTTTGCATTTTTTAATACGCTTTTTTAGTTTCCAATGCATCTCTTATCTCACAATCACTATATCGAAAAATGTAAAAACATGTTTTAAAACGTTATCCATACCACCCTTAAGGCTTGCTATGATTCAATATGAACATTGACATATATTAACTTCATTCAATTTTAATGACCATTTTAATTTTTATATAACTAAAATGTACCTCTTTTGTCATAAAAAAAGTTTACTTTTAAATTTTTTTCATGTTAAAAAGTTTACTTTTAGAACTAAAATTTTAAAATATAATTACTAATAATAATTATGCATACCCATAATTAAAAATCAAAGACAAAAATATAAAATTATATATTTAGTGATATATTAAATATATTATTTAAAAATTAATAAAAATTTGTATCTAAAATTAAAGTTTTTTTTTTGGGGGGGAATAGAGGGAGTAGTAGAAATTTGGAGAGTGAAAAGTTTGGCTTGTAGCATGTGTGTGTAAATTGTTATTAAAGCTTTGGATTGTGTTTTATTTTCAAAAAGTTAACTTTTTCTTAAACAAAAGTAAAATATTTCAGTAGCTTTTTATTTCAAAATTTAAAATTAATTTTCTCTCCTAAATTATTCTCACATAATTTTTAAAAAAAATTCCTCCAATATTCTTTGTATTTTCCTTCCAAAATACTTTTCTATCAAAAAAATTTTCACTAAAATTTTCACACATTCCAATACAAAATTTCTCAAATAAATCACAATCCAAACATAGCTAAAGTGCATGAGAACTGAGATTTTTTTAAAAATTTAATTTTCTTAATTTATCAGTGTAATGTTATTTTTTGCTGATCTAAAAAGAAAAAGCTCAAATTTAAAATAGAATTGAGATATTTTCCATCTATCACAACTTCTAGTGAAAAATGAAAGACCATATATATAGTTCACGAAAACTAGGAATTTTTTTAATTTTTTTTTTTTTTGAAACTCTTTATTTTCACAAATTTTCATTATTCTTTAATTTTAATTGGAAAGAAAAAGTAGAGAATTAATGCCCAAATAAATTTCGTTTCAAGAATCTTGGTTTTTCGTAGAAAGTAATGGCTATAGTCCCCGAGAGATGATCTTGATTTGGCATCATAATGTGTTTGCTCATCTGGGTTTCATTAAATTAATTAATAATAAAATCTGATAATTTAAAGCAACAATTAGTTGTTTTTAGTGAAGTTAAGAGTGCTTTCCTAAATCCAAACAAGTAAGAAAGAATTAAAATAGTAACAAATAAAAAAATTCAAAGTCCACTTACTTAATATTATGGAATATTCGTGTTGGACTCCTATGTTTAGATTGTGTTTATGTTTGGATTGAGTTTTATTTGGAAAAATTTAACTTTTTTTAAACAAAAATAAAACAACCAAACACCATTTTATTTCAAAATTTAAAACTCAAAATTTCTCTTCCAAATTCTTCTCAAATAATTTCAAAAAAAATTCCCTTTTATTTTCCCTCCAAAATACTTTTTCTACTAAAAACTTTTCACCAAAATTTTCACACATTCCAATGCAAAATTTCTCAAATAAATCACAATCCAAACATAGTAAGTGATTTCCTGACTCCCTTCTCCTAACATGAGTTGTTAGGAGGACAAATGGGTTGTTTTTTCCAAAAATGATGGTGTTCACAAAAAACAATAAAGTTATTGTGGACGAGAATATTAGATTTTTTAAACATATTAATTTTCTAAACTTTTCATAATTTTTTGTTCGTTTATGAAGTTTTCATAAAATTGTTGAGGAAAAAAATTTATTTTAGACAATCAAAATAGCACCATAATCTTTGTTTTCTTGTTTTCAACTTGTAAAATCTGAGTTCACCCTCAAATAAACTCAATTAGAAGTCATAGGTAGGAATAAAATTTATGGTGTTGAGGAGTTTCATTAAGAGGGGTTCAACGGGCATCTCCTGCTGTCCACTCCCAACTTCGAAAATATCAAACATACATTCATTATTATCAAGTGCATGTGTCTGTATTTACTAGTAAAAGCATCTATAATTGATAGCAAAATGAGAAAGGACCCATTGATATAAAAAGATTTAGAAAGCATCACATTGACTTCTCCAAAATGAGGTTTTTGTCTCTTAAGTTGAGTAAGGTATTGAATCTTTTTTGCAAATTAGAATGACTTTGGTGCAAGACAAACCATTCACTTCTAAATTAGGTTAGAAATTTTTATTCCTTCTGCCTCTGGTAAAGTCCCTTGATTGCCTCCTATTTGGAGCAAGGTATTGAATCTTTCTTTCAAAGAATTACTTTGGTGCAAAACAACTCCAAACTTCTTTTTTTTTTTTTTTTTTTTTACTCATACAATATGAAGGCTCTCACTTTTAGCGAAGAATTTTTTTGCCTCTTTAAATCTTACAATCTCAAAGTTCCCATTTTTTAGCAAAGAATTACTTTGCATCCCACTTTTAGCAAAGAGCTAGTTTGTTGATTTTTAGCACTTTCAGCAAAGAATTGCTTTGTTGCAAAAGGGAGAATGTCAAAGGTGGATCGAACTCCTCTTATCCTAGTCCCAACAAAGTTAGGTAATCACTAGAGCAAGCCTAGCGACTAACTCCAAATATTAGCTTCATATATATTTAGACTAGAGGTTTATATGATAAAGAAAACAAAGAAAATTTGATGAGAAAATATAATTTTTTTTTAAAGAAACAAATGTTAGGAATATGCCATAAAATGCGTAAATTTAATAAACACATTATTTAATAGGCATAACAATAAATCTACCTATCTAGCCATTCTTAACTATTTTATAAAAGGAAGTATGAGGATATGAGAAATTGAGAATATAAATTACTAGATCATCTATCACTTAGTCATGCAAAAATTAGGAAGCAGTAATCTAAAATCAGACATAACTATATGACTTGTTAATTTGTCTTGTCTTATTATCTGATGAAAAAAGTAATCTGAGAAATATTCAGTAGTTAGTGAAGACAAAGTATTAGGACAAAGTATTTCTTACCTTTATCATTTGTTTTAAAATTTGGATTACATACTATATGTATCTTTTTATTATTTAATTTTTCTATAGAATATGTAGATGTATAAATAGTTGTAGATTGTTGAGAAAGAAAGTCATACACTAGAGATTATTTGTGTCTTTGTTCTTTGCTTGGAAAGCTTAGACGAGCATCTATTTGCTCATCCCAAAGAAGTAGAAAAAGCCACGGATAGAATCAGTTGTTGACATGATGAAGTAAATAATATATGTTCTTTCAAGAGTCAAGGATAGCCCACGCTAAGTAAGGAACTTTTTGGGTGATGCCATACTCTACTCTCTCTATATATACATATGAACTTATTTGTTTTTTATCATTGAATTAGCACAACTAAACACCCATATCATATATCCACACAAACAAACAAATTCTTAACAATGGCCGAATTGTTTGTTCCAAAGATAATAGACCAGTTGAGTGATGTTGCCCTTACAAAAGTTCGGGAAGGGGTGAACCTACTGATGGGGGCTGAAGAAGAGGTGTATAATCTGTCCACTAAGTTGGCAAGAATCCAAAAACGACTACATGATGCTGAGAGGAGAAGGCTAAAGGAGAAAGCTGTTAGGGTATGGCTGGAAGAGGTTGAAGACATCACTTATGAGATGGAAGATGTGTTGGACGAATGGAATATTAAGATTCACAAGCCCAAGAATCTTGATCAAAAACCTGAATTAACAGGATCAAGGATGTCAATACTCTTGAAGAAGGTGTGTTCTTTTATCCCATCTCTTTGTTCTTGTCTTAAAGAAGTTCCGGTACGTGGTGATATTGCTTTGAAGATTAAAGAGATCAATAGTAAACTAGATTCCACATTGTCAAAGGCAAATCAATTTAACTTTGTTATAGCAAATAGTGTGCATGTGGATTCTAGTGAATTTAAGCGCCCTATGACTACCTCCACTTTTCATGAATCAAAGGTGCACGGTCGAGACTCTGATAAGGAAGTTCTACTCAAGCACTTATTGTCTGAGAGTAGGACTAATACTAGTAAAGAAGTTGAGAAAGATGGGGTTCAGGTTATTTCTATAGTGGGAGTTTGGGGTAGTGGAAAGACCACATTAGCTCAAATTCTATACAATGATGATAAAGTTCGCAAACATTTTGAACTTAGAAAATGGGTTTGTGTGTCAGATCCTTTTGATGTGAGAATGATAGCATTTGCTCTCCTTGAGGAAACAGAAAAGAGCAACATTAATGCATTACAGTTGGAAACAATTTTCCCACTTATAGAAAATACTTTTTCTGGGAAAAGATTCTTGCTTGTCCTTGATGATGTTTGGACTGAGAAAAACTCAGATTGGCGGCAATTAGGAGACTTACTCAAGTGTGGTGCTCCTGGAAGCATAATTCTTGTGACAACGAGGAAGGATGTAGTAGCAAATGTCGTAGGCACTGATTACAAGCATATTCTACGTCTAATGTCAGATTCAGATTGCTGGTTAATATTGAAAAGTATAGCACTGTCTACAAGACCTGAGTTGTGTGAAAAAGTGGAGAAGATTGGGCAAAAAATTGCTGAAAAATGCAAAGGCTTACCACTTGCTGCAAAGTTTTTGGGGAGTCTTTTGCAATTGAAAGACACAATACAAGAGTGGCAAGAAGTTTTAAATAGTAAAATATGGCAGATGGAGGAAGCATTTGTGGATCTTTTCCCTCATTTCTATTTGAGTTATAACGAGCTATCTCCTCAATTGAAAAGATGCTTCTCGTACTGTGCTGTCTTTCCTAAAGACACTGTCATATATGCTGAGGAATTAGTAAGATTGTGGATGGCACAAGGTTATCTTGGTCCTCCAAGTCTAACAAGTGATGACAGGTGGAGGGTTGTGAAGGGTCGTGAATATTTAAAAAAATTGGCAATGCATTCTTTCTTTGAAGGGTTAAATAGAGCGTATTGGGATGATATAGTTCATGATTTTGCACAATTTCTCACAAAAAATGACTGTCGTGCATTTGATGAGGTTGATTGCCAAAATATAAAGGCTAATGGAGGACACTTATCCAAAGAAAGAGTTCGACACCTAACATTGCTTGGGGAAACTAAATCAATAGATTCTTCTGTAGTTCTTGACATTGAAAAGGTGCGAAGTTTTTTGGTCACTTCTCATGGTAAGCCTCCCCAAGATTTGTGTAGCTATTTAAGATCTGTGAGGTCTTTGAAATTATTTGACTGTGAATTACAAGAATTGCCACAAGAGATAGGAAATTTGATTCATCTGCGATTCTTAGATGTCAAGAGGAACCCGTTGAGGAAATTGCCAGAAACTATATGTGATTTATATTATCTGGAATCATTAGATGTTTCTGAGTGTGACAAACTTCAATGCCTTCCTCAAAGGATTGGAGATCTTGTACACTTGAGATACCTTCTCAATTATGGGACGAATGCTATAGAACAAATGCCACCGGGGTTAGACAAGTTGACTTCGCTTTGGCGTTTGGGCAGATTCATTGCTGATGGTGCACCGTCGAATGACATGGTAAAGTTGAAATACTTGAACCAGCTTGAACTATTGGGAATTTGTGTTGGTGGGCCTGTAAATTTTGGGAATGCTCAATTGAGGGAAAAAACTAACTTGCAAACACTGCTATTATCTATTGAAGTGAAAGATTTAGATATAGAAACTAGAAGTTCAATCGAGATGATGGAACCACCTCCAAATTTACAGACGCTTTCGCTTCAAGGGTATCCAAGACCTCAATTACCAAAGTGGATTGCGGCGCCTAAGTCTCTCAGCAATAATTTGAGAGCTTTGATTATATACAATGCTCATATTTCGTCATTGCCTACTTTGGGAAAGATGGCATCACTCGAGATCATTGCACTTATGTGTCTTCCGAACCTAAAACGTATAGGTCGTGAATTATTTGGACTACCTGATCATCTGCAGGCACAAGGCCAAGGTCACCATGATGATGATGATGATGATGACAATGCTAAAGTAACAGTATTTCCCAGTTTGAAAAGATTACTTTTTGTAAGTCTATGGAATTGGGAAACATGGGAAGACATACGTGAAGAGGATGAAGAGAAAATGAAGAATGGCATTGTCTCAATTATGCCATGCCTTCGGCAGTTAGAGTTTTATAAATGTGAAGAGCTGAAGGCACTGCCACATCGGCTCCTTGAGAAGTCGTCATCGCTCAAATCATTAAAAATTGAGGGTTGCAATCAATTGTGTGAGCGGTACTCAAAGGAAACCGGAGCCGATTGGATGAAGATAGCACACGTTCCAGAGGTTATATTAATTGGTAAGTTTTCCTCTATATGAATATTAATTTGTTTATATTAATTGTTTAGTCGATGATAATGTTGAAATTCCTCCCAACTATAGATAGTCATGAATTTCATTTTGACAATGATGATAACAGAGCAAGAGTCGCCCAACTGGATGGATGGATGAAACTTCTCCAAGTTTGTAATTTAATTTTCTCCATTTTCTTAATACTTTTTCGTTGATTATTTACGGTTTTTGATTCCTTACGCCATTTGGCTTCCTTTTAGTTCTTCCATACTGCTGCCGATTCCAAAGGATGGATGGATCCATACATCAACTTCATGTTATATGGAGAATAACTAGCAATCCCCTTTATTGCTATTATTTTTATACCGTTGGTTGTAATTTGCCACTGTATTTTTAATACTCTTTATATTGTTATAGTTATTTGTATGAGAAAATTGTGATATTTCATATCATTTTTATTGACAATGTTTAGTTATTAGTGATCTTTCAACTAGTTATTCTTTGGTCTTAAAAAATGAAATGTACTTCTTTGGTCTTAAAAAATAATTTACTTTCAAATTTTTTTCTTATTTTCAAAAAAAAAAAGTTTATTTTTAAAACTAAAATTTTAAAATATTATTACTAATAATAATTATATATACCCATAATTAAAAATCAGAAATAAAAGTATAAAATTATATATTTTAGTGATATATTAAATGTATTATATATTTAATAACTAATAAAAAATTATAACTAAAATTAAAGTAATTTTTTTTTTTTTTTTGGAATAGAGGGAGTAGAGCTTAAAATTTTCCGGAATCCTTCAAGATCTAAAATGTGACATTTAACCATAGTCCCGAAGTAATAAAGAAGGAGATGAGTGTGTTTCATGAGTGAAATTAACCACCAACGCTTAAAAATAATATGGTTGAATATACATTTAATCATTTTGAAAAGAGAAGATAATGTGGAGCTGTGGAAATATCAAAATCCACAATCCTATTTCTGTCTCCACATCAGAATATTCATATTTTCTCTCTGACATGACGTCGCAAAAAGTCCAAAAAAAACAATTATCCCAAGACCACGACTACTGAAGACGAAAATCAGCTTCGTTACTAAAAGCTAAAATTATAAGATGCAGTTTTTTCATTTTTAATAATTATAATTATTGTCCAATTTTGTTAGTTTAAGAGATTAGGCCTTATATTTCGAAAAAAAAAATTATTATGTACATGTGTTTTATTATTATTTTTAATACAATAAATTAATCACTTAACTTTCATTTTTTTCCCTTTATTACGTAAATAAATTATTTCCTTAAACAATAAATTGTTTCCCTTAATTGTGTTTAACTACACAATTGTAAGTAATGTGTGAAATATATAAAATATTTTCTCAAAAATATATGGGTCACATTTATTTATGCGTTAGTGGTGCCTAGTGATGTTCGCATGGGTGCCCATGTTTTGGTTCAAAATTTAGAGTTTTTAATCTGTTTTTGGTTTTAGCATTAGATGACATTTGTTATTCTAAGAAAAACTTGGCATAAAATATAATACTATTTTTATTTCAAAATAAGAGTTTAGTTTTAAAAATTTTAAACCAAATATATTTTCGAATTAAGATCAAAATGTGTTTTGCAAAATGCTAAATATACAATATTTTAGTACATTAAAAAACATGTGTAAGATGAGAATGAGTTCCAAAATAAATTCCACATGCTCAGCTAGACAGATCACGTAGATGTAATGAATGGTGAGGAATGAATGGCTTCATCCATTTTGTTATTGCCAACAACATTGGGTATTAGTGACGAATTCGTCAATAGGAATGGCAATGGCTGACACGACACGATAACACGATACGAACTTAACACGAAATTGACACGACATGAAAATACTAAATTAACAAATTCGGGTTGAAATCAAGTCGGATACAATTAATTCGAAAAACAAACGGGTTGAGTTCGGATCAACCTGACAAATTGACAAATCGACCTACCTAACCCATTTAAAGGGTAATTTGTAACCCGCGAACTCGAAATTGCCACCCCTATCCGTCAGCAGCTGAAGGACACAATATGGTGACGTCGTTTCGAGTTGAACAACGCCGTTTTGGAAGGCATAAAAAGGAAGATTAAAACGGGAGATTGTGCCCTAATTAGCTGAATAAGCAAAGCGGTTAAAAGTTAGTTAGGGACTGCGTGTAACTACATTTCAGTTAGTTAGTTGCATCAGCAGATTAATGAACTATAAATTCTACCTACGCAAGTTAGATGATTTGTGTAACCTCCCTCCTTTTCTGGAACCATCTAATGCAATCTCCCTAATTCTTTTCTTCCTTTTCTATTCTTTTTCTTTATTCTTTTCTATATTCTTTCTCCTTCACCCCCCTTAAAGCCTCTTATGTTAGGGTTTCAGCTTGAGACCCTGACAGAATCTTCATTTACAATTCTAATAGAAACTTCAATCCTCCGAAGGCCCATCCCATGATTTATTTTCACATTCACGATGCGTTGGAATGGAAGACACCCAATAATTATAATGAGTGCAATAGACCAGTGGAAAATCGAGCATAAGAGTTTAGAATCAGAATTCCCCTTCTAAACTTCACCTTAAACTTACATCCTGTCCGAATGCCAAAAGAGATCTATACGTGACCCAATGTCATCCATGTTACGATCATTGTCAAAAAAAAAAATGGTTTATTGAACAGGCACCCTAAAGGCTCCATACAGCATAAACCCTTCGCCAAGGTGTAACAGGATGGAGGTGAAAAAATGCAAGAAATGAAAAAAATAACAGCAATAATAAACCCAGGGGCCAGGAGATGTTTTTTTGGTAGTCTCCACTCGTTCAACCATCCTGAAGGACCTGAACAACTCTGCTGTGAAAAAGGCTAATATGTACCATGAACAAATTCCAATGGATAACCACCAAGTCCGGGACCACGAGCTGGATTATGTATTCCCCTTCTACCATCCAAATGTTGCACAGGTCCCATATTATTCATCCTTGTCAAGGCATTTGACTCATCCAATCTAGGTGCATATCTCTGCATAAATTTTATCAGGTTTTTGTACCATTAATTTGATTAGTTCAATCGATTAACCTGTATCCTCTTGACTTGGAAGTGTTCATATTCCAATCTAATTCTACAACACTGCAACACTCAAAACTCTTGACTTGACGTTTTCACACTCCAATTTAATTCTGACAACACTGCAACAATGGAAAACATTACTTGATAGATACATGGCAAGGGATCTGCCATTTACTATTTTCCCATCTATTGTTTCGAAATTTGAATTAGCATTTCAACTTTATCTTGAAATGATAAACCATTAACTAGATGAGGAAGAATCAATTCCACATCTCTAAAACAAGCTTTAACTGTCCAATACAATTATTTTTATATTTATATTTATTCTAATAATTAACAATGCTCATCTCAGTCAAACATCACAATCCCAAGTTCAAGTTAAACACCCACGCTCTTCAACAATACCTACAATCTGGGAATCAATTCAGTACCATATTGTCTTCAAAAGTAAACATTCTCTTCAACTTGGCCGCATTGTACACACAATTGTTGTTTATGCAGTATGGCGTATAGTCTATTCCTTCTTCTTCCCCATGAATTTTCCCTTTGGAATTTTGCTAAGGAACCCGGTATCCAGCTTTCGATAATGGCCTTGAAGCCGTCCGAGGACGTTGTCCACAAAGCCATCCACCTGATCTTCATACCTCTCATACAAGACAGGTAGAGTGTGTGCACCAACAAAACCTTCAACACAGATTTCAAATCAGCTGCTACTATAGAGACTGCACATCTATATTTGGAAGTATAAACTAATAAACTGCAATCTATACAGTTGTGGAAGAGAACAAATCAATCATATCAAGGACAGAAACACAATTTGAAGTTTTGAACAAGCAGCAGCCAACGAATTTTCTGATGGAGAAAATTTTTAAAAAAAAAACACTTTCATTTGTGCGTGGACAAGTGATGAAACAATTAGAAGAAACTTGAACGAGTTACAGTCTTCTTTACAATGCCCGCAAGTTGCTGCAACATGCCCTGGTGCTAAGTCATTGATGAACTTCAGAATCAAGTTTCAAGTGATTAAGAACCCAGATTACAATGTACAGCACACATGCCCTGTGGTTCCATAAGCTCAGTTCAAATGGTCAGGACATCAGTCTGCTCCCATGCCCTTTCCCTCCAATATTTTTAACCAAAAATAAGATATACCTTAACACAAACTTAAAATTTCTTTTCTTGTTACATCATAAAAGAGGTTTTCTATGATGGTAAAAGGTCAACAGTGTACAAGGAGAAGCAAACATGGCTTCTGCCTATGAAATATCTGTAAAAATAAGTCAGCAAAGATTAGGCTTTCACACACACATAGCAATAGAGAAAACCATGCATTTAATTTAGTCAAAGATACTTTGATTGCTTACCTAAAAACAGAATTGTCATCAAGTTGCACCAGCTTGAAATCACAGCAACAGCAAATAAGCTCATTACAACCTAAACAAAAGGCCAAAGTTTCAAGTTAGTCTTCAGGTACTCTATTACAGAAAGGCCATTACAACCCAAATAGTCCATTAGAGTTTTATTCTGTACAGGATCAGCATTATGACAATGAAAACAGAAAAAGTTGAACAACCATTTGATCTGAGAGTGATAAATTACAGAATACAGACATATTCAGAAATAGCTAGTCTGATTATATTCATACACAAAAGATCATATATAGTTTTAAAAGTGATGATGAGACAGCCACATTTATGAAGCAAGTTCAAGATTTTGAAGATCAAAAAAAAACCAGGAAAATTTCATCGCGGCTATTGGTAAAGCAAATATCACATACAGACACACAGTCACTATCTGCAGTGATTGAATTACTATTAAACATAAGATTGGTATTCCCTATTTTTTGAGTAAGTAAAGATGGTGATATGGGGCAATGAATATAAATTTACTTTCCACAGGATCGCAATATCATCATTCTTACAAATATTTCCACTCAAGTTCCACAAAGCACCAAATTACAGAAGCAAGCAACAGCAGAAACTTCTCAACCTTCCCAACACCAGTCATACAAGAAAGTTAAGGGGGTAGGATATGAACAAAAAATGATGGAACCAATATCTAACAGAAACAATACAGGTCCTATGGCCACAAACCACTGGTCTATATTGGATGAAACAACAGTGATACGTGTTCTGGCTACAAAACTATAGATGCCTTGACATAATTGTCAGCTGGAAGCCTCATCTTGCAATGTAACAATGCATATTACTAACATTCTAAAGCTACACAGAATTATAATATACAATTTCTACGTGCAACATTTGTCCAGTTGTGTACAAGAACTTCATGATGTACAAAACATATTCAAAACATATTCAATCAGTTTAAGAACATATCTATAGAAATAAAATTTGATGATATATGGCTTACCATCAGAAATTGCTTGATGTCTCCTCCACATGCAACATCCTGAATGAAGCGTAGACCACGATTGACCTGAACACTTGTGGTCTTGGCAATATTAATAAAATGCTCACCAGGAATTACGAGACGTGGGACTTCAGAACGTGATCTGTTGTCATTACAATTTGAAAAACAGTATTTAGTAAGAGCATCAAGCTAATGGAAAAACAGAGCATAGTAGTATACCCTGAAGAACGACCTGTTTAAAAGGCCTGAAGCATTTGACCAGACAAACTGAGCAATCATGCCAAATATCAGGGCAAAGCATATTAAAGATAGGAAATGGTAATTGAGCCATTCAAAAAGAACCCAAACAGTCGTAGCACCGGCAAGAACACCTGCTGAGATCTTCTTGTTTCTCCATAACAGAACATCAGCAGCTGTACACCAGATAAATAGTCCCATTATAAATATGATAGAATTTGAATATTTGGCACTAGAGCCAAGGTAAAAGTGATTTTAAAAGAAAATAAACCAAAAATAAAGGCAACTTACATTTGCCACCCCCCAAAATATGATGAACAGATTTCTGGCGCCCAAACAATCTGTTGAACTGAGAAGAGACAGAGCTTGAATTCTGGTCCTCAAAGAATGACCCTGGTTTCTGTTTCGACACACTATCAGAAAGTGTTTCCATAATATTGTTTACCAGATCCTCAGCTGATATTCCCTCAGGCATTTTCACAATACTGCAGAACATGGACAACGGAACATCATTGAAGAAGAGGTATTAAGGAATTAGAAAAATATAGACAGTTCAACAAGTGATGAAACACAAAAAATTGATGATCTTGGAGACTAATCTGGGCTAATAATCATCACCAAAGGGTTGACAACAATTTTAAGCTGCCCTAGGAGTTCTCATAAACATTTCAATTCAGCAAATGTTTAATCACAGTGTTACACTTAATAGTATGACAAAAGTAAAACACATGCAGCCGTGAACAGAGATTGCCTGTCAAATGTGACAGAAAGAAAGATTCATGAGTGCCAACAGAATTAGAATTTAAGAGCATCCAGAAACAAGGCTGATCACTCGTCACATCCGAATTCATCAGCATGGGGAGTAGATGTTTGATGAGCAAGGAATTGTCTTAGATAGCAGTCCAAAATCACCGCTATAGGTCCATGTAAAGAACTTTTCCAGGCTTGAGATATACAGAATTTTCACTCATTAGCAACCAGATAATCAGGCGTATCTTGCAGTCAGACTATTGCACGAAGAAAGAACATTTGTTTCACTAAACAAAACTTCAAGTCCTCTTGAAACTGACTAACATAATAACTATGATCCTTAAAGGTTGAAACAAGTGATAGATTGACAAAATGGTAAATGGTAAACGTACAAATCCAACACTAGGAATCGATTCTGCTGTTAATCCCATTTCTCTCAACACAACTGATTGACATTACACAGAAGGAACTACAAAGGGATTTTGAATACAGGGGACCCACCATAGGGATTTTACAGTGTTCCTCCGCAATTTGAGAAGATTGTTCAATATGTAACAACAGATAAAGAGGTGATAAACATAAACCACGAGCGCTAGATGATAAAAAGAGAAGGGAAAAAAGGAAACTAACTGGGATGTTTGACATTTTTTCCTTAGACATTTCAAGTGCACATCCTGAAAGTCAAAGGGTAACTGCACTATGCAGCTAACATATCAACATAATCTTTGAGCAATCAAGTTCAAAACTACCATTTTCTACCACTAAAATTATGCTAAAACTACATTCCATTCTACAAATTTAAGAAATGCAGTCCCAAAACCTTTTAAATGCTTTTAACTTTTATCCCATAAACTTCCAGTCAATTTCCCAAAACATCTTTTGCTCTAATTCCATGAAAATTTCTCCATGGTTACTTAAGCGTCTGCTTTTCTAAATTTACAAGCAAGCATACCTTTTCTGGGACCCAAAAAAAACAGGAAAATAAATCCAGATACACTTTCCAAATCCAGAAAAAGTTCCAAACAACTTTACGACATGGAATTTTCGGCTAACATTTTGGGAGGAGTTAATCAGCACATCAACTTGACACAACTATTTTATAATTACCAATAAAAGAAAGGTTTGGGCAATTAAGACAGGGAAAGTAAAAAAGTGTTTAGGAATCTACTGCTAAAGTACGGATAAGATGGAAAAGTCAATTTTTTTGAAAACATTGCTACAACAGATTTCAAAAAGTTGGAAAAACAACTAAATTAAAAATCATCGAGAGTAAAATTAAGGGCTTTATATAAACAAAGCTTAAAGTCAGATTAGAGAATAATTCCGAGCATAACCCAACTATTTAAAGTCTCAATAATGAACAAGAATCAGCAAAGTACCGCATAAATTGAATGTTTGCAGGCTTTCAAACACAGAAACGAACCCAAGAAGCGAAGAAATGATCCACATAACCAAATCACAAGGAATTTTCCAAAAAAAAAACAAAGAAAGAAAAATTCAGGCAACAGCATTATGGAGCAATACAAAGAAAACCCAGAAGCCAAAAACAAATACAACTACTAAATAAACTAGTTTGAATCCGAAAACAACCGAGAAAAAAATGAAGTTCATGATCAGCTCACACAAACAGAAAATTAAGCAAAGCAAAGCAAAGAAAGAATCTAACCAGGGGTTGATAAAGATTTAAGAATGTAGAGAAGGCAAATCCAAGAGGGTGGTGGACAGATATTGTTATTAATTATCAATATCAATGTGTGTATATGTGTAAGAGCGAAAGGGAGAGGAACAATAATAAGAGAGTATGAGCAGGAGTACCAAATGGAGCGACGAAATGAATAGTAGCGTAGTACGAAAAAAAAATTGTTTCATGGAAAGGAATAAATGGCAGTGGAGGAGGCCAGGGTTAAATTAGTAATCTAGTAACAGAAGGTCGTCAACTATTGGTCCAAACAGATTCCCCATTGGACAACGTGTGAGGTTCAGATGTGCGATGGCTGCCGTGACCAAATTAATTAGGGACATTTGCAAAAATAGCAACTTGTGGAGGGACATTTACAAAAATAGCAACTTCAAAAATTTCTTTGTAAAACTAACCGACCAAGGTGTTTGATCTTATAAAAATACTTAAATGCCCCTTTATCTATAAAAGATGAGAAATATTTTTCCTAAAACATTATTCAAGTCTTCTTCCCATTATTTTTCGCTTCAAATTTTCCTGACCATTTAATCATTATTCACCGATTCAACATTTCATTCATTCAACGCTGCATGAATGAGATGTACACGAGTAAGACAGGCATCTTCAAATAAAAAGACTATCAAAAGACAACGTTGCATGAATGAGACGTACGCAAGTATGTTGATTTAACATTCTATTTCACATAATTTGTAATCATTTACATCAATAGCAGAAGGAAAAAGCTAATTCTTGAACACGTAAAGAAGCGGTATGAAATTGGGATATGAAAAGATAAATTATTCATGTCGACATTTTAGTTGACATTTTGCTCCATGTCGACTAAATAGTCGATATTTTATTCTACATTTTATTCTATCTTTTATTCCACATTTTTTTTCACATTTTATTCCACATTTGATTCTACATTTGATTCCACATTTGATTCCACGTTTATTTCCACATTTTGCTCCATGTCGACATTTTATTCCACATTGTATTCGACATTTTATTCCACATTTTATTCCACATTTTATTTCACGTTTTTTTCGGAATAAAATGTCGACTAAAATATTGACATGGAGCAAAATGTCGACTAAAACATTGAATAAAATGTCGACATGATTAATTTGTCTTTCCATACCCCAATTTCATACCGCACTTCTACGTGCTCAAGAATTAGATTTTTCACTCTGCTATTAATGCAAATGATTACAGATTGTGTAAAATAGGATGTTAAATCGACCTACTCGTGTACATCTCATTCATACAGCGTGGTCTTTTTGCTTAAAGATACCTGTCCTACTCGCGTACATCTTATTCATGCAGTGTCGAATGAATGGAATGTTGAATCGATGAATAATGAATGAATGGCCAGGGAAATTTAAAGTGAAAAAATGACGGCAAGAAGATTTGGATGATGCTTTAGGAAGGATATTTCCCATTTTTTTATAAATAGAGGGGTATTTAAGTATTTTAACAAGGTCAAACATCTTGACCTGTTAGTTTCACAAAGAAATTTTTAGAGCTTTTATTTTTACAATTGTCCCTATGCAAGTTGCTATTTTTGCAAGTTTCCCAATTAATTAATTACTAGGTAATGAAAAGTAAAACACTTGATTCCGTACTTTTTCACCATATTCATTATTCAAAGTTTCAAGATTTGGCGACTTTCTTTAGATTGATGAATGAAATAGTAAATTATATTTTTAATTCGTCTTAACTTTAGTTATTATATATATATATATATATATATTTTTTTATTTTACTTTTGATAGCTGAACGTCTCAAAATAGTCCAAAATCAGGCCCTTTATCTATTTTCCGGTTAAGTGCTACGAATCTCATTTTATTTGGACAAAAATGTCATTTTCTTCATTTTCTCTGTCCTTATCTTTTTCTTTCACCTTTCATCTTCTCTCTTTCTTCTTCTTCCCACACCACAACCACGACTTCCTCCTCTTATTATTTTCCCTCCAATTCTTCTCCATTTTTTTCACTTTAGTCCCTGCCTTAATTTTCATTATACTTCAATATTCATATCAATGGCCTCAAATGTCTCAGTTGGAGTCTACCCATAAAAAGAAGGAACCCCAAAAAGCATTATATACAAAATCACACTAGCACTCCACACATCAACCTTCTCATTATAATCCCTCCCCTTGAGCACTTCAGGCACATGATACGGCATCCCATTAATCCCTTCCGCAGTCCTAGTCCCATAATTCAGCCCAAACCACTAGCATCAAAGAGTATATTATCAGGCTTAATATCTGCGGACCCAAAATCTACTAGTTTAAGCTTACCCCTAGTATCTAGAGTATATTATCAGGCTTAATATCTGCGGACCCAAAATCAGCCAGTTTAGGCTTACCCCTAGAATCAAGAGCATATTATCAGGCTTAATATCGCGATGGGTTATACCCATATGGTGGCAATTAGCCAATTACAAACATCAATTCCTTCAAAAAGGATGTAGCCTCTAGCTCACTCAAAGGCCCCTAGAGACCTTGACGAACAAATTATCCCCGAAATGGTAGAGCTCGGAGACGAGGTGGAGATACTTATCATCCTTGTAGATTCTGAAAAGGTGGAGAATGTTGGGATACCCACTGAGTAGCTACAGAATCTTGTGCTCTTTCTTCCGGCACTCCAAGTCAATGAAATCCAAAAGGAGGGTCTTGTCGATGGACTTGCAGGCATAGCACTAGGCGGTTAAAGGCAATAAGCAGCAGTAGACGGTGCTAAATCTACCACGGCCACTCTTTTCACAAAGAAGAGAAGAATAAGAGAAAATGAAGAAAAGGGAGAGAGAAAAGGAAAGAAAATAAGAAGAAGAAGAGAAGGAAAGAAAATGGAGAGAGAAGAAAAGAAAAATAGAGAGAAAAGGACATGAAAGAAAAGAGAGAGAAGAGGAAATGAGAAAAAAGAAGATAAGGAAAAAAAAAAGAAGGAAATGATCTTTTTGTTCAATTAAAAAGATCCGTTTGCTTTTAATGGGGAAAGAAATATTAACAGAGTGACTAACTTTGGAATTAAAAGCGAGACAAAAAAAGTATGGTGATTAAAGTTAGAACAAACTAAAAGTATAGTGATCAAAAATATGGTTTAGTCTAAATGAAATGATGGTTTATTCATTGCATCTTTTTTTTTTTTAAACAAAACAAATGAGTTTTAAATTTCTAAAGCACATAATACATTTTGTAATTTTTTTCATTAGCAATATCTATTTAAAATATGGGTGTGAATTAATTAACTATTCTATGCCACAAAGGAAAACTTGATTAAGTTCATATTAAAAATGTGGAAATAACTTACTAATTAAGCCAGTACCTGTGTTGTTGATTCTAAAATGTATTTTACGTAGAGTGGTACAATATCAAATTAACCTTGTTGCTCATGATTAACTCTAATATAATGAGTTGGTTATGTATTGGTGATATCATTAAGGAAGAATAAATACACAAGTTACCCTCTCTTTTTTTTCTTTTTCTTTTTTTGTCTTTTATCTTTCATCTTTCATCTTTCATCTTTCATCTTTCTAAGGTGCCCATTGGACTCCACCACCCATGGTGTAGATGTCATGGACTCCTATTAGCAATAGCACCAAGATTATTTACATCAATGTATTCGTATTTTAGATTTTTTTAATATAATTTTTTTAATAGTTTTTAGACGATTTTTGTTTTACAATTTTTATTTTAAAATAATAAAAATATATTTGAAACGTGAACCATACATATTGAGTTTTTTTGTAGTTAAGTGATAGAACTTAAATTGTACATATTTTTCGTTCATATTTTCCCCAATTTTAGATTGATTATAGAGTGAAATTGATTAAATTGGTTATACTTTTGTTTTGGATATGGGAAATGGAAAATTGGACGAAAAAAAAGGGATGAAAAGCAAAGTTTTGTGAAGAAGTGCAACAAAAAAACTTCAATCTGCTAGGCATCAGCATGTCAGTGGATTAAAAGCTCAAACAAAAGACTTTTCATTGTATGCTGTGGGCACGTCTAATGAACTGATGGGTTGGGCAAAATTTTCATCAAGAAGAGGAATTCATGGCGACTAATTGCAGGAAGGAAAGAGAATATCGCAGCAAGTTTTTAGAAAACAAGACTTTTATTTTAGTTAGGAATATTTTCCTATTCTTATTATCTTTCTCTTTTAGAATAGAATTTGGTTTTTAGTAACTCTTTTAGAATTGTTATCATTACTATATTGTAGGAGTTATCTTTTGTTATAAATAGAAAACTCTAGAGGTGCCAAAATATAAGAGAAGCAGCACCTTTCTCCTCTAACACACATTCTCTTCTTCTTTCTTTTTAGATTAGTAATTTCTTTGAAAAATTCTAGGAGTCACGTGTGCCACCATGAGTGGCTAAACACTTATTTTCTAATTCAAGGGAAAGATTGATTTTAATTGCCATCACTGTGAGATTTTTTTCTTAAATTTAT
Source organism: Gynochthodes officinalis (assembly GCA_020080225.1). Lineage (NCBI taxonomy): Eukaryota > Viridiplantae > Streptophyta > Magnoliopsida > Gentianales > Rubiaceae > Gynochthodes > Gynochthodes officinalis. The sequence goes on along the minus strand of CM034623.1, from coordinate 34,988,683 downwards.
ATTTCTTACTTTTAATTCAAGTACTTATTGATTTTTTTTATTTATTTTATATGAATAATTGATGTTGGTTATTCTGACAAATTAATTCTTCATCTTTTATTCTATTGTTATCTATGAATTCAGTGATCCATAATTGTCATGGATGAGTGGTACAAGTAGCAATTAGGTTAATTATATTTATGACTTCAAATATACATGCTTAGTCTAAGGGAATCAATGAGACAAGATTAATTAATTGCAGCTATCTCGATTATTGAATTTTGATTTAACTGCTTTCATAGACCTTAATGCTATAATTAATTTGATATGGAATGCTAATGTGCCCAGTCAATTAATGATAAGTTTTGATTTGAGTGTTGGGTTCGGTCAATTATTTTTGGAAAACAAAAAATTTATTACGCTATCCGAATAAGTCTTCAAGTTAAATGTTTGAATTTGCAAGATCATTATTTGTAACCTATGATTAGTAATGCAATTGAATGAAATTAACTCTTGGATCGAAAACTCGGTAAACTTGGTATTATTCTTTATTTTTTTTCCTATTTGAGTATTTATGTGTTAAAATTTCTTCAAGTAGTTAATTATTAAAAAAAACCCCCTTTGTTTTATTCATTTATTATTGTTGTTTGAAACTTAGAAGTACGCTTTCTGTTTCCTTAAAATTCGACCTGGTCAGCTATTGTTGCAAGTTAATTTTATAATCATTAGAGGATCAGTGATTAATTTTGCGATTTTCGACAGACTCGAAATTAAGAGCTCGAAGATTCTTTGGATTGGACTAATTCAACAATGCTAGAAATATGTAGGTTAACCAGGCCAAATCATGGAACAAGTTTTTGACGATCTACTTCTCACACTTTTGTTCCCTTTTTAATATTGCTTGTGTTGTACTATGTGTTTCATTTCTTATTAATTTGTTTGTTAAGTTTTAATTATTTTAATATTCAACTCAAGTGTTTTGGCCCACATTAGGAGTGGCAAATAGTCAAATTGGGCTACTTATGGATTAAGTCATTCATGTGTTGAAATTTGTCATAGACCTTCCCTTAAAGATCAATAATCAGCTGTTTGAATTAAGTCGGTGGCAACTCGAAGTAGTTATAGACAATAAAGTTAGTTACAAGTAGTTAAGAAGCTTCCAATGTATTGATTCATTATAAATAGGTGGTGATGATCGTAAAGAATTAGGCAATGACAATGAATGATGATTGAATTCTATTGCTTCCTCTAATTGATTCGTGAATCCTTCTTTCTCTTCTCTTTTTCTTATCTTCTCTCTTTTTCCCTTTCTTTTTTGCCTAATTTCCTTTCTACAACTTTGATCTTGGCTTTTGTTTTGTTCTGCAAATTTGTAATTTTTCAAGAATTCTTTGAATTTAAGAAAATTGGTATCAGAGAAGGTATTATCTCTCCAGATTCTTTTCCATCTTCATCTCTATCCAAATCTTTTTCAACATCTTTTTTTCTAATCCTATTTTTCCTCCCTTGTTTATGTTCTTTTTCGCTCTTAAGTATATCCTTTCATTCTCTTCTTTCCTCCTTATTCGTTTACTTTCTTAATTCCTTACCTACATATAACAATCACTTCTCGATCGTTATTTTCTCAGGACAAGAATAGGTAAAATTTTCGGTTTAATCACACAACAAGAAGTGGAAGACCTTTTATGAAAACCTACAATTGAAACTTGCATGGAAGAGCTTATGAATCTAACATGGGGAAAAAAATGAAAGCTTTATCAAATAGAATGGATGAGAAAATAAATGCTAAATTGAGAATGATGGGCATCAAGAACCCTAAATACAAGAAACAATGGCAGATGAATAACATATTCATAGTCCTTCCAAAGTTGAGAACAAAAAACATATAGTATTTGACAAAAGTACTCCAAAAGAAAAAGAAGAAAGATCGCCTATACAAGAAACATCAAAAGTTTATGAGGATGGGGATGACGTTGGATGTTTGTGTCCTGTCAGAGATTTCTTCAATTATGCTGCCCCAATAGAGGGACAAGTTGATTGTAGCACTTTGAACATTTTTGGAAATGGGATGACTATACAGACTGAAAAGGTTTTTGATGCCAATGAACATAGATTAATTGAGGTTGAAATTGATAAAGAAGTTGCTTTTCGTTGTTTCTCTCTTATGCTTATTGATTTGGTTGCTAATAGTTTTGAAAAATCAAACATGATTGGGATTTGTTGGAGGTATATAGGTTTGAGAGAGTTTGATGCTTTCAATATTACATACTGAGAGATAAGTTTAGAATGCTGAATAGTGTTATCTCTAATTAGAACTATAGAATATATATGCAAGCTATTGGGCTCTAACCTACATGTGCTCTAATAACAAAGTCTTTACCTATTGGGCTTGTATGTAAATATATTATTTGGACTATATATTTAAATATATCTAATAGGATTAACACAATTCAATCCAAGAAAAGTCACAAACGTTGGGCTAAAAGTATGAAAGGGTTTAGAGGAGGCACAAATAGTCACTGTGACACTGTTTGAGATCAACGAAGCAGACATTTGCACTTAGAACTAGCTGAAGTTTTTGCCCAAAGAAAAAAAAAAAGAGTTGTTCTATGCAATCAAAAACTATTGCTCAATGGCTAATTAGATGGAATCACTTGATGGAGTATAAGACATCAAGGGAAGGTCAACAATTCATCAAGAATCAATTTTCCCAATTTCAGGCTTGAGAACAAGCCTATTCTTAAAAAGGAGGAATTTGTCATAGACCTTCCCTTAAAGATCAATAATAAACCGTTTGGATTAAGTCGGTGGGAACTTGAAGTAGTTATAGTGAATGAAGTTAGTTACAAATAGTAAAAAATCTTCCAGTGTATTGGTTAACATATAGTAATAATGCATGAACAAGAACTATCACATGAAGACACCTGGACACCAACTTACCCGCGCTTTGCGCGGCTACTCCTCGCCACGTTCGCTCAGTTTGTATATGTGTATACACGTGTTTTCCATGTCATCGGTCCCAGCATTTGAAACGTCTTCGAAACCCTAACATTTTCTTTGTTGCTTCCGCCGACTCTCTGCCGCTTTCATCGTTCCTTTTCTTTCTTTCGAATCTTCTTCTTCTCCCTCAGATATGCTCGCAGATCTTCCATTCTTTTGTTTGTCTTGCTTCGCATGTTACGGTACGGGTTTGTTAATAGTTTTTTTTTTAGTTTTTTTTTTGGTTTTTTAGCTTCGCATGTTACGGTGCGGGTTTGTTAATTGGTTTCTTTGATTTGCAGCTTTCGGCCTCGCCCCTCCGGCAGGTCATCGGTGAGAGCCTCTCCCTCAGATCTACTCGTAGATGTTCCATTTTATCTTGCTTCGCATCTCCGGCAGGTGGTTTTTTTTAGCTTTTTTTGGGTTTTTTTTCCTTATGTGACCTGACCGGATCTTCTCTTTGATTTGCAGCTTTCAGCCGCGGCCATTCGGATTTTCTTTTGCTTTTACTTGACAATTTTTATCATTTGTTTACATTTTTTTGATTCCCCAAAAAATGTTTGATCTGCCAGAACTTGTTTTTATTTGCAGTTTTTTGCCATCGTCCTGCGACTGGTGGCTGGTGAAAGCAAAAGAAAATCCGACTAGTGGCCGGTTAAAGGCTCGGTCTAAGAAGAAGGAACTAATATTTTTTTTGCTTTATTTTTGCTTTTAGTTTCAAATAATTTTTGCTTCTAACTAGATTGGTTGCAGATATCCAAGTGTGTTGTTTTGTTTCGTTTCTCTTCGTTGGAGTTCCATCTTAGTCAGATATCCCGTAGCAGCCTCATTCCTACTTCGGTAACCACGAAATAGCCTTCTTTTTTTTCTCTCTTCTGTTTCACGTCATTTCATATTTTTTTCCTCTTCCTGGATAACCGAGATGTTCGCAGTCTGAATTGCAGTTCCAGCCGCCGCATCCTTGCTTATGTCACCAGAAATCAGCTACCGCCGATTTGAAAAGCTAAGCAATTTTATTGCCTTTTTCCTTTTTTTTGCTGGGTGTAAAATGTGCTATTTCCGGTGCTTCCTGTCAAGTCTTTTGTTTCATTATTACCTATGTATCTATGGGTATTGTCCAATGTGTAAATATTTGATTACTGCTGTTTTCCAGTGTGTAAATATTAACTTCTCATTGATTGTGCCACTTTCTTTCTAATCACTCTCATATCATCTGTCAATAGTTTTGATAGCTTCTCCACGGCCATCTTCTACTTTTGCCCTTCTTATTTCTGCCATTATTATTGTTACTTCTTTAACCGTGTCTTTAGTAATTGCTTCAAGCTTTTCATTGTCTTTGGTATGGTTTTGTTCCTTTTTTTTCCTAACCCTTTTTGTCCGTTTGTTCTCTGTATCCTTTTCTTTACTGGTATTAATGCTTCCTGTTGTTTATTTACTGCATTAAATGAATTTTAAGAGAGTTCTTCCTTTTTGGTTACTGGTATTAATGCTGTTGATTGTTTACTGCTTGTTCTTTACTACATTAAATATTCGGTGTTTAATTGGTGGCTTGAATTCTTTTGGTTTTAAATCTTCCAACTTGTTTTTCCTTTTTCCTAACTCGTTTTGAGACTTCCAACAACAATTGCCTTATTTTTTCTTCGCATGTCCTTGAATCATTTCTTAATATTTGTTTTTTGTTGTTTGTTCTATTGTAATATAGGTTGTTGATGTGCGTGTGTGATGAAATGTGCTTAGTAGGCCGAATGTTATTGGTCGTTGGCTTGAGATTGGGTTTATGTGAACTTTTACAAATATAATGCATTTGGAAAAAAAATCTTGCCCTCTCCTCTGTCTACAATGTTTTATATATATTAAAAAAAATGCTTTCCTACTGGTTTTCAACCTTTGGGTTCTTTTTCTTTTTATACTCTCACTTTTCTTCAGCCTTGTACTAGGATGGAAAAATCATTTTTTTTTCCACTTAGTTTTCCAACTTACTTCGTTGTTATGTTGTTAGTTATTATCTGATGTTGTGATATATATTTCATTTACCTATTGCATCTGCTAATGGTTTTTTTTTTTTTATAGTTCTTTCTTTCCTATTTCTTAGTTGTCATTGGTTAGTAGGCCACTCACATAGTAAATACTATATATGTGTAGTATAGTATGGGTTCTGTTTTCATGCAAAAAGAGTGATGTCTATGAATTTTGTTTCATACAATCTCTGAGGTGCATTAATGTGCATTGTAATGTTTTCTAAAATGGATAAATAGTACATGTGTTGTGTATTTTCATTTTCCATCAAACAGAGACATGTCCATTAATACAATCTTCCTCTAATTTTGCAATTTTATCTGGTTTCTGCATTTTCTCCTTGGAAAAAAGAAAAAACAGCCTACCACATAAATGGTTCTTATGCGGTCAGACCAACAAATTTCTTCCTATGAATTTGCGACTTGACCTACTTTATGCATTTTTGCCTTTTTCCGAAAAAAAGGGCCTTTGTATTGAACAGGGTTGTACTGTAATTGGTTTTTTTGTTGCTGTCTTGATATACACTACACCTGCTTAATGAATCTGTTGGGTTTGTTTTGCATTTTTTCGCTTCCTAAAATCTATTTCATACCTATAGCTTTGCTTCAGACCAATCTTTCTGACATTTCAGAGCTTGTGTCAAAGTAAAATAGCTATCTTTTGTTTTGTGCAATTTGAAAAATATTACTGCACTGTGCATTCTTCTTTTAACTTTGTAATAACTAGATTAGTTCAATGGAAAGCTTATTACCTTCTTATGTTTGGTGTGCGTGTGTAAGCCTTGTGGAAGTTTGTTTTTAGTTCTTGGGTCACTGTCATGATCTATACTTCTGATAAGTGAATATAATGATAACTTTTAGGTTAAGATATGTTTATTATCTTATCCAATTATGGGAGAATTTAGCCTTATCTAACTTGAATTGCTATTTTGTAGGAGAAAATTTCTTGGAGAAAGATAAGACCGAAAAAGATTGCTTGCAGAAAGAGAATAGCCATGATTTTGTTGAAGAAAAGAAGGACTGTGATACTAATGCCATGGCATGTAATTTTTCATGCCACAACATTGAGGAATTGGCAGAATTACGGAAACTGAAAGGATTGCGCAAATCAGATTGTTTGGTTGAGACAAATGACTTCTACACAACTTGGACTTCTAGTCTTCATGGACCAGAACAACTATAAATGGAGGAGACTAACACAGAACCGTAGAGAACGATAGAATGGAGTAGAAAGCAATAGAGATAGTTAGACGTAATTTTATGTTCATGCAAGCCATGTTTAGTGGCTGAATTTATTTTCTTTAGGACTGGGATGTAGCCATCATTACTTATTTTCATTTATATAATTGTGGTATTATCCAATATCTGATTTATTTGGTATTATTTCTTGTAAATGCTTGATCACCATTTGCATGTTTAAGGTATTGGTGAAGAGGCGACAGCTGATATCAATATTAGTTCGTGAATTCTTTAGACTTTAATTGTGAATCACGATAGTAGATTCTCAATTTCTGCAACATAGTATTCTTTTGTTCTTCATGCATTCATAGTAATTTTGGAGTCACGAAAGTAGTCCCATAATTATTATTTGAATAGTAAGATTATACTCTGAGAGGAGATAATGTTTAATTATGTGAATAGTTGTGAGGATTTATCACAAATTAATTATATGAATGGAATTTATAGTTAATGGTTGGTGAAATCCCGAGTCCTAAAGTCTATTTACCTGAATTCTTTTAGTTGAACTTTTTAATATTGCTTTTTACTTGATTTTGATCACTACATCCACTTTTCTTTTATATGTTGATCTAGATAATAGGTATTAATATTGCTTAACCAGTAGTTGTTCACCTCCCTGTGGGACGATACTCGTAATTATACTATAATTGCATGACTTGAATTTAGTGGTTAAAAAACTACGAGTCAAATTTTGGCGCCGTTGCCGGAGAGGCGTATTCAATATCAAATTAGTGATATTTTTCCTATTAATTTAGATTGTATTTTATTACGTTTACTATTGTCAATTAATTCTCGTTGTGTTTTATGCCCAGGAGAACACGTGATTTAGTACCATACAATCCTGAGATAGAAAAGACTTGCAGGGCATTAGCGAAAGAAACCAAACAAAGGAAGGAAGCTCTCAAAATGGCAGAAGAAAATCCAATTCCTGCAAGAGTTCTGCTACGTGATTTTGCTATGCCTACACCTGAGGGAGCACGTGCAAGTATTTCAAGACCTGTGGTAAATGCTAATAATTTTGAGTTAAAACCTGCACTTATTCATATGGTTCAGCAAATTCAATTCGGAGGAGAATTGTTTGAGGATCCAAATATTCATCTGTCAAATTTTTTGGAAATCTGTGATACTATAAAAATGAATGGGGTAACTGATGATGCTATTAGATTAAGGTTGTTTTCTTTTTCCTTAAAAGATAAAGCCAAAGCTTGGCTTACTTCTTTTCCGTCTGGTACTTTTACCACTTGGGCGGGTTTATCTCAAGCATTTTTAAACAAATATTTTCCTCCTGGTAAAACTGCTAAGTTCGTAATGACATTGCTAGCTTTACACAATTAGATAATGAATCATTATACGAGGCATGGGAAAGATATAAAGAACTGCAAAGAATGTGTCCTCATCATGGTCTTCCTGGGTGGCTAATTTTACAAACTTTTTATAATGGATTGAACCAGTCCATCAAAACTTCTGTAGATGCAGCCGCAGGTGGAACTTTAATGGGTAAATCACTAGAGGAAGCATATAATTTGCTGGAAGAAATGTCTTCAAATAATTTTCAGTGGTCTAATGAGAGAAATCAACAAAGAAAGGTGGCTGGAAAGTATGGAGTAGATAAAGTAGATTTGCCGAGTGCAAAAATTGATTCTTTAACTAATATGTTTGAAAAATTAAGCAGTGCAAATGTTATCTCCAATTCTATTTTATGTTGTGAAAATTGTGGAGGATCTCACACCACTGCCGAGTGTTTACAGGTAGAAAATGTACAACTTGCTCAAAACTTTAACAAGCCACAGCAGTACAACCCATATTCCAACACATATAATCCAGGCTGGAGGAGTCACCCGAACTTTTCATGGGCAAACCAGAATAATCCCGGAAGCAGTAATGTGAGACAATTCAACCCAGCAGGATTTCAGCCAAGGCCACATCAAGCTGAGGTAAAACCATCATGGGAAGTAGCGATAGAAAAGCTGACCGGTGCCACTTCAGACAGGTTTGAAAAACTGGAAGCAAAGTTGGATCAGGTTGTGGCAGTAAACAAAAATCTGGAATTTCAGGTAGGCCAGATAGCCAATGCTGTGAATGCTAGAGACAAAGGGAAGCTACCTAGCATGCCGGAAATAAATCCAAAGGAGCAGTGCAAAGCAATAACATTGCGCAGTGGAAAGCAGTTGGGTGAAGAGAACAAGAAAGAACAAGAAGAGGAACTTTTGACAACGGGAAAAGATGTAAAGGTATTGGAGGAAGGATCTGAGATTGGAGGAGAACACTTGAAGGAAGCTCCGGAAGTAGTGAAGGAACCTGAACCTTATGTTCCGCCAATTCCATTTCCTCAAAGATTGAAGAAATTTAGAGATGACAAGCAATTCCAAAAATTTGTTCAAGTGTTCAAGCAATTACACATTAACATACCTTTTGCTTATGCTCTTGCTCAAATCCCTGCATATCCTAAATTTTTGAAGGAAATCATGTCTAACAAAAGGAAGCTGGAAGATTTTGAGACGATACCGTTGACTGAGGAAACAAGTGCTCTAATTCAAAATAAATTACCTCAAAAGCTCAAGGATCCAGGGAGTTTTTCTATCCCTTATACCATTGGTGAAATTAATTTTTCTAAAGGATTATGTGATTTAGGAGCTAGTGTTTCTTTAATGCCTTTATCTGTTTCAGAAAAAATTAGGATTAAAAGAGTTGCAACCTACTAATGTGACTTTACAATTGGCTGACGGTCTTTAACACATCCAGTGGGAATTCTGGAAAACGTTCTTGTCAAGGTCAATAATTTCTTTATTCCTACAGATTTTGTAGTATTAGAAATAGATGAGGATGTTGACATTCCAATCATTCTGGGAAGACCCTTTTTAACCACAGCTGGGGCAGTCATTGATGTAAAGCACGGTAAACTAACTTTTAGTATTGGTAATGAGCAGGTAGAATTTAATGTCTTTAAATCTTGCAAATACCCGTCTTTTACCGATCATGTTTATTGTATGGATATTTTTACTAAGCTTACTGATGAGTTTGTTAAGTCGAAGGATCCTTTGGAGGAATGTTTGGTTAGAGCAGGAACTCCACAGGATGAGGATGAAGAAATTTCGTTGATGGCCAGTGCATTGGAAGGAGCCGAATTCAGTCCCAATCAACGAGGTAAAATTCATGTTGAAGACTTAAAGAAAGATAAGTTATTATTGTCTTCATCCAATAATCAAATTACAGGTATGGAGTTAAAACCTTTACCTTCTCATTTAAAGTATGTATTTTTAGATGATGATCAAAAATTACCTGTGATAGTAAATGCAAACTTAACTGACTTGCAATTAGAAAAACTATTGCGTGTCTTGAGGTCCAAGAAAAAGGCTATAGGTTGGTCTATAAGTGATCTTAAGGGAATTAGCCCTTCATTTTGTATGCACAGAATCTTAATGGAAGAAAATCATAAACCCATTGTGGAAAATCAAAGAAGACTAAATCCAAACATGAAAGAAGTGGTAAGATTAGAAATTTTAAAATTATTAGATGCTGGAATAATTTATCCCATCTCTGATAGTTTATGGATTAGTCCAGTACAAGTGGTACCAAAGAAGGGAGGGATCACAGTAGTGCTAAATGAACATAATGAACTACTACCCACAAGAACAGTAACTGGATGGAGAGTCTGTATAGATTATAGAAAATTAAATAAAGCCACTAGAAAGGATCATTTTCCTTTACCGTTTCTTGAGCAAATTTTAGAAAGACTGGCTGGCTATGCATTTTACTGTTTCTTAGATGGGTATTCAGGATATAATCAGATTCATATAGCACCAGAGGACCAAGAAAAAACAACCTTTACATGTCCATATGGTACATTTGCTTTTCGTAGAATGCCTTTCGGATTGTGTAATGCTCCTGCTACTTTTCAACGTTGCATGATGGCTATATTCTCCGATTATGTTGAAAAAATCTGGAAGTATTTATGGATGATTTCTCTGTTTTTGGTTCTTCATTTGATAACTGCCTAGCTAACTTATCTCAAGTTTTGCAGCGTTGTGAAGAAACTAATCTGGTATTAAATTGGGAGAAATGTCATTTTATGGTAACAGAAGGGATTGTTCTTGGACATAAAGTTTCAGCAAAGGGAATCGAGGTGGATCGTGCAAAAGTTGGAATTATTGAGAAATTACCTCCAACCACATCTGTTAAGGGAGTTAGAAGTTTTCTAGGACATGCTGGTTTTTATAGACGCTTTATAAAAGATTTTTCAAAAATTGCAAAACCACTGTGTAACTTGCTGAATAAAGATGTGGATTTTTATTTTGATTCTAGCTGTTTAGAGTCTTTTAATAAATTGAAGCATGCTTTGATTTCTACCCCTATTATGGCTGCACCCGATTGGAACTTACCTTTTGAACTAATGTGTGATGCTAGCAATTTTTCTGTAGGTGCAGTATTAGGACAAAGGAAGGATAATAAGTTGCATGTGATCTACTATGCTAGTCGAATGTTGAATGATGCCCAACTAAATTATGCAACCACTGAAAAAGAACTACTTGCCATTGTTTTTGCAGTTAACAAATTCCGTTCTTATCTTGTAGGTTCCAAGGTGATTGTGTTCACAGATCACTCCGCCATCAAATACTTATTGTTAAAGAAAGATGCTAAGCCTAGATTGATTCGGTGGATCTTATTGCTACAAGAATTCGACCTAGAAATTAAAGATAAAAAAGGGTTAGAGAATACAGTCGCTGATCATCTGTCTAGACTAGAAGATAATAATAAGGAACCAGAAATGCCTATCAATGAAAATTTTCCTGATGAAAAACTGTTAGCATATTCCTTATTACCTTGGTATGCAGATTTAGTCAATTATTTAGTAAGTGGAATTGTACCTGCAGATTTCAACTATCAACAAAGGAAGAAATTCTTTTGGGAGGCTAAACACTATTTCTGGAAGGACCCATTATTGTTTAAGTTTTGTGCAGATGGGATAATTCGGAGATGTGTACCTCAAGAGGATGTCTCAGATATTCTAAGCCACTGTCATTCTTTGGAATGTGGAGGACATTTTAGCACATCTAAAACCGTGGCTAAGGTATGGCAATCTGGATTTTATTGGCCTTCAATGTATAAGGATGCAAGGAATTATGTTATCTCTTGTGATAAATGTCAACGAGGAGGTAATATTTCAAAACGGGATGAAATGCCTTTAAATAATGTTTTTGAGGTTGAATTGTTTGACCTCTGGGGCATAGATTTTATGAGTCCTTTTCCATCCTCTTATGTCCATAACTATATTTTAGTTGCAGTAGATTATGTTTCCAAATGGGTGGAAGCAATAGCAACTCAAACTAATGATTCCAAGGTGGTAATGAAGTTCATCAAGAAGAATATTTTCTCTAGATTTGGCATTCTTAGGGCCATCATTAGTGATGAAGGCACCCATTTCTGCAACAAATCATTGGAGGGACTGCTTAGAAAATATGGTGTCACTCATAGAATTGCCCTGGCATATCACCCACAAGCTAATGGCCAAGTAGAGCTGGCCAACCGTGAGCTAAAAAGGATTTTAGAGAAGACTGTGGGAAGTTCACGCAAGGATTGGGCAACAAAATTGGACAATGCACTCTGGGCATATAGGACTGCATTCAAGACCAACTTGGGAATGTCACCTTATAGGCTAGTGTTTGGAAAATCCTGTCATCTGCCAGTTGAGGTAGAGCACAAATCGTACTGGGCAGTTAAAGAGTTAAATATGGACTTAAAGGCTGCTGGAAATATGCGGTTGCTGCAATTTAGTGAACTTGAGGAGTTTAGATTAGATGCTTATGAAAATACCAGAATTTATAAAGACAAGATTAAGTTGTGGCATGATAAGCACATCAAGAGGAAAGCCTTTGAAGTGGGATAGAAGGTTCTACTTTTTAATTCAAGGTTGAAGTTGTTCCCAGGCAAGTTGAGATCTAGATAGTCTGGACCATTCACAATCACAAAAGTCTTCCCCTATGGCGCAGTTGAAATTCACAGTGAGAGGACTGGAGTATTCAAGGTTAATAGCCAAAGATTGAAGCAGTATTTTGAAGGACAATCGGTACCAAATGGAGTTTCATGCTCCTTGTCCAGTCCACAAACAAACTAGCTAATGAAAAGTCGAGCTAAAGACTATAAACAAGCACCTTGTTGTTATATTTCTTTATTTCTTTATTTCCTTTTAATTAGATACTTAGTTTAATTCACTAAAGTTTTCTCTATATTTTTCATGTTTTTGAAGACTGGAGGCAGACATTGGACAAAGAAAAGTAAACTGAAGATGTGGGAAAAATTTCGTTCCAATGCCATGGCATGTAAATTTGAGTGCCATGGCATTACATACTTTATGGCGAAAGGAGGTTTGGACAGAAGGTTTTCACCGCCGTGGCGCTCATTTTAGCGCAGCGGCGGTTCACTTATAAATTTCTTTCCAATGCCATGGCATGTAAAATTCAATGCCATGGCATAACGTATTTCATGGTGGAAGGACGTTGGACAGACGATTTTAACCACCGCAGCGCTTATTTTAGCGCTGCGGTGGTTCGTTTATTGTACAAAAAAAAAAATAAAATAATAAAGTTATATAAATATAACAATAATAATAATACAGTATTGTAGTTCTCTTTGTCGGTTTCTCATTCAAAATTTTTAAAAAAACTTTGCCTCTTCTGGTTTTTGCTCGTTTCTCTCTGCCAACCGACGAGCACCGCTCCGCGCCACTGCCGCTCCTTCCATCACACCTCTTCACCGCCGACTGTGACTCTATCAACTGCCGTTCCACATCGCCGCCAGCAACCATCCACCGTGAATACTCACCGCTTCGTTCCCAACGACCTCGTCGCTTTCACAAATCTGGTTTGAATTTCTTCTTTCCTTCTGCACGGTAATACTCTATTTTGGATTGTTCTTGGACTGCTATTATTTGTTTTTGCTGGGTATTAGTTAACTATCTGAGATTTGGGTTCCTTGATTTTGTTCATCTTTAAATCCTTGACAGTGTATTACATAATCCCCAAAATTTGAAAATACCCTAAATTTTGAAGATGCCACCCAAAAAGCGAACTAGAGCAGGACAACAAATTCACCCATCTAACTTTGTAAGTACAGAAGCTGCTGCTAAGTACAGAGCTTACAATAACAAGCGGATAGCTATACCCGAAAGAGGGTTGAATGTTCCAGGACCTATTAATGATGAAATCCATAAACAACACTGAAAAAAATTATGTTCCCATCCTGCCCCTGCTAGCTTACCCATAGTAATGGAATTTTATGCTAATGCTAAAGAAAAGGGGGTAATTGACACTGTTTTTGTTAGGGGAAAACAGGTGTGCTTCAGTAGTGGGCCATTAACAGATTCTATGAATTGCCGGAACCAACTGAAGATGAAACTGAGGATTTCCATGAATTTTTAAATAGCTCTCTTGATTGGAATGATATTATACGTGGTCTTTGCAAGGAGGCCACAACCTGGAAATATTGTAAAATACCAGGAGATGTTTCTGTTTTTCCCACCAAACAATTAGCCGCCTATCCACGCGCATGGTTTTATTTTATTTCTGCCACTTTAATGCCTGCATCGCATTTAAGTTCAGTCCATAGGAATCGAGCAGCGTTGATTAATGCTATTATTAATGATATTCCTATTAACATTGGTAGAGTAATACATGAGGCTATTTCATACTGTATTCAGGATGAAAGTTTAGCTTTTGTCTGTCCAAATCTTATCACTGGTTTATGTAAGGCAACAGGTGTTCCTTGGAACGCGGATGAACCATTGCTGCCTGCAAAAGGAATTTTCGATGCTAAATCTTTCCATGCTATGAAGGATTCACAGAGTTGTTTCGGACCTGATGCTGAATTTGAGCAACCACCTTCTCCTCCTCCACGACGGCAAAGCATAGGGCAGAAATTAGAGCAATTCGAAAAGATGGTAACTGATCATATTACTACCTCTCAATCTAACTTCCTTGCCCATCAAAACAGGATCGAGGAGCTGTTTGAGTATCAACGGCAGGCCAATGAAATCCTCCACCAATCTTTGGTTCAGCTTGGCCAAAGAAGGGGAAAAAATCCTGTGGTGCTACCTTCACTACCAATATTTCCGCACAAGGAAGGCAGTTCACATGATGATTCTGCTTGAAACAGGGAAGTCCTCCTTTGATCTATGTTGCTACTTGACTGCTTTCTGGTTTTTGCCACATTGAGGACAATGTGCATTTCAGTTGGGGGGGGGGGGGTACTTTTGTACTTTTTGCTTTCAAGTTTTGATTTAGAGCTTTTGTGTTAGTTTTGATTTGAAAAAAAAAAAAACAAAACAGAAAAATGAAAAAACAGTAAAAAGGTACTTTATGCTGAAATTAGTTGTTATCTATGATGAGATTGATTAAACCTCAAGCTCATGGGAATATAAAAATGCTATGAGAATGTGTAACTCAATCTTTTGATGTGACTTTTACCTTGTTTAACATGACTGGAATTTCTTTTGAGCACAACTATGATCAGTCCATCGTTTTATGTGACAAGTCTGTATAAACCAAAGGTCTATATCCTTTTGATATCACAATTTGATTTGCTTTGGAGATGAAGGTCATAGGCAGTTCTTTGGCCGTTTGAACTTTTCAAGCTGACCCAGTTATGTATCTTATCCATTGAACCTATTTTGAGCCTGAATGATAGAATGGAAAGAACCACCATTCAAGAGTATTTTTTTCATAACCTCATTTACTACCTTATAGCCTATTCATATTAAAGTTTTATCCTTCTAAAATCCCTTAAAAAGAGTTTAAATGCACTTTGGTATATATGATACAAGGGAAAGAGGGAGACATGGAGTTCAATGTGAGGTACAAGTTAAACAAATGGGTAGAAGAGGAGATAGGTTATGGGCTTAAAGGATAAAGTCTCTTGATGCATGGGGTTAAGGAGAGTTCTTATTCTGTTGTGAATAATGTGCTGTTTGTTGTTGATTTCTTTTTACATTATCCAATAAAAAAAAGGAAAAAAAAAGAAGAAAAGAACAGAACAGAAAAAGAAAAAAAAGAGAGACAAAAGAAAGAAAGAGAAAAGAAGATGAAGCGAACTTATTCTGTTGTTTAGCTTCAAAATGCTTGTTTGATATACATGGTCAAAAGAGAGATTAGAGTACAATAAGTTGGGGGTTGTGATGGAAGGTGCTACAATTTAAACAAGTATCTGTCCAATGTGCTTACAAGACTTAAACTCTTTTCTTTGATTTTATATCTTTTCCCCTTCTTTGATAGCCAATCCTGAGCCTAACGTTACAAGCTAAAAGTCTTACCTGATCTAAATTGAATTGGTTGTTTTTATATAAAGGATGTGGATATTTGTTTTATGCAACTGGCTTTAATCTGGAATGATGGGATGTGATCCATAGCACACACACACTCTGGTATGTTAAGCAGGATTAGGTTGCTCTTTTGATTGGTCTTACTCATGAATGTGGTGTTTTAAATTTCCTGTGGGTATTGGTTGAAATCTCTGAGATTTAATATAACAACTGAATTCAGATAATTATTCCTTTTTGCTTGAGGACAAGCAAGTGTTCAAGTTGGGGGTATTTTGATAAGTGAATATAATGATAACTTTTAGTTTAAGATATCTTTATTATCTTATCCAATTATGGGAGAATTTAGCCTTATCTAACTTGAATTGCTATTTTGTAGAAGAAAATTTCTTGGAGAAAGATAAGACCGAAAAAGATTGCTTGCAGAAAGAGAATAGCCACGATTTTGTTGAAGAAAAGAAGGACTGTGATACTGATGCCATGGCA
Source organism: Gynochthodes officinalis (assembly GCA_020080225.1). Lineage (NCBI taxonomy): Eukaryota > Viridiplantae > Streptophyta > Magnoliopsida > Gentianales > Rubiaceae > Gynochthodes > Gynochthodes officinalis. The sequence continues at coordinate 34,972,678 of CM034623.1, read as the reverse complement.
TGTAATTTTTCATGCCACAGCATTGAGAAATTGGCAGAATTACGGAAACTGAAAGGATTACGCAAATCAGATTGTTCGGTTGAGACAAATGACTTCTACACATCTTGGACTTCTAATCTTTATGGACCAAAACAACTATAAATGGAGGAGACTAACACAGAACCGTAGAGAACGATAGAATAGAGTAGAAAGCAATAGAGATAGTTAGACGTAATTTTATGTTCATGCAAGCCATGTTTAGTGGCTGAATTTCTTTTCTTTAGGATTGGGATGTAGCCATCATTACTTATTTTCATTTATATAATTGTGGTATTATCCAATATCTGATTTATTTGGTATTATTTCTGGTAAATGCTTGATCACCATTTGCATGTTTAAGGTATTGGTGAAGAGGCAACAGCTGACATCAATATTAGTTCGTGAATTCTTCAGACTTTAATTGTGAATCACGATAGTAGATTCTCAATTTCTGCAACATAGTATTCTTTTGTTCTTCATGCATTCATAGTAATTTTGGAGTCACGAAAGTAGTCCCATAATTATTATTTGAATAGTAAGATTATACTCTGAGAGGAGATAATGTTTAATTATGTGAATAGTTGTGAGGATTTATCACAAATTAATTATATGAATGGAATTTATAGTTAATGGTTGGTGAAATCCCGAGTCCTAAAGTCTATTTACCTGAATTCTTTTAGTTGAACTTTTTAATATTGCTTTTTACTTGATTTTGATCACTACATCCACTTTTCTTTTATATGTTGATCTAGATAATAGGTATTAATATTGCTTAACCGGTAGTTGTTCACCTCCCTGTGGGACGATACTCGTAATTATACTATAATTGCATGACTTGAGTTTAGTGGTTAAAAAACTACGAGTCAACTTCATTTGCTTAGTGCGTTTGTCAAATGCAAGTAGTGATTGAAAATTGCAAATATGTTTACACTTGTGTATTTTTTTATTCTGTAGTTAAAAAATGAGCATCTTTCTGTAGGATATAATTTTTCCCTAATGTTCTGCTCTTGTAATACATGTTCCTTGTTTATTTAAAAAAAAAACTAACTCTTTTCTTTACTTCTGTATTTGCATTGAAATTCTCAATGGATGTTGGGAACTGATTGGCTGATATAGTTGCACTTTAAAAGGTGCAGTTACTCTTGCTTTGTCTTTCCTTTCCGTCCAATTTGTTGCTGTATGTATTCTTTGCTTTGTCTTTCTTTTTTGCCCAATTTTACTCTTCTTTTTTAAAATATAACGGTTGTCTTTATGAAATGAAGTAATAGAAATTACTATTCTTCTATTATGGCACTATTTGATACATGTTCCTTGTTTATTAAAAAAAAAAAACTAACTCTTCTCTTTACTTCTGTATTTGCATTGTAATTCTCAATGGATGTTGGGAACTGATTGGCTGATATAGTTGCACTTTAAAAGGTACAGTTACTCTTGCTTTGTCTTTCCTTTCTGTCCAATTTGTTGTTGTATGTATTTTTTGCTTTGTCTTTCCTTTCTGCCCAATTTTACTCTTCTTTTTTAAAATATAACGGTTGTCTTTATGAAATGAAGTAATAGAAATTACTATTCTTCTATTATGGCACTATTTGATACATATTCCTTGTTTATTTAAAAAAAGAAAACTAACTCTTCTCTTTACTTCTATATTCCCATTGAATGAACTGTGATTCTCAATGGATGTTGTGAATTGATTGGCTGATATAGTTGCACTTTAAAAGTTACAGTTACTTTTGCTTTGTCTTTCCTTTCTGTCCAATTTGTTGCTGCTGTATGTATTCTTTGCATTTTACTCTTCCTTTTTAAAATATAATGGTTGTTTTTATGAAATGAAGTAATACAAATTACTATTTCTCTATTATGGCACTATTTATTGGATAAATGGCAAGTTTAAAAACAGCCTAAAGACTTAAATAGAAACCTCTTGATTTTACATTAGAACAATTAGTTCATGGCTATGTATATTTTTACATTAATACAAACCATTGCCTTATTTTTCTTGAAATGTCCTTGAATCATCTGTTAATATTTGTTCTTGGTTGTTTGTTCTGAGAAATACATATGTTTATATGTTGTAATATAAGTTGCTAATGTGCGTGTGTCACGAATGTGCTTGGTAGGCCGAATGTTACTGGTCGTTGTCTTCAGATTGTGATGTTCCAAATGTTGCCAGCTTTTCAAATGTATTCGTTTTATTTCTGCCTGGTTGTTTTCATGCTATTATTTGGCTTATATGAACTTTTGCACATAGAAGGTCATTTGGAAAAACATTGTTTCTTCATGTAGATTTGTATGTGATAACGAAGCACTTTGAATCAAAATATAACGCTCTCTTGTGTCTAAAAGGTTTTATATATAAAAAATGCTTTCCTACCAGTTTTGAACATTTGGATTCTTTTTGTTTTTATACTCTCACTTTTCTTTAGCCTTTTAACAGGGCTAAATGAATGGACAATGTTACCATGGATGGAAAAATCATTGTTTTTGCTATTAGTTTCTTACTTATTTTGCTGTTATGTTGTTAGTCATTACATCATCGCCATTTTGTTATATATACTTCATTTACTTATTGCAGCTGCTTGATGCATCTGCTAATGGTTTTTTTTAATAGTTGTTTCCTGCGTGTTTCTTAGTTGTCATTCATTAATAGGCCACTCGCATAATAAATATTATATCTGTTTAGTACTGTATGGTTTCTGTTTTCATGGAAAAGGGGTTATGTCTATGAATTTTACTTTGTACAGTCTCTGAGGTGCATTAATGTGCATTGAAGTGTTTCCCAAAATGGATAGATAGTACATGTGTTGTGTGTTTTCAGTTTCAATCAAAGGAAGTCATGTCCATTAATGCAATCTGCCTCGCTACTTAGAGTTGTGCCTGCTGAAAGAAGCATGCAATATATTCTAGAAAAATTATTTAATGCACTGCCAAAAAAAATGCATTAAACTATTCTTCCTCTAATTTTGCACTTTTATCTGATTTTTGCATTTCCTCCTTGGAAAAGGAAAAAACAGTCTATCCCATAAATGGTTCTTATCTTTTTATGTTGAATGCACACGTGTCATGTTTTTATAGGTTTGTGCTTAGGCACGGCAGTCATGTCACTATGAAACAGTTTATCCCATGATTGGTTTGTTTTTTACACTGCCGTGATATATACTACACCTGCTTAGTGCATCTGTCCAATGAATCTGTTAGTTTTGTTTTGCATCTTTTCCAAATGGATAAGTTGTAGATGTATCATGCATTTTTTCAGTTCATAAAAGACATGCATGGCCATTAATGTTACTAAAATGTATTTCATACATACAATTTAGTTTCATAGGAATCTATCTCCTTTTTCGTAGTTTGTGTCAAAGGAAAATTGCTATCCTTTGTTTTGTGCAAATTGAAAAGTGTTACTGCACTGTGCATTCTTCTTTCAGTTTTGTAACTAGATTAGTTCAATGGAAAGCTTATTACCTTCATTTTTTGTGTACGTGGGTAGTGCTTATGGAAGCTTATGTTTAGTTATTAGGCCGTTGTCGTGAGCTATACTTCATCTGCTTAGTGCATTTGTCAAATGCAAGTGCTGATTGTATATTGCAAATATGTTTACACTTGTGTATTTGTCATTCTGTAGTTAAGAAATGGCCATCTTTCTGTAGGATATACTTTTTAAAATGTTCTGCTCTTGTAATACATGTTCCTTGTTTCTTTTTAAAGAAATTCTAACTCTTTTCTTTCCTTCTGTATTTGCATTGAATGAACTGTGATTCTCAATGGATGTTGGAAACTGATTGCCTGATAAAGTTGCACTTCAAAAGGTACAGTTACTCTTGCTCTCTCTTTCCTTTTTCTCCAATTTGTTGCTGTATGTGTTCTTTGCATTTTACTTTTCCTTTTTAAAATATAACAGTTGTCTTTATGAAATGAAGTAATAGAAATTATTATTTCCCTATTATGACACTATTTCTTGGAAAAATGGCAAGTTTAAAAAGAGCCAAAACATTTAAATACAAACATTTTGATTTTACATTAAAATCAATTAATTCATGGCTATGTATTCATTGTCCATTAAGATCTTTCTGTTCTGAATGTGTGTGTCGTATTGCAGGCAAAGCTTTTTGCTGCAGATTTCTGCCTACACTGCTTGTGTTTGTCATCTAAAAGTATATTCCCTTAGTACTCTTTGTTATATAAAACTAATGCTGCTTGTATGTTAAACAAATTTGCTATGATTATATCTTGGATTGCAATGATTTACTAGGTCTTTGTACTCTTTCTTTTTCTATTTGTTACACAACATCATTTATGTTCTTATTCTATTTAGCTATTTGTTGCCATTTTGTTGTGCTGTTTCCAATTTCGAATTCTGTTTCGGTCTGAATTCATTCTTTGGTTATTTTCGCTTCATTTGTGCATGACTTTTATGTATCAGTTTAAATAGATGTGAAACCTAAGCATTGAAAAGTGTTGCAATGCAATGGCGCCACATAGAAAGAGAAAAGTTAATCCCTGTTGTGACGAGACATGCATACATAAGAAAAACCAAAAAACGCTTACTTCTGAACCTATTACTGAACTTATTGACTGTGAACGTGGCTTGACTGATTCAAGTCAATCTATCAATCCTTTGCCTGATTCAAATTGCCCTTTTAACACAAGACAAGTAGTGAATCAAGGAAAAAAAGAATTATATTCCTTTATGACTACATCTTTAGGCCATGTGAAAACAGGGATTTCCTTTCCTCATGATAATCCGTCACATAGTGACGGTGTGACTCCTTTTCCTTCAGAATCATTTAGTATTAATGTTCAAGCAAAACTTGCTAGGCAGAAAAGATATCAAATTTTGCGTAATTCTAGGATTTCTCGTAATTTAGGTAGCAAGTACTATCGAAACAAACAAACTAGCAATTTGTTTCCCTTGAGTCGTGCATCTTTCATGACTCAAACAGTAGAGCATGTTCTCTTTGAGTCTTCTTCTCATTCAAAAGGTAAATTTAAATTACTATGACAGAATGTATTTGTTTATACTTGTTCTTTGCTATGGTTATAATAACATATTAACATTTGACGTATCAGGAAATGTGAGGATAACCAATAAAAGAAGGAAAAAAAATTCTTCACCACTTAAACTCCCCTGCCGGTTTTTTAATCTATCAACTGACTTTCTGTTTTGACACTGACTGGTCTTCGCTCTTCAAATAGGCATAAATAAATACACACTGTTAATGTACATAGGATAGAGAAGTCATTTTTTCGTTGATTTGCTTTCTTATTTCAAAGGAATGGCTTTCCTTTGTAATGACGTCGAATTTATGTATGTTGAAAGTTACAATAATATTAGTTTCTGATTGCAGTATTTTAGATCTTGACAACTTTTAGTATGGATACATTTTCCTAAATTTATGTATGCTATTTACATATAATAGTATGTATGGAAACGTTTTCTGGAAACCTTGTAATGATTTGTGCATTTTTACCATTTTGTGTTGCCATTTTCAAAGCAGCTGCAATTCTACAATTCTATACTCCATTACTAGGTTGTCCTACATTTTCCTACTGATTTTTACAATTCTGTACTCTATTTTCCCGCAAAAAATGGATTAATTGGTGCATATTAATGCTGCCGTTTGCAATATGCTAAAATAACATTTCTTTACCTGCGTTTTTGTCTACAATTGCCTCTAATAAAATTGGTTATGCTCCATTTTCCTATTGATTTTTAGTGCTGTACTCCTTCCCGCAATAAATGGATTGATTGGTTGATTTTAATGGTGCCATTTGCAATAAACTGAAATTTCCTCTAAAGTTTGGTTCTACTTCATTTTCCTATTCCTTTTTTATTGTTGTACCCCATGTTCCCACAATTAAATCCTTAAGGGTACATTTTAATGCTGGCAGTTGCGAATAAGCTAAAATATCATTTGTTTACTTGAAATTTTGTCTATAATTACCGGTAATAAGATTGGTTATAGTTCATTTTCCTACTCCTCCATTTTCTATTAGTTTCGAAGTATGAATTATAAATTTTTCCAAAAAAATTATTTCATTTAGCTTCTTCTTCTTATAGGTGATGACGACGCCAAACAATCCATTTACAAAATGGTCGACGAAACAAAATGGTCATAACCACAAATTTTATTTTGTTCCTAAATTCCATACACGTGTAGATGCTGGCACCTTAACATATGTGCACGACAATCAGATCAATTATTGAATATGTTATAATTTTTTCGTGTCTTATCCAACAATATTTAAATACATTGATATCCAAACGCACAATCAGAAAAATCAGTTCAATATTGGATGCAAAATGTCATACTTGCTAATCCAATGCTATTTCAGTTACAAGGTAATTCTATTTAATTTTATAAACTTCATTCATAATTTTTTTGATATGATGCTTTTCGTACAAAAGAACATAATTTTATATTCTTTTTTCTAACCTTTTTACTCACCTTTCTAAGGTACAAATGAAAGGTCATGTTGCTTATTCTTGAAATCCCTTAAAAGAGAGAACCAGGTTAAACTTTAAATCTTTATAAATTTTCTTTTTAATATCTGTTACAACTATCACTTCTTATTGCATTTAACCCAATAAAAATTTTTTTGTCCTTTTTTATAGCCAGTACCTATAGGTCTTTATGCTATCCAAATCTTTGACGATGAGGATGAAATCGTAATCCAACAAGGACAAATGCAATGGAAGTTAACAATCAATCAACATGTTTTCACATTTGGCTGGACTGAATTCTTTGATGATAATTTACTCAGTCAAGACTGTTCAATTTTATTAAGATTTCGTGGAAATAATAAATTTGACATTCTTACGTTCAAAAATTTCAAGGGCGAAATAATGATGCCATGGACAGTGCCATTGCCTATATTACCAAAACAAGGTTTGTTCATTTAACAATATATATTTTTCATTCTAATTAAATAATATTTACTGACTTAATGAACTCTATGTATTATTTCCAATATTCAAATCAACGAATCTTCAACGTAAGGTCCTCTCATCTTCACTACATCCATTTCAAAAGTTCAGTTCAACTCCACACTATTCTTTCTTCCAACAGTTCACAGCATCAGATACTTTTAGATTGGTAAATTTCAATTTGTTCCTTATTTTGCAAATTTATTCTACAAAAATATTTGCACTTCTCGTTGTACTAACTTCATACAATTTCCTTGTTGTCACCTAGAATATTCCAAAATATTTGAACTTTTATTTGGAAGAAGCAAAACAATGTGACATTCATTTGAAATCTGGAAATTGAGTATATGACATCACTGTCAGGCGTCTTCACTTCGTCGAAATTGGCATCAATTCGTACAAGATCATAATTTGGAAGAGAATGACTATTTAGTTTTCATACCACAAATACAAGATATTTTCACTGTTATTATTTTTAACAGTCATGGGATAGAAAAATTATATCCATGGAAATTTAAATTTAAGATGAATTAGAATATGTTTACTCTATTTTTGTTTTACATTAAGTAACTCCTACTATGTAATTTCCTTTCTCCCTATTGAATATTTCTTCCTTTTTAATAGTATTGTCATTTTAGTTTGTCAACTTTATCTTAATTTTACCCTAAAATTTCTTTATATACTGTGCCATATAGTGGGCACTCAAAAAACCGCGCATTGCGCGGAAAGTGCCTGCTAGTTCGGTATAAATAGGCAGTGATGTTTGTAAAGAATTAGGCACTGAATGATGACTGAATTCTATTCCCTCCTCTAGTTGATTTGTGAATCCTTCTATCTCTTCTCATCTCTCATCTTCTCTCTTTTTCCCTTTCTTTTTAGCATTATTTCCTTTCTGGGACTTTGCTCCTAATTTTGTTTTATTTTGCAAATTTGTAATTTTTTAGGAATCCTTTGAATTCCTAGCAAAATTTTATGAGTCATGATCCAACTTTTTTTTTTTTGAAGCCAATCATAATCCAATCTAATTAATATAATTATGGGTCATATTTAAATTGAGTTAGACTTGGGTTGGGTTTTTAAATCCAATCGATCCAAGGAGTTAAAATTATAATTTTAAAAAAATCAAGTGGTGACTCAAACGGGTTAAAATTATAATTTTTAAAAAATCAAGTGGCAGTTGCCCACCTCCCGCAGCTAGCCCATTGCTGGCTAATTGTGGGTGGCTAACCGACAGCTATTCAGCCTATTTGAACCTTTAAAAATCATAATTTTAATCCGTTAAGTTGATTGGGTTCAATCCAACCTAACCTATTAAATTGTATGACTCATTTCATTAAATTACATGACTCATTTGACCAGTAACCCATGTAACCTATGTGATCCAAACCAATGGGTTGATTTTGGATTGGATTGATTTTTGCCACTCTTAATCCACATACTTCTGCCTAAAAATGACTAAGGCTTGCTATGATTCAATACGAACATTAACATATATTAACTTCTTTCAATTTTAATAACAGCTTTAGGGGGTGCCTGGATCGCAGTGGGGAATGGGAAAGCTAATGGAAATAATAGTAGGGTCTTTCATTATAATTCTGCTGGTTGGTTTGTGCTGGGGAATGGGAATTATTAATCATTTATTATAATATTAAATTAATTAATTATAAGTAAATGAATTATTAATTAATTAAATTATTATTAACTTATTATTACTTAATAATAATAAATTAATTTATATTAATTATAATAATTAATATTAACTACTTAATTAGTATTAGTTAATTAATTAGTATTAATTATAATAAATAATATGAATTAATTAATTAGTATTAGTTACTTAATTAGTTAGTAATAATTATGAATTAATTAATATTATCAATTAAATATTTATAAATTAATTATAGTAATTACTATTAATAAAATGAGATAAATTAGCTATTAATTAATTAATTAATAATATTTAGTAAATGAATGATTAATTAAATTAATCTGATTAATTAATTTATTATTACTTTTAATAATAATAAGTTAATAATAAATTAATTTATATTAATTATAATAATTTATTAAAAATATTATTGGCAAACCCATATCCTTAGCTTCCATACCCCCCAATATTGGGCAATATGAGCATTACCCCATATGGGGAAATGAAATGTCTTTTCAAGTGGGTTAGGGAATTCTATTCTCTTCAACCAACCACTTTCAAATACTATCAAACCCATATCCCCACACCAAGCACCCCCTTAGTTTCTATACTAGCAGGTGATAACCACGCAATGCGCGGTTTTAGAGTGGCCACAATAGAAATTCTGCATATATATTATGAAGAATTATGGTAATTTAAGTCGACTTGACCAAAAAAAAAAAATTCATCGAGTCTCAAAACCTTTTGAATCAATATGCAAATCTAAGAAGCAGATAAAGAAAGTCCCAAAAAAGTTATAATTTTAACAATACAACACAAATCTACCACAATACATAAAGATTAGCTTCAACCAATATATCAAAGCCAAAAGGCAATACATCAAAGCTATTTCATCGAGTTTCACAAGGCTATGTAGCCGCAACCAAAAAAAAAAAAAAATAGACGACAAAGATTCAGATGACCATAACTTAAAATATATATATATAATAAAGAAATTCAAAATAAAATAAGAAATAAAAGGAAGTAAAAAAAAATTAGCTTCCATTAAGATAGCACCGCAAAGGGAACACAATCTATTATGCATAAATAAACCAGTCATATTCTTCTTCCTTTGCACTTGATGTCTGTTTTTTCATCTGCAAAAGAAGAAAGGAAAAGGAAAAAAAGGGAAAAATCTGAATTTAAAAAAAAAAAAGAAAATAAAGGGAAAAAATTCAACAGAATAAAAGGAGAATGCACGATTAAAGAAACAAAAGAATGACCTAGCCGAAAGAACGAACATCTTGTTTCCCATTTGTTGTCTATTGTTTTTCATTAATTCATATGGAAAATAAGAAAGGAAAATGAAAAGAAACTAAAGAAAACAGTTGAAAAAAAAGTTTATATATGGTTTGGAAGTTTGAGCTCAGTTACCCTGACTTGACAACAAAATGCATCTTTTCCACCATACCTCAACATTCATTGATAAAAGCTAACACGAAAAGTAAGAAAATTGACAAAATCCTCTCCATACAAAAAAATATATTTGTCAAACGACCAATTGAAACAAAATAAAGTACAAGTCTTTTAAGGGCAAAACCCTGTCATAGTACTTGACATGAACAAAATCATAACCATTTGGCTACTGCTCAATTTAAGTGAAGGCTATGATCCTAAAACCGCAATTAATGCAGCAAGTACCACAAAATCAAAGTACTTCCATTAAAACCCAAAAGAAGAAAGATAAAACTTTGCTAAATTCAGGGAAAATAATTGAACATGAAAAAGAGTCACTAAATCACCGAGTAAAAAGGGGCCGATGTGAAGTCTAGGGCAGAGATCTAGAACAATTGCGCCCATGGGTTTGCCCTCACACCTGTGTCTAGGTCTCTGCAACATGCTTTCATGTTTGCCTAGGTGATCCTTTAAAAGTAAACAAGTAAACTTAGTTTGCAATTTCCTAAAATTACAAAGTGAAACAAAAGGCACTGAATTAATTACCAACACCTTGATGACCACATAACAAAAGTCGAGACCTGTATACAAGAGGAATTACAGAGCTGTATGAAAGCAAGGAAATCTTGGTAAGATATTTTCTAGCAGTGCATCACCCTGTGAATTTGCTTTACATTGAGTAAGAACTTGATGAATATCCACATTTCCAAAGTATATATCAACATCATTAAAAAGATTGGCTTTTGCATGCTTCTTAAGGGATGTAATAGAAAACTACTAAACTGAAGCAAGAGCAGACAAAAGCTTAAAATGGAAAATGCAAAAAATTGGTAATTTTCTATGGTGCTAACTTAGGGCAAAAAAATTAACCATCTGCACTATAAGAGATAGAAGTGTGTAAATCCCTAAAAATGACACATGAAAAATATGGCTCTTTTGTGAATGGGCTAATTTTTATTAAAAAATAAATAGAAAATAGAAGATGAAGAAACTGCTATTAGCAGAATACCTCTTCAGGCAGCCTCTAACCCATCAAATCAACGCCATCAAATGTCAGCTTTGAGGCATTGCAATCACTACCTGGTAGAGAAAACTAAATCAAAGTTATATTATGGGCAAGAATTTGGAAAAAGAAGCATTCCTTACAATTAAATCATGATTCATTATGATCAACATCTTACAAAGCAGAATCAAGAAATTGGCATATCATCTTGGGAAGAGTGCTTCATGAAATTGAGTCCAGAATTGAATGAACTCATCTTTTTGCATATTGGTGAACTTAACTCACAGGTAGCAAGATGATTAGGGTAAGGAAATGACATGAATAATATATACCAAGCAAATCCTAAGGAACTGATACTGCAGAAACCACAAATATATAACTAATAAAGCAATATATTAGTAATTATAAGCACTGACTTAAATACATCAAGTGAAATCATAAGCTTCTATAAAGTACTTTAACGAAGTGATATCATGACACCAAGAACAAATCCATGAAGCCAAATTAACTGAATAAGAAAATATGAGAACACTGCAATAAAATATGTTTCTCAAAGATTAACCCATGATGAACAAAAACTTTATCATGAAGCCTTTTCAAAAACTGCTCAGCAGCACTTCTCCAATCCGTAACAGTGAAATAAAGCAGTGGACTTTGTATAAGAGTTTACAGAACCTATGAAGGTCACAGTAGATGACTGATGCACAAGTATAGATGCACGACAAATGAAGCATTTACATTATCTTCCCAGAAATACATCACCGCACAAACTTACTTCAATTCACAGAAAAATGGATGTGGTAATTTCATTTATAAAGTTCTATTGACACTTATAGTATCTTTAATCAGAATTCTCTCAATAAGAAAATTATGCTTAAAGCTAATGAAGCACTAAAGTGATAACTAATACATATTCCAATCTGAAATTAAAGGATCACAATGGTATATCAGTTGTTTTAAGAGTTGTCATCATCTTGATATAGCAAAAATAATTTTAAAACCTACTCCAATTCAAGAAGAAAACATCAAAATGGAATAAAGGGGAAAATGTGATTAACAGGACAAAAACACAATCTGGCCAAAAAAACCAATTATCTTCTTCTTATTAGGCATTTAGCATTCTTGGAAAAGGAGTTCATCTTCTTTATGCTCTGGCATCTGAGCACAAACTGTCATGCCTTCAGCAATATCCTGAATCTCCAACAAACGTTCCATCTAAAATGAACAAATAAAGAAAATAAGTGATATTGTCAATAACAGTTGACAAGGCAAAAAAAAAGGAAAATAAGCATTAAAAAAATGCAAAACTGCAATAAGTAATCATTTAAACCAATTAGCAACCCAAAAAAATAATAATAAATTAAATGTCTTTTAGCTAGATGCACATGGGTCAAAAAGAAAGGAAAAGCAGCCTGTATTCTGAAGTTATTACGGTATTAGTTGGCGAAATATATTTTTGTAAAATAATTCAAAACTGCACAGGCAATCACTAATCAATTCATATTTACATTTGTGAAGCAATCAAATCGCAAATAAAGTTATCGACTATTGAATAAATATGTTCAGCGCATGCATCAGATATTTTGTTTCCACTAATCTCAAACACACAAAGGTTCTACTATGCACAGGAGGAGTAGAAGCAAAAAATCATATACAACAGAACTTTGCATGTAAAGGAGCGATAAGGAAAGAAACTTTACCTCTCAAAGCTCAACTGTATAAGCTAATCAGTTTCGTACTGACCATTGACATTCAGTTTGCATTAAATGCATATACAGAAGAGGAAAGGAAAAAAGGAGTTAGGATGCAATGCAAATAAACAGGACAAACGTATTAAAGAAACAGAACTTCACAATGAGAATAAGAAGAGAGCTCGAGAAACACAGATGTTGTTTTCATTTTACTTCAGTGGACGAAAAACATCCCTTTGGTTGTGTATTTCCCAGTTTTATATAAACACAATAAAACTTAAGAAGAGAAAAATGTTAAAAGAAGGAGCGAGGAGTTCCCTAAGCCACCTCACACAATGCCAACAACTAATTCCCTAATGATCAGAAAATAGCAGCTATTGATTCTTTCAAGTTACTTAAATGTAAAAAAATTGTCCAATAAGACTCACATCTCCATCTGATAATAACAGCAATCAACATTATTATTAAAAAACCAAAAAAGCTTGCCTTTATTTTACCTCTGCACTTACAGCAATAGCAGTCACATTAATACTAATAACTTCAAAAAAGATGTCACGAGTTAACATGGCATTGGATAAAAACAGTAAACCATAACAAATGAACACAAAACTTAGCAACACATGAAGTTACGAGTGTTGAAGGTAGAATAGAGTTACTGACACAAAACATCCCCAACGTGGCTTTTTCTTCCCATTTTGTTTCTGAGGTGGTTTGATGACTACCTTGATTGCAGCATCAAAAACTGATTTCACATTCTGTATGTAACATGGAAATGGCATAAATATCAAATAAATGCCCTAAAGATGAATTCCTTTAGACAAAAATAACACCAAAAAAAAAGGTAGTTGCATTCCCCTGCATACATAAAAGTTGACCACAGTTTACTTGGATCATTTCCAATGTCAATTATTACAGACTCTTGAGATCATAATAAGTAATAGGAATTTTCCTCTCTAAGCTCAATAGAGAAAGAAAAAAATTGCTGCAAAAATTTTAAATATGAAGTGGAGATGCTAGCTTGTCTATTTAGGATCCTACGAGGCTCAAGAAGCTACTAAGTAGGGCACACAGTATTCTTTGATTGTTAATTTGTTACTGAGATATCGGTGTTTGAGAAACGGTTTTCATTAGAAAAGGACCCATTTTGCCTTCATTTGCAGAAAGAGCTACCGTTTAACATATCATAACATGCAATCCAATGTCAAAATGACATCACAATAATGTTATCCTTAGCATACCTCAACTAAAGCACAGTGTCTTCTATACAGCTTGGATGTCATCTGGAAAGCCTCAGCATAGAAAGGAGAATTCTCCCCAACAAATATTAGAGTCCGGCATCCATAATATCAGGTCTCCTGTTCATCGGCACGGGAAACAACTTGCAAGATCAATTCCAATAGAATTTCACATGCCTAAAGCATTAAAAAGGGCAAACTTTGTTTACCTATCAATACATTGAAGGAACCGGAAGACGTTTATGCTCTGTCTCTTGTCCAGCAGCTGAAAAAAATAAAGAAAAATATAAACTTCAGGAATCAAGCATAACAAAAAGGCAAGACTACAACTTATCCAGGCCAAAACAACAAGAAGAAGAATGAAGCACTAACTCTTCTGTAGGCCTGAACTATATCTGAATCTGGAACTTCTGTGCTACCACGAACTTCTGTATATCATTGACCTTCAATAGGCAAAAGAAAAAAAAATCAAAACTCTAAATCGGTTTCATAAATCTAAAAACTCGCACCCAGCCTCCTGCCGTTCAACCGTTGAAAGACCGAGATCTAGGATTCACACTGATCCGACGGCAAAACTGCCAAAAGAAAGAAAGAAAAAGAACAGAACTAATCAGAGACAACAAACTCGCAAAACCAAAACAAAAATGGAAGAAAATGGCCGAGGATTTGATACAGATCACAAAATGGAAGAAGAACATGGTTCCAAAAGCAAGATTTGTAGGGAAAAACTTCAAAAACTCTGGGTCAATGGCAAGAATGGACCGAAGGATGGAGAAGACGCAGTTTTTGTTGGAGAAGACGGCGGAAATGAAAGCTTGTAGGGTTTCCAAATGCTTAAGGTATTGGTGACATGGAGAACACGTTGGGGCAAACGTGGCAGGAATAGGCGCGCAAGGCGCGGATAGTTTTATGTCCACGTGTCTTCGGCTGGTACTTCTTGTTCCGGCTTTATTACTATATGCTAATAACTAAAATGTACTTTTTTTCATATTAAAAAAGAGTTTACTTTTAAAACTTTTTCTCATCCCAAAAAAAAAAAAGTTTACTTTTAAAACTAAATTTCTAAAATATTGTTACTAATAATAATTATGCATACCCCTAATTAAAATCAAAGATAAAAATGTAAAATTAGATATTTAGTGACATATTAAATGTGTTATATATTGGATAACCAACAAAAAATTATACCCAAAATTAAAATGATTTTTGTTTTGGGGGATAGAGACTAGAGAGAGTGGAATTTAGAAATTTACACAGTGAAAGGTTTGGCTTGTAGCACGGGTGTCTAAATTGTTATTAACGCTAAAATTTTTGTGGAATCCTTCAATATAGAAAATGTCACTTTTCAACTTAGTCCCAAAGTAATAAAGAAGCTAAGGAGATGAGTGTGTTTCTTGTGTGAAACCATCAACATTTAAAAATTTTGGTAGAACTTTTTTATAAGAAAAAATATTTTGGAAGAAAAATAAAATTTATATTAGAGGGAAAAAATTTTTAAATTTTGTGAGGAAAATTTGGAATTTTAAATTTCAAAATGAAAATGTATTTAAATATTTTATGAAATTTTATGATTTTTTTTTTCATATAAGGTGCAATCCAAAAATCTAGGTAATGAAAAGTAAAACATGTGATTCCCTACTTTTTCATCGTTATCATTCACTATTACTAAGAGTTAAGTTTCAAGATTTGGCGACTTTCTTTAGATTAATAAATGAATGGTGGTTTATTCATTGCATAATTTGTTTTTGTTAAACAAAACAAAAGAGTTTTAAATTTATAGAGCACATAATACATTTTATAATTTTTTCAGTAGCAATATTTATTTAAAATGTGGGTATGAATCAATTAACTATTCTATGCGAGAAAGGAAAACTTGATTAAGTTTATAGTGAAAGTTTGGAAATAATTTACTAATTAAGTCTGTACCTTTGTTGAAATTTTAATGTTGTTGATTCTAACATGTATTTTAAATTTTGTATGAAAGGCATATCAAAACATAATTTTACGTTTCTCAATACACTTTTATAATTTTTAATACATTTTTCATTCCACAATCATTAAATTAAAAAATAAAAATATATTTTAAAATACTGTCTACAAGACTAATACAATATAAAATTAACTTTGTTGCTCACAATTAACTCTAATATAATGAGTTGGTTCTCTATTGGTGATATCATTAGAGACAAATAAATACACAAATTACCCAGTTTTTGTCTTTTATCTTTTAGGTGCCCATTGGACTCCCCCACTCACGGTACATAGATGTCACAGACCCCTAGTGGCAAGGGGACCAAGATTCTTTACATCCATGTATTCGTATTTTATATTTTTAATATAATTTTTAATATTTTTTAAATGATTTTTATTTTACAATTTTTATTTTAAAAAAATAAAAAATTTATATTTTTTGAAATGTAACCCATACTTGATACAATATGAAAATTTTAAATACAAATACATTGAATGTATAAGAGACATGTCAAAATATTTTATTTTAAAAATAAGAGAGGCATATTTTATTTTTAAAATAAAAATAAAAAAGTTTGGAAATAATTTACTAATTAAGTCAATACCTTTGTTAAAATTTTAGTGTTGTTGATTTTAATATGTCTTTTAGATTATGTATGAGACGCATATCAAAAAATATTTTTTCATTTTTCAAAATACTTTTGCAATTTCTAATGCATTTATATTTCATAATCACTAACTTAAAAAATACGAAACTTTAAAATGCTATCTATGCAAGACCTGAAACAATATGAAATTAACTTTGCTGCTCACGAGTAATATAATGAGTTGCTTCTTTATTGGTGATATTATTAAGGAAAAATAAATACGCAAATTACCCATTTTTCGTCTTTTATCTTTTTAAGTTGCCCACTGGATTCCCCGCCCTTGGTACATAGATGTCATAGACTCCTAGCAGCAATAGCAACAAGATTCTTTACATCGTATTTTACATTTTTTAATATATGTATTTTAATGTTTTTAGATGGTTTTTATTTTTCAATTTTAATTTAAAAAAATAAAAATATATTTTGAGTACACATTGAATTTGTTGTAGTTAAGAGCTCGAACATTCCTTGGATTCGACTAATTCAACAATGGTAGAAATATGTTGGTTAACTCGGCCAAATCGTGCAACAAGTTTTTGATCAATTGACTTCTCACACTTTTTTTTTTCCCTTTTAATATGAGATAATCCTAAAATAATCTTTCATATATTGGTCAATGACCTTTTTAATTTCTCATTTTTAAAATGGTAATAAATGGTCAATTATATTTCATTAATGTACTTTTTTTTCATGCGTCACTATTCTATTACTATTCCGTCATTATTCTGACACTATTTCGATAAAAAAAATAAACGAAATAGTAACAGAAAATCAAAAAGGTATATTCATGAAATGTGAGGGACCATTTGTTTCCGTTTTAAAAGTGAGAGATTAAAAAAATCATTGGCCAATATGTGAGGTACGATTTTGGATGTTATCTCTTTTAATATTGCTTGTGTTGTACTATGTATTGCATCTCTTATTTATTTGTTTTCTTATTTTTTATACCAACGAAAAGAAAAGAGATAAAAAGAGGTATTATTTTTAATCGTTCCTAATATTCAACTCAAAGTGTTTTGGTCCACATACTTCTGCCTAAATATGACTAAGGCTTGCTATGATTGAATATGAACTTTGACCGACACTAACTTCATTCAATTTTAATAACAGCTTTAGTTTTTATATAACTAAAATGTACTTCTTTGGTCTTAAAAAATAATTTACTTTCAAATTTTGTTCTTATTTTCAAAAAAAGATTACTTTTAAGACTAAAATTTTTAAATATTATTACTAATAATAATTATGCATATCTATAATTAAAAATAAAAAATAAAAGTATAAAATTATATATTTAGTGATATATTAAATGTATTGTATATTTAATAATTAATAAAAAATTTTAACTAAAATTAAAGTAGATTTTTATTTTTTGGAATAGTGGGAGTAGAACTTAGTTTCCGAAATCCTTCAATATGTAAAATGTCACATTTCACCTTAGTCCCGAAGTAATAAAGAAGGAGATGAGTGTGTTTCATGAGTCAAACCGCCAAACACTTAAAAATAATATGAGATAATCTACAAAATAGTCCCTCACATATATGAAAAAAAACTTTTTAATCCCTCACAAAAAAAAAAAAAACCAAACCAATTAGTCCCTCACATATATACTTTTTTGTTCCTCATATATATAGAAAAGAACTTTTTAGTCCTTCAAAAAAAAAAAAAAAGAACCAATTAGTCCCTCACATATATATATTTTACCCCCTCACATATATGGAAAAGAACTTTTTTGTCCTTCACAAAAAAAAAAAGAAAGAAAAAAGAACCAATCAGTTCCTCATATATATATATTTTTTAGTCCCTCACAAAAAAAAGAACCAATAAGTCCCTCACATATATAAAAAAGAACTTTTTAGTCCATCACAAAATAATCATAATAATAATAATGAACCAACTGGCACTTTTATACATTTAATCTATTTTGGTCATTTCATCAACTTTTGTCAAACTTTCCATTAAAACTCAAAACACGTGCTCTAAGTATGTTATTTGCTAAAGGCTTTTTTGGGAGTACAAAAAATCTTTCTTTTTTATGCGATTGTTACAAAATTCATCACAGTCTCATCTAGACCCAGATAGATAGATATATATATATATATATATATATATATATATACATATATATATCAACAGGGTGCATAATGGACTTTTTTTAGGGAAATCGATTCAAAAAACAAAGGGAATTTTTTTGCAATTTATTAGAAGGTTCTCAAAAATCAACAAAAAAAATGTTTGTCTTTTGAGATCATCTGTGGACAAACGCAGAGAGAGAGAGAGGGTAGCCACCTTGAGATAATTAACATTTTAAGAAATAATAATTTTTTTGTGATTCCAAAAAAGCTCACAACAAATAACACGCTTAGAGCACGTGTTGGCAAATTTACGAAAAATTTGACAAAAGTTGATGGAAGGACCAAAATAGATTAAATGTATGAAAGTGAGGGACTGATTGGTGGGATCGAAAAGTTTTTTTTTATATATGTGAGGGATTGATTGGTTGGTTTTTTTTTTTTTGTGAGAGACTAAAAAGTTTTTTCTATATATATGAGGAACAGATTAGTTCTTTTTTTTTTTGTAAAGAATTAAAAAGTTCTTTTTTATATATATGATAGACTATTTTGTATATTATCTCAAATAATATCGTTGAATGTACATTTAATCTTTTTTAAAAGAGAAGATAATGTGGAGCTGTGGAAATATCAAAATCCACAATCCTATCTGCTTCCACATCAGAATATTCAGATTTTCTCTCTGACATGACGTCGCAAAAGATCCAAAAAAGAAATAAAAAACAATTATCCCAAGACAACGACTACATGAAGACGAAAATCAGCTTCGTTACTATAAGCTAAAATTATAAGATGCAGTTTTCATTTTTAACAATTATAATTATTCTCTACTTTTGTTAGTTTAAGAGATTAGGCCTTATATTTTGGAAAAAATATATTATTTTATTATTATTATTATTAGTGTAATAAATCAATCACATAATTTTTATTTTTTCCTTTCATTATGTAAATTGATTATTTCCCTAAATAATAAATATTCCTCTTAATTGTATTTAACTACATAATTGTAGGTAATGTGTCAAATGTATAAAATATTTTCTCACTATTCATCATATTTTTTTTATGCTTTAGTGGTGCCTAGTGATCTTTGCATAGGTGCCCATGTTTTGGTTCAAAATTTAGAGTTTTTAATCTGTTTTTGGTTTTAGCATTAGATGACATTTTTTATTCTGAGAAAAACTTCCCATAAAATATAATATTATTCTACCTCAAAATAAGAGTTTAATTTTAATTTTTTTTTGTCTCTAAGAAAAGAATTCATTTTTAATGTGAAATAATAATGACTACATATAATCTAAATTAAAAAATAAACATAAAAATGTAAAATTATACATTTACTTGTGCTTTCTAACTTAAAAAATATTGTGTCAAATCAAAAGTGAACTATTTTGTAAAACAAATGGAGACTAATATCATAATAATATAGCAAACCATTAAACATTATTCATAGTGTTATTCTAAATTACAATATATTTATAAAAAAAAATTCAATAAGTCTAACAAAAAAGGAAAACTGTATTTAATTTAGACAAAATACCGTCTAAAATTGACCAAAAACAAAACTTTAATATCAATCACAGTGTATTCTTGCTTTGAATGCAAGGTAACCCCTTACTCCTTGTTGTTAATACTCCATTATATTCTCCAAATTAGAGTATGGAGTAATCTCAAATAAAAAATTAATTAACATCATCAAAAACAAAATCCAACTCCCACCTTACAAAGTTCGTCCATGTCCCAGTACGATTAAAAGAGGGTAAGAAATTGTAAAATTGCAAATAACCACACAAGACTAACATGCAGGAATCAATAAAAACTGATTCATACAGGCTATTAACTCATCGAATCTGTTAGCCAGTCAGGAACAACAAAACCGTGCCATCAACTCATAGCATCATTATTAAACCTCGATTGCAAAGGAGGATGGTATAATTAGTCCATCAATTTGGCACTTTGGTTCGATTTAGTCTCTCATATTTAAAAAGTTTTGAGTCTCTAATTTATAATTTTAATTAGTGCTTCTAATGGAATCAAACTAAATGGAACTTATTGCATTTGGTCAAATGACATAAAGCAAAAGGCAGTGAAAAAACACAAAAACAGTGAAATGCAAGCAATCATTCCAAACTTTTACTCATTTGCAAAATACTCCTTAAAAGTTCTATTTTGCATTTTATCACACTCAACTTTATAATTTTCACGACATACATTAATTTTTATTAGTTGTCAAAAATATTTTCTGAATATATAAAATTACCATGTAACTGTTTAAATTGCAAATGCCAAAATTGGAAGTGATTTAAATAATACAATTTAAATAGAATATTTATAAATTGTACAAGTTCAATAAAAAACACTCAAAACTCAATTCACATTTGGGAAAAAAATGATTAATTTGACTCTTTATACTTATTCTCAAATCGAGGTCAATGTGAACCCTCTTTGCCTCTTTTTGGTTGCTCCAAAATCTTCGGAAAGAAATTGAATAATATATCCAAAAAAGTAATCTTCTTGAGGGTCTCTTTACTTTCTAATTAGAATTGAAATTAACTTAAAATTAAATATATTTCATATAAATTTTAGTTTCAATTTTATAAAAAAAATGCAATCATTTAAAAATAATATAAAATGAACATTATGAATTTAGAATAAAAAATTCATAAAATTTAACTAAATAAAATAACAAAAATTATTTAATTTTAAAAGAATTCTAATTTTAATGAGCAACCAAACATACCTCAATAGAATTGTTTTCCTTCTTTGTGTCATCCAATACGACATATGTCCGAACTAGTGGCGTATGAAAAAGAAAAATTGTGAGAAAATTTGAATCATCCACAAGAAAATTGAGAATCACACAAACACATGAAATCAAGATGGATTGATTTTATTAGTACAAACAATTCTTACAGTCAAAGCTCTGTCGAAAATTATCAAAATACTAATCATTAAGAAAATGAAAAAAGAGCAGCAACAGTAGCAGAGAACACGACAATGGAAAAGGTTAGAAAAAGCAAGAAAAGCCCCTTAATACGGAAAAAGAAGGAGAAAAAAATAAAATAATAATTACTAAAATCAGTGATTTGGAGCCGGCTAATAAAAACATTTATTACTCTCATATGATGATAATATATAATTCAAATTGAAAAATAAAAATAAAAAATTATATTTATTTTATTTTGTGATTTAAAAAAAATTGTATTAAATCAAAAATAAATTCTATTTTGAGATGAAGAAAATACAATAATTTTACACAAAAAATTAACCTTTTTTTTAAAAGAACATTTTTAGAACAGAACTCTTTTTATTAGAAAAAAGTAATAAGTATTATAACAATTGAAAGGGCGACTTATATATATAAGAAAGATTATTGATGATTTAATAGAATCCCAAAAAATTTTCTAAAACAAAATGTGGAAAGATTGGATTATACATGGTTTCATTCGCTTGTTTATATTAGAGAATTCAATAGTACAAGCCTTCTTTTTAAAGGGATAGTTCTGTCCTTTTCTAACCAATGAAAAGGTGACATGTAAAATATTTTCGTAGGCATAGTAACATCCTAACAAATCCCTCATTATCAGTAACTTGCGATTATAGGTTACCAACGTTTAATAAATTAATTTCATTAAAGTACTTATTTACTCTATTATGTGTACTATCTATTAATTTGTTATATTAAATCACAAAAAGGCAGGTAGTATTTAATTGTAAGTTAAAAAACTTTAAATATGTAATTGTATAAATTTTCAAATAATAGTGGAATAAAATTTTAAAAAAATATTAGCGTATAGGTGTAGTAATTAATTTTTTGGTTTGGACCAAATATAATTGTAATTTTCATAAACCCTATTTTATAATTAAAGAGAAATTAAATGTTGAATGTTATTAAAATTGTTATTGGAAAAGGTACCCGGTATTGGTACATTATTATTGTGTCATTATTTTTTCTCTATTTGTTATTGTAAGAAAATAAAATAGAGAGTTTAACTGAATAATTGCTGTGTATTGAATTAAATTTGTACAATGTTTAACGTCTATGTATAAGCTAAAATCCTATGCTAAATAAGGTAATCAGATAATTACAAATCACAAAATGATATACACAAATATGAGATATATACAAATATGAGATATGCACAAGTATGTTTGGTAATATGGATCAATCTTCAACACTCCCCCTCAAGCTGGAGATTTGTATAAATCAAAAACTCCAAGTTTGGAAAGTAGATGCCAATGCTGTCCACTGCTTAGCGCTTTAGTCAACAGATCGGCTGGTTGTTCCTTTGTGGAGATGTGGCTTGTTGCAATTATACCTTGCTGAATCTTTTCTCTTACATAGTGACATTCCACCTCAATGTGTTTGGTGCGCTCATGAAAAATCGGATTTGCTGCTATTTTCTCTGCAGCTTCATTGTCACAATAAAGTAAAGCAGGTTTTTTAATGTGAAAGCCAAAATCTTGGAGAAGTCCCATGATCCACACTATTTCGCTAGTTGTAACCTGCATGGCTCGATACTCGTCACCGGCGAAAGTTAGATGAGGGTCGCTTTTTGTACGTCAAGATATTAAAGAATTGCCAAACATGATGCAGAACCAGTGGTGGATCTTCTTGTCATTGGGCATGTGCCATAATCTGAATCACAGAAAGCTCGTAATTCAAGCTTTGATGAGGATGGAAATAGAAGACCAAGGCCTGGGCAACTCTTCAGATAATTTATTACTTTCAAGGCAGCTTCCATGTGAGATTGCTTCGGATAGTGCATGAATTGACTAAGAAGTTGAACTGAAAATGTAATATCAGGCCTAGTGAGATTTAAGTAGATGAGTCTACCAACTAATCTCTGATATACTGAAGGATCTTCAAGCGACGGATCATTGACTTGCTTATTTGAACCAGTATCATATTCAATGCTTGTGAATTTCTTATTTTGTTCTATAGGAATAAGTGAAGGTTTAGAACCTGCCAATCCAGGCTCAGAAATCAGCTCTAAGATGTACTTGCGCTGACTTATTGAGATACCATCTGGAGATCGAGCAATCTCAAGACCAAGGAAGAATTTTGATTGACCGAGATCTTTCATAAAGAATGTAGTATTGAGATACTGTTTGAGGTCAGTGATTCCATCTGGACTATTGCCTGTAATTAAGATGTCATCAACATAGATAAGTAATGCAACAAAGGAGGTACCCTGAACTTTGGTGAATAATGAATAGTCATGACGAGACTGCTGAAAACCATGCTGGAGAAGAGCATTAGTAAATTTTGCGTTCCATTGTCGGGATGCTTGCTTTAGTCCATATAAGGATTTCCGCAGTCGATAGACTAGAGGCTCCCCCTGAGTGCGAAATCCTGGTGGTAGTTCCATATACACTTCTTCTGAAAGATCACCATGGAGGAAAGCATTTTGAACATCCATCTGAAAAAGAGGCCAATCATGAACAACAGCAATGGTGAGAAGAAGGCGAACAGTGACATGCTTAGCAGTAGAAGAAAAGGTATTGCTGTAGTTGACACCCTCGCGTTGATTAAAACCTTTAGCCAATAGGCGAGCTTTGTATCGCTCAAGAGTGCCATCAGCATGATACTTGACCTTGTAAACCTATTTGCACCCGATTGGATGACGACCAGGAGGCAGCGGGACCACATCCCAAGTATGATTTGCTTGAAGGGCATGGAGTTCGTTTTGCATAGCAGTAACCCAATGAGGATTAGTGACAGCGTCCTGAAAGGTTGTAGGCTCATGGATGGCTGAGATGGACGCAATAAAGTGCTGATACTGAGGATGACAGTTATCCAGGGAAAGGTAATTAGAGATGGGATAAAGGGAGGAATACGAGGCAGATGGTAAGGTAGGGCAAAGATAATCAGTACTCCAGATAGGAGGTCGAGAAAGACGGCCAGAACGGCGGAGAGAGATGAGGAAGAAGGGTCAGCAACTGGAGAAGATATAGGAGGAGCCGAGGATGCAGGAGAGGGTGACTCATCTGGAGAAGTTGGTGTGTCCATAAGGATATCAGACGAAGTGATTGTCTCGTCGGACCATACAGCTGGAGGTGTCAGATCAGACGGAACTGCGGGGGATAATACTGAAGATGAAGAGGAAAAAGGAAAAATATTTTCATGAAAAACCACATCTCGACTCACAAAGAATTTTCCTGAAGAGGGGTCATATAGACGATAACCCTTCTGGTGAGGAGAGTAACCCATGAAAATGCATGGAGTGGTATGGGGGCTGAATTTGTCACATGCTCCTAAGGTAGTTGCATAACAATGGCATCCAAAAACACGAAGGTGGTCAAGGACGGGTGGTTTGTGAAACAGTAGTTCAAAAGGACTACGGCCATGGATGGAGGAGGAAGGCAACCGATTAATGATGTATGTTGCAGTGAGGATGCAATCATCCCAAAATTGAGGTGGGATGTGAGCTTGAAACATCAAAGCTCGTGCAACATCTAATAAGTGACGATGTTTGCGTTCAACTACTCCATTTTGTTGAGGAGTATATACACAGGAGCTCTCATGGATAATGCCTTGACTAGCAAGGAAGGAGCGACATTCAGTGGAAAAAAATTCCATCCCATTGTCAGAGCGTATGCGACGGACAAGGGAGCCAAACTGAGTAAATACCATAGAAATAAAAAGTTGAATTTTGGAAAAAACTTGAGACTTTGAATGTAAAAGGAAGGTCCATGTGGCACGAGAAAAATCATCGACAATGGTGAGAAAATAGCGTGAACCATCATGATTTGAAGTCCGATGTGGACCCCAAACGTCCATATGTTCTAGTTCAAAAGTGGAATTGGTGGTACTAGTCCGTGTAGGAAAAGCATGGCGGGTTTGTTTGGCCAAAGGATAGATTGGACAGGAAAAAAATGGAGGACACGAAATTGATTGACCATTATAATGTTTTAAAGAAGAATGACCAAGACGGTGATGCCAAATATCATAACTAATATTATTGCAAAATACCAAGTTACAACTAGAAAAGTTTTTTGGAATACTTGAAGTATTCTTAAAGGAATCTAAATAACTTTGAAAAACTAAATAAAATGAATCGGGAATGGAGGAACATAAAAAGTATAATCCCCGATCAGCCCTGCCGAGCCCGATCAGAACCCTAGTCGTACGGTCCTGAAAGACACAAAAATCATCGAAAAAAATTGCCACACAATGATTATCACGAGTGAGTTTACGAATGGATAACAAATTATATTTAAAGTGTGGAGCATATAGTATATGTTTGAGGTGCAAATTGGGTTGGAGTTGATAGTGGCCAATATGTGCGACAGGATTAGTAGATTGATCAGGTAAAATAATGGAAATAGGTGTGACACAAGGAAATTAAGAATCTAAAATAGGCAAATTGCAAGTGATGTGGTCACTGGCACCTGAATCGATAATCCAAACGGATGAAATAGAATTAGAAGGTAAAGTAATACCTGAAAAATTGGCAGTTGAATCCGAGGTCCTCATCTGATTTAGAAGGGTGGCAAGTTTCTGTTGTTGATCCGTTGTAAGGTGAAGCCCAGACGATCCACCATAAATATGCCCAGAGCTAGGAGTCGCGGATCCCAAAATACCTGCACTGGAATATGGATTAGTGCCATAAGAGTCCATGGATTGAGAATTATACCCAAAAGGAGTAGGAAGAGGCCCAAATCCAGGAGGAGGATATGGGCTAGCAATTGTAGCATTGTGGACTATAGGCCCAGAATTAGATTGTTTTTTCTTTGATCCATTTCGCTGCTTGGGCTTCCAATTTGAAGGATAGCCCACAAGAAGAAAACAGGCCTCACGAACATGGCCTGGCTTTTTGCAATAGTTGCAAAATAGGCGCGGCCCATTGGGCCCTGGTATGCTGGATCCGGAATTGGGCACTCTTGGCCCAAGGGAATTTGGTGAAGATTGTGGCCCAAAATGAAGTGATGTAGAGGTTGGCCCAGAATGAATTAGTGAAGAACTTGGCCCAACAGAAGTAGCCTGCACCAAAATGGAATTGTCATCTTTTCCAGCAAGCAGCGGCGCCTTTTGTGCTGCAAAAGCCATCCCGTCCCCGCCACCGTGAAGCTAGCCATCAATGGAGGTCCGCTGATGAAGATCTTGCTTGGCAAAAGCGTGAAGCCGTTCAAGAGACAAAAAATCTTCACGGGCGAGGATATTGGTGTGTAAGGTGCGAAAATCATCCAGCAAAGCAAGCAAAAACTTCATGGCGCGATCTGCACTTTCGTGCGCCTGAAGCCGATCATTAACATGACATTGGCAGTGACCACAAGAATAGCGGATGGGTGGTTGATGGATGTCCAAATCTGTCCAAAGATCTTGGAGACGAAGGTAAAAATTCGTGAGTTGAGAGCTTGAAGCACCGGCGGCAAGCTTGGACTCTCCAATGGCTTGTTTTATTGAAAAAATCTGAGAGCTAGAAACACGCCCAAAGCTGTCTTGGAGCGTATTCCAGATGGAAACAACAGTGGGCAACCGAGACACCATAGATTCAAGGGATGGATCAACTGAATGCGTTAGCCAAGTTTTGGCAACAGCATGGCACTGATCGCATTTGTCAGCAGCGGCATTATCATCAAGAGGATGTGCAAGTGTGCCTGTGAGAAAGCCGAGTTTATTTCTGGCCAAGAAGACAGTCCGCACCTGGTCGCTCCAAACTTGCCAATTTCCCTCGCCAGTGAGCTTGGTGGAGACGATGCTTCCTGTCTAAAGGTCGACGGCAGAGAGCTGGTAAGGATCACGGGAGGACGTTGCTATGGCTGTGAAGGTGCTGGCTACAATGCTGCTGGTGGCGGCCATGGTGTACTTCGGTGCTGGTGGATGAAGACGGGCAGAAAAAGAAAATTTGCAGGATCGTTGGGGGTTTTTCGGGTATTTTGCAGCTGAGGGCTAGAACTAGGGTTTTGAAAAAATTTTAAAGTAGGAAGAAAAGAAAAAAAAAACAGCAATAAACTCTTCAATGAGGGTTTGAGAATTGGAGCAGAAGCAGTGTTAGATCGCTACGCTCTGATACCATGTAAGAAAATAAAATAGAGAGTTTAACTGAATAATTGCTGTGTATTGAATTAAATTTGTACAATGTTTAACGTCTATTTATAAGCTAAAATCCTATGCTAAATAAGGTAATCAGATAATTACAAATCACAAAATGATATACACAAATATGAGATATATACAAATATGAGATATGCACAAGTATGTTTGGTAATATGGATCAATCTACAACAGTTATATTCTATTCAAATACTACTATCGAATAAAATCTGTGAAATAAGTTGATGGAACTGTCTCGTCAAAATAATAGAGGGACTGTAGTATTTTCCGATCATATAATGTTGTTATGTCTTTATCTTGAGTGTCACTCATCAAAAATACATAAAAAAAAAATTCAAACATTTTCCACGCCTGATATTGACAAACCTTATCTGCAAATGACTTTGATGTGTGATCCTAATATCCAAACGCGAAACCTTTGCAGTAGATATAGCAAATGTTTTTCTTTTTATTAGTATTGGTCACGTAGACCAAACGAAGGGATCGTGTCTTTCCTTTTAAAAAACACCGAATTCTGAATCACAACCACAGACTTTCGTAACCAACAAGAATTTATTAAAACTGCCCCCTGGTAGCCAAGTTGGTGTGATGAGTGAGCAGTTCAAATTCTCCTACTGACATTTCTTTAGTTGAACCCGTCGCACAAGATTTGTCTAGTGTGATTTACTTCTCTTGTGAGGATTTGCGAGCTATTTCATAAGAGTGTTCTGTGAGGGTTTGCGGGCTATTCTATATGAACGGGGTTTACCCAGTGAGGTTTATCCAGTGTGCACCCTTGGTATGAGCGGGTTTACCTAGTGAGGTTTATCCAGTGCGCACTCTTAGGTAGCGACTGCGAGTTCCCTTGTCACCAAAATAATTTATTAAAACTAGATGAATAAAGCTGAAAAAAAAGTTTCACGTGGATATCTACGTAATGAAATTTTAAATGAACAGAAATCAAATGTGCAATTAATGAGAATCCAATCCCATTTGAATCAACTAATGACATGTACAACTGTAATTAATGATAATTAAATCTCAGCATTTGAGTAATTAGCTAATTACATGTACTATGGCTGACAGCAAATTCTTTCTTAGGGCATGCACAGAAGCCCCTACCCCAGACCATGGCCTTTTCTGCCACATCAGTTCCACATCAGCTTATGGCCAACCTTATACTATTCACACAGACATCATAAAAAAAATACCCACATCAGCATTGACTTTTTCTGCCACATAACTAATTCTCTCTCCTTCACCATATTCCAAACTATTATCAAATTTCTTTTATATTAATAATACAACTTATACATTAAATATTAAAAAATATTTAATCGAAAATTTTTCATTACATTAAAATTAAAATTTACTAATACACTTAAAACATGAAAATAAATACGATAATACTTAAAAAAAAACATGCGTAATTAAAATTAAAATTTAATAAATGTTCATTACACTAAAATTAAAATTGTGTTATATATTTATTTAAAACATTCGGATAAATAGGATAAATCAAACATAAAATTTTTAATAACGTGAATAATTTTAATAATTTCGCTATGTGAATAGTGAAGGCCAGGTCTTTGTTTCAAGGCCTGGCCTTTACTATTTACACAACTATTATTAAATTTTTTTATATTAATAATACAATTTATAATTTTAATTATCATTTATTAAATAGTTAAAAACAATTAATGAATTTTTTTATTACATCTCCATTAAAATTTACTAATACACTTAAAACGTGAAAATAAATACGATAAATTAAATATGAAATACTTAAAAAAATGTGTGTAATTAAAATTAAAATTTAATAAATGTTCATTACACTAAAATTAAAATTAAATAATACACTTAAAACATTCAGATAAATACGATAAATTAAACATAAAATTTTTAATAACTTGAGTAATTTTAATAATTTCGCTATGTGAATAATGAAAGCCAGGCCTTTATTTCAAGACCTGACCTTTACTATTTACACAACTATTATTAAATTTTTTTATATTAATAATACAATTTATAATTTTAATGATCATATACTACATAGTTAAAAACAATTGATGAATTTTTTTATTACATTAAAATTAAAATTACTAATACACTTCAAATATGAAAATAAATACGATAAATTAAATATGAAATACTTAAAACAATTAATAGAAAATAAATTTTCATTACACTAAAATTAAAAGTTAATAATATACTTAAAATATTAGGATAAATACGATAAATTAAACATAGAATTTTTAATAACGTAAGTAATTTTAATAATTTGAATATGTGAATAGTAAATGTTAGGCCTTCGTTCAAAGGCTTGGTTTTCACTATTTACAAAACTATTATTAAATTTTTTTATATTAATAATACAATTTATAATTTTAATTATCATACACAAAATACTAATAAACAATTAATGGAATTTTTTTATTACATTAAGAAAAATTAATAATACACTTAGAACATGAAATAAATACTCCAAATTAAATATGAAATACTTAAACAATTAATAGAAAATATATTTACATTATACTAAAATTAAATTAAAAAATATACTCTAAATTAATAAAAATTGTAATAAACATTTAATAAATAAAAATAAATACTCTGAATTAAATATGAAATACTTATTACAATTAATGAAAAATAAAAATATCAGATTTAACTTCAAAAATAGTCAAAGTGCATATCAATTTATAAAGAAAAATATTTCCTATTAATTGGTAATTTTTATTTTTTTTTGAAAAAAAAAATAGAAATGGCTGTTGCAAATCAATGGCTGATTTGCAACATCCTTCGTACGTGGCGTGCGCCCACAGTCTGTCAACGCCCTTTATTTTTTTTTAAAAAAAAAAAGAAAAACGGCATCGTTCGGCGCCTAGACGCCGTTTTCGTGCAGCTCCATGTGAAAAAATGGCCGCCACATCGACAGTGCTCGCTGTCGGTAGTGGCGGCGATGCTTGACCACGACACAGTGAAAACGTCGCCGTTTTGCGTCTTTTTGACACAAAATGGCGCCGTTTTGTTGTTGATCTGGAGAAAAAAAAAAGGGCCAGGGCCTTCGTCCGATTTTACCGGACGAGAAAAAAAAAGGCCATGCCAAGCAAACGACCACGCCAAATCAACACACTTGCTAATCTGCGTGGCCCAGGCCACTCACGGCCAGCCCCAAAAGAGGCTGCTGTGGGTGCCCTTAATACAAACTGATTGTGAATCACGTTGATGTAAGTTACAGTTCAACACTATCATTCTTTCTTCTGCGGGGCACAAAAATCCAATAAAATGAAGATAAATGACACAATGACAATAGAAAAAGACAGCAAATTAATTGACTGTCCCATTTCTTGTGCAATCTATTATATATGTATATATGACAACAGCAGCCAGCAGGTCCAAACAAAATTGTGGCCAACACTAATGTAATTACCCTTTAGAATGAAGCATTAGATTACTAGGACTTGATTTCTCATTTCATCTTGCTTTAATTCTTCCATTTTTCTTGTTCCCAATCTTTGAAGCTTATACATAATTTCAACTCTAATTATATTTCCCCACTTCTAAGCTTAAACTAAAATTTCCATTATTAGACTTACGAAGAAAATGAACCCTAGTTACTCATTACAGAAGTTCTATTGCCAACCCCCCCCCCCTCCCCCCCCCCCCCCAACAAAAAAAGAAGGATAATTTTTTATGACGTATTTGGGGTTATATAAGAATTGGAACTGTCATATAATTGGAAGTTGCTTTTATAAGATTTGAGATGAATTTTATTTATAATTACAATTTATTTGTAAATTTTCATTAGGAGACATTAGAATTAATGAAACTATCATAAAGTTCTGACAAAATCAAAAACAAAGTTTTGAATATTTGAAGTAGCTAATAAGATGAGTTTAAAAAGTTGTGTTTTTTCTACCCTTCAGCCTTCCTATATGGTGTCTGATAGAGTCATCAATATGCATAATATTTGTAAATATTTTTCTTTTATGTTGATAATATATTACTTTAATTATTTGATTTTAAATATATTTTTGTATTAGTTACATTAATAAATTTGGTATGGAGTCAGTGTGGACGCGTGTCATCAACTTGAATCAAAGTTGTAACTTGAAAATCAATAAAAATAACATGCGGACTTATTTTATCAGAAGTGCTGATTCACCCAAAAACAAAATTAAAAATAAAATTTAGAAATATATTACAAAACTTTGTATTTGTTATTATTATTATTATTTTTATTTGGAAGTAATAGATAATCTTATGCTTATATGGAATTACTATTTTTAGTGAAACAAATTAGGGTTAAAATTTAAATTTCTGTCATATTTTTTGGAAAATTATATTTAGCAACAAAATAGCACAATTCCTATAAAAGTTCTCCCACGAATTAAACTAGTAAGTGCACCTTCAATTTAATATTGGTTTTAAAATGCCGACAGTTGTCAATGGAGAAAATTGCTTGTGCCATTCTCGTCAACAATAACACGGGCCCAAAAAAAAGACCCACATTCATAATCCTCCTTACCAAAAAAAGAAAGCCCCCGGGGGCTTGGATCAAATGACAAGTGCGGAGGACTCACTTCCTTTTAACGAGGGTTCGAATCCCATGAAGTACGGGCTACCAAATTTCTTGATTCGATGGCAGATTCGTAACAAATCTTTGGTGGCTCAAGAGGATTAGTCTCACGCCTAGTCCATGCGTGGTGTGTACTCGATGATCCATAATTGGAGTATGTGGACCTAATGGCTCATGCGATGAAAGAGTTTGGTGAGGGACTATATACCTGTGGGAAATAGTAAACATGGGGATACTTCTTGTTGAAAAAAAAGAAAGAAAAAAAAAGAAAAAGAAAAAGAAAAAAAGCCTTTAATAGGGGAGGATTGAATTGGGTGGCTAAATCAAGTCATTGAAGGGATGATTGGGATGTTTTACTTCTAAACAGGTCTCTTTTGAAGTGTCAAGTTCCTCTCTAAGAGAAGAGGAAGAATAGTGGAGGCAAGGGCCTGTCCAATAGTCACTAAAATTAATTAAGTTTACACATGATCTAAAAATTATTTAATGACAATTGCTTAGTAATTAAAACCCAATGATTAGCTTGTCTAAATAAATAACTCCTAGGATTAGCCATAATGCTTATTCTATCTTTAACATTCTAACATTATTAATGAGTATCTCTTAGGGTTTCTCTATCTCCTAACATCACGTAGATTTGAGAAAATCACTGCAAAATTTTCTGGATCCGATCTTCTAGTAGCCACAGTTTGCTCCTCTCATGTGCTTCTCTTTTGATAGAAAACTGCTTGAGTTTTTATCCCTATAACTTTCTACTTTCTGTTTCTTTCAGGCTTGGTGGTCTTTGGACAGTACAACTAGTCCGGAAAAGGAAATGGTAGGTTTGCTGCATAAAATCAATTTATCCAAGGAGGGGGAGAATGGGATGAAGCTACAGGAAGAAGATGTCAAGGTAAGTAAAGAGGAATGTCAGAGGAGTCTAATTGGTATAGTGTTTGGGGAAAAAAAAGAGTGAACTTTACTAGATTGAAGAATACATTAGAGGGCATATGGCCTACAAAAGAACCATTCAAAATGAGAGAGGTGGGAAACAACTTCTTCCAGTTTGTATTCAGCACTAATGAGGACAAATTGAAGGTGCTTCAAGGTAGGGAATGGACTTTTGATTATCAGTATATTATCCTTAAAGAGCGGTTGGAGTAACTACAGATCCATGAAGAAAACTTCCAAATCGTAAAGTTTTGGGTACAAAACTGGAATCTCCAATGTCAGTGGATGGCCAAGGAAACTAGTTTTGGACTAGGACAAATATTCCCCAAGGCATTAGATGCAATCATACCAGAAACTGAAAACAAATTTGGGAGATACATGATGGTGTTTGCTTCGGTTGACCTTAGCAAGCCACTACTGAGAGGCACACGACTAAAGTTAAATGACAAGATCTATTGGATATCATTTAAATACAAGAATTTAGCAACATTTTGTCATTTCTTTGGCATGGTAGGCCATTTGGAAAGAGTATGCAATATCAAATAGGAAGCTGCAAAAAAGAATGAAAGGAAAAAAGGGCAACATAGTGAAAGAAGGGAAATATAGTGACTGGCTCAAAGCTTTAGGGAACAAAAATAGCACAAAGGACAAAGGGAAAAGAGCTGTTTTTGACTAGAAACAACAAATAAGTAAGAAAACATCACTAGAAGTAGTAAGAGGGACTGAGGAGAAAAGCCAGAAAGCTACTGTATATGGTCATCTAAAACCTACTTTAATAGAAGTTGCTACAAGCAAAAAGGAAGTAGAGGGGAGAGATAAGAGACAGTTGGGTGAAAAACAAAAGGGGAGGGAGGTGATAATAGCAGTCCTAGAGGATAAAGACTTACTAAGACTTAGTAGAATGAAGGACAACATAAGGATTCAGGAAACATGGGGGCACAACTAAAGGAAATGGAAGTTGATAGAAGAAAGGAGGGGAAGGAGGAGAAACACGAGTTTCATCCACTTGAACTGATCAATGTCCTAGTCCAATGCAAAACCTTGGTCGCAACTGAATGAGGTAGAGTGTTCAGGCTGTAACACAGGAGATGCAGCCAGAAACATAAAGGATTGCCCCCAGCCAAGGAGATGGAGAAGGGTAGGTAGGAGAGTTGGAAAAGAAACTGGAGTCAAACTAAGGGAAACAATAGGTGCTATAGGGTCGGGATCCAAAAGGGCATGCTAGCTACAAGATGAAAAATCAAATTCGAATGAAGGCAAGGAAATTAGCTACAAAAAACTAAGATGAGAGGATTAGTCAACTAAAAAAGTAGGTCAAGTGGAGGGAACCAACCTTGAATGGTTCCAAAGTGATGAATGATGGTTTGCATGTGGAATTGTAGAAGTTTGAAAGCACCCTTTATAATTTCACAGCTGAGGGAGGTACTAAGATCCCACCACCCAAAATTAGTATTTTTGTCTGAAACTAAGAAAAAAAGAGAATTTGTAGCCACCATATGTCGTAGACTAAGATAGAGGGTAGTCGATCTTGAGGGCACCAAAGGTGGGCTGTTAGTTTGCTGGAATAAAGCCATAACTGTCAGTAAAATTATCCACTGATTTTTGCATCCAACTCGAATGTGTACTAAAGGATGATAATAGCAAGTTTTGGGCTGCTTTTTGGTATGCTAGTACTAAGCCTAAAATAAGACAAGAACAATGGAACTACTTATGAAACGCTATCTATGTCTTCCTATTGCTCGCGAAATGTGGATGGCTTTTTCAAGTCTTATATGATGGAAATGATGAATTACAAGTTTTTTCATTAAATCAAAGAGCATTCACTACCAAATAAAGTGGAAAATATTTATTTGAATATTATAGGAAATTGACTAAAATCTTTCAAGAGTTGGACAATTGAGATAAAGTGGTGATGAAAGATCTATATGATGTTGTTGTATACAAAAAGTCTATTCAAAGGGTTAGGGTGCACATCTTTTTTGTTAGATTAGATAGTGAATTTGAACAAATTTGAGGGGAGATTTTACGTAAATATCTCATTCCAAATTCGGTAAGATTCTTTGCACTAATTCAATGGGAAGCAATATGTCATGCAACATTCAAAGAAGACCGAGTTCTAAGACTGCAATGATGGTAACTAAAAGTAGATTGAAAACAATTAATAATGTCAATAAATCAACCTACAAATGCAGCCATTGTAAAAAGATTAGTCATACTAATGATCGTTACTATGAGATTGTGGGTTATCCCAAATAGTGGGATCATAGTCGTGCTTCTCTAAAAAAAAAAAAGAAGAAGACCCCTACTCCAATCATTGTTAAGGCAAATGCTAATGATAGTGGAAGTGATAAAATGTCATCATTTGTAAGAATTACAGTCACTTGTGCTAAGTTATTTAATGTTTCTGCACCTGATTTGAATACCACAAGGATAACTAATTTTGTGCTACAGGTCATATGAATTTTTATTTTAGATAGATCAAACAATTTAAACCATCATCTGAATAGTTTGTTTCCACAACCGATGGTGATATGACCATAGTTATTGGGGAAGGTTCATTAATCCTTAATAATTTGAATTTAGATTTTGTTTTAATTGTTCTATCTTTAAGTAGTAATCTCTTCTCTATTTCTCAAATAACCCTAAACCTTTCTTGTGTTGCAATTTTTTTAGCATGATATCTTAATTTTTAAAGACATCCAAATAAAGTAGATGATTGGTTCTAGTATTAGGTGAGGAAAGTTGTATTACCTAGATTTACAACAACCAAGTTTTAAGAAGTTAGATGTTCGGTGAATTGCAAGTGTACAATATCAACAAGTAATATAGTAGTAAGTAGAGTATCGTTCCCACGAGGATTGTTTTCAATTTAACCAATTACTTACCAATATGATTAATTCAACAACAAGCTAGCCAATTAAATTGTTTTCATGCAATTTAACTAAACTTAACAAAGAATGAAAATTTATAACAATAAGAAAATATTAGAAATTTACCAAATTAACAAAGATGTTAGAGATTTCGATTTCACTTAATCAATCCTAATTAACTCTCTTGACTTGTCATGCAATTAACTTAAATTCCAAATTATGATAGTGAAATTTCCCTAATGTAAATTAATAGTCGACATCGGTCTAATAACCCTATTTAGATTAAAATCAACTCACACTTGGTCTAGGTGAATTTAGATTTCTAAATGCATTAGGAACTATGGAAATTCCCGGATTCAATCTAAGTAGCCATGACTTATTTTTACTACCGAAACCACATGAACAACCTAGATTATTACGGTCTAAATTGAATTCACGGTTTAATATCACATGAGCACATGCATGTTATCTCCTCTCGGTATCAAACAAGCATCAACAATCAATTAAGTGGTGATCAATCACCTAAAAGCATTAAGAACATGATATTAAACTCATAATTGAAATATAAATTGCATGAACAAGTCTTAAGAATTAATTATTCATGATTAAGATCCATCTAATCTCTAACAAAAGAAATTAGAACATAATGAAATTTAAACTAACAACAAAAATAAAAATAGACATAATTAAAATTAAAATAAATTCCGAAAATTAAAGCAAACAATATTTAATAAATATAAAAGTTATAAAATACTTAATACTTGAAAATAAAACACAATTAGAAATTCTTAACAAAACACAAGAATTAATACTACTAAAATTGTTAAAATTAACTAAACAAAAACAAGGAAAGAAAATCAAAATAACTAAACTAAACTAAACTAAACAAAACAATAAAAGACAAAACCCATAAGTAAAGACTTGAAGACCAAGAATTTTGCATGCTTTGTTTCTACACCCGAAGCTTCCTTGGAACAAAAACAACAAATTGCTACTTCTTTGTCTTTCAAGCTTGGTGGCTGCAAAATCTAAACTCATTAACTAACCAAACAAGAAGAAAGAAATGATGAATACTTGACTGGAAAAACATAAGGAACAACAAGAATATAGCTGAAAATTCTGCAGCAAGGAAGCAAGACAAAACCGTAGCTTCAAGGAGAACAAAACAAACAATTTGCTGCTTTCTTTTCCAGTCCAGCTTGGTGGCTGTTTCTATTTGCTAAAATACTGCAAACAACAAGAACAAAACAACGAAGAAAGACTGAAGAAAACAACAAAAGGATAGCTGAAAAATGTGCTAAAAAAAAACAGAGGAAAGCTGTCAAAATTTTGCAGAAAACCCGTAAGCATGAAGCTGAAATTCTGAAAAAAGTTTTTGAAGAAAATCAAGGACTGCTTGCTGCAATTCTGCTAAAGAAGATTGAAAACATCAACTGGAATTTGTAGAAGAAAACCAAGAAAAAGAAAACAAAAATTTTCTGAAGAAAAAAAAAAACCGAGAAGGATAGCTGAAGTTCTAAAGAAAACCGATGCAAGAAGCTGAAGAAATCCTACCAAACTACTGAAAAGAAAAGAAAACAGAGAAGAAAGCTAGCTAAAACTGAATCTAAACTAAAGAACAAAGGAAAAGAAATGCTGCTCCAAAGAATGGGATGATCTCTTCCTTTCCAAACGTTGCCCATTTATAGGCAAGCCTTGGTTTGCTTTCGGTGGCTTCCACATTTTCCTTTTCTTGTTTCTTTCTTTGTACAGCCACAAACTTGTGTTGTTGTCTTCCATGTGCTTGGTTTCTTTTACAGCAAAGAAAAGAGTCCTTTGTAGCTGATTTCCATAAAAGAATTGTTGAATGGCTGCCTCTCTTCATGAAGAAAGAAATCGGATG
Organism: Gynochthodes officinalis; assembly: GCA_020080225.1. NCBI lineage: Eukaryota > Viridiplantae > Streptophyta > Magnoliopsida > Gentianales > Rubiaceae > Gynochthodes > Gynochthodes officinalis. Next base: position 34,934,742 of record CM034623.1, on the reverse strand, counting down.
TCCCAGGAAAATATGAAATGCAGCTGCATGCTCACGTTCTGCCCAGCTTTCTTTCCTTCTTTTCTTTCGGCTGTTTTTCTTTTGCTTCTTTATTTTTCTTTTGCCTTTCTTTTGCCCATGTGAGACTGCATTTTGGAGAGACTTTCTTGCTGTCTTCATGCAATTCTTTCTTCAGAAAAATAAAAAGATGGCAGCTGGGTTGTTTATGCTTTCATGTGCGGCTGTTTGGCTGCTTCCTTTTTCTTTTGCTTCTTTGTTGTCCGAAGTGTAGCAGACTTTTGTTGCTAATCTTTCCTTTTTCCTTTGGCTGAGTAAGAAGGCTTCTTATTCTTGAAACTTACTATCAATTTGTGCTGCAAAAAGTGAAGCAAACTGCTGCAATAAATCTGAACCCGTAGCTGAAGAAAATTTCAGAAAAAACTGAACATTTTTCTTCAAGTTTCTGTCCAGTTTTGGTCCTTTTGCTTCCGGAATTTGAGAAAACTTTCTTCATAAAAGTTTTTTCTCTCTTTCTTAGCTTTCCATATCATCTTGAATCATCTCATTTGGACGTTTGCATCAAGAGTTATGAACTCCGGAAGATGAGTAAGTTTTCAAAGGATAATTTGGCCAAAATATGTAAAAACAAATTAAAACACAAGCCAATTTCTAACCAAAATGAATAAGAAAACTCTATATAAAATAGAGTTATCATTAGATCCAAGATCAGCTTGAATTTGAAAGAAAAAAAATTGAAATTTGATTGCAGCATCAATGTTTGGGACATGTTTCATTTGGGTATTTGAAAAGATTATTTCCCTATTTATTTAAAAAGATTGATTGTTCAGTTTTCCGATGTGATGTATATGAACTTGCTAAAATTCATCGTAATTCATTTTCATTAAATTTGAATAAAAGTCCACTTCCTTTTATGGTTATACATTAATATGTGGAGACCATCCAAAGTTTCAACTATGGGTGGTTTGCATTGGTTTATCACTTTTATTGATGATTGTACCAAAATGATTTGGTTGTGACTAATGAAGTCTAAAATAGAAGTGAACCTCATATTTCAAAAATTTCACAAAATGGTGGAAACTCAATACAATGCACAAATTCCGGTTTTTTCACAGTGCTAATAGTGGCTAATACTGAAATGCTAATCTCCAATGATATTTGAAAGGATATGGGATTGTTCATCAGACTACATGTCCTAATACTCCACAACAAAATGGTGTTGATGAACAAAAAAAATAGACATTTATTGGAAGTGGTTTGAGCATTGTTAACTGAAACTTGCATGCTATTATCTTATTGGAGAGAAGCACTTACATCTATTGTATACTTAATTAACAGAATATCCTCAAACACTATTGATTTGAAACATCATTCTAGACTCTTATTAATGCTATTATTGCTTCACCAATTTCAAATTTACCTCCCCAATGTCTTTGAATGTATTGTGTTTGTCCATCTACATTCACGTGGATTAAACAAATAAGTCCTATGAGCCTTGAAATATGTTTTTCTTGGATATGCTCTACATTGGAAAGGGTATTGATGAGAATCAAATATTCATAAACTTAGATATGTGTTTTTCACGCTTTTGCATAAGATTTCATTGAGATATGCCATGTTTATGAGAGAAATCACATTATACTTGTGATTCTCATCTTTTGTTTGTTTTGTAGGAAAAAGGGGATAAAAATCACTCATCTTCCGAAATTCATAAATTTTGATGAAAATGTCCAAATGAGATGATTGAAGATGATATGGAAAGATGAGAAAGAGAGAAAAAACTTTCATGAACAAAGTTTTATCAAATTCCGGAAGCAAATGGACCAAAACTGGACAAAATCAGAACAAGGCATGAACCAAAGAAGAGGAAAAAAGGGAGAACAATCAGCCATCTTCCGGAGTTCATAACTCTTTATGAAGACGTCCAAATGAGATGAATCAAGATGATATGGAAAGCTGAGAAAGAGAGGAAAAACTTTAATGAATAAAGTTTTGTCAAATTCTGGACGAAAAGGGACTAAAAATGGACAAGATCAGAACAAGGCGATCATACTTTGCAATCACAGAATTTGCAAATCGCGCCCCTAATGTTTTGGAAGCTTTACATTTTCTCCCCAACGCCCCTACTTGTATAAAGACCCCATTTTCTGCAGAAAACACAGATAGAGTAGAGTAGATAAGAGTAGATAGGTTAGGGTTATTTTTTAGCTAATTTCACATTTTCCCCAACTCACAACCGTGAGTTTCATTTGGGGCTAGGGTTTGGCTCTTGAAAACTTCAATCTTTGGAGCTAAGCTTGCTTGTAAGGTGTAGGATTTGGTTGGAATCACCACTCTTTTGATTAAGGGGAGTATTTTCTTTCAATTCCTTGTGCTTTTAATGGCTATATCTCCTTGTGGTTGTTATTTGCTTGAAGCCATGAGTGGCTAAATTGTTTTGGGTGATTCTTGGTGTTTGATGTATGGGTTAAGTTTATTTTGATTCCTTGTGGGTTGTAGAGTGATGGGCTTGCATTAATTGAAGTCTTCCTACTTGTATTTAATGAATTGACATGCATTGAATTGTGGCCACATTTAGTGTGTGTTCTTGGTGTTCGTGTGTGTTTTAGAATATACATGAACTTAGACCAAAAGTAGAAAGAACTACCTATCATTCTCTAGATTTAGGTGTTTGAGACAAGAAACAACTACCATATGAGCTTAATTGTGCACTAAAATTGTGTGAAAGCCATAGGTTTTAGTGTGCACAAGGTAGAAGTGAGACCGAAAGAAGATCTTCTATTCTTTAATTCTATTGAGACCGAAAGGAGATGTGGAGTGAAAAATAGGTGGTTTTCTTGGATTAAACACTTGAACTAGGGAGTGTGAAGTGGTTGACTAAAACATCTAGGGCTAGAATTGTGCATTAGAGTTGTGTGGAAGCCATAGACGCTAATGTGCTCTAGGTGGGGATGAGACCGAAAGGAGATTCCTCATTCTATAATTCCAATGAGACCGAAAGGAGATTCGGAGCGAACGGATGTAGCCACTTAGTTAAGATGCCCTACACTCGGTTGCCCTTAGGAGTCAAAGTAGTCGACCCTTGCATTGAACCCAAGGATTGGTGGGATTGTCGAAGCCCCCAAAATTAATTACTGATCTCACAATTAACTGCAGTAAAAGGTGGACCGGGTCGAATCCCTTAGGGAACTTTTTTTTTTCGAAGTTCTTAGCAATAAACAAAAGAGGGGTTTTGGATTCAGAAAACTACTTATAAAATTTAAAATATAAAGCCCGCTAAAAATTTCTTCTTTTTTTCCTTTCTCAACAAAATAAACAAATGTGAATAACAATCTTACCAAGAATCCAATCCAAGGAATACGATTTCTATCAATGCTTCTCGATCACAGGTTACTAAGCAACATCCTTATCAGTTCAATTATTTCACCAAAAATCTACCGGATTAGCCTAAGTAGATTATATGTTTTCCGAATTTATCTGTTTGAACCCAGCATCCAAACAAACCTAACTCTCAACCAACTGGGCACGATAGCGTTCCATATCGAATTGAAAGCAGCATTAAGTTGGAGAAAACGATTAAATCAAATCCAAACAACTGAGATAGCTACAATTCTCTAGATTTAGTTCATTAATTCTTCCCTAAGCCAAAGTCACACGATCACTCACACTTTTCACATGCATCTTGTTGTAGGTGCTCTCAATTCCAATTATTCTAAACTATTCCGGATTTAGAACAAGATGGATAGCAGTTGAGAGATTTAAAACCAATTGAGTCGTCAATTCAAATGATCCTAATCTTTCATAACAATTCAATCAAGAATTAACGAATACTTGAACACAATAAGAAATTTAAATTAAACCAAAACCTCACAAGAATACATTGACTTCAATCTCTCCCTGGATTAGAAATAATTGTTTAGCCACTCATAGTGGTGTTGAACATCCTTCAATTGAAAAGAAAAGAAGAAAAGAACGTATGTCTTTGGAGGAGTGGTCGGCGGTTGCTTTTTCTTCTCCCTTTCCTTGGATGATCGATCACCCTCTTCTAGGTTTTTCTTTTCCTTTATACTACTTAAGATAAAATTGACTTCCTAAAATGTAGGAATTCCCATAGGAGTAGGATTCCTAATCCTAATCTATTTCCTAAAAAGATAACAATATTAAATAATGTCCTGGTACTAATTTGAGACTGAAAAAGGAAATTGAGAATACTAATTGCCAATTAGGAAATAGGTCTTGACTCCTTCTAAAAATTATCTTCAGTGCCTTTGATGTAAGACGAGACCTCGCCTTAGTTGAAATCCATTGCTGTGTTCTGCTTCCCAGTGCACAAATGATAAGGCTAGATCACGTCCTAATGAGATGGCATTGCTGATTTCTCCTTCCATTCAATTCCTTCCAACTTTTATGTGCTCCAATCCATTTGTAAACAAAATTTCACCAATTACTGCTTGTAACTCCTAACATCACAATTTTATCAAATAAACACCAATTAGTCCAATTTTGGCCAAAGATAAAGTGATAATTAACATAAAAAATAGGCACAATTATCACTTTATCACACCCCCACACCAAGATTCTGCTTGCCCTCAAGCAGTTAAAAGATAGACTTTAAACAAAACAGTCACCCACACCAATTTTCAAAACATTTAACAAAACATCAAATGGTATGCACAACTACGTCAAATCAAACACCCTCAAAATAACAAGCATGTCGCAGCACCCTTGCACCTGAACAAGTTATACTCCCCAACAATCTTTCCAGAATCAAAGAATAGACATAATTCAATCATTGTCTCACGGTACCACTCAAAGCACTCAAAGTGTATAGGGACATTTATAAGCACTCAAAACAACACAATAGCTTGACATCACCATAGGCTTGCAAATATACCACATCTCCACCATCAAGTATGAATTCAATACACTAATCCAAGGGTCTTTTCAGGGTTGTAATGGGGCTAGGGTCAAGGTGTGATAAACGGAATTTTAGGTTTACAAACATTAAAGAGAATGTAATGACCAGTGGCAAAACTTGAAACTTCACCCACTTTTGATGCAACTTTCACCTGTTAAATACGCCCAAAACTTCCTAACATAATTACAATACAACTCGCTCAGTAATCAAATTCCACCTCTTCTTTTTTTCTTTTTCTCTTTTGTTTTTTTTTCTCTTTCTTTTTTTTTCTTGAGGTGTTTTTTTCTTTTTTCTGTTTTTTTTTTTTGAACGAAGAAATTATTCTTCAGCAACAACGCTACAAAATACAAGGTATATCGAAACAATAACCATGCAACCCACAAACGTGCAACAAGGAAGACATATATTGCTCAACTTGATGCCACTAATCACCACACCCCTTCAATGTTTAGGGTCCAAGAAAGGTCAAAAATAAAAAGTTCAAGATTAATATGTAGTGGTTAAAAATCAAAGAAAAAGTCAAGGCTCGAAATAGTTCACTAAGGGTTAATTCACAATGGTTGGCCTTTTACTAGGTTAAATGAAAGGATAAAACCTAAGTGCCCTTGTCATTTTATTGCACAAATCCAAAGATGATTTTGACATGCATAACAAAGCAAGTTCTAGCTTAATCAAACCATGTGTGTATCACTCATCAAAGAAATTCGAGCACAAAAGAATGGATTGCTCATTATAGGCTCAAAACTCACAATAAGCAAGTTTAGGTCGAATCATGCTATTTATCATCCAGATTAATTGTCAAGAAAATGGTCACCCACCAAGCAACAAGAGTAACTGCTAATGCTTGAATTTTTAGGGAATTCAATTCAACTTCATAATGCGTACCACTCACAAAAACAGAAAACAACTTTTAGAAAACAACTTTTAGAAAACAAGTTTTAGAAAACAAGTAGAAAGTGAACAAAGAAAAAAAATTTTCCAATGTTTTATGCAACAAAAACACACAAAATACACTAAACACACAAAATATATTCGAAACTTCCTCCCCCACACCAAAATCATACATTGTCCCCAATGTATGCACACAAAAGACAAGAAATAAATAACATAAAACACAAAAACTTCCCTGAAAAACTATGTGTTAGGAGGGAAAGGTGGGATGAATCCATTGTGTTGGAAGAATGCATCTAAATTTGCCTTCATTTGATTAACGGTGTCTGTCAGGGAGGAGAGTTGCATTCTCACTACGACGAGTTGGTCCGCGTCATTCGTGGAAGGAGACAATGGTAGTGAATGGAAAGGAATGTTATCAGGGGATGGATCTGGCTCATCATCGCTGAGTTGAGCATTGGAGCGTGCCGTCGTCTTGTTGGAGGGAGGAGGACGAGAGCTGGAAAAATGATAAACGCCTTGCACCTTGGAGATCAACCCCATATCTGTTAAACAAGCTATATCCAAAGGAACCATCTCACAAGCAATATGGAGGTTAGTATTGGAAATGTCAATTAAACCATTATGTACAGCCAATCTAGTAATCAAGGAACCAAGAATCAAAGGTCTATTCCGGGTTATCACGTCCTGAAATTGGTTAGCGAGCCACCAACCCAAGTTAACCTTTTTGCCTACTTGCAGCTGCAAGAGCTTGAAGAATTGAGATTAGAAGCTTACGAAAATTCACGCCTTTACAAGGAGAAGACCAAATTATTTCATGATAGCATGATTTTGAGGAAGCAATTTGCAATTGGTCAAAAAGTTTTACTCTATAATTCTCGTCTAAAGCTCATGCCAGGTAAGCTACGCTCTAGATGGATTGGACCATTTGTTGTTACTAATGTTTTTCAACATGGTGCAGTGGAGATAAAGAGTGTGGATACGGACAAGGTTTTTACTGTGAATGGTCATCGTTTAAAACTATTCCATGAAGGTGTTGATGCAGCCCCCAAAGAAGGCATTAAGTTGACTATGCCAATTTATTTAGAAAATTGAGAAAGCAAGAGGTCGTCGGGCATACGACGTTAAATAATTGCGCTTATTGGGAGGCAACCCAATTTTTATTTTTGTTTGATTTTTCTTGTTTTTAATTTGGATTACAATATTTTGAAAAGACAAAAAAGAAAAGAAAAGAGAGGGGAACGTTTGCTTTAATTTTACTCACACTTGGACATTTTGCATCTGTCCTACACCTACAGCCAATTGACGAACCAAAGTACTCAAGTCAGAAATCTGATTTTCTAAGTTAGAAGAAGTTACCTCATTTATCCTCTTGGTGGTTCCGTCCATCCTTGTGCCATATTGCTGAGAATTTTCTGCCATGTTCGAAATCAACTGCTTGGCTGCTGTAGGAGTTTTATTTACCAATGCCCCTCCACTAGCTGCGTATATCATACTCCTATCCATGGGCAATAATCCTTCATAAAAATACTGCACCAACAGCTGCTCAGGGATTTGATGGTGTGGACATCTAATTAGGTTAAAATGGACAGATGTTCATTTTCAGGTACACATCTTCTAATTATTTGATCCGAACAAAATTTCCACAAAAAAGGTTCATCCCAAACATAATATTTTGCCTCACTTTTGATCTTCGTTCTCCTAGACTTACTAATGGAACTAGGCAAATTACCCGTAACCAAATAATTCACTATATCAGCATACCAGGGGATTGTACCCTTTATTTGGAATAACTGCTCATCAGGGAATGACTCAGAGATGGGCAAAGAATCTGGTCCTCGAACTAACCTACTCAAATGATCCGCCACAGAATTTTCTGATCCCGACCGATTTTTAATCTCCAAATCGAACTCTTGGAGTAACAAAATCCATCTTATTAGCCTTGGTTTTGATTCCTTCTTCGCCAGAAGATACTTCAGAGCTGCATGATCAGAAAACACAACTATTTTAGAGCCTAGTAAATAAGATCTAAATTTCTCTAAAGCAAAAACAATTGCTAGAAGCTCCTTCTCTGTAGTAGTGTAATTGCTCTGAGCAGGATTCAAAGTTCGAGAAGCATAATAAATAACATGGCTTTTCTTATTCACTCGCTGGCCTAGAACTGCTCCCACAGCGAAGTTACTAGCATCACACATAATCTCAAATGGCAAGTTCCAATCCGGGGGTTGAATAATCGGAGCTGTGGTCAACAACTCCTTAAGCTTGTCAAATGCTTCCTTGCACCTTATTCCAAACTCAAATTCTACATCCTTTTGAAGCAAATTTGTTAAAGGTAGAGCTATCTTTGAGAAATCCTTGATGAATCTGCGATAAAAGCCTGCATGGCCAAGAAAAGAGCGAATTTCCCTAACACTTGTAGGGTAAGGTAAGCTCACAATTAAATCAACCTTGGCTCTATCTACTTCTATGCCTCGAGAAGAAATAACATGCCCCAAAACAATTCCTTCAGTCACCATGAAGTGACACTTTTCATAGTTTAAAACCAAACTAGTTTCAATGCATCTCATCAACACTCTATCCAAATTAACTAAACATTCATCAAAAGAATCACCATACACAGTAAAATCGTCCATAAACACTTCAATGCATTTTTCAATATAATCAGAAAAAATACTCATCATGCATTTTTGAAACGTACCTGGGGCATTACATAAACCAAAAGGCATTCTCCTAAATGCAAACGTGCCAAACGGGCATGTAAATGTGGTTTTCTCCTGATCTTCTTGAGCAATCACAATTTGATAATAACCAGAAAATCCATCAAGGAAGCAAAAAAATCCTGCCACCAATCTTTCCAACATCGATCTATGAATGGTAAAGGAAGTGATCTTTTCTCGTAGCAGTTGAGCTTCCTAAAATCGATACCCATTCGCCATCCATTTTGGACTCTTGTGGGTACTAACTCATTATGCTGATTCTTTACCACTGTGATCCCAGTCTTCTTAGGCACCATATGAATCGGACTTACCCATTCATTTATGCGAGATTGGGTAAATAATGCCTTCTTCTAAGAGTCTCAAAATTTCCTTCAGAACCACTTCTTTCATTGTAGGATTGAGCTTTCTTTGAGGTTCTCTCACTGGTCTGGCATCGTCCTCGAAATGAATTTTGTGCATACAAATTGACGGACTTATGCCTTTGATATCCGACAAAGTCCACCCAATTGCCGTTTTATGCCTCTTCAAAACTTGAATCAACCTTGCTTCTTGCTCTTTAGTTAAGCCTCTTGCAATAATAACCGGCAAGGTCTCCTCATTACCTAAGTAAACATACTTAAGATGGCTTGGCAAGGGTTTTAACTCCAATTTAGGTGCCTGCAAAACAGAGGGTATTATTGACTTATAAAAACTTGAAGTCTCACTATTCAAATTAATAGATCTACTTGGCATTTCAAAATGAGAGTCTTGAACGTCCTTCTTCTTATTTTCTTCACTATTATTCTCCAAATGCTTATTTAATTCTAAATCAGCATCTTCATTTTCTTCTTCAAAGAATTCCTGCACAACTGTCTCTACTACATCAATTGAACACAGTGAGTGAGATTCAGCAGGAAATCTCATGGAATAAAAAATATTGAATTTAACTATATCTCTATCAAATTTAACTGAAATAGTGCACTCATCCAAATCTATATTCATCTTGGCTGTCATCATAAACGGTCTCCCCAACAGAAGGGTTGCTGAATCATGCACATCATCGTCGTCATCCTCAGTCTTCATTATAAAGAAATCTGCTGGAAAAATCAACTTATTAACCTGCACCAAGACGTCCTCCACAACTCCCATAGGGTGAGTTTTAGATCTATCAGCCAATTTAATAGCTACACCAGTTCCCTTCATAGGACCCAAATTCAACTTGCAATAAACAGAATAAGGCATGACATTTATTGAAACTCCTAAATCGAGCATAGCACGTTCAATTCTCCTATTGCCAATTACACATGGTATTGAAATCATACCTGGGTCACCACATTTTTCAGGCATTTTTCTCAAAATTATGGCTGATGTGTTTTCTCCCATGTTAACTATTTCATCCCCTTCAATTTCTTCCTATTGGTGCACAATTCCTTTAGAAACTTAGCGTATCTTGGAATTTGCTTAACCTCAAAAGTGGTATATTAATCTCCACCTTCTGAATGTATCCAAAATACTTTGTTCGTATTCTTCTTTCTTATTCTTCACCAACTGCTAGGAAAAGGTGCAACAATGACTTTAGTAACACTAGGTAACTGAGACTCAAACTTTTCCGTACTGCTCTCCTTGGCCCTTTCTTCTTCATCCTCATTTTCATCCTTCTTCCCAGTTTTTTCCTCGGTAAAAGATCTATCTCTCACCTCCTTTCCACTCCTTAGAATCATAGCACTTACATTCTCCTTCGGATTTACCACGGCTTGAGAAGGTAATTTTCCGGAATTTGGGACTCTAATCTGCCCACACTTGTGGCTAGCTGGCTCATTTGATTTTCCAAATTCCGAATCGCCCTCGTTTCTTGTTGGGCTCTTGAGTGTTAGTGGCGAGGGCCTTAACAATGTCATCTAAGGACATACCGAATTTGAAGGTGTGGTTTGTCTTTGGTGGTGGAGGTGCTCTAAATTGAACTTGAGGTTGATATCTTTGCTGGCCTCCTTGATTCCGTAGCTGAAATTTGGGTGGTCCTTCCAACCGGGATTATCTTGGTTGGAGAAAGGATCATATCTTCTTTGAGGTTGATTGGGATATCCACCTCTGCATTTGCTTTGAATTGGCTCATCTTGAAGTCTTTGGGCACCATACGTATGATGCCCAAGCACCGAACAAATTCCACACACTTGGACATTTTGCATCATCCTACACCTATAGCCAATTGTGAACCAAAGTACTCAAGTCGAAATCTGATTTTCTAAGTTAGAAGAAGTTACCTCATTTATCCTCTTGGTGGTTCCGTCCATCCTTGTGCCAAATTGTCGAGAATTTTACGCCATGTTCGAAATCAACCGCTTGCTGCTGTAGGAGTTTTATTTACCAATGCCCTCCACTATTGCGTCTATCATACTCCTATCCATGGGCAATAATCCTTCATAAAAATCTGCACCAATTTGCTCAGGGATTTGATGGTGTGGACATCTAGCGCATAAATGCTTGTATCGCTCCCAATACTCATGCAGGATCTCTCCATTGAATTGCCTAATGCCACATATCTCTTTCCTTATATTGGCAGCTCTCGAAGCTGGAAAAAATTTCTCCAAAAACAACCTCTTCACCTCATCCCATGTGCCAATTGATCCTTCAGGAAGATCATAGAGCCAATCTTTTGCTTTATCTCCTAGAGAAAAAGGAAAGGCTCTTAACTTAACTTGTTCCTCACTTACATTCTGTGGTTTTAGAGTGGAGCAAACCACATGGAACTCTTTAAGGTGTTTGTGAGGGTCCTCACCTGCAAGACCACGAAAAGTAGGAAGTAAATGTATTAGTCCAGACTTGAGTTCAAAAGCTACCTCTAAATTCGGATAATTGATGCATAATGGTTGCTGATTAAGGTCAGGAAGCGACTAGCTCTTTCAAAGTTCTGTCTCTGGCAGCCATTGGAAACTCCTCGTCACTTGTCTCGGTAAAAGGTGAAGTATCCCTAATAAGTAAATCAGTATCCAAGTCCTCAGTTTCAATGGTGAGTGATTTCCCTTCCTTCGTCTTCTTCCTTAACTTCCGTGCTTCCTTCTCAATCTCTAAGATATACTCTAACGTTTTTCTTCCTTGGGAAGCACGAGTAATCATAAAACCCAAAGCAAATATTAGTAACAAAAATTCTAAGAACTTTCACAAGTTCCCCGGCAACGGCGCCAAAATTTTGGTGGGATTGTCGAAGCCCCCAAAATTAATTACTGATCTCACAATTAACTGCAGTAAAAGGTGGACCGGGTCGAATCCCTCAGGGAACTTTTTTTTTTCGAAGTTCTTAACAATAAACAAAAGAGGGATTTTGGATTCAGAAAACTACTTATAAAATTTAAAATATAAAGCCAACTAAAAATTTCTTCTTTTTTTCCTTTCTCAACAAAATAAACAAATGTGAATAACAATCTTACCAAGAATCCAATCCAAGGAATACGATTTCTATCAATGCTTCTCGATCACAGGTTACTAAGCAACATCCTTATCAGTTCAATTATTTAACAAAAAATCTACCGGATTAGCCTAAGTAGATTATATGTTTTCCGAATTTATCTGTTTGAACCCAGCATCCAAACAAACCTAACTCTCAACCAACTGGGCACGATAGCGTTCCATATCGAATTGAAAGCAGCATTAAGTTGGAGAAAACGGTTAAATCAAATCCAAACAACTGAGATAGCTACAATTCTCTAGATTTAGTTCATTAATTCTTCCCTAAGCCAAAGTCACACGATCACTCACACTTTTCACATGCATCTTATTGTAGGCGCTCTCAATTCCAATTATTCTAAACTATTCCGGATTTAGAACAAGATGGATAGCAGTTGAGAGATTTAAAACCAATTGAGTCGTCAATTCAAATGATCCTAATCTTTCATAACAATTCAATCAAGAATTAACGAATACTTGAACACAATAGGAAATTTAAATTAAACCAAAACCTCACAAGAATACATTGACTTCAATCTCTCCCTAGATTAGAAATAATTGTTTAGCCACTCATAGTGGTGTTGAACATCCTTCAATTGAAAAGAAAAGAAGAAAAGAACGTATGTCTTTGGAGGAGTGGTCGGCGGCTGCTTTTTCTTCTCCCTTTCCTTGGATGATCGATCACCCTCTTCTAGGTTTTTCTTTTCCTTTATACTACTTAAGATAAAATTGACTTCCTAAAATGTAGGAATTCCCATAGGAGTAGGATTCCTAATCCTAATCTATTTCCTAAAAAGATAACAATATTAAATAATGTCCTGGTACTAATTTGAGACTGAAAAAGGAAATTGAGAATACTAATTTCCAATTAGGAAATAGGTCTTGACTCCTTCTAAAAATTATCTGCAGTGCCTTTGATGTAAGACGAGACCTCGCCTTAGTTGAAATCCATTGCTGTGTTCTGCTTCCCAGTGCACAAATGATAAGGTTAGATCACGTCCTAATGAGATGGCATTGCTAATTTCTCCTTCCATTCAATTCCTTCCAACTTTTATGTGTTCCAACCCATTTGTAAACAAAATTTCACCAATTACTGCTTGTAACTCCTAACATCACAATTTTATCAAATAAACACCAATTAGTCCAATTTTGGCCAAAGATAAAGTGATAATTAACATAAAAAATAGGCACAATTATCACTTTATCAAGGATCACCCTCCTTCCTCAATTGTGTGTTTCTCTCTTTGTTTCAATGGTGTTGTTTAGCTTAGCATTTAGATTTTAGTATTCTCATTTATGTGCTTACTTTTCTTTATGCTTCTTAGTTAAATATCACTCTTTATGTCACTCTTTAGCAAATAATTAATTGCACTTAAATTCTTGTTTTGTCCCCTTCCCTGTGGAGAATGATCCCTAAGCTTTACTACAATTGATTAAGTGAGGTTTAGGTGTAAATTTGTGTGAGTTTGAGCTATATTTTGACACACTTTTGCACACACCGAATTTGCTCACCAGGTATGGATGTTATTGTCCTTCTATACAGTAGATGTTTATCACATTAGATATTGTTTTTCATTAGAATTCAATTTAACATTGCTTTGAATTTAAAGTTCAGGGAGCATCACGAGGAAACTCAAACTCTTAATTTTGATATTATGGAGTATCAGCCGTTTTAGAATGATGATAGTGATCACATAGAAGTTGGAGAAGTAATTGAAATAGAAAATATAAGTCCATTAAATACAAAATCTGAATTTCCTACCAATATACCACACCAATCATTTAATGAGGACGTACCTGATGTAATATCTAAGTTACCTAAAAAATAGTTACTACTACTACTCACTCAAGGTATCCCCAAACCACAATATAAGTTTGAAATTTTAGTAAAGTTAAATATCCTATGTCTAATTATATATCCAACCATGATTTGTTAAAATCAAATCAGTCATTTGTGAATCAGTAATTTAGTGTAGCTATTCCTGTGTGTAAGAAACCTTAATTCATCTAAATTAAAAAGTCTTTATAAACAAAGAAATGCAATCCTTGCAAAAGAATAAGACTTGAGGCCTTGTCAATTGCCCATCTAGGAAGAAGTCAGTGGGATGCCGATGGATTTATATTATAAAATATACAGCTAATGACACTATTGAAAGGTACAAAACAAGGCTAGTTGCCAAAGGATACACTCAAATATGTGGACTTGACTACACAGATATGTTTGCACCCTTGGTAAAAATTAATATTATTCGTATACTATTGTCTTTGGCTACAAACTTTGGTTGGCCACTTCAATAGTTTCATGTAAAAAATGCTTTCTTACATGGAGAATTATTTGAGGAAATATACATAGAACTCCCACCAAAATGTATGGCTTTTGATAAACATCATGGAAAGGTGTGTAAATTGAAGAAGTCATTTTATGGATTAGAATAGTCTCTGAAAGCATGGTTTGGAAGATTCACTAAAGTCATGCTATCATTTGGATATCATTTGATTAATTCAAATCATACTTTATTTTAAATAAACAGGTGGGAAAAATCACAACACTTGTTATACATGTTGATAATATGATCGGTGTAAGAAATGATCCACAGGAAAGAACAGCATAACAAAAGTACTTGTCTTAAGAAATTGAAATGAAAGATTTTGTTTTTTGTTATTTTTCTTGGGATTGAAGAATATAGATTTTTAAAAGAATTTTCTTATCTAAAAAAAAAAAAAATTTGGATTTGTTGCAGTAGACAAGTATGTCTGTATATCAACCGGTTGGAGTATAACAAAATAAAATTTTCTATTCAAAATTATTTTTGAGTATAGCAATGAGTAGGGTCGTCTCGATAGAGATTGATAGATTTATCCTATAAACAAAAAAAGTAAATAAAGTGGGAGTGTTGTGAAGATAAAACTAAAATAATTCAAACTAAAAATTTTAAAATATTAAGCAATTAAATAAGAAGGAAATCAATACACAGAAAACTTCTAATCAAAAGATGAATTTTAGTCTTGGCATAATCAGTTGATCATCGACGCAAAAACTAAGCTCATACATTCATGAATAAATTGGTTATAGTTGTCAATATAAAGAACAACAACCAATCTCTCCTTAGTTTGTTGAAAACCAAGAGATGCTCATTCAATTACTTCCCTCATCAATAGGCAACCCTAAATAAAACCATAGGATTCAATTTTTCAATAGCATTAAAGCTAAAGAGACCTAATTTTGACCAACAACACAAGCGAGTTTATTTAAACTAGATTATTTATTTCCATTACATAAATTATACTCTTACTAGAAGTGAAATCATGCCATTTACCACAAATATTAAAACAATCAAACAATTACAAATTTGGCATTTTAATGGGTAATAGACTATTCATTTGAACACATAACAACGCCAATTATTTAACCAAATAAAACAATCATACAAATAAAGTGTAGAAAATAAATAAATACCCATAAACAACATAAACACAAATAAAACAAATTAGATCTCACAATTGATGTAGAATCAAGGCCCTAATTATCCTTCAACTTGAAAAGAAATTTAGTTGCTAGCCATAAATAAAAATTGTACCAGAAATTTAGAAGTAAACAATAGCGTACAAGTATTTTCCCTAGATGCTAGAAAGCTCTCCTATTTTTAGGAGTGATTGGCTGAAAGTAAATTTGCTAAAAATTAGGAATAAATTTAAACCTTAAGCCTAATATAATTTCCTAAAGCAAAAGTTTCCTATAAACATAAAACTACCTATTATTACTAAATAATAATAACACTAATAAAAATATAGCTCTCAAAATATTTCCCTAGAATTTAACTCTTATTCCCATCCTTGAGCAGTACATCAGTTTTGACGGCACGTGCCCACGTCAATATGCTGATTCTTCAACTTCTTTTCAGCTTCAAGAAATGCACCCACGTCCTATTTGAAGTGATGTACTATTTTTCTTCCACGTGGCAAAAAATTTCTGTTTAAGCACTAAAAGTTCCAACGTTCTCTTTAATGCACCTCATACAAAAATATAATCAAAATTAATCAATTAGTGCAATATTTTATCAATGTGAAGGAAATTTAATTACAAGAATTATGTACATTAATCATTCCATTAGCTAACACATTATTAGAAGAAGGTTTAAAATTGTGTGTGACATTGAATTAAGTTCTAGTTAATAAAGGTAGATATCAGAAACTAATTAGGAAACTCATGTATTTAACATACACCAGATCAAATCTTGTTTATGTAATATTGTCCGCAATTTATGCCCGACCTTGGAGAGCAACATATGAATTTAGTTACTTGCATTTTGCGGTATCTGAAGTCTGCTCCTAATAAAGGATTACTATTCACTAAGTATACAAATTATCAAAGTATAGTTGCATATACTGATGCTTATTAGGCTAGATTGATAAATGATAGGAGATTAACTTCTAGTTACTTTACATTTGTAGGTGGCATTCTTATGACTTGATAGAGTATGAAACAAAATGTTGTTGTTTGCTCAAGCACAAAAGCTAAATTCAAAGGTATTACACTTTGGTTTTGTGAAATCTTGTGGCTTCGATTATTTCTGCATGATTTGGGATACTCACTTGAGCACCCAATTCAACTGTGTTTTGACAATAAAGTTGCATTTGACATTGCCCATAATTAGTTCTACATGATCAAACCATACATGTTGAAGTAGATAGATTTTTTTTTATAAAGGAGAAGATATTAAAATTGTGGAGATACCCATGATTTGTTGAAGATAAATTGGCAATATTTTTACTAAAGTAGTTTCTAATAAAGTATTTTTAAAAATTATTAGCAAGTTAAATATATGCGACATATATGCATTAACTTGAGAGAGAGTGTTGAGATTTTATTTGATTGTAAATTATTTATTATGATATTCTCTTATTATGAATGATTAGAATATTCTCTTTGAGTTGGCATCATAATTTATGTAATTAATGTATGTATTCATTGTATATTTGATTTGATTTTATATTACCATAATGATATTAATTAATTAGTGATTAATGTCATTAAATGTATATATTTTGATTAATTTTTATTATTTATGACTCTTGTATTTAATCTATAAATAGGACTTTTATTATATAATATAAGAATGTGAATGAAAAAGATAAATTATCTTTTACTCTCTTGTTTCTTTGGAGCTTTTAGCCAGTATGATTTTAGTTTTAAACCAAAATTGGTGCCCTGATGGTTCGCATGACTAGGTCTGATCTAGTCGCACAACCATCACATATACATATTTTTTTAATATTAATTTCTTCTTTGACTAGCAGCCAAAATCTTTCTAGCCATATTGTGTGGCCATATTTGGTTTGATCGTGCGACCCTTCTACATTTACCTCTTTTTCTTAATTAACTTTGACCATATACTATAACCACTCTCTAGCAAAGACAACTTTTCAATCATCCAAAACTTTTTTTGGCAATGGGTTTCATTCAACCATATGCAATTGGACATCTTTCTTATGATTCCCTGAAAACTCTTTCTCACATCTATCTATACTATATATATATATGAATTTAATTTCGTAAATGCTTCCATTGTTGGAAATAACATTCCACGATGTTATTTTGGTCATTAAATCTAGTCATTGATCGGTTGACTAGAACCAAATCTATAGCATGGTCAACAGTTGTCCAATTATAGCTATGTTCAAAAAACCTTTTTTCCTTTTTAATTTATTCAAAGTTATACTTCTCAAATAATTCAAATATCAATCGCACATATATAATAAAAAAAGTTATGCCACTGTTAGGAAATAAACATGCTAATTACATAAAAACATAGTAGAATATAATGAAATCTATTAATTTTCAATCAGAATCATTTTGATAATCTACACATAAAATTTATTCTTTTCATGAAAAATTACAATAACTAATGTAATAATAAAAAAAAAATAAAAAAATATTATTTTATTATTTTATATTTTTAAAAAAATGTCTTAAATATTTTTAATTTTTTATTATTGTCATATAAATTATTATTATAATTTTTCACTAAAAGTACTATTATTCCCCAAATCGTAACTAGAAACCATATTTTGAAACTTAATTCATACACATCCTAACAGTACATATTATGCTGATTGTTTATTAATAATAAAACAGAAAAGAGGTCATCTAATTAATCATATTAATGGTGCTGAGAATGCCTCCACCTATCTTTTATCATTTCCAGCCAAACATTTAATAACTGATCAGATGGACAAAGAAATGTTATCTTCCTTTATCCATTAAAAGAACATCATTGCTTGCATAAAGATCAAACAAGGCAGGTGCATAACATCATCACCAGGGATAATCAGTCTCTTGATGAGGCATATTATTACACATCCATCATGGAAGCTAAAATCTTCCTCAAGAAAGTAAGACAGTTAAAGGAAAATTAACAACAGTACGTATCGTCTACTAACCGTAAGGTTGCATGACTCACAGTACAGTGCAAGGCAAGACCAATATAATTAAATAAACACCGAAGTATTCGCACTGCGTGATGATGACGATGGCCCCTTCGCTGGCAACATGTAGAGGGCTGATGCCCATATGAACACCCCTCCGAATTTCCGTGTTTTTCTAACTTTTGGGAATAATATCACGACGGAGCACATCAACTGAAATGTGTTGGAAAATAAGAATGGCTCTTTTGAGCACATGTGAATAAGAAATTGCTCATTAAGGAGATGCATGAATGAAAGCTTCTCATTTTCAAGCATAATGCAAAATGAGGCATGATGCAAGGTAGGTTATGGACCTTTCATTTGGTGAATCATGAATGATGGTTTTTAGCTTTTCATGCATCAAGTATAATAAAAGACTTTGACTTTTCATTTTAAAGATGAATGAAGATTTTGGTTTTTCATGCATTCAGCATAATGATGGCTTTTCATTTTCCAAATTTAATGGCTTGTCTTTTGAACATGATATGAACAAGGAAATCTCCTTTATAAATAGAGGACTTTCCTTGGTGGACAATAAGGATTTTTCCAAGACAATTTTCTAACTTTCCCCCACAAAATTCTCTCAACAATTTCTCCTCACCAAGTTTTCAATTCTAATAGTTTTCGGTGATAGAAGAAAGACACAAATTCAAGTTAGCTATAGTGGTCTACCTTGTGTAAGTAAGCCGTTGTTCATCGTTGTATCCTGGGAGACAGATATCCATTAAATCCTCAAGCACACACAGGAGGGGATGAATCTATTTTAAGGAAAGCGTCTAACGCCCCTCGACATGGTTTTCTTCGTTATTCACTTGTTAACGGTTAAGGTTTTATTTACTTAATTTAATTTTGTAGTCAATCTTCATTGCTATATTTTATACCTATAGTCATCTAGATTTGTTAACATAATTATATATATATATATACTATTTGTCTAACAAACTTAAAACAGATTTATATACTATTTGTCTAACAAACTTAAAACAGATTCGAATGTTGGGAAAAACAAGTAGTATGAAGCCAAAATATATCAATGGAAAAGAAAAGTCTTCCGCTTATATGCTTGAGTCTTCTAACTTGTGGCATGGTAGACTAGGTCATGTTAATTTTCATACAATGCGTAGATTAATTAACTTGGACCACATACCCTCATTTACCATTGATTCCAAATATAAATGTGAAACCTGTATAGAGGCAAAATTAACAAGATCATCATTCCAAACAATTAAAAGGAATATGGAATCACTTGATTTAATTCATAGTGATATTTGTGATTTGAAATTTGTTCAAACACGAGGAGGTAATAAATATTTTATCACCTTTGTTGATGAAAGCACAAAATATTGCTATGTGTATTTGCTTAAGAGCAAAGATGAGACTATACAGAAGTTTGCTATATACAAACAAGAAGTTGAAAACCAACTTAATAAGAAGATTAAGATGGTAAGAAGTGACCGAGGTGGTGAATATGTAGAATCTTTTAGTGAATTTTGTGCACAACATGGCATTAGTCATGAGGTTACACCACCCTACACTTCTCAATCGAATGGAGTGGCAGAACGCAAGAATTGTACATTGAAAGAAATGCTGAATGCAATGTTGATAAGTTTTGGATTGCCACAGAACATGTGGAGGGAAGCTATATTAATGGCTAACTACATTTTGAATAAGATTCCTCTGAAGAAAGAGGATAAGACACCTTCAGAATAGTGGAAAGGAAGAAAACCTTCCTACAAATACTTGAGAGTTGGGGGGGGGGGGGGGGGATGTCTTACCAAGGTATTAGCTCCAACACCAAAGATGATGAAAATAGGTCCTAGAATAGTTGATTGTATTTTCATTGGCTATGCTCAAAATAGCAGTGCTTATCAATTTCTTGTGTATGAGTCTAAAAACCCTGAGATTCATAAGAATATGATAATAGAATCAAGGAATGCTTCATTCTTTGAACATGTATTTCCTTGTAACTCCAAGGGAGATGGAACAAGGTCATCTAAACGAATAATTGAGATTGTTAGAAATAATGATTAGGTTCGAGATCTTTATCATTAACCAACAGAGGTAAAGGAAGAGCCTAGGAGAAGCAAAAGAGCAAGGACAAAAAAATCATTTGGACCAGATTTTCTGACTTACATGCTAGAGGCTAAACCTCAAACATATAAAGAAGATGTGAGCTCAATCGAGGGACCTTTATGGAAAGAAGCCACAAAGAGTGAGATCGATTTCATTATGCAAAATCATACTTGGGAGCTAATGGACATTTCTTCAAGAAGTAGACCACTAGGCTCTAAGTAGATCTTCAAACGAAAGATGAAGGCAAATGGAACAATTGATAAGTATAAAGCCAGACTTGTAATTAAAGGTTACAAGCAACTAGAAGGTCATGATTACTTTGATACTTATTCTCTTATGACGAGAATAACTTCTATAAGAATAATATTGGTAATTGCCGTATTACGAAATCTAGAAGTCCATCAAATGGACGTAAAGACTGCCTTTCTTTATAGAGACCTTGAGGAAGAAATATACATAGAACAACCCAAGGGTTGTATTGTTCCTGGACAAGAAAGGAAAGTATGTAAGTTGGTGAAGTCCTTGTATGGACTTAAACAAGCGCCGAAATAATGGCACGAAAAATTTGACAATGTCATGATGTCAAATGGTTTTAAAATCAATGAGTGTAACAAATGTGTCTATGTTAAGAACACAAACACTGGATATGTCATTCTTTGTCTGTATGTGGATGACATGTTAATTGTTGGTAACAATGAGCAAATAATTAAATCTACCAAAAATATGTTAGATTCTAGATTTGGCATGAGAGATATGGGACTGGCTGATGTGATTTTAGGAATTAAGGTTAATTGATCAGCTGATGGTCTCATATTGAGTCAGTCACACTATGTGGACAAAATACTTGAAAAATTCAGTAAGGATGATTCTGGTGTGTCTAGAACTCCAATTGATTTGATTCAACATCTGTCCTAGAATTGAGGAGATAATGTATCTCAAGTAGAATACGCTAGAATTATAGGCAGTTTAATGTACTTAATGAGTTGTACAAGACCTAATATTGCCTATACTGTGAGCAGCTTGAGCAGATTCACGAGTAACCTAGGAGCTAATCACTGAAAAGTGATTGTCAAAGTACTTAGGTACTTAAGACATACTCGTGAATATGGATTGCACTATACGAGTGAACCTGCAGTTTTAGAAAGATACTCGGATGCAAGCTGGATATTTGACATACAAGATTCTAAAGCTACTAGTAGGTATGTATTTACCTTAGGAGGTGCAGCAGTTTTATTGAAATCCTCTAAATAGACAGTTATAACAAGATCCACAATGGAATCTGAGTTTGTAACTCTAGATAAATGTGACGAAGAGGTCGAATGGCTACGGAACTTATTAGAGGATATTCCAGAATGGGCAAAACCTGTGCCTACCATATGTATACATTGTGATAGCCAAGCAACTATTGGGAGGGCATAAAATGTGATGTACAACGGTAAGTCAAGACACATACGTCGTCGACATAATACTGTTAGACAACTTATCTCTATTGGAATCATTACAATTGATTATGTAAGGTCAAAAGAAAATACTGTGAATTCGATGAGCAAAGGGTTGAACAGAGATAAAGTTGAACAATCATCGAGGAGAATAGGACTTAAGGCCATGAATGAATAGGTTGATTACCGTGGAAACCTAATTTAGTTTACTAGAAATTCCAAGATCTAAGTTCAATAGGACAACGAAACTGTTAAAACCTATCGAGATCACTATGGAGGTTATACTTCTAACCATTCCTATGACAGGAACAGTGATGCCTGTAAGGAATAGGTTAAGCTTATGCTTTTAATGATTCATATGCATTGGACGAATGTTAGATCCAAACGGACTAATGCGGGTTATTCTTAAGTATGAAATCACTTATGTGAGAGAGAAAAAGGGTCACTCCAAAGGAGAATTGTAAAAGTTCAATTATTTAGAAAATCTCACAAAACCAGGACAATGTCCATTGCCAAAATGGACATAACCATGAGAATTGAAATGTGTCAGGGGTTGTGTGAAGTATATCATCATTTACACAAACGCCAGAATAGTTCAAGGATATTGTGTCTACTGATTAGCCAGTAAAGTAAATGTAATTTCACAAGGGAGGTTTAAGGACTAAAATCTACTTATCGTATGCAGGTATTAACCGTAAAACTCTATCACCATATCGAGTCTTTGTTTTGTTTCAATTTTCATTCATGTGGGGGATTGTTGGAAAATAAAAATGGCCTTTTTGAGTATATGTGAATGAGAAATTGCTCATTAAGGAGATGCATTAATGAAGGTTTCTCATTTTCAAGCATAATGCAAAATGAGGCATAATGCATGGTAGGTTATGGACCTTTCATTTGATGAATCATGAATGATGGCTTTTAGCTTTTCATGCATCAAGCATAACGAAAGACTTTTGGTTTTTCATTTCAAGGATGAATGAAGACTTTTGATTTTTCATGCTTTTAACATAATGATGGCTTTTCATTTTCCAAACTTAATGGCTTGTCGTGTGAACATGATATTAACAAAAAAATCTCCTTTATAAATAGAAGGCTTCCCTTGGTGGACAAGAAGGATTTTTCCAAGACAATTTTCTAACTTTTCCCCCACAAAATTCTCTCAACAATTTCTCCTCTCCAAGTTTTCAATTCTAGTAGTTTTCGGTGATGGAAAAAAGACACAAATTAAAGTTTGCTGTAGCGGTCTACCTTGTGCAAGTAAGCCATTGTTTGTGGTCTTGGACGTATCCTGGTCTTGGACGTGCTAGTATTGCCAAAAACAACCTATTCACCCCTAGATATGAATTCCATTCGTTTGGTGCGAGAATCTCCTAGTCCTAAAAAAAAAGAAAAAAGAAAGAGCTCTTAGTTAGTGTCGCGTGCAGATTCTCCCTAGAGCAATTTCCCTAGCAACAATAGTTGTGGATTCTGCTAGGTCGCGACATTTGAAGCTCAAATCCCTTGATTGTTTGTCCTTCAAAAACCTTTCTCCAGTTCAATCCTCCAGCAACCACCCGATTCTTGGACACAATTTTCTGAAATCCATGAACCTCATTAGTTGCTGCGTGGGTCTTTAGATTTGCTCTATACGAACCAAAGAACTTTGTGGGCAACTTATATTTGTTGTTTGCATAAGGATTCCAGCTGAGAACTATACTTAATTTTGAAAAATTTTCTGAATTTTAACTCGGCTGAAGTGTAAATTCTGAATGTGGTCACACTCGTGCTTCTTCAAAAATCTCCATGAATTCTTGATTTCCAACTAAAATAATTCATGGGTAGGAAGAAAAAGGCTTCCTTATCCTCTTTGAACCCTGAACAAAAGCATGCTGAAGACGATTTGGTTTCTCTTCCCAGTTGAATGCAAGACCAACAGGCCTGTGTGGTGAGCAAGCTTTAGGTAACGAATGCTGCTCCCAAATCTCTGGATGGACTAATGATTAAGGATGTTGGTGCCCCTGCTATTTTTTTTCTGATAGGGAGTCCTTGGATGATGATGAAATGGATATCGAGCAAATTAGCTCTAGAAAGGTCAACAAGATACTTGAAGAAATGTCCAAGAAAAAACCCGAGCAAGCTTCATCTAGCCTATCCATTACACTTGGAGAGGAGGACTCTTTTTCTGAACAAAGCCAATCTCCAAAGGGTTCAATCCAAACTGCAGCTGCTCCAATTAAACCCTGGTCCAGCCTCCTTAAAATAGCCGATCTCCGAATGAAGGATTCAAGTTGAAATATGATAAAAATGCTGCAAAAATTTGCAAAATAGAAGAAGAGGACCTTGCTCCCACGGATGTATGGGGGCCAACACTTATTGGCTATGTTACTGGGCAATTTCCAGGCAAACAGGCCTTACTTCAATGCTGCAATGCTTGGTCTTATCAATGCAAATTCTCTATCCACGAAAGCAGCTGGCTAATTTTTAGATTTAAGGATGAGCAGGACCTAGACAAAGTCTTGGACAATTGCCCGTATTTCATCTTCCAACGGCCCCTACTTATAAAGACCATGCCTCTATTCTTTAGATTTGATAATGATGAAATTTGTCCAGTTCCGGTTTAGGTGCGCCTGGAGGCTCTACCCTTTGCACTATGGAGTGCTCGCAGCATTGAAAAAATCCTCTCCTCTATTGGAAAACCTCTGAGAACTGATAGCTTAACTGCATCCCAAGGCCGCCCCTCTTATGCTCGTGTGGTGGTTGAAGTTAATGTAGCTAATGTGTTGATTAAGGAAATCCAAGTGTTCCTGCCTAATGGAAAACCTTATATGCAAGAAATTTATTATGAATAGGTTCTTGGATATTGTTCAAAGTGCAAAGCTATCGGTCACAGGGAGGCGGCTTGCAACTATGGTTATGGCTCGGCCAAACCTCAAGTAAAACCCCAAGTTGCCCCCCTGTTGTCTTTATGCTCTATCGACAGCCTATCTTGATTGCAGCTTGCAGTACTAGCAGCTTCAACTCGGATATTCAGGAGTTTACTCCCGCTTATTTCGACTGCTATGGCTCTCCCTGCGCCAATGCCCAGCAAACTCAGAAGCTAATCCTTAAGAAACCGCTTCTAGCTCTAACCACTCGCACCTCCAAGGAGAAACCTAATGAGACAACTGACAAAGGAAAGAGACCCACCAGCTGTCCTCCATATTCCTGTGCCTCTTACAGGGATAAAGTTGAGGGCAAATCTGACAAAGGCAAGGAAATTGCCACTTCTGACCAGCTGCTCAAGAATCTCCCTCCTGAGTCCAGCCAGAAAGTAAGAAAGCTAGCTGCCAAGAATGGAGTTCCCCACCCTACCCCTGCTCCTACATGATTATTGCCTCGTAGAACATTAGAGGACTCAATAATCCCCTAAAACATAGTGAGTTGTTGCATATGCTCAATAAACATAATGTTTCTGTTGCTGTTATCTTGGAGACCAAACTTAATTTTAACGCCCTTGATACACTTATAAAAACCAAATTCAAAAATTGGTCTTTTGCCCAAAATTTTGCTCACCACCATGGAGGAAGAATTGCTATTATGTGGCTAAAGGATCGGGTTGATTTGCAAGTCCTCTCCTCAAGTGATCAAACCATTCACTACTCTATAAAATGCAAAACCTCTTCCGCAAGGTTCCTTGTCTTTTTCATCTACGGACTCCACTTTATTGCTGCACATCGACCTTTTTGGGAAAATCTTCTCAATTTTGGAGAATCAGCAAGTCTACTTTGGATTATGATGGGGGATTTCAACAGTATTCTAAACCCAGACGATAAACTTCACTGCTCATATGTCACCGATTATGAAGTGAGAGACTTCAACAACTGCTGTGACACCCTCAACCTAAACTGTCTCCCAACCATAGGGGGCAATTATACATGGACAAATAAGAAGGTTTGGATGAAAATAGATAGAGTAATTAGTAACCATCTCTGGGTTGAATCTTTCCAGTTTTCCTGTCTATTGCTCGGATTTTTGCCCTACCTTCGACCATGCTTATCTTATTATCTCCACCCTTAATGCTAATCCAATGGCTCATTCATTTTTTTATACATAGGGTTTCAGTGTGTAATATTATTACATATGGAGATAGAAAAATTTTATTTTAGTGTATAATAAAACATAATATTATAAATTTTATGAAAAAATATATGTGTTAAGCTAATTAATTTGGGATAGAGTAGATAAAATGTTTTGGGCTAAATTGTTTGGGGTACAACTTATATAAGGATTGGCTTTAATTTTTGTTTACTTAATAATTTGGCTATGTAATTTACTTATTGGACTGAAATTAACTTTTGAAATATATAATTCTTAATTTTTAATAATTGTACTAAAACACCCAAATATATATGCATTTGCCAACATTAGTTGACGTATGAATAGAGTATTTGTTTGTAGATACACTATCACCTCGAGAATTTTACGCATATATATGAATTTGACTACATTATATGAATTTACACATATAAGTTTAATCACTTTAAATATATAATTTTGTTAGTAGTAATAAGTACCTCAAGAACCAATTAGTTTACTAGTTTGACGTACAAACTGGGTTTAATAATATTATTAATTATGTTTGTTGTATTCATAGTTTATAACTAATAAGATGTTTTACTAAATTAACCATTTTTAATAGATGGAGAGAGAGGGAGAAAATGTAAAATATTTTCACTATTTTAATTAAATTTGGCTCAAACCACAGGTGCCAAAGTCTCGTCAAGAACAATATTGCTCTGCCATTTGACTACCAAGAAATGGCTCAAAATTGTATTTTAGTGTATAATATTATTAACTATGGAGATATAAAATATTTGCTTTGGTATATAACAAAATTGAATATTATAAATTTGGATAAATTACATCTACTACCCCTGTAGTTTGTGTAAATTACCAGTCGAGCCTGAGATTTGGTAAAACTACTAATACCCCCTTAAGGGGGCTAAATGTTATGAATTTAAAGGTGCTAAATGTTATGAATTTAGTAGACTAAAGGGGCTAAATGTTATGAATTTATCAAATTAAGGGGGTATTGGTAATAAATCAAATTTTGGGATTTGATTGGTAGTTTTTACAAACCTCAGGGGCAGTAGATGTAATTAACTTTATAAATTTTAAAAACAACATATGCATTGGGACATATATAGTTTCAAACTAATTATAGCCACTAATGTAATATAACAACACAAGTAGTGATTAATACATGTACATATATAGTCAAACGTATAATATATAACAAAAGTAGTAAATACTTATATAGTTATACTCCTTTTGTTCCAAAAAAGGAGTTCGGTTTTACTAACGTACAACTTTTTCTGGTTAGTTAACAAAATGCAAGTACAACTGATTTTATACAACTAATTTTCTCATTAAAGGTATTGTATGTCATACACTCTTTTATGTAATCTATCTCATTAAGAGTATTTTGGATATTTTATTGAATAATCAGTATGCACTTTTGAAATAGTGGATATGTTTTGAGACAAACACTTTTTTTTTTAGGACAAAGGGAGTATCTATATATTCATATATAGATAGGACTAAAATCTATAGTATAAGTAGTTAATACATGTATATATAGTAGTTATGTGGTTATATAGTTATAATAAAAGTAATTAGTACAAAGTATAATTACTTTATTGCATATATACACATGCTTGTAATATACATAATTTTTTCAATATAACATGAAGATATAAATATTATATTTTTTGAGAAAATATTTGTAAAAAAAGTCACTTTAGCCATTTAATAACTAATTAGGATCTTAAAATTTAAAGATTAAAAATACTCAAATCAAAATTTGCATAAATGAACATAGTATTTGTAAATTAAAAAATTGATTACTAGTCAAAAAAAGGTAAAGATTTTTTAATAATTAATAATAAAATGTGGTATGTGTAAATGCTTAAAAAAACAAAATGGGGGAAACAAAATTTAGTTAAGAGGAAAAAGCGGGATGCTAAAAAACAGTAGCTCAAATTTTACAACATTCTCTGCTCAGACTTTACACTTAAACAAAAATTCTTTTTTGTTCCTTCGAAAGTCAGTCTCCCGAACCCAGCATTCCTCCTCCCTAGTACTCTCTCTGGCTAGCTTTAACACTTAATTTTGGTGTTGAATAGAAACTCTCATCTTGATAGAAACCAATATAAGCTACTGAAGATCGTTACTAAAGTGGAGACAACCGAATTTTTCTAGTAATTTGAAGGATTCAGTCGGGTCGTACAGCCGGGTCACTGTCGACTCGAAACTTGCCCCAGTGATTTCTTGATGATTTCTGTTGTTTGAACCGGCTATGAGTGGCACAGAGGCTCTTCCAATCTTCTGGAAGACGTCTTGGAGGATTTAAAACTTGGTTTATGCCAGATTTTGGAAAACCCAAAGGCTCATACCCGATTTTTGGAAGAACGGTAAAACTCTGATTTTTTTTTGCATTTCTTGATGATTTTTTGCCGTTTTAAGTTGCTGAACACACTAGAGGAACCTCCATATATCTTTGTATTCTGTGGGATGGTGATTTAAGGGTTGAATCCGATAGTTGGTTTTTTAGAATTTTGAAATTCTATTGTTCTCACTTTTCGGTATGTTCTTGAAGGCTCAATGTTTTTGAAAATCCGATAGTTTTTGAAATCCGATAGTTGGTTATTAGATTTAAGGGCTGAATTTTTTTTTTTCATTTTGGGTTTCAATGTTTGTGAAATTTTTGCTACATTTTTCAACCTTGGTGGATTCTACATTTTTGTTGTTCTATTGTGATATTGTGGACGAATGCTACTGCCGTTTCCATTAGAAGTTGGTTGAAACTCTTGTTGGGCTATTTCCAATTTATGGGTTTATTGTTGTTCTTGAATTGGATCTTTAGAATGTAAGGGTGACTGCTGTTTTTCTGGAATAGTTTCTCTGGAATTTGTTCTGCAATTTAGTTCTGTTTCTTTAGAATGTAATGTCTTCACTTTAACTACCTTGTGTAGGAATTAGGATGTAAGGGTGACTGCTATCTTCACTTTTTCTGAGATTTGTGTCTTCACTTCAACTGCCTTGTGTAGGAATTAGGATGCATAGCTTGTATAGTAAAGTTTGAGTCTGTGGATGTCATTGATGTTGATGGTTGTTTTCGACTTTCCCTCTTCTATGTTTAGAGTTTATAAATTTTCTGTTTCTTGTTGCATCCTATTACCTTTTCAATTAAGTTGCCAATGTTGTGGTTTTGTTCTAAGTTTTGTCTCAACTAGTTTTTAAAATTTTTGGATTGTTTCCTCAAAATGTGGACCAAGACTGTTTTTGTTTTTTTACTTTTTTCTAGAATTCTTTGACAGGTCCTGGCTATTTTTTTCTGGAATTTGTTTTGCCATTTTTGGCCTATTGTGACTTGAATACAGTGGTGACTGTTTTTTTGGATTTTTTTTGCAATTTTTGGACCATTCTCTCAAAATGTTATGCCGATTGTTTTTTTGAATTTTTTTTGAAGTTTTTTGACTGGTCCGGACTAGTTTCTTTGGAATTTGTGCTGCAATATTTGGCCTATTTTTTCATTGTAATGGTGACTATTTTTTTGGAAATTTTTCTACATTTTTTGGGCCATTCTCTCATAATGTTATGCCGACTGTTTTGTCCAAATCATGTAGTCACATGCAGTACGAGAGGACCCACACGCAGTTTGACTAGTAAAAGAAAAGGGCGTTCAGATGAAAAACTTGTCATAGAAGTGAATCAGAAAGTTGGAAGGTTCGTGGGATCAAATAGTTAGCAGCTGATAACTAAGGGTGGGTGCCTTCTACAGCAATCTGCTACATTCAATGGCACAACCTAGAAGAATCAGCCAGAAGAATTGAAGGAGGAGATAATCGCCAAGTGCACGGTATTATGTGCTTTGTATTTGCTAATTAAATTCATAGTAACTGACTTGGCATGGGTACTTAGTTGTATTTATGAATTGTAATGCCATTTTTGTTAATGTTTAGAAGAATTCAAATTATAGTGGGAATGAGTTAGTGAAGAAGGCATTCCGTACATAGTTTAGTGCCCAACATCGGAATAGGCAATATAGGCTGCACCTTCACTTCAAAAAATTTCCATCCAAGGAAGAGGCAATCAAGCATCCGCCGTCGAGTGTGAAGGAGGAGGAATAGGCCCTTCTTTGTGAGAGATTTGCCAGTGACACCTTCCAGGTCAAGTAGTCATTAATTCTTATTATCCTTTTTAGCTCAATCTTTTGTCATAATTAGAAAAGGTTTTGATTCATTTTACACATGGTACAATTTCCAGGGACGTAGCCAACGCAACAAGGTGAATTGGGCTGCTAATGACACTTCACCAGCTATTGGAACAGTCTTCATTGCTAGAATTGTGGATGATCTGGTTAGTACAGGTTTAGTATGTTGTGTTATTTTTCAGTATGGTTATGTGGGATATACTTAAAGCATGTACTATGATTGTGGCCACTTAGCAGACGAAGAAAGAAGGAAAAGACCCAACAGCAATTGATTTATATGAAATTGCTCATTTCTCCCGAAAAAAGGGAAAAATGGTTTCTGACAAGGCACAAAGAACATTGGTAAATAAGTTTCATGCAATGTATGCAATTTTTGTTTGTAAACGTATAGACTAATTGGCGAATAATTTTGTGTTTATTAATGTAGGACAAATTGCGGTAGGAGGAGTCTACCTCCTCAAGTTCACCAATAGATATATGTCGGAGGAAACTACAGCACATCCCTAGTCAGGTGAAAAGTCGGGTTGTTTCAGAGAGACCGGCAGTTGTCGTGGAAAGACTCCAAACGGAAGTAGAAGTGGAAAGGAGGAGAGCGAATGATGCTGTGAAGCGAAATGAAGTAATTACTGCTAAAGTTGATGCCCAAGAAGTTGAATTGAATGCGAGAAAGAAAAAGTGCACTTTTTAATAGAGGAATTGACTCGTCTAGTCAGTTAGCAATCTTCAAAAGATGTAAGTTCACATTTCATTTATGAGTGTCTTATGATGATGATATTGGTTAGATAGAGAACATGGTACCTTAAGTAATTGTTGCATGTACATTCATAGATACCACATTAATATTAGATATGCATGAGACATTTCCAATGTCTCTATGAGATATAAACAGTATGTAACATATTGGTGCTTAAATGTGTAGGTTGGTTCAGAAATTTTTTTTAGCCATTAATTGTAGTGTATTACGTCATGAAATACATTAGGTGGTTTGTTTTGTTTTTTTCGATTGCTAGCATTGTAGTATTACTATTATCGATAATTGGTGGAATTGTCGTACGTATTGAGATATAATTTTGGGATATTGCTGCTTCTGAAAGATATAATTATTTTATAAAGGCAAGCTCGGATATCACGAAAACATGATGTTTGCTTAAGGATTGTTACAAGTAGACTCATAGTTTTCATATATTTATCATCAAAGCAGGGAATATTTCTTATAGTTTCTATAAGATACGAACATTAGGTAACATATTGGTGCCTATATGTGTAGGTAAGTTTGTGATTTAGTTTTGCAATTGGTTATATTGTATTATAGCTCGAGATACATTTGGTGGTCGATTTTGTTTTCTTCGATTGCTGGAATTGTAGTATGACTTTTATTTTTAACTGGTGGAATTGTATAATGTCATGATATATATAATTATGGAATATTGTTGCTCCTATAAATATAATTGTTTTATAAAAATGAGCTTGGTTATCATGAAAATATGTTGTTCCCTTAAGGATTGTTGTATTTACGCTTTTTGTTTCATGTCATTATCATCAATACAGGGAATATTTCTACATTCTTATGAGATATGAACATTATGCAACATATTGGTTCCTTGTTAACAGGGTTTGTTTATGAAAATTATCTTTCATTGGTCGTAATGTATTATGTCATGTGAAACATTTCATAGTCACTTCATTTTTGTTTGATTGGTGGAGAATGTAGTATTGTTGTGATAATTCGTTGTTGGAATTGTATTATATATTAAGATATAATTTTGGGATATTGTTGCTTCTGAAAGATATAATTATTTTATAAAGATGAGCTCAGTTATCACGAAAACATGTTGTTTCCTAAAGAATTGTTGCAAATAGACTCATAGGTTTCATATATTTATCATCAATACAGGGAACATTTCTTATAGTTTCTATAAGATACGAACATTAGGTAACATATTGGTGCCTATACGGGTAGGTTGGTTCGTGGTTTAGTTATGCGATTGGTTATATTGTTATATCCCACGAGATACATTTGGTGGTCCGTTTTGTTTTCTTCGATTGTTGAAATTGTAGTATGACTATTATTGTTAACCGCTGGAATTGTATAATGTAATCATATATATAATTATGAGATGTTGTTGCTCCTGTGGATATATTTGTTTTCTAAAAACGAGCTTGGTTATCATGAAAATATATTGTTTCCTTAAAGATTGTTGCATTTACCCTTTTTCTTTCATGTCATTATTATCAATGTAGGGGATATTTTTACGTTCCTATGTGATATGGACATTATGCAACATATTGGTGCCTTGTTAACAGGGTTGGTTTATGAAGATTATCTTTGATTGGTTGTAATGTATTATATCATGTGAAACATTTCGTAGTCACTTCATTTTTCTATGATTGGTGTAGAATGTAGTATGATTATTATAATTTGTTGGTGAAATTGTATTTTGTAATGAGATATAATTATGGGATGTTGCTACTTCTAAACCTTTAATTGTTATCGCGACATGATGTTGTTCCTTTAATACATTCTCAAATGTGCACTCATACATTTCATTTCCTTTTTGTCAATGCATGGCACATTTCTTCATTTGTCTGAGGAATAAACATTATGTAACATCATGATGCCTAGTTAAAATGATTGGTTTAAGAGTATGATTTTCACTTTGTGATTTTTTATTATGTCACGTGATAAATTGCATGGTCATTTCTGTTAAATGTGATTGGTGGAAAATGTAATATGATGATTATCATTCATTACGATGAATTGTACTATGTCATAAGATGTATAGTTATGGGGTGTTGTTTCCGTAGCTAGTCATATTTGCAATTAGATTGAATTTATAACATTTCATGCTTTTTTCTTTTTTTATCACAGTGACGCATCCATCACCAGGTTGTGCCAAGCATCCACAGATTGTAGATATACTTTGGAATCAAATGGCTAGTTGGCTGTTGTTGTCAAGGTCTTAAAATAGCCTTTTGCTTATTTACTTTTAGAATGCTGTGGGAATTATGTATACATTACTATTTTGTGGGGTGTTAGATGTTTGGATATGTTTTATTCTCATGGTTCAACTAGGATATTTAATATTTATTTTTTTGTATGCTAGGAAAGTAAAATGTTGTCTTTTGCAATGCACAAGTTTATCTTTTGTACCTGTTTTCATATGGGTTTTGAATGTTGAATGATTAGTAACATTGCTTTCATTACATTTTTTATGTCGATTATGTTTGTATTAAAAGGATAAATAATGTCACAATCAATACGTTGATGTTATTAGTGATAAAATATTGAAATATACAATGTTATAGTTTCGGTTAAAATTGTCACTAATAACACTATTTAGTGACAAATTTTTTTCGTTACTAATTTCATTTGCGAACGAATTTTTAGTGACCAGATTTTTCAGTCACTAATGCAAAAGGACGTCAAATTTTTTCATCACAAAATTGCATTGGCCAACATGATTTTTATGACGAAAAAGTGACTTTTAGTGACGACATTTCAGTCGTCACTAAAACCCATTTTTCTGGTACCGGTAATACATACATAGGAAATGAGAGAAGGCTAAGTTTAGTGAATACGTTTTTTGGGTTGTATTCTTAAACATTTTCTTCTAAAGACTAGACAAAGAAGGTGTTTCCAAATGAGTTTTGGGAAAAAAAACGTAGCACTCAATAATTTTTTGGTTAGTTAGGAGCATGAGAAAGTAGATAGCTTCAAATTTCAATATTTGAGTATTTTTATATTTCTTTGAATTTCAAATTTTGCTATCTACACATTTCTTCAATATTGTTGAATTTGTTGTGTAAAATTTTATTAGTGGAAAGCAATAAGAATTTTTCAAAAAAAAATCTAATTAGTCTCAAATTTATTGCTTCTTGTGGTCTCAAATCAATTGGCAGCAATTTAAAAACCAATTGACGAACTAAATTTGCCTAATTTTTATAGTTGTGGGTGAAATAATATAAAACGAAATCTCTTGAAAGTAAAAGGAAAATAACCCATTTCTTGTGCAGTGGCACGAGCGATAATCATAAGGGTACAAAATTATATCTTTTGAAATTCTCAACTTTGGATCATTATTATATATTTGAATTTACTAAAACAAGTTACTAAACTTTTTAGAAGTGTTACAAAAATGTCACTCCATTAATTTACCACATTAAAACTTTATATTTCTATCAATTTTAAGGACATTTAAATCTTTACAAACAAAAATTAACTAATAATATTTTTTTTCTTTTTTTTTTCTTTTAGTTTGATGCTTACCTCTTTCTTCCATCATCATCAACCCGCCAACCTGGCTCTTTCTTTCATCTCCATCAAGCATTCAATCCACCACCTCTCTTCTTCTCTTAGTGACTTTCGCAAAAATCATCTCCCAATTCACTACAATTTTCATTTCTTTATCCAAAATAGATGAAACCACCACTGGTACTATTAATAACAATAAATTTAATAATTATCAAATTCCAAATCAAACCAAGTCACCCTCTACAGATCTCGTGAAGGGAAAAGAAGTGGAGTTGATATGAAAAAATAGTTGCAAATAGAATAGAGTTGTAGAGGTAATAATAGTGATGGTTTATGGTGAATTAGAAAGAAAATAGTCCTCTTTTTATTATAGAAGGTTACCCACAATTATAAAATCTAATTTTTAGTTCTTCTTCCACCAAACACATTGAGTAGACTGTTGAGTTGCTTAACTCGGGTGGAATTGGTGGTGAGGTCAAATTCTAAACAAAATACTGGCAGGCATAAACTTACTCTCGCTGAAATCCACTCTATTACTACATCATTGATTGTTACTGGAACAAAATTCTAGCGCTTTTCTCAGTGGGCTACCTTAAAATTTTATCTTTACAACTAAAGCCTAGAATAATCAAGAATATCTCTGTCCTAATAATGCAACTTCTCAACTAAATCGTTTTTGTGATATAGACAGGGGTGCTTTTCCTGCTACTTATAATTCTATTACATATTATTTTGTCTTTTAGGCACTATGCCTATTTCTTGATGTACTAAAAAGCAACCAACTATTAGCCGCACTTTTATGGAGGCTGAATATCGTGATATGGTTACCGCCACCAGTGAACTTTTGTGGCTTAAAACTTTATGACATGACTTTACTATTTTACATTTGCAGTCTATGCATTTGTTCTGTGATAATCATGTGGCCATATATATTTGCGTTAATCTTATTTTTTATGCACGTATTAAACATATTAAGATGAACTGTCATTTTGTTTTTGAACAGAATCAATTTCGAGATTTTAACGTACGTTACATTGCCTATATTGATCAGTTTCATGAAATCTTCACTAAAGCTTTAAGTGCTAATCAATTTTACCACATCTTATGCAAGTTTACTAAAACTTTAGGTGCTGATCAATTTTATCACATCTTATGCAAGTTTAATGTTTCGTCCCTCTACACTCCAACTTGAAAAGGGTTATTGGTCATAGTTTTGTGATATGGCAATATTCTCATCATAGTCAATTTGTGATTGTAATTAATTTTGTGATTATTTCCTTTATTTGGTTAATCGTTTTCCTTTATTATAGACACTGTTATATTATATATTTGTATGTTTGCACCGAAACAAATACACAATGAAATTCGTCTTACAAAAACGTCACTTGCAGATAGAATAAGTTAGTACTAAGTTTAACATCCACTATCTTCCACGAATGGAAATTGTGACTGCAGTTTCAACTTAATATTGGCTTTAAAATGCCGACGGTCGGTCAATGGTGAAATTATTCGTCCCATTCTTGTCAGCAGTAACGCAGGCCAAAAAAAAAAAAAAACACTTAATATGGGAGAGGAGAATTGGGTGGTTAAAATCAAGTCATTAAAGGGAAGATTGGGCTTGCATAAGAATCATATAAGCCAGGTACGTAACATCATCACCGGAGATAGTCAGTCTCTTGATGATGCATATTATTACACATCCATCATGGAAGCTAAAATCTTCCCCGAGAAAGTAAGACAGCAGAAGGAAAATTAACGAAAGTACGTAATGTGTACTAACCATAAGGTTGCACACGTACAGATCCACAGTACAGTGCAAAGCAAGACGAATATAATTAAATGAACACAGAAGTTGTATTTGCCCTGGGTGATGATGCCAATGAGCCTTTCCCATGCAAGTTCACGCTTGGTAATGACCATATTAACACCCCTCGAAATTGCGGGTTTTTTTCGACTTCTGGAATAATATCATCATAAAGCACCTCATCTGAAATGTATCCTGGTCCTTGACGTTCTGGTATTCCCAAAAACAAACTATTCACCCCTGGATATGAACTCCATTCTTTCCAACTCTTCAACAGGTTATCAACTCTGCCGTTGTACTCACAAGATTCATCTCCAAAGAACCTTACCCATATGTAATCAAAGACTCCAGTTTTGACCTCGGTGTCTAGATAAGGATCAGGGATTGAACATTGTACTGCTGCAGATAAAAGCACCTGTCTGAAGAAAAACGTTTTATGTTCTGATAATTCAGAAGCCAAAACATCCCACGGGGTGTCTGTTGCTCCGCCTTCGATATCAAAGTCTATACCATCCAAAACTGCACTCCCCACGGGACGTGTGAGGGAGAAACCTCCTAAAAAGTTGTTCCACAGATAATCAGCCAATTCCTCTGCCTCTTCTTCAGATTCTAGGCCGTAGTCTCCGTTTCCATTGTCTGCACCTCCAATGGAAAGAAACACTTTGATGCCACTGCGCTGGCAATCCCTAATGTCACGACTAAGGGACGTGCAACCGAATAAATCCTCTGGGTCACAATGGTCGGTTAAGTTCAGTGCTGGTTTCTGGCCAAGCCCGAATCTTTTCAATCCTGATATGATCACAATATCACCGGACATGAATTGGTCACATGTGTAACTCAAGCTCCCTTCTTCTTCTTTGCCTTGTTGACCCCAGTAGATGGCAGTTGAATAATGGTCCTCGCCCTTCTTGATAATGGGCAGTCCTCGTCTTCCTCCAGCTTCTGAGGTCGACGTTAATGAAGAAATTATCATCAGGAAGACTGTCGTTAAGAAGGCAGCCATGTTTTGCACTTCTCAATTCAATAGTGGATGTTTTGGTTAACGTGGTCTCCATTTTATTAATGTGGAAGTAGGGCTAAGTCTGAACTTACGTTAGTGTAGGTTCTTAGGCCATCCCTACATGCTGACTAACCTTATCTTTGAGAGTAATCATTGTTAGGGTGTCAATCATATGATATTTCAAATTATCTTGTTGTTTTTAAATATAAATATTATAAATTTTATATAATTTTTAATATAATTTATTTAATTATACGTGTCATATAATATAATTTATTTATTTTATGAATAATACGATACGAGAGATCGAACCTAACTATCGTTATTGAGTGGAATTTGAGGCGATTCCACGCTTTGGAGGATTAGTCCTACGCCTGTTCTCTGTGGGTTCCCATAGCCGCTGTTTCGGTGGAGTACATGACACTCTTGAACAGTGAGTGGGGACACCTCCAAGTGACAAAAAAAAAGATTACAAATTAACTTTTCTTTTCTTGCTTTTGTGACTTGGTTTTTTGGGTTACTAAAGACAACAATGTCAAGTCCTAAATTGTGAAAAGCAGTCTTTTTTTTGGGAAATTCCTGCACTATTACAAATTTGCTGCATTTTTATAGCTGGTAATGTTCAAACTTCTAATATTTAATTTGAATTTTCACTTCGATGGTGAAAAGCAGCACTGGTAAAGTTTACATATGAAAGCTTGGTATATGGTTCCGAAATCAAAGCTTATATCCTCTTTCAAAACAATTGCATTCAAAATTTTTTTTTTCTAAAAATGATATTTATATAACATTACAAATTGCAAATTGCAAAAGGTAAATACTCAAAAAGGCTAATTAATCAACGTGGTGTTGTGTGTTGACTTACACCACAAAGAAAAGGCAACCACAAAAGGACCAAAAAGAGTACTACAAGGGTTTACAAAACCCGAATAAATTGGAAAATACCCTAACAAGTAGGGATGTACACCTTAATATATAGGGACTAAACACTAATACTAATACTAATACTACTACTAATTAAAGTGGCTGGCTCAATTGGGCATCGCAAATGACATATGATGAAAGAAACTGAATTTGGAGTTCCTAACTTTCGTCTCATATATTTTTTGACATTTTCGCAAAACCGCATATGTTGAATAATGTGTCGAATCAAACTACTACCGCAAGCATTGAATAATCTGACAACCGAGTTACTACCACATGTCTAAAAGTGTTTGCACAAAAAAATATAGCGAAAAACACAACTCTAAAAAAAAAATGCAAGAATCGCACCATTTTCTTATCACTAATCACCACTAGTAGCTGAGAAATTTGACAGCATGGCGGACCAGGTTCAGATTTGCATTCGCCTTCAAAAAGAGTGTTTGATCCATTTAACAAGAAAAAAAGAAAGAATCCATGGAACATCATTTCTGAAGCCTATCTTTAAACATTGTATCATTACTTTTCTATAGCTGGAATTTCAATTGTTGCAAGAAAACCAAGAATTTATCCAGCATTAAGCATGACAGATAATCATCAAATCTTGAAATTTTAAGCAGATTGATATAGTAATCTTATTATCAATGTGTCAGTTCAAAACTGACTAAATGTACGATTTCTGTAGTTTATACAGTATGCTCTGTCGAACCAACCACACCTAAACCAATAATAAGTTTTATCTTAATGTGGCAATATGGCCCATCACCAATAATGGATAGCAGATTTGCGTGGGTGGGGGGCAGATTCGGAGTAGATGCGATTTGTAAAATTACACTGCCTACCTCCACCGACGGAAAATGACTTTCTTACACCGTAACTTGAAAGAATTGATGCCAATTGGTTGAGTTTCTGTGGTAGCGAGTACAAAATTATAAGGTCATGAGTTTAAATTTTTGTGTTAATATATTTTTGATTAAACCCATCACACAGGATTTGTTCAGTGCAATTTATATTTCCTGTAAGATTTACGAACTATTACATACAAGCGAGATTTACCTATTGCGCATTTTTAGTAATGATTGCGAGTTCTTTAGTAAAATAAATAAATAAATACCTTAAGACCTAATGGTTTATTACCCTTTCTAGCATAGTTTTAGTCATCCAAATGATTGGAGCTAGCTTTTTTTATCCTATAAAAAAAATTAATGAGGACAAATTAAAATAAAATACCTAAAAGAAATAATTAGAGTTCTAATAAAATTAAACTCTTAAAACGTCATACACCTTAATGAAAATTACTCGTAAACAAATGTTTAAGTTTTTACAGTTGGAAATTAAAACTTACACTTCAAGGATTCATTTATTTTTAATGTTTTATATTTAATTACAATTTAAATGATTTTGTGAGGGAAAATATGTGAAAATCAAATAACATTATAAATATCACTTCAAAGTTAAGTAATTCTTTAGTTAGGTATAATAGAAATTCATTACATTTTTATCTTCAAATTTCAATATTCCTGTCACAATTATGTACTATGCGTATTTTAAAGTAATACTCTTTAAAAAATAAATTCATAATTAAACATTTATTATTTGTCCTACTATAGCCCAACATATTTAAAATGGATTACAGCTATTGAATATAATCATCTACAGTGATGATTACGGAATTATTCTAATTGATGTAAGACACATGGTATGGTAATAATTTTGAGTTTTTATAAATGTTTAATAAAATAAGTTCATTAGATTTTTAAGGTTGTAACAAAAATAGCTTTCTAGCTAGACCATTCAGTTTTATTTTATTATAGAAATATTATGATTTTTACAATATTTCAAGATCTATTAGTAATTTCCTTTTATTATTAGATTAGATTACATATATAAAATCTTGTAATAAGTTAATTTTATGAAAACTATCAATAATATCTTTAAAACAAAGGATCTACAGAGGGCTCATCGTAATATTTTTCTAGTTTTTGAAAACTCTTGTAATAATATTTTTTTCTAAGTTTTATGAAATTATTGGGGTGGTGATCATGCGTTTCACTTTTTCGCTGTCTTCTACAATATCTTTAGGTATTAGAGCAGAATTTACTTGATTAACCGCCACCGGATTGATGATAACCATCCGATTGATGGAGTCAAAAATATTTATTAGAATCATATTGGTAATAAATTTTGTGTCAGGAGTTCTATTATATATGAATCAGTCAATTATTTGTATTTTTCCAAGACAATAATTTTTTAAATTCCAACTCTACGAGATTGATTCAAAACAAAAGTAGTAAATGTATTGTGGTGATAATATCTCTTGAGACATAGGAGGGATTACTTGCACAAAGATTTTTCTTCTTTGGAACTCAAGAGTGAATTCTTTTGAAGTGGAAGAGTTTGATATGGATATATCGTAATAATTTTATCCTATAATAAATGTTCAATATGATAATCCCATTAAAATTTTTAAATACTAATAAAAATAATTTTTTGAATGCTGAGTTTAATTTTATTTTAGAAATATTATGATTTTAAAAATATTTTTTAATCTACAAGTAATTTGAAGTTAAATTACATAAATAAACTTTTGTCATGCCTCAATTTTATAGATACTATTACTAATATTTTTAAAACAAAAGATTTTGTCAAATTACATTGCCTCTTCCATGAATACACTTATGAAATATTTTTTTAATTTTTTTGAAACGATTTGGTGATAATTGTGTGTTTTAGTTTTAAGTCCTCTTCGGCGGTGTCGCAAATTGAATTCAGTCGGTAATCATTATTAATTTTTTTTTTTGCCAAAGATCGATAATTGTATTAACTTTTGAAAGTGAACCTGTACAATCAATGTCTCAAAAATTGGACTCTTCTTAACTCTAAGTATAGCTAAGACTAACTAATCATAAAGTCACCAAAGTATCCCTCCTCCTACAAAAAACAAAACAGATCATAAATAACAAAACAGGCACTGTAGCTCCCTCCCTATCAAGTTCCACATTCTAGGAGAAAGTACCATAACAACAATTTGAATCGATTCAAGGGAGAATGCCGCTAAAGATCTCACTGCATGAAAAGATACACATACAATCAAAGATTTTTTTTTCATTTTTTTCCCGAGAATAAAGACCTATGTGATATTCTTCAAGATTTTTTACTTGATAATAGGGAGATCTGCGAGAGCTCTTACCCATATCTTACCATTTCTTCGGAATTGTCCGCTCATAGCACGATGGAAGTGTCCAATTATAGCCCGACGCGCTGCTTCAATGGCTTGATGTGGAAGACGACCAGCTCTACAACTTTTAATACCATATCGTCCGAAACTGAGTTGTGTACCGTCCGGTTTGCAACGCCTACTACATCTGCCTTTACGATATTCATTATATATATTTCATATGTTTCGGATATAGCACATCCCCACCTTTTTTTACTATATGAAATCCACACTTTGACACCTGAGATTCTGTAACAAGTAGATACTTCCGCAAGAGCATAATCGATTTTCTGGTTAAATACATTACGAGATGTTTTTTCATACTTTTCGCATTCAGTTCTAGCTATTTCTGCACCTTCTAATCAACATGAACAACATATATGGACCCCCTCCACCCCCCTTTTCATTACTACTGGAATATCCTTCACTATTTTATTAAAAATGCAATACACTGGGCCCCTCTAATTACAAGTTAGCCACTTATCTACCACATGATCCGAGCAAACTCCTATTTGCTTCATAGAACTCTAACCAAGCATTTCGCCATCGCTACTATTTCCTTCAACTCCCACCATTCTTGCTGAAAAACCCAAATATTTCGACCCTTCCATTACATCCACATAATGTAGAATGTAAATTGTGCTCGTCCCTACCAATTATTCTTACGTCGCCTAGAGCACAAATCTTGCCACCACTGCTGAAATATATCCTGTTGTCTCCCAAACTTAGTCCAATCGAGCCGAGCCAGACTCCAAACCAACTTGACACAAGAACAATTGAACATCATATGCTCCAACGTCTCTTCCTCTACGCCACACAATGGGCAAGAAAGCTCCACCTGAACTTTCCTTTAGTACAGTTTGGTATTTAGTAATAGAATATTGTGACAACATTTTCATACCAAATATTTTACTTTACTGGTAACTTTCAGATTCCAAGTAACCATCCACGTACGGTGCCTTCACTCTCTCAGAGTACTGCATTCATTATTAATTACTAATACAAAAATGTTAGGACCGACAAAAGCCTGTAAAACCTTGTGACCCATTAAACAGGCCGAGATCGGGAACGTGCACTATACTGACGTGTTTCAGGGGAGGGAGATGGCTGCCAATCTGGCAATGAAAGTGAGGCAGATCTGTTTGGGCCAGCACATATAAATGCACGCATTTCAATTATTGTATTTATTTATTTATTCATCAAATTTTTAAAAATTTTGACCCCTCTATGTTTCCTTTATTTTATTTGAATTTTCTTCAGAGAACTTATATTAAATTTGAAGTTACTATGTAATTGTATGCCAAACCAGAAAAATTTGCAGTTACGACTTTGAAACAGATAAGTTTTTAATAGATGAAAAAATTAAAGATACCGACTAAAAACTTAACCTTATGTCTAATAAAATATAATATTTTTGTTATTTTTGAATGGGTCAATAATGCTAATCTTTACTCAATATTTGAAAATATCACAACATTCAATTAGAATATTAATAAAATTTTGAGTTTTCAAACGTTGACAATTTTAGTTTTTAAAATTTTAGTTTGATAAATCTAATTCTTATAATTTCAATTTATAACAATTTAAGGTACTTTATTGAAAAAATTAAAGATTTAATGGTTGATGCATATGGGCTTATATTGATATAAAATTTTTGACAATTTTGATCCACAGTATTTAGAGAGTCACAGTTTTAATTTTTAAATAATTTAACTATACAAATATAATTTTTAGATTTTTATCTCAAAAGAATGGGAAGAATAAATTAACATATACTTGTTTTTTTTTTTTTTAAATTAGTATCGATAGGAGAAAATGAAAAAAAATGTAACAAAAAAATGTTACTTCACGTTTTTATTGACGGCTTTTTGAAAAATAAAATAAATATATGTCATTGTACTCTTTCTAATTTTTTAAGCCAATTAGGTCATTTTTCTTTTGTATTTTTAATTGAAATTATATAAATAGATTTTTCAATTTTAAATTTTTAAGAAACTAATTGTTGAACTTTTAAATATTAGGGATTAAAACTATCAAAACTTTATATAAATAGTTGTTGTTGTTATTGAATAACTTCT
Source organism: Gynochthodes officinalis (assembly GCA_020080225.1). Classification (NCBI taxonomy): domain Eukaryota; kingdom Viridiplantae; phylum Streptophyta; class Magnoliopsida; order Gentianales; family Rubiaceae; genus Gynochthodes; species Gynochthodes officinalis. The sequence continues at coordinate 34,891,317 of CM034623.1, read as the reverse complement.
GAACATTTTTTTTTTTTTGTTGTTATAGTATAAAACGTTTATCAACTATATGACTCTTATACATAATTTTTTTTATCCTAAAATATTTTATTTAAAGAGTATTTTCTGTTGTGTTATTGTAATGAGATAAATAGAGACTATGCAAATTTTTTATGGAATTTTTGAAATAAAAATAATTATCTCATCATTTTTTTTTTCAAACATTGTTAACAAAAAAACAAACAATCAAGATATATGAATAAATAATTTTTTTTAAAAAATAAAGAATTCATATAAATATCTTTTTATGTGCTATAGAATTATAGAATTTATTTTTTAAAATTTAAGTAAATAAGAATTTAAGAATATTAAAGTCATCAACTTATGGGGATGTGTTGGTTTTGTACTAAAGCCAATTAATTCGAAGATTATAATTTTTATTTATTGCCAAGTGATTAAAAATCTAAAGGGTCACACACATAAAAAATTTGTTCTTTGGTTAAAATAATTAAGTAATTATATGATAATTATTTGGGTTAATTTGTAAATTAATTAACCTAAAAGATCTCCTATATGATAAGATAAAATTCTTTCATCATAATAAAATTAAAATTAGTTTTAATTTTATTTTTAAGAATTTTATTAGATACTTTATCACTATCTGATGAGTTTGTTAGTTTTTCAAATAGACTGGAAAAACTTTTATTTAATAGGAGACAGACTCCAAGACTGAAGGATCATACAAGTTTTCATAAAAAAAAAAACTTTACTGCAAAACGAGAGAAAAGATTTCTTTTGTTTTTGTTAGAGTTCTCTTGAACTCTAAATTCTGCAAGATTGTACACTCATTGAAAGAACTAGTATATTGGTTTGGTGTCAATCAATCCCAGGAGGATCCTAGAACAAGTTCGTGTGGATACCTTAGAGGCAGGATATTTGTGTGGTTATGGTTGACAGAACTTCCTTCGACAACACAATTTTCAGTCATTAAAAGTGGTTTTTGTTTTATACGTATATTGAAATTAATCATAGTAGAAATTATTTTCTTTTAAATTCCGCTACCTATAAATTGTTTATGGTATACATGATTTCCTAACAGTGGTATCAGAGCATGAGGGTTTAATTTGCATATAAATTTATGTGAATATAAATTGTTTATGTTTACATATATGTATGTGTTATGTTGAATGTTTGAGAAAAAATTTTCTGTTGAGTGAAAATTGTTTTTCATGTCTGAAACAAGTTGAAAATTTTGCTTGAAAATTTTCTGATTTAATGCCGAAAGTCTTGTCAAAGTTTTTGTTGAATTCTTGACTGCTATTGGTGATTTATGTTCTGTCTACCTTATGGGTAAAACAACTCACAAATCTAAGAAAACTGATACAACCAATACTTGGCTCTGGCCCGCACCAATCAGACGAATTTGAACAGCCAATTTGATTGGTTTCTTAAAAGAATTTCAGCCAAGAAAAAAAAATTATTATTATTTTTTAAAAGCAATGGCAGTAAAAGGTTGTAAAGAAAAAAATATTTTTTATTTAGAAAGTAGAGGTGGTAGAAAGTTGAAGAAGATGCTAACGTCATTATCTAGTCAGCCCTAGAGTGACATCTGATGACATCATTGGAGGGGCAGTTTTCATTATAAAGTGTTTATTTATGTTAAGGCCCTTTGCTTTTCTGTTATTTATTAATTTTGGGCCAAAATTAATAAATTTTTGTCTTAACCAATAAAACTTCTCAATTAATTAAAAAATATTTCTAATACGATTGGAAATGTAATACATACAGATTTATGACTAAAATTTATTTATAATTATTTAATGTGTATATTCAATTGTCATGTCATATATGATTTAATATTTGATTAAATGATTAGATTATTTAATTGCATAGTGTATGTTTAATATAATCAAATATTTATTACATATGATATATGTAAATGATGAGACCATGTTTTAATCCCCCAATTAAATATTAAATCAATTTAAATGCCTTCCTTTATTATAGTTTAAACAGTTTTTATTAGGGTAACTTGTTGAGCTAACTCAAGGTTGTTTTACTAAAAATGTGTTTTAAACTATGAAATAAGATCTCTGAATAATGGGTATGATTTAACAAAGATTTTGATTTGTTGAGCTAACTTAGGATTAAGAATAATTGAAATGGGATCCTAGCCTGCTAAGAATTTTTAGAAAATTCTCCAATTTGGGGGATATTGATTGGATAAAATAGTGGGAGCAAAACCAAGATTTTATTAAGTCCATATATTTGTGTATTTTGGTTTTCTATATTGCATAAATTTAAATTCTTATTCTATCTTTATTTTCTTGTTGTAGAAAATGAATAACATCATGAACTTGCGTACTATTTTTCTTGACAAGAAACTTACTGGCCCAAACTATTTGGACCAGGTTCAAAACCTAAGAATTGTTCTTAGGAATGAGAAGTTGCTTTATGTCCTTTATGGTTCTGTTTCTGATGAGCCCGCTGCTTATGTTGATCAAGTAGTAAGAAATGCATATCAGAAGCATTTAAATGATTATGAAATTGCATGTTGTATCATGCTCGCTTCCATGAGTCCCGAATTGCAAAAGTAGCATGAGGAGATGAGTGCCTTTGCAATACTTCAACACTTGAAAGCATTGTATGAGAAGGACTAGAAGTGAGCGATATGATACCTTGAAAGAGCTCTTTCAAAGTAGGTTGGCAGAAGGATCTTCAGTTTCAACTCATGTACTAAAGATGATTGGTCTCATTTAGAAAATGGAGAAACTGGGATTTGTAATGTATCATGAGTTAAGTGTTGACTTGATACTACAATCCCTTCCTCCCAACTTTTCCCAATTTGCGATGAACTTCAACATGAACAAAGTTGAGACCTCTACTTTGTTTGAGTTATTGAACCTGCTTAAGGAAGCTGAGGATACCATGAAGAGAGAGAAGGGTACTGTGTTGCTGGTTGAGGGGTTCAAGAAAAGAAAGCATAAAGCTGATCTTAAGAAGACCAAGAAGAATGCTGGACCCAAGGCAACTCAGAAAGTCAAAAGGGACAAAAAGGAAAAGGGCACTTGCTTTCACTATGGACAAGATGGCTATTGGAAGAGAAATTGTAAGGCGTATCTCAAAATCGTGAAACAGAAGAAGCTTACTAAAGCTTCCACTTCAGGTTTGTTTATGATCGAAATAAACCGTTCTACTTTAAAATCAAATTCGTGGATATTAGATATCGGATCTGGCTCTCATATTTGTACAAATATGTAGGATCTTAAGATAAATAGAAAGTTGGTAAAGGGAGATGTAGACCTACGCATAGACAATGGAGCAAAAGTTGTTGCTTTAGCCGTAGGAACATATAGTCTTTCTCTACCTAGTGGATTGATTCTTGATTTAAAAGATTGTTATTTTGCACCGGTACTCACAAAGAATATTATTTCAATTTCTTATTTAGAAAATGATGGTTTTGAAATAAATACTAAGAATAAATGTTGTTCTATTTATCGTGAAAATATTTTTTATGGTGTTGGTTATCAAAATAATGGTTTGAAAACCCAATTTTCAACATAAACACAAATAAACCCAAATTTGATAATTTTAGAAATTTTTATCTATGGCATTGTAGATTAGGTCACATAAATGAGAAATGCATAACCAAATTGCATGATGATGGTTATTTGGGCTCATTTGATTATGAATCATATGAACCATGTGAATCTTGTTTACGAGGAAAATGACTAAAACACCTTTTACTAGAAAATGTGAAAAATCTACTGAATTATTAAGTCTTATACACACCGATGTATGTGGACCTATGTCAATTCAACTAGAGGAGGTTTTTTATACTTCCTAACATTTATTGATGATTATTCTAGATATGATCATGCATACTTATTGAAGTATAAATTTGAAGTCTTTGAAAAGTTCAAAGAATATAAATATGAAGTAGAAAAACAACTTGGGAAGAATATTAAAATATTTCAATCAGATCGAGGTGTAGAATACTTAAACCAAGAATTTCAAAATTATTTAAAAGAGAATGAGATTCTTTCACAATGGACTCCTTCATATACACCACAACTGAATGGTTTGTCTGAAAAGAGAAATCGAACATTGTTAGATATGGTTCGATCCATGATGAGTCATGCAACTCTTCCTAAATCATTTTGGGGATATGCCCTAAATACTGCCTCCTACCTATTAAATTACGTTCCATTTAAAGCTATTGATACTACTCCGTAGGAGATATGGTATGGGAAAAAGCCAAATCTTAAACATTTAAGAATTTTGGGATGTCCCACATTTGTTAAAAGGTAGAATCAGATAAGCTTGATCCAAAATTTGAAAAATGCAGTTTTGTGGGATATCCAAAAGAAACTTTTAGGTATCAATTTTATAATTCCATTGAACAAAAGGTGTTTGTTTCAAAACATCCTACATTTCTACAAAAATAGTTTATTCTAGAAAGGGCAAGAGAGAGCAATATAGAACTTGAAGAAGTTACAGAACCACAAATTTGCAAAGATAGGAACATGGAACAAGAGCTTGACCCTCATAATGATGTGGTAGAAATCAAAGCTCAAGATGCACAAGCTGAACGTAGGTCAAGTAGGACACGTCATGCACCCAAAAGGTATGATAATGTGTTATCATTGGTAATGATGAACCTACTACTTACAAGGAAGCCTTATCTGATAAGGACTCTGAAATGTGGTTTCAAGCCATGAAATCTGAAATGGATTCCATGTATGACAATAAGGTATAGACCTTAGTTGATCCACCTGAAGAGATAAAACCCATAGGGTGTAAGTGTGTTTTCAAAAGGAAACCTGACATGGATGGTAATGTGACTACTTCTAAAGCTAGATTGGTTGTAAAATGTTACACATAAAAAATGGTATTGACTATGATAAAACATTTTCACTAGTTGCTATACTGAAATCCATTAGAATTGTTCTTGCTATAGCTGCATACTATGATTATGAAATCTAGCAAATGAATGCTAAAAAATCTTTTCTTAATGGTCATTTGCAAGAAGAGGTGTATATGATATAACCTGAGGGCTTTGTATTCGAAGACCTTAATAAAGTATGTAAGTTACAAAAGTCTATTTATGGACTTAAGCAAGCTTCAAAGAGTTAGAATATTCGTTTTGATGATACAACCAAAAAGTTTAATCTTATCAAAAATGATGATGAACCTTGTGTATACAAAAGGATTAGTGGGAATGCTGTAGTTTTCCGGATATTATATGTGGATGACATATTATTGATGGGAAACGACATACCTTCTCTACAGTCAGTTAAGGTATGGTTTTCTAAAAACTTCTCAATGAAAGATTTGGGTGAAGCAACTTATATTTTGGGAATAAAGATCTATCGTGATAGATCCAATAAGTTGCTTGGTCTTTCACAATCAACATCCATAGATAAAATGCAAAAGAAGTTTAGCATGGATCAATCTAAAAGAGGTTTTGTTCCCATGTCTCATGGGATTTACCTTTCTAAAGATATGTGTCTAAAAACTGATGTTGAAAAACATATCATGCAAAATGTTTCATATGCTTCTACTGTAGGATCAATTATGTATGCCATGTTATATACAAGACCAGATGTTTCTTATGCTCTAAGTGTAACGAGCAAATATCAGGCTAATCTCAGTGATGGTTACTGGAAAGCTGTCAAGAATATCCTTAAGTACTTAAAAAGAACTAGGGATTTATTTTTGATATATGGAGGGGCAGAACTTAAACTACGTGGGTTCGCTAATGTTAGCTTTCAATCTGATAAAGATGATACCAAGTCTCATTCTGGGTACATTTTTACCCTCAATGGTGATGCTGTAAGTTGAAAAGGTTCTAAACAAAAAACTACTATAAACTCTACAACAGAGGCCGAATATATTGCTGCTAAAAAGGTTGATTGGATCAAAAATTTCATTTTTGAACTTGAAGTGGTTCCTTCAATAGCCGACCCAATACCTTTGTATTGTGATAATAATGGGGCTATTGCTCAAGCCAAGGAACCTAGCTCTCATCAACAGTCCAAACATGTACTAAGGCGTTATCATTTGATTAGAAAAATCATTGGTAAAAATGAAGTAAAAATAGAAAAGATTCCTACAGAGGAAAACATAGCAGATCCATTGACCAAACCTTTATCTCAAAGGAAATATGATTGTCATGTATCTTCTTCATTCAGTTTAAACTTTAAAGTACATGAATGATTGGCTTTAGTAAAAGATTTGTTATGTAATTTAAAACCATCATATTTGGTTGTGTTTGGACATTTTATGCAATAAAGATATATGGCATTTTATCATTTTGGATTATATATATTTATTTATTGATGATAAAGTCCTTAGAATGATACTTATTATTCTCAAATATCCCTAATCATAGCTTAACAAAATTAAGGACATTTTTAATACTGATAGATTAGTATATATGTTGATATATGAATGAATTGTTTGAGAATAATTCATTGGATTGATCCACTTAGAGATTCCTATGAGGTTAACTATTTGAGTGCCAATGGTATAATCTCTACGTGATAGTAGTATAAGTGATTCTCAGACTTGAGATCATAAAAGTACCTATAGTGTGAATTATTATACTTTAACCCTATAAGTCTGTAACTATAGCTAGTTGTGTGTGCCATAGAAGCTAGCTATAACATGAAATATTGATAGATGATTTATGATCAATAAAGGATTCACCATTTCTAATAGTAAGAAGAGTATATTCCACTAATGGCCACATGTTGAAATATCAACTCAAAAAGTTTGCAAACAAGTAAATAAATTTGGAGGAGTTATAAATTTATTTTAAAGAAGTTGAATTTTAGGAATAAGAAATTATAATTAGTACATTAAGAGTTGGCATTTATACCTTGCTCTTGTACTAATTAAGGATATAGTATGGTGAAAGGTATTAATTACACGAATTCGAATTCATGGAAATGTGAAGTCAACCACTTGACTTTTCTTAACTCTTGGGTGGTCATGATGCCTGGCTAGAGGCCAATCTTGATCTATAAATATAAGCTAATTAATTATTGAATTAATGATAAATTAAAGTTGTTTAATTTATTTGATCTTAAAATACTTTTGACTAAATTGACTTTAGTCCAAGTGGGAGTTTGTTGGTTTTGTACTAAAGCCAATCAATTCTAAAATTATAATTTTTATTTGTTGCCAAGTGATTAAGAACCTAAAAAGTCACATACATAAAGAATTTGTTCTTAGGTTAAAATGATTAAATAATTATATGATAATTATTTGGGTTAATCTGTAAATTAATTAACCTAAAAGATCTCCTATATGATAAGATAAAATTCTTTTATCTTAATAAAATTAAAATTAGTTTTAATTTTATTTTTAAGAATTTTATCAGATACTCTATCAAGATAGAGTATCTGATGAGTCTGTTAGTTTTTCAAACAGACTGGGAAAACTTTTATTTAATAAGAGACAGACACCAAGACCGAAGGATCATACAAGTCTTCATAGAAGAAAAAGTTTACTACAAACGAGAGAAAAAGATTTCTTTTGTTTTTGTTAGAGTTCTCTTGAATTCTAAATTCTGTAGGATTGTATGCTCATTAAAGGAACTAGCATATTGGCTTGATGTCAATCAAATCCAGAAGGATCCTAGAATAAGTTTGTGTAGATACCTTAGAGGCCGGACATCTGTGCGACTGTGGTTGACAGAACTTCCTTCGACAACACAATCTTCAGTCATCAAAAGAGGTTTTTTTTTATATATAAATATATTGAAATTAATCTTGGTGGAAATCATTTTTTTTAAATTCCGTTGCTGATGAGAATCAAATATTCATAAATTTAGATATGTGTTTTTCATGCTTTTGCATAGATTTCATTGAGATATGCCATGTTTATTAGAGAAATCACATTATATTTGTGATTCTCATCTTTTATTTGTTTTGTAGGAAAAAAGGGGTTAAAAACCAATTATCTTTGGGAGTTCATAACTTGTGATGCAAATGTCCAAATGAGATGATTCAAGATGCTACGGAAAGATGAGAAAGAGAGAAAAAACTTTCATGAATAAAGTTTTCCCAAATTCCTGAAGCAAATGGACCAAAACTGGACAAAATCAGAACAAGGCGCGAACCAAAGAGATCCAAACCCGAAGGTTTGACTGGCCATGTGTTAAGTGGTCTACATGAGACCGCGGCGTCTCCTCGTAAGGCCCAAAAATTGAATTTTGCAAATCGCGTCCCTAATGTTTTGGAAACTTCACAATTGTTCCCCAACGCCCTTACTTGTATAAATACCCCATATTCTGCAGAAACAAGAAAAGTAGAGTAGGTTAGGGTTAGTTTTTAGATTTTGCATTTTGGTCCCAACTCAAAAACGGGATTTCATTTGAGGCTAGGGTTTGGTTCTTTTTGTGGCTTGAAGATTGGAATCCTTGGAGTTGTTTTGGCTTGCTAAGTGTTGGAATTTGTTGGATTTACCAATCTTTTAATTAAGGGAAGTATTTCTTACGAATTTCTTATGCTTTCAATGGTGATATTTCCTTGTGATTGTTGTTTGCTTGAAGCCATGAGAGGCTAAACTATCTTGGGTGATTCTTGGTGTTTGATGTATGGGTTAGGTTTATTTTGATTTCTTGTTGGTTGTAGAGTGATGGGCTTGCATTAATTGAAGTTTTCCTACTTGTATTTAATGAATTGACATGCATTGAATGGTGGCCACATTTAGTGTGTGTTCTTGGTGTTTGTGTGTGTTTTAGAATATGCATGAACTTAGCCAAAAGTAGGAAGAACTACCTAGCATTCTCTAGATTTAGGTGTTTGAGACAAGAAACAACTACCATATGAGCTTAATTGTGCACTAAAATTGTGTGGAAGCCATAGGTTTTAGTGTGCACAAGGTAGAAGTGAGACCGAAAGGAGATCTTCTATTCTTTAATTCCATTGAGACCGAAAGGAGATGTGGAGTGAAAAATAGGTGGTTTCTTAGATTAAACACTTGAACTAGGGAATGTGAAGTAGTTGGCTAAAACATCTAGGGCTAGAATTGTGCATTAGAGTTGTGTGGAAGCCATAGGTGCTAATGTGCTCTAGGTGGGGATGAGACCGAAAGGAGATTCCTCATTCTATAATTTCAATGAGACCGAAAGGAGATTCCTCATTCTATAATTTCAATGAGACCGAAAGGAGATTCCTCATTCTATAATTTCAATGAGACCGAAAGGAGATTTGGAGCGAACGGATGTAGCCACTTAGTTAAGATGCCTTACACTCGGTTGCCCTTAGGAGTCAAAGTAACCGACCTTTGCATTGAACCCAAGGATCACCCTCCTTCCTCAATTGTGTGTTTATTTCCTTAATTCAATGTTGTTGTTTTAGTTAGTTAAATATCACTCTCTAAATCATTGCATTAGTTAACATAGATAGCAAATAATTAGTTGCACTTAAATTCTTGTTTTGTCCCCTTCCCTGTGGAAAATGATCCCTATGCTTTACTACAATTGATTAAGTCAGGTTTAGGTGTATATTTGTGTGAGTTTGAGCTATATTTTGACACACTTTTGCACACACCAAATCTGCTCACCAGTTGCCTATAAATTGTTTATGGTATACATGATTTCCTAACAGGATGCCCCTTTGAATAGGGGAATGCAGCTTGCTGGGAAATTGACCATTCTATTTTCTTAACTTAAATGGTGGAATATAAGAGTGTATATTTGCTTCTAGCTGGCTAGTTTTTTTTTAGCCACCGGTTTGTTTCGCAAATTTTCGCTTGCGCTCTTGTGAATCTATGCTCCGCTATTTATACCATGACACTCTTGCACTTGTTGTGACATGTCTTTGGTGTCACCACAAGTGGAAGTTTTTATAGTGTTCGGTCCTCTTTTGAATGTAAAGTTCTACTTGTTACAGAATATCTTACTTACCTTTAAAAAAAAAACTTAAAAGAAATGACGCATGGAAGGGAACAAGCTCGGAGGTACATATATAACATCATCACCAGAGATAATCTATCTCTTGGTGACCGCATTTATAATTATTAGGCATATTATTATGCATCCTTTTTTTTTTTTTCTGCCTAAATGATAGTTTTTAACTTACTTCTACTTTATGGGGAAGGGAAAATCCAACTAGATTGTATTATGGGGGAAGGGAAAATCTAACTGAATTATATTAAAGGATTGGAAACTTAACCACTTCTATAAGGAAAGGAAAAACCCAACTGGATTGTATTATAGGGGAAGGGAAACCCTTTTATTTTATGAGAGAAGGAGAAATCCAACTAGATTATATTAAGAGGTTGGAGACTTAACCATTTCTATAGGAGAAGAGAAAACCCAACTAGATGGGAAACCTAACTGAATTGTAGGTAAATAGCACCAATTTTGGATTTTTAAGCTACTTTTATGGTTTTGAATTTTGAATCAATCCCAATATTGAATCTTAATGCTCATGTTGATGGCCAAATAGGCATTATGCATCCATCGTGGAAGCTAAAATCTTCCACAAGAAAGAAAGAAAGTAAAAAGGAAATGAACAACAGTATGCAAGGTGTACCAATGACATGGTTCCATCGTTTACAGTACAGTGCTAAGCAAGAAGCACATAATAATTAAATAAACACACAGGCTATGTTTGCCCATGGTGATGGTGTTGATGACGATGATCCCTTCACATGCAAGTCCGAGTGGTTTGATAATGACCATATTAACACTCCTCCAAATTTCGGTGATTTTTTAACTTGTGGAATAATATCATCATAAAGCACCTCATCCTGGTCCTGGATGTTCTGGTATTGCCCAAAACTACTTATTCACCCCTATCTTTCCAACCCCGCAACAGATTATCAATAGTGCCCTTGTACTCGCAAGATACATCGCCAAAGAACCTTACCCCAAGTGTAATCAAATACTCCAGTTTTGATCGGGGAGTCTAATCAAGGATCAGGAAGTGAACATTGCATTGCTGCAGGAAAAAGCACCTGTCGGACTAAAATCGTCTTATGTATTGATAATTTAGATGCCAGAAAAGGGGTAGATATGTTAGAAAAGCAGGCACAGGCTGGAAGACTCTTGTTAAAAAGGCCGACACATTCTACTCTTCTCAATTCTTGGGGTGCTTGGGTAGGGGTGTTAGAAATTTAGCCCCAAAATTTTAAATTAATAAGTTTCGAACCTAATTTACTTATTAAATACTTTATACATCCCTTTCTAAAACCGTCTAGGATTCTTCACAACTACCCATGAACTTCAACAGGGGAGAATCAAACTCGTCAATGGCATTTATTGCTTTATTTGGTACATGATTGGAGTAATGGGAATAAAATTTGGTAATGATTGTGGTAAATTGGGTAATAATTAATTAACAACCCCTTCAATCACTGATTACCTTAAATTCAGTAATCATTTTTATTCGAATATTTTAATTTTACCCTCAATACTAAACTATTATTGTACATTAGTCTGTTCTCTCATCTCCTTTTAGCTTTTGTTTTTTCTCTCTCTTTCCTCTCTCTTTTCTTTCTCCCTTATCCCTCCCCATTATTACTTTTTCTTTTATCATTTTTATTATTCAACTCTCTCTCTCATTCGTCATCACTGCTTCTTTCTCCCTCATTACTTTTCTCGCTCCACTTTCTCTCTTTTCCCACTTACTTCTTTTTTTCTCCCATCCCTCTTCACTATTACTTTCTGTCCCATTATTTTTTTCATCCTACTTTCTCTCACGTCATTTTACTTGCTCATCTTTCCCTTTCTTTCCACTCACTTCTCTTTCTCTCCCATCCCTCACATCAAGTATTTTCCTTTCATCATTTTTCTCGCTCTAATTCTCTCTCATCATTTTCTCACTCTACTTTCTTATTAATTTTCTCATTCTACCTTTTTTTTCATCATTTTCTTGTATTTATATCTCTCTTTCCTCTCCCTCATATTTCTCTTACATCATTTTTCTCACTCCACTTTCTCTCTCATATCTCTCTACTGTTACATTTTCCCTCATCATTTTTCTCACTTGGTTCTGACCCTTGGGTTTAAACCTTGTTTTGAAGACTGAAAACTGAGGGTTGAACATTCTTTTGAAGATTGAAATTGAGGGTTGAACCTTGTTCTGAAACTAAAGACCAAAAACTAAGGGCTGGTTCTAAAGCTTTGAACTTTGCAGCTCTAAAGACTGAAGCGAAGACTAGAGTAGCTCTAAAGAAGGTTTGTTCTGAAGACTGAAGACTGAGGGTTGGTTCTGAAGTTTGGATCTCCAGCAGTTCTGAAGACTAAAGGAAATAGTAAAGCTGCTTTAAAGCATGTTTGTTATGAAGACTAAAGACTAAGGGCTGGTTCTGAAGCTTGGATCTCCAGTAGTTCTGAAGACTTAAGCAAATACTGAACCTACTCGAAAGCGGGTCTAAAAACTGAATGAGTAGCTTGAACTGTCACAAATTTTTCATATCCCCAAGAGTAGAAAAAAGAGGCTCAAACAAAGCTCAATAAAAAAATCTCAAAAAACAGGCTTGTAATAGCTTCAGTAATCATAAATCCAAACTGAAAAGCAAAACAAGATTATCACATGCTCCCACACTCAGTTTAACAGGATCAGATAACATTCGTTTATCTTTGAAGCCATTTAGAACATGGAATAACTTCAGTGACAAACAATTGCACTTTCTGCAATTCTTGTATTGTAGGCTAAATATTGTCCAACAACGGATGAAATCTGGAGAAGCAGAACCCAAAAAATTGATGACACAAGAATAATGCACAAGTTAAAATTAAGAAATATATACCATATCTTCCCATCATTTGAAATCTTACAAAAAATGTATTACAACTTTAGCTTTTAGCACCCTAGCACAAGATTACTAAAGTTACTACAAAACAGTGCCCATGGGAAAACACATTCTAAAATAAACCCAAAGCAGCATTCTGAAAACCAAGCAATAATGTCTGAAAACTAGACAATAATGGTTACACAAATTCATATTCCAAATTGTATACAACATAGAAGATACAACATCAAATCCAGCCACATTAAATGCTCTTATTGCAATTCTCCTACAAGATACAACATAGAAGCTCTCAAATTCATCCTACACTATTAGATTGCATCATACTACATATTTTAATAATTGAATCAGATACATAAACAAAATAGCAACCAAGAGAACCAAATTCACAGTCATTAGGGTTGATACTATGCTACTGTTATTCTAAGACTAGGGGTTCATATTTCCCCCATCTAAACTCGCTCTACTATTAGTTGCAGAAACATATGCTCCTGTACTTGTTGCTGCTATATTGATTGGTTTGGAGCTTACCTCGTCTTCCATAGTTGTTAGGATAACCCATTTCAGCCATCCATGGATGCTACAAGCATAGTAAAGCCTCCCAGGATTTTTGGCCGAATTTGAACCAACACTGAAGACTTCCTTCCACATTGCCCACATACTACATTTTCAAACCTTAAATTATCAAGAGTTCTACTACTGCTTAATGGAGTCATGGATGATTAATCCATTTCCAACACATGAGAACCATAACTCTAAACAAAAGCAAAATATTGTCAAATCAAATTCTAATAAAATAAATGACTTAATCATACATACCATATCGAGGGCAAGGTCGTTGATAGTTTTGGTTTTCGGATGCAATTCAACCTTCTATACTCTTGCTTCTTGTTGCATTTTTTGTCTCCATTGCTTGGCCGAATTGGAAATGAGAGTGGGGAAATAGCAAATAGGGTATTGTTCCCTTCAAATCAATTGTCATAGGGTAATTTTGTCCTAATTTGAAACATTTTTTTGAAGAAGACTTTCGTAACAAACGGAATCTGTTAGTTTGGATTCATTTGTTAAAGATTTTTAAAATCCAAGAGGGCTCTGATAGTTTGACAAATCACAGGGTTTGGTTGATAATAAATATAAACCTCAAGGGTATTAGTAATTAACCCTTAAAATAATTGATTAGTGTGGACCGGTTGGTGTGTGACAACCAAAAGTTTAATCTTATCAAAGAAAATATGTGAAAACTACCATCGCCCGTCATGAATAAATGTAAAGGACAAAAAAGGAAAAACATCAATGATGAAACATAACTCTAAACCATAAAACACTATAAAATAGATTAAACTACATTTTTCATTTCTTACATTTGGTCAAAAATTTTCGAACCTTATATTTAAAAATAATTTTTTTAATCTCTTGCAATTTCAGAATATTTTATTTTAGTGTTATGATTTGTAACAACCCATTTTACTAGTTAAAAAAGTCACGTAAGTCTCCTATGCTAATATTTGCAAGAGCAAATGAGAAAACGCACAAAATGAACAACTTAATCCCCAACTAAGCATTCACATATAAATAGAAACCTTAATTTATCTAATCTCAAATAAATTGAAATCAATTTTTTTTTCTAATTATCAGTGACCATAAACCTTTTGCAATCAATGAGCATGACTTTGTTTCCTCCTACTCCATTGTCACCTTGCATGATGTCATGAAATCTATATATTTAAAAGGGAGATTGGTGAGGTAACTTTTTGTCAATAGATTTTCTCCAAATTGCAAGTTTTACTTTGGTAGAAATGTACTTTTGTAAAACTTTGAAATTACTTTTGTATACTTTCAGTGTATTAATTTATTTTAAAGTTTTTATTATTATATTTTCTTTATTATCAATTTAAATTTTACTTTCAAGTACAATTACTTATAATTTAAAATTAATCAAAATTTTATCATACATGAGATTTTTCAATAAATTATAAAGATTTCACCATTGTACCTAGTAGGGCCAGTACAACTGTTACGGGGTTTAAATTGGGCGATAATACGAGTGAAATTGTTACTAGTAGATACCACATTCGAGACCTCAAGTTGCAATAATAATAATAAACAAAAACGTAGTATAACTTTTAAATAGAATTTCCTTTTCTAAAATGGGGATAGAGTTTGATAATGAATGTGGAAAATCGGGCAATCATTGATTAGCTACTCTCTGTTATATTATTGTCTTTCTTTCTATTTTATTATTTTTAACCATTTTATGTACTCTCTGTTTTCATTTTCGAATAAAATGCATTGCCTTTGCCTTTTTGGCTTGTCAAAAAAAAAATTGATTAGCTACTCATTTCAATCATGAGGAAACACCCAAAATCGTCCTTCACATTTCACTGAATAATCTTTTTCATCCTCCACTTTTAAAACGGGAACAAATAGTCCTTCAAATTTCAAGGACCAAAATTTGAAAGAAAATTTCAGAACTAAACGTTCCCATTTATGAAATTTGAAAGACTAAAAGTTCCCGTTTATTTCACAAATAGTACCAAAAGTTCCGATTTATGAAATTTGAAGGACTATTTGTTCCCATTTTAAAAGTGGAGGATGAAAAAGATTATTTGCTGAAATGTGGAGGACGATTTTGGGTGTTTTCTCTTCAATCATTGATTAACTTAAATTTAATAATTATTTTCATTCGATTATTTTAATTTTAACTAAATACTAAATTATCATTGTACATGAGTCTCTTCTCTCTCATCCCTTTACCTTATTTTTTCTCTCTCTCTCTCTCCCTCTCTCTTCTTTGTCTCTCATTCCTCCTTACTGTTACTTTCTCTTTCATCATTTTTATCATTCAACTTTCTCTCTCATTTCTTGTCACTGTTACTTTCTCCCTTATCATTTTTTCGCTCCACTTTCTCTCTTTTATCACTTCTCTTTCTCTCCTATCCATCTTCACTATTACTTTCTCTCTCATTATTTTTTTTACGCTACTTGCTTTCCCATCCATCTTTCTCTCTCCACTTTCCCTCTCTTTCCTCTCACTTCTTTTTCTCTCCCATTTCTCGTCACTGTTACTTTCTCTCTCTTTCATTTCTTACTCTACTTTCTCTCTCATCATTTTATTATATTATTTCTCTCTTTCCTCTCCCTCATCTTTCTTTCTCATCATTTTTCTCACTCTACTTTCTCTCTCTTCGTTTTTACTCTTCTTTCTCTCTCATACCTCTCTATTGTTAAATTCTCTCTCATCATTTTTCTCACTTTACTTTCTCTCTCATTAATTTTCTCACTATACTTTCCCTTTCATTAATTTTTTTCACTCTACTTCTCTTTCAACAATTTATAATATTTCTTTCTCGCTCAGCCCTCTCTATTGTTATTTTTTCTGTTTTCATTTTTCACTCTATTTTCTCTTTAATCACTTTTTAATATTTTTTTCTCTTCTCTTACTCCTTTTTTTCTCTCTCATCCCTCTCTATTGCTACTTTCTCTTTTATCATTTTATGATTTTTTTTTTCTCTTATCTCTTACTCCTCTTTCTCTCTCTTTCTATTCACCTCTCTATCTCTCTCATCCCTCTTCACTATTACTTTTTTTCTTAGTTCTCTTGTGATTCTATAATTTTATTTTTATAAATATTCATTAATAAGGGTAAAATTAAATTTTTGATTAATTTCTATTCTTATAGTAGAATTAAACAAAATATCATTCTTCACATTAATATTCATTGTAAGGTTTGAATCAAAGACAAATAATGTAATAAGTATCCAATCTGATGAAGCTTTTAATGAATTCTATTGTAATTTTTGTTAAACAATTCGAATCAAGTGCCACCTCAAATAGTGCATGTTATGATTAACATGGCCTCCATTTTATAAGTGCGGAAGTGAGGCTGTGTCTAAACTTCACGTTTTGGTTGGTTATTGTAGGTTCTTGGGCCGTCCCTGCATTCATGCCGGCTCACCTTATCCTATCTTTAAGAGCAATCATTTTCCGGCTTTAATGAATTAGATACTGAAAGATGGCATGAAAAGTAGGTCATGGACATTGAAAGATTACAAATTAACTTGCCTTTTCTGGCTTTTGTGACTTGGTTTTTTGGGTTGCTAAAGACGACAATGTCAGTCTAGATGCATCACCTTATCGTATCTTTGAGAGCAATCATTTTCCGGCTTTAATGAATTAGAGACTGAAAGATTGCATGAAAAGTAGGTCATGGACATTGAAAGATTACAAATTAACTTGCCTTTTCTGGCTTTTGTGACTTGGTTTTTTGGGTTGCTAAAGACAACAATGTCAAGTTCTAAATCATCTATTTTTAATCAAGTTTAGGATGTGAAAAATAGGAACGAAGCACCGGCCCTGAATGTAATACATAGAAATTGTGGAGAAAGGTCATGAAGTTTTTTCTTTTTTCTTTCCTTTTTTCGGAAATTCCTACACTTTTACAAAATTGCTGCATTTTTATAGTTGGTAATGTTGGAACATCCAGTATTTGGGATGAGCACATGCTCTCATCAAGTTGAAATTTGTATATTTTTATGGATTTATATAGTACTTAGTGTTTCTTAAATTTTTTTAAAGACTAGACAAGGTGTCTCCAAGTGTATGTCTATTAACCTAGTGAGTTAACCGAGGAAAAAGAGAACTCATCACCACCAAGCAAATCTGTTATACATTATTGGTGAGGGACCTTATTGCCACGTTATGACGAAAGTTATTATTGCTGTAGGTGTGGTAGGTTTGATAAAGCTCATTGCCTATACTACAGGAATCATACATTTAATTGGTTTAGAATGTGACATATTGATAATACTACGATATTAGGCTACTTAAAATTTCAAGATTTGATGATTATCTCACATGCTTAATGCCTCAGAAATTCTTGGTTTTTTTATTGTTAAATAGATCAAAAAAAATTTTAAGGTGAATGCAATTGTTTTGGAAGTGGACGTACATTAGCTTCGATTCGGCAACCGTATACAAATTTTCTTATAAAAACTTTAACCAACATGCTGCTTTTCTCCATTGAAATGAAAATTAAAATGTTCAATTCTAAATCTTGAGTTTGAAAACAAAATTATGTGGGGCTGGATATATTTAGAACTTAATTTCAATGCCCTTTACCCAGTCCCATTGACAATTTATTCTTAGATATAATAAACTAACTTCAAAATTATGTGGAATTCTACTCGAGTTATTCATAGTAGCGGCGATAAGTAAAATTGCACTGCGTACCTCCACCGACGGAAAATGACTTTTTGACCCCTCCATAATTTAAAAGAATTGATTAGTGTGGACTGGTTGGTGTGTGACAACCAATGTCAATCAGAAGGTTTAATCTTATCAAAGAAAACATGTGAAAACTACCATCGCCCGACATGAATAAATGTAAAGGAAAAAAAGAAAAAACATCAATGATAAAACATAACTCTAAACCATAAAACATTATAAAATAGATTAAACTACATTTTCCATCCCTTACATTTGGTCAAAATATGTTTTTCATACTTCATATTTAAAAATAATTTTTTTTAATCTCTTACAATTTTAAAATATTTTCTTTTAGTCTAATGACTTGTTACAACTCATTTTATGCTAATATTTGCAAGAGTAAATGAGAAAACGCACAAAATGAACAACTTAATCCCGAACTAAGCATTTACATATAAATAAAAACCTTAATTTATCTAATCTCAAATAGATTGAAATCAAATTGTCGCCTAATTATCAGTGACCATAAACCCTGTGCAATCAATGAGCATGACTTAATTTGTTTCCTCCTACTCCACTGTCACCTGGCATGATATCATGAAATCTATATATCTAGAAGGAAGAGTGGTGGGGTAATCTTTTTGTCAATAAGTTTTTCTCAAATTGCACGTTTCACTTTGGTAGAAATATAATTTATTAAAACTTTGAGACTACTTTTGTATAATTTTAGTATATTAATTTATTTAAAAAGTTTTATTATTGGATTTTCTTTATTATCAATTTAAATTTTACTTTCAAGTACAATTAGTTGTAATCTAAAATTAATCAAAATTTTTATCATTCATGAGATTTTTCAATTTTATTACCATTTAAATTTAGTAACTCACCTACACTTACATGTTTCTTTTATATATATTTTTAAATGTCTTATTTTCATCTTAAAAATTTAGTTAGTAATATATACTAAAAAAACTATAGAAATAAATGCTTAAAATTATTGAACTTGATCCCTATTTATTATTTTAAATATACTTTAACTAAAAAAATTATCAATACTAATTCAAAACATTATGTAAAATTATTACAATGTATAATTATTTAAATAAATTATGAAAACTATGATTATAAATAATTGGCATATTTATCCACATAAAAAAAATTCATAATCTACATTTACATATCTTTATTTAAATATTTTATAGTTATTAGCTTAGATTATTTATACTTATTAAATTAACTAAATATAGTTTTAAATAAATTAATTTATATCCTAATAATAAATAAATTGTTATATATATTTAAAGTTATAATATGTTTTAATTTCAATATGTTAGCGTTAATTAAACAATTAATTGAATTAACTTTAGATCTCCTATTTGGAGTTACACATTCTAAACAAACTTTTTTATGCCCTTAATAGATTTTTTTAAAAAAAAATAGAAAAACATGTTAATTCTGGTGGGCAATAATGGAAAGGCCAGTACTTATTCGGAATGGTGGTTAGATTCTGATGGACAATAATGGAAAGGCCAATACTTCTTCAGAATTGTGGTTAGATTCTAGGGCAACGTGCCATGTTTGCAAAAATAAAAATTTACTTGATGATGTTGCTGAGGCAAACGAGACTATTGTTGTGGCTAGTGGAGCAACGGAAATGATGACTCACATTGGTACTGCAAATATGAGTTTTTCTTCAAGTAAGTTACAAACTCTAAAGCATGTTAGAATAATATCTTCAGTGAAAAAAAAATTTGATATTTATGAGTTTACTTGGTAAAACTAGTATGTGTTTGTCAACCATGAATGGTAGAGTAATTTTATCTATTAACTCTTATTATTTTGGGCTTGCATTTATGGTTAATATTTGTATAGAGTGGGTTTAGCTACTGATAGCATATGCTATGTGAGTTCTACTTTAATTGATCATAAATTGCTGCATAATAGATTAGGACATGTGAACTACCGGAAAATGCTACAGCTTGTTAAAACTCATAACATTCTATTAGATACTTCTTTTCGATTTGACAAATGTGAAGTGTGTGTACAAACTAAGATCACTAGAAAACCTTTTAAGTTGGTTTCTAAAATTACACAACTTCTTGAATTAATACATTCTGACCTTTGTGACGTTAAGAGTTATGTTACTACTCTATTGATGAAAGCTTCACTAAAGCTTTAAGTGCTAATCAATTTTACCACATCTTATGCAAGTTTACTAAAACTTTAGGCGCTGATCAATTTTATCACATCTTATGGAAGTTTTTGTTTGGATAAGGTTTTTATTTACAAAAAAAAAATAACTTTTTTAAAATAAAAAAAATTCAAACACATTTTTATTTCAAAATTTAAAATTTAAATTTTTTCACTCAAATTCCTCTCACATAATTTTTAAAAAAAATTCCTCATATTTTTCCCTCCAAAATACTTTTTCTATTAAAAATAAATCACCAAAATTTTCACACATTCTAATACAAGTTTTTTCAAATAAACACAATCAAAAAGAAACGTTAATGTTTGGGTTAATTGCGTGAATAATCCCTTATCTTGGGGCCTTTGTTCGATTTTGTCCCTTAAGTTGAAAAAGTTTCAATTGAGTCCCTTAACTTACAAATTGGTTCTATTGAGTCCCGGAGTCAAAATTGAGACAAATAGGTGCGGTCAAACAAAAGTTGACAGGGGCAAAATTGGAAAAAAATTGGCAGACCTTGAAAAAGTTCTAATTGAATATCTAAACGTACAAATTGAGTTCTATTGAGTCCTGGATTATAAATTCTAACAAACACATGCTGTGCATTTAAAGCTGGCAAGGGAAATTTTAAAAGGTAATTTTTGGTTGATCTTGATGAGTTTCTATTTAATTTTTGACAGACCAAGAGTTCAATATCGACATTTTGTGTAACATTTTTACAACAATTTTTGGAAATAAATTATATTTTAGTTATTATTCTTTTAATTTGTCTTAACTCTAATTACTACACTTTTTTATCTCACTATTAAATCACTAAATTATTAAAAATGCTCTAAAATCAATCACTTTATTTATTCCTCGTTAAGTGCAATGAATACCAATTTTTATCATACAAAAATATCATTTCTTGTTAAAAAAATTTTATTTTCATCACACAAAAATATCATTCTACAGTTTACCTGTCCACTTTATCGGTACATCGACCCATAACTGCCAAGTTCAGATTCGCTTTCACGGATGGGATCTAGAGATGAAGCAGTTGCCCGATTGCCCAATGTTTTTTCCACGGCAAAAGGCTGTTTAGTTGGGCAATTGGGCAATTCTTGCCGCCGATGATGTCAAAGAAGACTTTAGGGTTGCCGGGTTTGGGAAAGAAAATAAAAAGATGAAGAAAGAAAAGGAAAGAAAAGGGAGGGAGAAGACGAGAAATAAAAGAGAAAATAAAAGAAAATAAATAATTTTTTAACAAGAAATGATAATTTTGTGTGATGAAAATTGGTATTCGTTGCACTTCATGGGGAATAAATAGAATGATTGATTTTAGAGCATTTTTAATGATTTAATGATTTAATAGTGAGATAAAAAAATATAGTAATTAGAGTTAAGACAAATTAAAAGAATAATAACTAAAATATAATTTATTTCCAAAAATTGATGTAAAGATGTTACACAAAATATCGATATTGAACTCTTGGTCTGTCAAAAATTAAATAAAAACTCATCAAAATCTGCCAAAAATTTCTTTTTAAAATTTCCCTTACCAACTTTAAATGCACAGCACGTGTTTGTCAGAATTTATATTCTGAAATTCAATAGAACTCAATTTGTACGATTAGATATTCAATTGAAACTTTTTCATGGTCTGCTATTTTTTTTCAATTTTACCCCTGTAAACTTTTGTTTGACCAAACCTATTTGTCTCAATTTTGACTCCGGGATTCAATAGAACCAATTTGTAAGTTAAGGGACTCAATTGAAAGTTTTTCAATTTAAGGAACGAAATCGAACAGAGGCCCAAGATAAAGGACTATTCACGCAATTAACCCTTAATGTTTTGTCCCCCTACACTCCAACTTGAAAAGGGTTATTGGTGATATTTTTGTGATATGGCAAGATTCTCATGATAGTCAATTTGTGATTGTAATTAATTTTGTGATTATTTCCTTTATTTGGTTAATCTTTTTCCTTTATTATAGACACTGTGATATTATTATTTGTATATTTGCACCGAAACAAATACACAATGAAATTCGTTTCACAAAAACGCTACTAGCAGAGAGAATAAGTTAGTAGTAAGTTTAACATCCACTCTCTTCCACGAATTGAAACTGTAACTGCAGTTTCAAATTAATATTGGCTTTAAAATGCCGACGGAAATTATGCGTGCCATTCTTGTCAGCAGTAACACAGGCCAAAAAAAAAAAAAAAACAAAAACATAACTTAATATGGGAGAGGAGAATTGGGTGGCTAAAATCAAGTCATTAAAGGGAAGATTGGGCTTGCATAAGAATCATACAAGCCAGGTACGTAATATCATCACCGGATATAATCAGTCTCTTGATTATGCATATTATTACACATGCATCTCATGGAAGCTAAAATTTTCCACAAGAAAGTAAGACAGTTAAAGGGAAATTAACAACAGTACGGAGTGTCTACTAACCGTAAGGTTGCATCACTCACAGACTCACAGTACAGTGCAAAGCAAGACGAATATAATTAAATGAACACAGAAGTTGTATTTGCCCTGGGTGATGATGCCAATGAGCCTTTCCCATGCAAGTTCACGCGTAGTAATGACCATATTAACACCCCTCCAAATTGCGGGGTTTTTTCGACTTCTGGAATAATATCATCATAAAGCACCTCATCTGAAATGTATCCTGGTCCTTGACGTTCTGGTATTCCCAAAAACAAACTATTCACCCCTGGATATGAACTCCATTCTTTCCAACTCTTCAACAGGTTATCAACTCTGCCGTTGTACTCACAAGATTCATCTCCAAAGAACCTTACCCATATGTAATCAAAGACTCCAGTTTTGACCTCGGTGTCTAGATAAGGATCAGGGATTGAACATTGTACTGCTGCAGATAAAAGCACCTGTCTGAAGAAAAACGTTTTATGTTCTGATAATTCAGAAGCCAAAACATCCCACGGGGTGTCTGTTGCTCCGCCTTCGATATCAAAGTCTATACCATCCAAAACTGCACTCCCCAGGGGACGTGTGAGGGAGAAACCTCCTAAAAAGTTGTTCCACAGATAATCAGCCAATTCCTCTGCCTCTTCTTCAGATTCTAGGCCGTAGTCTCCGTTTCCATTGTCTGCACCTCCAATGGAAAGAAACACTTTGATGCCACTGCGCTGGCAATCCCTAATGTCACGACTAAGGGACGTGCAACCGAATAAATCCTCTGGGTCACAATGGTTGGTTAAGTTCAGTGCTGGTTTCTGGCCAAGCCCGAATCTTTTCAATCCTGATATGATCACAATATCACCGGACATGAATTGGTCACATGTGTAACGCAAGCTCCCTTCTTCTTCTTTGCCTTGTTGACCCCAGTAGATGGCAGTTGAATAGTGGTCCTTGGCCTTCTTGATAATGGGCAGTCCTCGGAGGCTTTTCCCTTTGTGTGATTGGAAAAAAAACAAAGGAAATTCGTAGGCTGGGGGAGGAAAGAGTTCCAAAAATGTGATGTTCGCATTTGTGAAATGCGCCTAGTTTTTGGGCGCATTTCACAAATGCGCCTTATCAGGCCCGGAACTGTGCATCCGGGCCTGGCGCATTCAAGAAATGCGCCCATATCTCTTGGGCGCATTTCTGAAATGCGCCCTAATTAAGGGCTAACCTAATCAAACACAAAACTAGAAATTCCGCCTGTGACTGGAAATCCAAGTATATTGGCACGAGAAGTTTTCAAATTAATTAAGTACCTTAGTCAACCTCTAGAAGAATCACTAAATAACAATCTTTACTTTTAAAATAATTCGTAGATAATTGTGGAATTGGAGGGAGAAGAATTTTTCAAAATAATGTATAAGATAAGAGAATTTTTGTACAAAATTTTTCAGTCCTTCAAAATTTTTCATGGTTCAAAGGTTTCAAATGGTTATGGGCGCATTTGAGAAATGCGCCCATATGTAATGGCGCATTTTACAAATGCGCCAAGCCCGTGCACAGTTCCGGGCCAAAACCTGCGCATTTGGCAAATGCGCCCAATTATTTGGACGCATTTGCCAAATGCGAACATCATATAATTGGAACATCATTTCTCCCAAACTTACAAATTTCTCTCTTTTTTTTTCCCATCACACTATTAGAAAAAACTCCAGTCCTCGTTTTCCTCCAGCTTCTGAGGTCGACGTTAATGAAGAAATTATCATCAGGAAGACTGTCGTTAAGAAGGCAGCCATGTTTTGCACTTCTCAATTCAATAGTGGATGTTTTGGTTAACGTGGTCTCCATTTTATTAATGTGGAAGTAGGGCTAAGTCCGAACTTACGTTAGTGTAGGTTCTTAGGTAATCCCTACATGCTGACTCACCTTATCTTTGAGAGTAATCATTGTTAGGTGTCAATCGGTATTTCAAATTTACGTGTTGTTTTTAAATATAAATATTATAAATTTTACAAGAATTCTATCATTATTTATTTAATTATACGTATCATATAATATAATTTAAATATAACTTATTTATTTTACGAATAATACAATACAAAATAAAAATGACATGAAAATATCTATATATATGTGAAATTTATAAAAACTTAATTATTTATTTATTTCATGAATAACATAATATAAAAGATACTTATATACTTATAAAGATTAAAAAATATATATTTAAAAGTATATTTTATATAATACCTTTTAATTTTATAACATTATTATTAGATAATTTTTAAAATTATTTTCAACAAGTTAAACGGGTTAACTTGCAAGTTAATTTGGTTAAACTTATTTATTTTTTATATTATACGAATTCATCTTAATTTTGATTTAAATTCACAAAAAATATATATTTATACAGTTTAAATACGTTCTATACAAGGTTGTTAAACTCGAGTTTTTACGTAAAATCGGTAGAGAGTCCACAAAATTGAATCGTAAAATCGGATCATAAAATCGTAAGAGTTTACAAATTATGAAAAATAATATAATAAATATATTATATATAATATATATAATATATGTTAAATTTATAAATTACAAACCTATTCAAACTTATAAAAAATACACAAATTTCAAAAAAAAATATTATCAATCACACATAAAAATTAATAATAATCATAATTAATTAACAACCATGCATAACAAAGCACAAGTCCTTACTCATCAAAGTTTAAGCTAATGGCAATAAAGAGGATCGGTGAAAGGCGGAGTGAGGAGGAAGTTGATGATGCTTTTGGCGGGGAATGAGAACAGAAAATATCTGGAGAAAATGAGGGCAATGAAAGAATGAAGAAAGGAAAGGGGAAGAAAGAGAATGAGAAGAGATTTTGGCCGGTCGGCGAAGATAGAGAGTTGCGGGCGGTGGGGACTGAGGAGGCAAAGCTACGGCGGAGAGAAATTGAAGAAGACGGGAAAAAGCCCTAAGTAAAATAAAATTCAGAAGTTTAGCCAAAACGCTGTTTGTTTTGTTTTTTTGTAGAAATGGATCGTTGGCCGATTTTATGATTGTAAGTGTCAAACTCGCGAGTTTACCCAATTTTACCTATTTTAGTTTTTACCTATAAACTGAATCGGACACTTGGTTTTGGATCGTAAAATCGTAAAAACGTACTAGTAAAATCGAGAGTTTAACAACATTGGTTCTATATCGTATCACGAATTATGACTCCCAATCATTCTTTGGCTTTAATGAATTAAATACTGAAAGACTGCATAAAAGAAGGTCATTGAAAGATTACAAATTAACTTTTCTTTTCTTGCTTTTGTGACTTGGTTTTTTCGGTTGCTAAAGAAAACAATGTCAAGTCCTAAATCGTGAAAAGCAGTCTTTTTTGGGAAATTCCTGCACTATTATAAATTTGCTGCATTTTTATAGCTGGTAATGTTCAAACTTCTAATATTTAATTTTAATTTTCACTTCGATGGTGAAAAGCAGCAGTGGTAAAGTTTATATATAAAAGTTTGGTATATGGTTCCGAAATCGAAGCTTATATCCTCTTCCAAAACAATTGCATTCAAAAAAAAAAAAATTCTAAAAATGATATTTATATAACATTACAAATTGCGAATTGCAAAAGGTATATAGACAAAAAGAGTAATTAATCAACGTGGTATTGTGTGTTGAACTACACCACGAAGGAAAGGCGACCACAAAAGGGCCGAAAAGAGAGACCACAAGGGTTTACAAATTTCGAATAAATTAGAAAAATACCCTAACAAGTAGGGATGTACACCCTAATACATAGGGACTAAGCACTAATACTAATACTAACACTACTATTAATTAAAGTGGCTAGCACAATTGGGCACCGCAAATGACATATGATGAAAGAAACTGAACTTGGAGTTTCTAACTCTCGTCCCATACCTTTTTTGACGTTCTTGCAAAACCGCATATGTTGAATAACGCGTCTAATCAAACTACTACCGCAAGCGTTGAATAGTCTGACAACCAAGTTACTACTGCATGTCTAAAAGAGTTTGCACAAAAAATGTAACAAAAAATACAACTCTACCCCAAAAAAAAAAAATGCGAGAATCGCATCGTTTTTTTATCACCAATCACCACTAGTAGTTGAGGAATTTGACAGCCTGGCGGACCAAGCTCAGATTTGCATTCACCTTCAAAAAGAGTGTTTGATCCATTTAAGAAAAAAAAAAGAAGAAAGTATCCATGGAACATCATTTCTGAAGCCTATCTTTAAACATTGTATCATTACTTTTCCATAGCTGGAATTTCAATTGTTGCAAGAAAACCAAGAATTTATCCAGCATTAAGCATGACAGATAATCATCAAATCTTGAAATTTTAAGCAGATTGATATAGTAATCGTATTCTCAATGTGTGTTAGTTCAAAACTGACTAAATGTACGATTTCTGTAGCTTATACAGTATGCTCTGTCGAACCAACCACACCTAAACCAATAATAAGTTTTATCTTAATGTGGCAATATGGCCCATCACCAATAATGGATAGCAGATTTGCGTGGGGTGGGTGGTGGGGGGCCAGATTCGGAGAAGATGCGATTTGTAAAATTACACTGCCTACCTCCACCGACGAAAAATGACTTTCTTACACCGTAACTTGAAAGAATTGATTAGAGTTGGCTGAACTTGCATGGTAGTGAGTGCATAACTGTAAGCTCATGTGTTTAAATTTTTTTGTCAATACCTTTTTGATTGAGCCCATCATACAGGGTTTGCAAGATTTGCGGACTATTACACAGGAGCGGGATTTACTCTGTGCCCACCCTTAGTAATGATTGCGCGTTCTTCCGTTAAAAAAAA
Source organism: Gynochthodes officinalis (assembly GCA_020080225.1). Lineage (NCBI taxonomy): Eukaryota > Viridiplantae > Streptophyta > Magnoliopsida > Gentianales > Rubiaceae > Gynochthodes > Gynochthodes officinalis. Next base: position 34,863,932 of record CM034623.1, on the reverse strand, counting down.
AATTACCTTAAGACCCAGGGGTTTTTACCCTTTCTAGCATAGTTTTAGTCATCCAAATGATTGGACCTAGCTTTTTTTTATCCTATAAAAAAATGAATGAGGACAAATTAAAATAAAATACCTAAAAGAAATAATTAGAGTTCTAATAAAAATTAAACTCTTAAAACGTCATACAACTTAATGAAAATTACTCGTAAACAAATGTATAAGTTTGTACAGTTGGAAATTAAAACTTACACTTTAAGGATTCATTTATTTTTAATGTTTTATTTTTAGTTACAATTTAAATGGTTTTTTAAGGGAAAATATGTGAAAATCAAATAACATTATAAATATCACTTCGAAGTTAAGTAATTCTTTAGTTAGGTATAATAGAAATTCATTACATTTTTATCTTCAAATTTCAATATTCACTACAAGAAAAGCCTCAATTTCCGACGGAACCTTCCGACAGACATTAATCCGTCGAAAATTTCCAACGGACATCCGTCGGAAAAAGCGAACTGGAGTCCGCAGCAAAATCTCCGACGGATATCTGTCGGAAAAAATATTTCCGACGGAAAATCGCCCCAAATCCGTAGGAACAAATTGACGCCACGCAGCGCCAATATATTCCGATGGATGTTCCGTCGGAAAAGCTTTAAAAAAATTTATTTTTCAAACTTTTTCGACGGAGTATCCGTCGGAATATTTAACAAAATAATATAAAAAAAATTATATTTCCAACTGATTTCCATCGGAAATAGTTTTTTAAAAAATAAAAAATTAAAAAAGTTCCGACGGAAAATTCGTCGGAATTTAAAAAAATATTTAAAAAAATTTAATTTCAACGGGCCGACATTTTCCGACGGATGTCCGTCGGAAAATTTTAACTTTCTGACGGATTACTGTCGGTAATATTCAAAATAAAATATTAAAAAATTTCCGACGGACTATCCGTCGGAAGTTCTTGCCAAAAATTAAAAAAATTTAAAAATGTCCGACGAACAAACCGTCGGAATTTTAAGAAAAATAAAAAATATTTAAATTTCCGACAGATAATCCGTCGGAATTTCTTCCAAAAAGTAAAAAAAATTACTCTTTCCGACGGATATCCGCCGGAAATGTGACACTAGATAAACCCCCCCTCCCTTTTCCCCCTCCCTCCCGCGCGGCCTCCTCTCCAGCCCGCCCCTCCCGCCTCCCGCCTGCCCGCCCCAAATTTTTCTTACCTCTTTCTCCTTCCCATTCTTTGACGCTACGCAAGAGTTCCCGCGCGGCTGATAAAGTGATAATTGTGCCTATTTTTTATGTTAATTATCACTTTATCTTTGGCCTAATTTGAACTAATTGGTGTTTATTTGCTGAAATTGCGATGTTAGGAGTTACTAGCACTAATTGGTGAAATTCTGTTTACAAGTGGATTGGAGCACATAAAAGTTGTAAGGAATTGAATGGGAGGAGAAATCAGCAATGCCATTTCACTAGGACGTGGTCTAGCCCTATCATTTGTGCAATTGGGAAGCGAACACAAAGAATGGACGTCGACTAAGGCGAGGTCTCGTCTTACATCAAAAGCACTGCAGTTAATTTTTGGAAGGAGTCAAGACCTATTTCATAATTGGCAATTAGTATTCTTAATTTCCTTTTTCTGTCTTAAATTAGTACTAGGACATTTATTAATATTGTTATCTTTTTAGGAAATAAATTAGGATTAGAATCCTACTCCTATGGGAATTCCTACACTTTAGGAAGTTAGTTTTATTTTAATTAGGATTCCTATCCTAATAAAACCTAGAGGAGGATCGATCATCCAAGGAAGGAGGGAAAAAAGGCAGCCGCCGTTCCACTCTTCCAAGAACACACGTTGTTTTCTTCTTTTCTTTTCAATTGCCGGATGTTCAACACCACCATGAGTGGCTAAACAATTATTTATGATCCAGGGAGATGGAAGTCAATGTTTTCTTCGTAAGGTTATGGTTTAATTAATTTCTTGTTATGTTAGGATGTTCGTTGATTTTGATTGAATTGATATGAACAATTAGGATTATTTGAATTGACGACTCAACTAGTTCTAATTCTTCAATTGCTTTACATATGATCTAAATCCGTAATTGTTTAGAATCATTTGTAATCAAGGGCACCGAGACTAATCTGCATGTGTAGAGTGAGAGCGATCGTGTAGTTTAGTTAAGGAAGAATTAATGAATCAAATCTAGAGAATTGTAGCTATCTCAGTTGTTTGGATTTGATTTAACCGTTTTCTCCAACTTAATGCTGCTTTCAATTTGATATGGAACGCTATCGTGCCCAGTTGGTTGAGAGTTAGGTTTGTTTGGATACTGGGTTCAAACAGATAAATTCGGAAAACAAAAATCTTCTAGCTATCTAGAGGATTTTTGGTTAAATATTTAAACTAATGAGAATATTGCATGAAACCAGTGATCGAGAAACATTGACAGAAATCGCATTCCCTGGGTCAGAGCTTTGGTAAGAGTGTTAAAGTCCGTCATTTATTTTGTTGTTAATTCAGTTAGTTTATTTTCCTTGTTTAAATTTCCTTAGCTAGTAATTAATTTCAAACACTTTTCTTTTTTTTTACGTGACTAAGAGCTTTACAAATTTCCCTGTGGGATCGACCTGGTCCACTTTTTGCTACAAATAATTAGAGGATCAGTAATTAATTTTGGAGGCTTCGACAAAATTGCCAGCGGCCTCCCTTATACTAATTTTCTTTGCATTTTGGTTTGGTTGCAAGGCCCATTTGAGGACCATTTCTGCTGTCGCCGCTACCGGTGCAAGCGCCGCCGGCCGAGTGACGAAGTAAGAAGAACAGAGTTTGACAGAAATGGGAAGCATAACTTTCTGTGAAATTTTGTGCGATTTTTGTTTGCCATTTCTAGATTTTTCTATGAATTTGGTCGTCCCATATCTGGATTGGAATGTGCATTTGTTGGTATGATTTTTGGAGTTTTTTTCGCATCTATTCCTGGAATTTTGTTTGCCCTTTTCGTCATCCAATCTCTTGATTTTTTTTAGCATTTGTTGGTATCATTTCTGGAAATTTAGGGTAGCAATTTTTCTGGCAATTTTTTGTATCCATGGGCTGGAATTTTCTCTGATTTGTTTGGCCTCCCTGAATTAAAAAATGGTGCGAATTTTGTCATTGGTATCGGTTTTTCTTTTTTGTGTGGATAAATGTACACAAATTAAAATGTGCGCTTAATGGCATCCTCTATTGTGGGTTTCTGAGGTGTTTTTAAAAATTTTCTTTTTTTAGCAAATGGTCAAGTATTATACACTTATAGATGCTTTTATGTGTTTATGTGTGTGTATTTATGCTCTATTTGGGTTGTGAGATGATGAATAAAGAATGTGATTTTTCTAGCAATTTGATAACTTCCATGGACTGTATTATTTGTGTTGTTGCTGTGGTTTTTGGAATAACAATTGTGCTATTGAATCAATGCGACTCCTACAAAGACGAGCTCACGATCAGAAAGATCAAGCGGGAGGATGAGGAATTGGATCCCACCAGATCTCTGTCTTATTTGTTTGATACATCTTTGCTTTGTAATGAGGTGCTTTAGAATCTGAGTTTGATGGAATTTCCGCTTTGCAAAGAATATTTTGAAAACAGTGAAAGCTCTTGCAGCTCAAAAGGAAGTTGGGAAAAATCCGTATCCACACAAGTTTGAAACTTCAATGAGTGTCCCTGAATATGTAAACAAATATATGAGCTTGGATAGTGGGGGGCATCTTGGAGATGTTGATGTGTCTTTGTCTGGTACTTGGGATATACTTAATTGTCATTCGTCATAGACTTTTTTTGTTTTCTTTTGTTGGTTACTAAATAATTATTTTGTTTGGGGCAGGACTGATTTTGTTTGCCCTTTTCTGGATTTTATTGTGCAATTGGTCATCCAACTTCTTGAATTTTGTGTGCATCTCATATCTGGAATTGTTTTTTGGCATATTTTCTGGAATTTTTCTTTCCATCATGCCGCTGTTTTTTGGCATATTTTCTGGAAAATTATTTATTTTTTTAAAAAAATTTATTTCATTTTCGACGGACTTCTGTCGGAAAATATTTATTTTTTAAAAAAATTTTAAATAATTTCCGACGGACATCCGTCGGAAATTACTTATTTTTTAAAAAAAGTTATTTATTTTCCGACGGATTTCCGTCGGAACTTATTTATTTCTTTTTAAAATTTTATTTAATTTTCGACGGTAATCCGTCGAAAATTATTTTTTTTTAATTTCTTCTCATAATTTTCAACGGAAATCCGTCGGAAAATTATAATTTTTTATTATCCGACTGTCGTCGCAAAATCCGTCAGAAATCGCACGATTTCCGACGGTTGACCGCCGGAAAAGTTTTTGCGACAAACGTTATTCCGACGGATTGTTTCCGACAGTTTTCCGTCGGAAATTTTTAGATTTCCGACGGAAAGGTGGATTTGCCGTCGGAAATTGTCTGTAGGAAAAATCCAATTTTCTTGTAGTGATTCCTGTCACAATTATGTACTATGCGTATTTTAAAGTAATACTCTTTAAAAAATAAATTCATAACTAAACATTTATTATTTGTCCTACTATAGCCCAACATATTTAAAATGGATTACAGCTATTGAATATAATGATCTACAGTGATGATTACGGAATTATTCTAATTGATGTAAGACACATGGTATGGTAATAGTTTTGAGTTTTAATAAATGTTCAATAAAATAAGTTGATTAGATTTTTAAGGTTGTAACAAAAATAGCTTTCTAGACCATTCAGTTTTATTTTATTACAGAAATATCATGATTTTTACAATATTTCAAGATTTATTAGTAATTTCCTTTTATTATTAGATTAGATTACATATATATAAAATCTTGTAATAAGTTAGTTTTATGAAAACTATCAATAATATCTTTAAAACAAAGGATCTACAGAGGGCTCATCGTAATATTTTTCTAGTTTTTGAAAACTCTTGTAATAATATTTTTTTCTAAGTTTTATGAAATTATTGGGGTGGTGATCATGCGTTTCACTTTTTCGCTGTCTTCTACTATATCATTAGGTATTAGAGCAGAATTTACTTGATTAACCGCCACCGGATTGATGATAACCATCCGATTGATGGAGTCAAAAATATTTATTAGAATCATATTGGTAATAAATTTTGTGTCAGGAGTTCTATTATATATGAATCAGTCAATTATTTGTATTTTTCCAAGACAATAATTTTTTAAATTCCAACTCTACGAGATTGATTCAAAACAAAAGTAGTAAATGTATTGTGGTGATAATATCTCTTGAGACATAGAAGGAGGGATTACTTGCATAAAGATTTTTCTTCTTTGGAACTCCAGAGTGAATTCTTTTGAAGTGGAAGAGTTTGATATGGGATATATATATCGTAATAATTTTATCCTATAATAAATGTTCAATATGATAATCCCATTATAATTTTTAAATACTAATAAAAATAATTTTTTGAATGCTGAGTTTAATTTTATTTTAGAAATATTATGATTTTTAAAATATTTTTTAATCTACAAGTAATTTCAAGTTAAATTACATAAATAAACTTTTGTCATGCCTCAATTTTATAGATACTATTACTAATATTTTTAAAACAAAAGATTTTGTCAAATTACATTGCCTCTTCCATGAATACACTTATGATATATTTTTTTTAATTTTTTTGAAACGATTTGGTGATAATTGTGTGTTTTAGTTTTAAGTCCTCTTCGGCGGCGTCGCAAATTGAATTCAGTCGGTAATCATTATTAATTTTTTTTTGCCAAAGCTCGATAATTGTATTAACTTTTGAAAGTGAACCTGTACAATCAACGTCTAAAAAATTGGACTCTTCTTAACTCTAAGTATAGCTAAGACTAACTGATCATAAAGTCACCAAAGTATCCCTCCTCCCACAAAAAACAAAACAGATCATAAATAACAAAACAGGCACTGTAGCTCCCTCCCTGTCAAGTTCCACATTGTAGGAGAAAGTACCATAACAACAATTTGAATCGATTCAAGGGAGAATGCCGCTAAAGATCTCACTGCATGAAAAGATATGCATACAATCAAAGATTTTTTTTTTCATTTTTTTTCCCGAGAATAAAGACCTATGTGATATTCTTCAAGATTTTTTACCTGATAATAGGGAGATCTGCGATAACTCTTACCCATATCTTACCATTTCTTTGGAATTGTCCACTCATAGCACGATGGAAGTGTCCAATTATAGCCCGACGAGCTGCTTCAATGGCTTGATATGGAAGACGACCAGCTCTACAACTTTTAATACCATATCATCCAAAACCGAGTTGTGTATCATCCGGTTTGCAACGCCTACTACATCTGCCTTTACGATATTCATTATATTTCGTACGTTTCGGATATAGCACGTCCCCACCTTTTTTTACTATATGAAATCCACACTTTGACACCTGAGATTCTGTAACAAGTAGATACTTCCGCAAGAGCATAATCGATTTTCTGGTTAAATACATTATAAGGTGTTTTTCCATACTTTTCGCATTCAGTTCTACCTATTTCTACACCTTCTAATCAACCTGAACAACATATACGGACCCCCTCCACCCCCCTTTTCATTACTAATGGAATATCCTTCACTATTTTATTAAAATTGGAATACACTGGGCCCCTCTAATTACAAGTTAGCCACTGATCTACCCCATGATCCTAGCAAACTCCTATTTGCTTCATAGAACTCTAACCAAACATTTCTCGCCATCGCTACTATTTCCTCCGGCTCCCACCATTCTTGCTGAAAAACCCAAATATTTCAACTCTTCCATAGCATCCACATAATGTAGAATGTAAATTGTGCTCGTCCCTACCAATTATTCTCGCGTCGCCTAGAGCACAAATCTTGCCACCACTGTTGAAATGTATCCTGTTGTCTCCCAAACTTAGTCCAACCGAGCCGAGCCAGACTCCAAACCAACTTGACACGAGAACAATTGAACATCATATGCTCCGACGTCTCTTCCTCTGCGCCACACAATGGACAAGAAAGCTCCACCTGAACTTTCCTTTAGTATAGCTTGGTATTTAGTGACAGAATATTGTGACAACATTTCCATACAAAATATTTTACCTTACTGGTCTCTTTCAGCTTCTAAGTAACCATCCACATACGGTGCCTTCACTCTCTCATAGTACTGCATTCATTATTAATTACCAATACAAAAATGTTAGGACCGACAAAAGCCTGGAAAACCTTGTGACCCATTAAACCGGCCGAGATCGGGATCGTGCGCTATACAGTCGTGTTTCAGGGGAGGGAGATGGCTGCCAATCTGGCACTGAAAGTGAGGCAGATCTGTTTGGGCCAGCACATATAAATGCACGCATTTCAATTATTGTATTTATTTATTTATTCATCAAATTTTTAAAAATTTTGACCCTTCTGTTTTTCCTTTATTTTATTTGAATTTTCTTCTGAGAACTTATATTAAATTTGAAGTTACTATGTAATTGTATGCCAAACCAGAAAAATTTGCAGTTACGACATTGAAACAGATAAGTTTTTAATAGATGAACAAATTAAAGATACCGACTAAAAAATTAACCTAATGTCTAATAAAATATAATATTTTTGTTATTTTTGAATGGGTCAATAATGCTAATCTTTACTCAATATTTGAAAATATCACAACATTCAATTAGAATATTAATAAAATTTTGAGTTTTCAACCGTTGACAATTTTAGTTTTTAAAATTTTAGTTTGATAAATCTAATTCTTATAATTTCAATTTATAACAATTTAAGGCACTTTATTGGAAAAATTAAAGATTTAATGGTTGATGCATATGGGCTTATATTGATATAAATTTTTTGACAATTTTGATCCACAGTATTTAGAGAGTCACAGTTTTAATTTTTAAATAATTTAACTATACAAATATAATTTTTAGATTTTTAATTTACAATTTTTTTTAAAAAAAAATTAACCTTATTATCTCAAAAGAATGGGAAGAATAAATTAACATATACTTGTTTTTATTTTTTAAATTAGTATCGATAGGAGAAAAATGAAAAAAAAAATGTAACAAAAAAATGTTACTTCACGTTTTTATTGACGCCTATTTGAAAAACAAAATAAATATATGTCATTTTACTCTTTCTAATTTTTTAAGCCAATTAGGTCATTTTTCTTTTGTATTTTTAATTGAAATTATATAAATAGATTTTTCAATTTTAAATTTTTAAGAAACTAATTGTTGAACTTTTAAATATTAGGGATTAAAACTATCAAAAATTTATATAAATAGTTGTTGTCGTTATTGAATAACTTCTGAACAAAAAATTTTTTTGTTGTTTTAGTATAAAACGTTTATCAACTATATGACTCTTATACATAAATTTTTTTTTATCCTAAAATATTTTATTTAAAGAGTATTTTCTGTTGTGTTATTGTAATGAGATAAATAGAAACTATGCAAATTTTTTAAGGAATTTTTGAAATAAAAATAATTATCTCATCATTTTTTTTTCAAACATTTTTAACAAAAAATAAACAATCAAGATATATGAATAAATAATTTTTTTAAAAAAATAAAGAATTCATATAAATATCTTTTTATGTGCTATAGAATTATAGAATTTATTTTTTAAAATTTAAGTAAATAAGAATTTAAGAATATTAAAGTCATCAACTTATGGGGATGTGTTGGTTTGTACTAAAGCCAATTAATTCGAAGATTATAATTTTTATTTATTACCAAGTGCTTAAGAACCTAAAGGGTCACACACATAAAAAATTTGTTCTTTGGTTAAAATAATTAAATAATTATATGATAATTATTTGGGTTAATTTGTAAATTAATTAACCTAAAAGATCTCCTATATGATAAGATAAAATTCTTTTATCATAATAAAATTAAAATTAGTTTTAATTTTATTTTTAAGAATTTTATCAAATACTCTATCACTATCTGATGAGTTTGTTAGTTTTTCAAATAGACTGGGAAACCTTTTATTTAATAGGAGACAGACTCCAAGACCGAAGGATCGTACAAGTTTTCATAGAAAAAAAACTTTACTGCAAAACGAGAGAAAAAGATTTCTTTTGTTTTTGTTAGAGTTCTCTTGAATTCTAAATTCTGCAGGATTGTACATTCATTGAAGGAACTAGTATATTGGCTCGGTGTCAATCAATTCCAGGAGGATCCTAGAACAAGTTCGTGTGGATACCTTAGAGGCAGGATATTTGTGAGTTATGGTTGACAGAACTTCCTTCAACAACACAATTTTTAGTCATTAAAAGTGGTTTTTGTTTTATACATATATTGAAATTGATCCTGGTAGAAATCATTTTCTTTTAAATTTCGCTGCCTATAAATTGTTTATGGTATACATAATTTCCTAACAGTGGTATCAGAGCATGAGGGTTTAATTTGCATATAAATTTATGTGAATATAAATTGTTTATGTTTACATATATGTATGTGTTATGTTGAATTTTTGAGAAAATTTTTTCTGTTGAGTGAAAATTGTTTTTCACGTCTGAAACAAGTTGAAAATTTTGCTTGAAAATTTTCTGATTTAATGCCGAAATTCTTGTCAAAGTTTTTGTTGAATTCTTGACTACTATTGGTGATTTATGTTCTGTCTACCTTATGGGTAAAACAACTCACAAATCTAAGAAAACTGATACAACCAATACTTGGCTCTGGCCCGCACCAATCAGACGAATTTGAACAGCCAATTTGATTGGTTTCTTGAAAGAATTTCAGCCAAGGAAAAAAAATTATTATTATTTTTTAAAAGCAGTGGCGGTAGAAGGTTGAAAAGAAAAAAAAAGTATTTTTTATTTAGAAAGTAGAGGTGGTAGAAGGTTGAAGAAGATGCTGACGTCATCATCCAGTCAGCCCTAAAGTGACATCTGGTGACATCATTGGAGGGGCAGTTTTCATTATAAAGTGTTTATTTATGTTAAGGCCCTTTGCTTTTCTGTTATTTATTAATTTTGGCCCAAAATTAATAAATTTTTGTCTTAACCCATAAAACTTCTCAATTAATTAAAAAATATTTCTAATATGATTGGAAATGTAATACATACAGATTTATGACTAAAATTTATTTATAATTGTTTAATGTGTTTATTCAATTGTTATGTCATATATGATTTAATATTTGATTAAATGATTAGATTATTTAATTGCATAGTGTATGTTTAATATAATCAAATATTTATTACATATGATATATGTAAATGATGAGACCATGTTTTAATCCCCCAATTAAATATTAAATCAATTTAAATGCCTTCCTTTATTATAGTTTAAACAGTTTTTTTAGGGTAACTTGTTGAGCTAACTCAAGGTTGTTTTACTAAAAATGTGTTTTAAACTATGAGATAAGATCTCTGAATAATGGATACGATTTAACAAAGATTTTGACTTGTTGAGCTAACTAAAGGTTAAAAGTCTTTGAGGCAAGAGTTAGGAGACATATGTGATATGTGTATCAAAAGTTGATAACCTAACTATCTAAGAGTTGCAAATAAGTTGAAATTGGTAGTTAATACCTACTCATTGAAATTATTTTTGATTTGTTGAGCTAACTTAGGATTAAGAATAATTGAAATGGGATCCTAGCCTGCTAAGAATTTTGAGAAAATTCTCCAATTTGAGGGATATTGATTTGGATAAAATAGTGGGAGAAAAACCAAGATTTTATTAAGTCCATATGTTTGTGTATTTTGGTTTTCTATATTGCATAAATTTAAATTCTTATTCTATCTTTATTTTCTTGTTGCAGAAAATGAATAACATCATGAACTTGCATACAATTTTGCTTGACAAGAAACTTACTGGCCGAAACTATTTGGACTAGGTTCAAAACCTAAGAATTGTTCTTAGGAATGAGAAGTTGCTTTATGTCCTTTATGGTTTTGTTTCTGATGAGCCCGCTGCTTATGTTGATCAAGCAGTAAAAAATGTATATCAGAAGCATTTAAATGATTATGAAATTGCATGTTGTATCATGCTCGCTTCCATGAGTCTCGAGCTACAAAAATAGCATGAGGAGATGAGTGCCTTTGCAATACTTCAACACTTGAAAGCATTGTATGATAAAAGGACTAGAAGTGAGTGATATGATACCTTGAAAGAGCTCTTCCAAAGCAAGTTGGCAGAAGAATCTTCAGTTTCAACTCATGTACTGAAGATGATTGGTCTCATTTAGAAAATGGAGAAACTGAGATTTGTAATGTATCATGAGTTAGGTGTTGACTTGATACTACAATCCCTTCCTCCCAACTTTTCCCAATTTGTGATGAACTTCAACATGAACAAAGTTGAGACCTCTACTTTGTTTGAGTTATTGAACCTGCTTAAGGAAGCTGAGGATACCATGAAGAGAGAGAAGGGTACTGTGTTGCTGGTTGAGGGGTTCAAGAAAAGAAAGCATAAAGGTGATCTTAAGAAGACCAAGAAGAATTCTGGACCCAAGGCAACACAGAAAGTCCAAAGAGACAAAAAGGAAAAGGGCACTTGCTTTCACTATAGACAAGATGGATATTGGAAGAGAAATTGTAAGGCTTATCTTGAAATCGTGAAACAGAAGAAGCTTACTGAAGCTTCCACTTCAGGTTTGTTTATGATCGAAATAAACCGTTCTACTTTAGAATCAAATTCTTGGATATTAGATATCGGATCTGGCTCTCATATTTGTACAAATATGTAGGATCTTAAGATAAGTAGAAAATTGGTAAAGGGAGATGTGGACCTACGCATGGGCAATGGAGCAAAAGTTGTTGCTTTAGCCGTAGGAACATATAGTCTTTCTCTACCTAGTGGATTGATTCTTGATTTAAAAGATTGTTATTTTGTACCAATACTCACAAAGAATATTATTTCAATTTCTTGTTTAGAAAATGATGGTTTTGAAATAAATACTAAGAATAAATGTTGTTCTATTTATCGTGAAAGTATTTTTTATGGTGTTGGTTATCAAAATAATGGTTTGAAAACCCAATTTTCAACATAAACACAAAGAAACCCAAATTTGATAATTTTAGAAATTTTTATCTATGGCATTGTAGATTAGGTGACATAAATGAGAAATGCATAACCAAATTGCATGATGATGGTTATTTGGGCTCATTTGATTATGAATCATATGAAACATGTGAATCTTGTTTACGAGGAAAATGACTAAAACACCTTTTACTAGAAAATGTGAAAAATCTACTAAATTATTAAGTCTTATACACACCGATGTATGTGGACCTATGTCAATTCAAGCTAGAGGAGGTTTTTTATACTTCCTAACATTTATTGATGATCATTCTAGATATGATCATGCATACTTATTGAAGTATAAATTTGAAGTCTTTGAAAAGTTCAAAGAATATAAATATGAAGTAGAAACACAACTTGGGAAGAATATTAAAATACTTCAATCAGATCGAGGTGTAGAATACTTCAATGAGATTCTTTCACAATGGACTCCTCCATATACACCACAACTGAATGGTTTATCTGAAAAGAGAAATCGAACATTATTAGATATGGTTTGATCCATGATGAGTCATGCAACTCTTCCTAAATCATTTTGGAGATATGCCCTAAATACTGCCTCCTACCTATTAAATTATGTTCCATTTAAAGCTATTGATACTACTCCGTAGGAGATATGGTATGGGAAAAAGCCAAATCTTAAACATTTAAGAATTTGGGGATGTCCCACATTTGTTAAAAAGGTAGAATCAGATAAGCTTGATCCAAAATTTGAAAAATGCAGTTTTGTGGGATATCCAAAAGAAACTTTTGGGTATCAATTTTATAATTCCATTGAACAAAAGGTGTTTGTTTAAAAACATACTACATTTCTAGAAAAATAGTTTATTCTAGAAAGTGCAAAAGGGAGTAATATAGAACTTGAAGAACTTACAGAACCACAAATTTGCAAAGATAGGAACATGGAACAAGAGCTTGAACCTCATAATGATATGGTAGAAATCAAAGCTCAAGATGCACAAGCTGAACATAGGTCAAGTAGGACACGTCATGCACCCAAAAGGTATGATAATGTGTTATCATTGGTAATGATGAACCTACTACTTACAAGGAAGCCTTATCTGATAAGGACTCTGAAATGTGGTTTGAAGCCATGAAATCTGAAATGGATTCCATGTATGACAATAAGGTATGGACCTTAGTTGATCCACCTGAAGAGATAAAACCCATAGGGTGTAAGTGTGTTTTCAAAAGGAAGACTGACATAGATGGTAATGTGACTACTTCTAAAGCTAGATTGGTTGTAAAAGGTTACACACAAAAAATGGTATTGACTATGATAAAACATTTTCACTAGTTGCTATACTGAAATCCATTAGAATTTTACTTGCTATAGCTGCATACTATGATTATGAAATCTGGCAAATGAATGCTAAAAAAACTTTTCTTAATGGTCATTTGCAAGAAGAGGTGTATATGATATAACTTGAGGGCTTTGTATTCGAAGACCTTAATAAAGTATGTAAGCTACAAAAGTCTATTTATGGACTTAAGCAAGCTTCAAAGAGTTAGAATATTTGTTTTGATGATACAACCAAAAAGTTTGATCTTATCAAAAATGAAGATAAACCTTGTGTATACAAAAGGATTAGTGGGACTGCTGTAGTTTTCCTGATATTATATGTGGATGGCATATTATTGATGGGAAACGACATACCTTCTCTACAGTCAGTTAAGGTATGGTTTTCTAAAAACTTCTCAATGAAAGATTTGGGTGAAGCAACTTATATTTTTGGAATAAAGATCTATCGTGATAGATCCAATAAGTTGCTTGGTCTTTCATAGTCAACATACATAGATAAAATGCTAAAGAAGTTTAGCATGGATCAATCTAAAAGAGGTTTTGTTCCCATGTCTCATAGGATTTACCTTTCTAAAGATATGTGTCTAAAAACTGATGTTGAAAAACATAGCATGCAAAATGTTTCATATGCTTCTACTGTAGGATCAATTATGTATGCCATGTTATATACAAGACCAGATGTCTCTTATGCTCTAAGTGTAATGAGCAGATATCAGGCTAATCTCGGTGATGGTCACTGGAAAGCTGTCAAGAATATCCTTAAGTACTTAAGAAGAACTAGGGATTTATTCTTGATATATGGAGGGGCAGAACTTAAACCACATGGGTTCGCTAATGTTAGCTTTCAATCTGATAAAGATGATACCAAGTCTCATTCTGGGTACATTTTTACCCTCAATGGTGATGCTATAAGTTGGAAAAGTTCTAAACAAAAAACTACTATAGACTCTACAACAGAGGCCAAATATATTGCTGCTAAAAAGGTTGATTGGATCAAAAAGTTCATTTTTGAACTTGAAGTAGTTCCTTCAATAGCCGACCCATACCTTTGTATTGTGATAATAATGGGGCTATTGCTCAAGCCAAGGAACCTAGCTCTCATCAACGGTCCAAACATGCACTAAGGCGTTATCATTTGATTAGAGAAATCATTGGTAAAAATGAAGTAAAGATAGAAAAGATTCCTACAGAGGAAAACATAGCAGATCCATTGACCAAACCTTTATCTCAAAGGAAATATGATTGTCATGTATCTTCTTCATTCGGTTTAAACTTTAAAGTACATGAATGATTGGCTTTAGTAAAAGATTTGTTATGTAATTTAAAACCATCATATTTGGTTGTGTTTGGACATTTTATGCAATAAAGATATATGGCATTTTATCATTTTGGATTATATATATTTATATATTGATGATAAAGTCCTTAGAATGATACTTATTATTCTTAAATATCCCTAATCATAGCTTAACAAAATTAAGGACGTTTTTAATATGGATAGATTAGTGTATATGTTGATATATGAATGAATTGTTTGAGAATAATTCATTGGGTTGATCCACTTAGAGATTCCCATGAGGTTAACTATTTGAGTACCAATGGTATAATCTCTACGTGATAGTAGTATAAATGATTCTCAGACTTGAGATCATAAGAGTACCTACAGTGTGAATTATTATACTTTAACCCTATAAGTCTGTAACTATAGCTAGTTGTGTGTGCCATAGAAGTTAGATATAACATGAAATATTGATAGATGATTTATGATCAATAAAGGATTCACCATTTCTAATAGTAAGAAGAGTATATTCCACTAATGGCCACATGTTGAAATACCAACTTAAAATGTTTGCAAACAAGTAAATAAATTTGGAAGAGTTCTAAATTTATTTTAAAGGAGTTGAATTTTAGGAATAAGAAATTATAATTAGTACATTAAGAGTTGGCATTTATACCTTACTGTTGTACTAATTAAGGATATAGTATAGTGAAAGGTATTAATTACACGGATTCTAATTCATGGAAATGTGAAGTCAACCACTTGACTTTTCTTAACTCTTGGGTGGTCATGATGCCTGGCTAGAGGCCAATCTTGATCTATAAATATAAGCTAATTAATTATTGAATTAATGATAAATTAAAGTTGTTTAATTTATTTGATCTTAGAATACTTTTGACTAAATTAACTTTAGTCCAAGTGGGAGTTTGTTGGTTTTGTACTAAAGTCAATCAATTCTAAGATTATAATTTTTATTTGTTGCCAAGTGATTAAGAACCTAAAGAGTCACACACATAAAGAATTTGTTATTAGGTTAAAATGATTAAATAATTATATGATAATTATTTGGGTTAATCTGTAAATTAATTAACCTAAAAGATCTCCTATATGATAAGATAAAATTCTTTTATCTTAATAAAATTAAAATTAGTTTTAATTTTATTTTTAAGAATTTTATCAGATACTCTATCAAGATAGAGTATCTAATGAGTCTGTTAGTTTTTCAAACAGACTGGGAAAACTTTTATTTAATAAGAGACAGACACCAAGACCGAAGGATCGTACAAGTCTTCATAGAAGAAAAACTTTACTACAAACGAGAGAAATTTTTTTTTTTGTTTTTGTTAGAGTTTTCTTGAATTCTACGCTCATTAAAGGAACTAGCATATTGGCTTGGTGTCAATCAATTGCAGGAGGATCGTAGAACAAGTTTGTGTAGATACCTTAGAGGCTAGATATCTGTGCGACTATGGTTGACAAAACTTCCTTCGACAACACAATCTTCAATCATCAAAAGAGGTTTTTTTTATATATATAAATATATTGAAATTAATCTTGGTGGAAATCATTTTTTTTTTAAATTCCGTTACCTATAAATTGTTTATGGTATACATGATTTCCTAACAGGATGCCCCTTTGAATAGGGGAATGCAAGCTTGCTGGGAAATTGACCATTCTATTTTCTTAACTTAAATGGTGGAATATAAGCGTGTATATTTGCTTGTAGCTGGCTAGTGTTTTTTTAGCGACCGGTTTGTTTAGCAAATTTTCGCTTGCGCTCTTGTGAGTCTATGCTCCACAATTTATACCATAACACTCTTGCACTTGTTGTGACATGTCTTTAGTGTCACCACAAGTGGAAGTTTTTATAGTGTTCGGTCCTCTTTTGAATGTAAAGTTCTACTTGCTATAGAATATCAATATCTTACTTACCTTTAAAAAAAAAAAACTTAAAAGAAATGACGCATGGAAGGGAACAAGCTTGGAGGTACATATATAATTATTAGGCATATTATTATGCATCCTTTTTTTTTTTTTTGCCTAAATGATAGTTTTTAACTTACTTCTACTTTATGGGGAAGGGAAAATCCAACTAGATTGTATTATGGGGGAAGGGAAAATCTAACTGAATTATATTAAAGGATTGGAAACTTAACCACTTCTATAAGGAAAGGAAAAACCCAACTGGACTGTATTATAGGGGAAGGGGAAACCCTTTTATTTTATGAGAGAAGGAGAAATCCAACTACATTATATTAAGAGGTTGGAGACTTAACCATTTCTATAGGAGAAGAGAAAACCCAGGTAAATAGCACCAATTTTGGATTTTTAAGCTACTGTTAAGGTTTTGAATTTTGAATCAATCCCAATATTGAATCTTAATGCTCATGTTGGTGGCCAAATAGGCATTATGCATCCATCGTGGAAGCTAAAATCTTCCACAAGACAGAAAGACAGTAATGCAGGGTGTACCAATGACAGGGTTCCACCGTTTACAGTACAGTGCTAAGCAAGAAGCACATAATAATTAAATAAACACACAGGCTATGTTTGCCCATGGTGATGGTGTTGATGACGATGACCCCTTCACATGCAAGTCCGAGTCGTTTGATAATGACCATATTAACACTCCTCCCAATTTCGGTGATTTTTTAACTTGTGGAATAATATCATCATAAAGCACCTCATCCTGGTCATGGATGTTCTGGTATTGCCCAAAACGACTTATTCACCCCTATCTTTCCAACCCCGCAACAGATTATCAACAGTGCCCTTGTACTCGCAAGATACATCGCCAAAGAACCTTACCCAAGTGTAATCAAATACTCCAGTTTTGATCGGGGAGTCTAATCAAGGATCAGGAAGTGAACATTGCATTGCTGCAGATAAAAACACCTGTCGGACTAAAATCGTCTTATGTATTGATAATTTAGATGCCAGAAAAGGGGTAGATATGTTAGAAAAGCAGGCACAGGCTGGATGACTGTTGTTAAAAAGGCCGACACATTCTACTCTTCTCAATTCTTGGGGTGCTTGGGTAGGGGTGTTAGAAATTTAGCCCCAAAAGTTTAAATTAATAAGTTTCGAACCTAATTTACTTATTAAATACTTTACACATCCCTCTCTAAAACCGACGTAGGATTCTTCACACCTACCCATGAACTTCAACAGGGGAGAATCAAACTCCTCAATGGCATTTATTGCTTTATTTGGTACTTGATTGGAGTAATGGGAATAAAATTTGGTAATGATTGTGGTAAATTGATTAATAATTAATTAACGACCCCTTCAATCACTGATTACCTTAAATTCACTAATCATTTTTATTCGAATATTTTAATTTTACCCTCAATACTAAACTATCATTGTACATTAGTCTGTTCTCTCATCTCCCTTTAGCTTTTGTTTTTTCTCTCTCTTTCCTCTCTCTTTTCTTTCTCCCTTATCCCTCCCCACTATTACTTTTTCTTTTATCATTTTTATTATTCAACTCTCTCTCTCATTCGTTGTCACTGCTTCTTTCTCCCTCATTACTTTTCTCGCTCCACTTTCTCTCTTTTCCCACTTACTTCTCTTTTTCTCCCATCCCTCTTCACTATTACTTTCTGTCTCATTATTTTTTTCATCCTACTTTCTCTCACGTCATTTTTCTTGCTCATCTTTCCCTTTCTTTCCACTCACTTCTCTTTCTCTCCCATCTCTTGTCACTGTTACTTTCCTTTCATCATTTTTCTCGCTCTACTTCTCTCACATCATTTTCTCACTCTACTTTTTTATTAATTTTCTCATTCTACTTTCTTTTTCATCATTTTCTTGTATTTATATCTCTCTTTCCTCTCCCTCATATTTCTCTTACATCATTTTTCTCACTCCACTTTCTCTCTCATATCTCTCTACTGTTACATTTTCTCTCATCATTTTTCTCACTTGGTTCTGACCCTTGAGTTTAAACCTTGTTTTGAAGACTAAAAACTGAGGGTTGAACCTTGTTTTGAAGATTGAAATTGAGGGTTGAACCTTGTTCTGAAACTAAAGAATGAAGACTAAGGGCTAGTTCTAAAGCTTTGAACTTTGCAGCTCTAAAGACTGAAGCGAAGACTAGAGCAGCTCTAAAGAAGGTTTGTTATGAAGACTGAGGGTTGGTTCTGAAGTTTGGATCCCCAGCAGTTCTGAAGACTAAAGGAAATACTAAAGCTGCTTTAAAGCATGTTTGTTATGAAGACTGAAGACTAAGGGCTGCTTTAAAGCATGTTTGTTCTGAAGACTAAAGGAAATACTAAAGTTTTTATTATTATATTTTCTTTATTATCAATTTAAATTTTACTTTCAAGTACAATTACTTATAATTTAAAATTAATCAAAATTTTTATCATACATGAGATTTTTCAATTTTATGCATATTTTTGCCCTTTACCCATTAAATTATAAAGATTTCACCATTGTACCTAGTTGGGCCAGTACAACTGTTACAGGGTTTGAATTGGGTGATAATATGAGTGAAATTGTTACTAGTAGATACCACATTCGAGAAAAATACTGTTCACCAATTTGGGCCAGAGGCCGTTTTTTCCTTCAATTTTACTGTTCCTACGGGCGATTCGGTGCGAAAACGGTGCGACAATTTTACTGTGTGATGAACAGTATTTATTATTCATCGCACAGTAAAATTTTCAAAATTTGAACGTCATGAACAGTATTTTTACTGTTCATGAACAGTATTTTTACTGTTCATGGACTTTTTTTTTTTTTTGGTGCAGCTGCGGTCTCTGCAACTTGGATTCACGCCACGACTTGCGGTGAGAGTTAGAGATTTAGTTCTAGTTTCTTTCATCACAGGTCATTAGCTGTGGGCCCATTGAGATGCGTCGCATCAATTTTGTATAGTATTAGCTCCCCGATATAACCGGGCTTTTGTATTAGGGTAGTTCCTAGGTTGTCCAAGTTCTCAACCCTCCCCGTCTTGTGCGGGTTTAAATTCGGTTGAACTTAGGTGGTCTAGGTTGTCACCCTTCCCGTCTAGTGCGGGTTTAGCTTCCCGTCTCTTGCGG
Organism: Gynochthodes officinalis; assembly: GCA_020080225.1. Taxonomy (NCBI): domain Eukaryota; kingdom Viridiplantae; phylum Streptophyta; class Magnoliopsida; order Gentianales; family Rubiaceae; genus Gynochthodes; species Gynochthodes officinalis. The sequence goes on along the minus strand of CM034623.1, from coordinate 34,844,263 downwards.
GTTTACATTTGTTTTGCTTTTTCTTGCCCCTCGTGGGCTTTTTGCCCCTTTGTGGGCCTTTGTTTTCGTGGGTTATAGCGCTGTTTTCAGTTGCGACGTCACGAAACTCTAAACCCTTGTGGCTCTGTACATTGGCCTTTGTGCCACTTTATTAATCTACTATCATTTCGAAAAAAAAAAAAAAGATACCACATTCGAGACCTCAAGTTGCAATTATAATAATAAACAAAAACGTAGTATAACTTTTAATAGAATTTCCTTTTCTAAAATGGGAATAGAGTTTGATAATGATTGTGGAAAATTGGGTAATCATTGATTAGCTACTCATTTCAATCATTGATTAACTTAAATTTAATAATTATTTTCATTCGATTATTTTAATTTTGACTAAATACTAAATTATCATTGTACATGGGTCTCTTCTCTCTCATCCCTTTACCTTATTTTCTCTCTCTCTCTCCCTCTCTCTTCTTTGTCTCTCATTCCTCCTTACTATTACTTTCTCTCTCATCATTTTTATTATTCAACTTTCTCTCTCATTTCTTGTCACTGTTACTTTCTCCCTCATCATTTTTTTGCTTCACTTTCTCTCTTTTATCACTTCTCTTTCTTTCCTATCCATCCTCACTATTACTTTCTCTCTCATTATTTTTTTTACTCTACTTGCTTTCCCATCCATCTTTCTCTCTCCACTTTCCCTCTCTTTCCTCTCACTTATTTTTCTCTCCCATTTCTCGTCACTGTTACTTTCTCTCTCTTCCATTTCTTACTCTACTTTCTCTCTCATCATTTTATTATATTATTTCTCTCTTTCCTCTCCCTCATCTTTCTTTCTCATCATTTTTCTCACTCCACTTTCTCTCTCTTCATTTTACTCTTCTTTCTCTCTCATACCTCTCTATTGTTAAATTCTCTCTCATCATTTTTCTCATTTTACTTTCTCTCTTATTAATTTTCTCACTCTACTTTCCCTTTCATTAATTTTTTTCACTCTACTTCTCTTTCAACAATTTATAATATTTCTTTCTCTCTCAGCCCTCTCTATTGTTACTTTCTCTGTCTTCATTTTTCACTCTATTTTCTCTTTCATCACTTTTTAATATTTTTTCCTCTTCTCTTACTCCTTTTTTTCTCTCTCATCCCTCTCTATTGCTACTTTCTCTTTTATCATTTTATGATGTTTTTTTTTCACTTATCTCTTACTCCTCTTTCTCTCTCTTTCTATTCACCTCTCTATGTCTCTCATCCCTCTTTACTATTACTTTTTTTCTTAGTTCTCTTGTGATTCTATAATTTTATTCTTATAAATATTTATTAATAAGGGTAAAATTAAATTTTTTATTGATTTCTATTCTTATAGTAGAATTAAACAAAATATCATTCTTCACTTTAATATTCATTGTAAGGTTTGAATCAAACACAAATAATGTAATAAGTATCCAATCTGATGAAGCTTTTAATGAATTCTATTGTAACTTTTGTTAAACAATTCGAATCAAGTGCCACCTCAAATAGTGCATGTTATGATTAACATGGCCTCCATTTTATAAGTGCGGAAGTGAGGCTGTGTCTAAACTTCACGTTTTGGTTGGTTATTGTAGGTTCTTGGGCCGTCCCTGCATTCATGCCGGCTCACCTTATCCTATCTTTAAGAGCAATCTTTTCCGGCTTTAATGAATTAGATACTGAAAGATTGCATGAAAAGTAGGTCATGGACATTGAAAGATTACAAATTAACTTGCCTTTTCTGGCTTTTGTGACTTGGTTTTTTGGGTTGCTAAAGACGACAATGTCAAGTCTAGATGCATCACCTTATCGTATCTTTGAGAGCAATCATTTTCCGGCTTTAATGAATTAGAGACTGAAAGATTGCATGAAAAGTAGGTCATGGACATTGAAAGATTACAAATTAACTTGCCTTTTCTGGCTTTTGTGACTTGGTTTTTTGGGTTGCTAAAGACAACAATGTCAAGTTCTAAATCATCTATTTTTAATCAAGTTTAGGATGTGAAAAATAGGAACGAAGCACCGGCCCTGAATGTAATACATAGAAATTGTGGAGAAAGGTTATGACGTTTTTTCTTTTTTCTTTCCTTTTTTCGGAAATTCCTACACCATTACAAATTTGCTGCATTTTTATATTTGGTAATGTTGGAACATCCACTATTTGGGATGAGCGCATGCTCTCATCAAGTTGAAATTTGTATATTTTTATGGTTTTATATAGTACTTAGTGTTTCTTAAAATTTTTTAAAGACTAGACAAGGTGTCTCCAAGTGTATGTCTATTAACCCAGTGAGTTAACCGAAGAAAAAGAGAACTCATCACCACCAAGCAAATCTGATATACATTATTGGTGATGGACCTTATTGCCACGTTATGACTGAAGTTATTATTGCTGTAGGTGTGGTAGGTTTGATAAAGCTCATTGCATATACTACAGGAATCATACATTTAATTGGTTTAGAATGTGACATATATATTGATAATACTACCATATTAGACTACCTAAAATTTCAAGATTTGATTATTATCTCACTTGCTTAATGCCTCAGAAATTCTTAGTTTTTTTCTTGTTAAATAGATCAAAAACTTTTTTAAGGTGAATGCAATTGTTTTGGATGTGGACATTAGCTTCGATTCGGCAACCGTATACAAAATTTTCATATAAAAACTTTAACCAACATGCTGCTTTTCTCCATTGAAATGAAAATTAAAATGTTCAATTCGAAATCTTAGAGTTTGGAAACAAAACTATCTTGGGCTGCATATATTTTGGACTTAATTTCAATCCCCTTTATCCAGTCCCATTGACAATTTATTCTTTAGATATAATAAACTAACTTCAAAATTATGTGGAATTCTACTCGAGTTATTCATAGGAGTAATGATATAGATAGTAACAAATTATAGTGATTTTGTATAGTGACTAAGGTGTCAATCATGAAAAGACAAAATTATTTCTTCATCTTCATTACAAAATACAAAATAATGAGAGATAATTTTGTCTTTTCATGATTGCCACGTCAGTCACTATATAAAGTCACTATAATTTATCACTATCTCAATCATTACTCTATTCATAGTAGCGGCGATAAGTAAAATTGCACCAGGTACCTCCACTGACAGAAAATGACTTTTTGACCCCTCCATAATTTAAAAGAATGGGATAATATATTAAAATGTCCCAAACTTAATCTCTTGTAACCGTTTTGACCCAACATTTCAATTGTAATAACACACCACTTGAACTTTAAAAAATGTAACAATAATGTCCCCTGACTGAAAAAAAAAAAAAAAGATGAAAAAGCCCTCTAATATAAAGCATATAGTTTAAAATTCTAAAATAAATTTTTAAAAAAACAAAAAAGATAAAATTTAAAGACAAAAATTTAATAAACTTATTTACTCTATATAATAAATTTTTTTAAACTAAAAAATAAAATTTAAAGATGAAAATTTAATAAAATTTAGAGACAAAAATGACAAAAAAATTGAAGTTAAAAAACAAAGTATCTATAAAAAAATTGAGATTAAAAAAAAGTATCATATAATAATTTTTTGTATTTTTGTATTAAAATTTTTAACAAAATTTTACCTAATTTTATTAAATTTTTTCTTTTAAAAAATTAATAAAAATATTAAACTATATCAATTTTTTTTGTTATTTTTGTCTTTAGAGAGGGCTTTTTCATCTTTTTTTCAATAGGAGGAAATTATTGTTACACATTTTAAAATTCAAGCATCGTATTGTAACAATTGAAATGTCAGGTAAAACGGTTACAAACTCCTAAATTCAGGATATTTTAATATATTATCCCTAAAAGAATTGATTAGTGTGGACTGGTTGGTGTGTGACAACCAATGTCAATCACAAGGTTTAATCTTATCAAAGAAAACATGTGAAAACTACCATCGCCCGACATGAATAAATGTAAAGGAAAAAAAGAAAAAACATCAATGATAAAACATAACTCTAAACCATAAGACATTATAAAATAGATTAAACTACATTTTCCATCATTTACATTTTGTCAAAATATGATTTTCGTACTTCATATTTAAAAATAATTTTTGTAGTTTTCGTACTTCATATTTAAAAATAATTTTTTTAATTTCTTACAATTTCAAAAAAAAAAAAAAATTTAGTCTAATGACTTGTTACAACCCATTTTACTAGTTAAAAAAGTCACGTAAGTCGCGTATGCTAATATTTGCGAGAGTAAATGAGAAAATGCACAAAATGAACAACTTAATCCCCAACTAAGCATTTACATATAAATAAAAACCTTAATTTATCTAATCTCAAATAGATTGAAATCAAATTGTTTCCTAATTATCAGTGACCATAAACCTTGTGCAATCAATGAGCTTGACTTTGTTTCCTCCTACTCCACTGTCACCTTACATGATATCATGAAATCTATATATCTAAAAGGGAAAGTGGGGTAACCTTTTGTCAATAGGTTTTTCTCAAATTGCACTATTCACTTTGGTAAAAATCTAATTTTCTAAAATTTTGAAACACTTTTTGTATACTTTTAATATGTTAATTTATTTTAAAATTTTTTATTATTGTATTTTCTTTATTATCAATTTAAATTTTACTTTCAAGTACAATTAGTTGTAATCTAAAATTAATCAAAAATTTTATTATACACGAGATTTTTCAATTTTATTACCATATAAATTTTGTAACTCACCTACAATTACATGTTTCTTTTATATATTTTTTTAAATGTTTTATTTTCATCTCAAAAAATTTAGTTAGTAATATATGTTAAAAACATATGAAATAAATGTTTAAAATAATTTAACTTGATCCCCATTTATTATTTTAAATATAGTTTAACTAAAAAAATTATCAATACTAATTCAAAATATTATTTTAAATTATTATAATATATAATTATTTAAATAAATTATGAGCACTATGATTATAAATAATTGGCATATTTATCAATAGAAAAAAATTCATAATCTACATTTATATATATTTATTTAAATATTTTATAATTATTAGGTCCAATTATTTCTACTTATTAAATTAACTAAATATACTTTTAAATAAATTAATTGACATCCTAATAATATATAGATTGTCATATATATTTAAAGTTATAATATATTTTAATTTCAATATGTTAGTGTTAATTAAACAATTAATTGAATTAACTTTATATCTACTATTTAAAGTTACACATACTAAATAAATTTTTATATTAATAGAATATTTAAAAAAAATAAAAAACATGTTACATAATACTTTAACTAACAATTTAATTATATAAATTAATATTAAATTAACTAAAAAAAGAACTTATAATTTATAAATATAATAAATTAAATTAAATACTTTAAAAACCAGACAAAATTTTTCTTAAAAAAATTAATATTTATTAAATTTTCAAACATAAGTGAACACATCCCACACTTACGTGGAGCTCAAAAACTAATATATCACCAAAACCCCGCACCAACTGTTTCTTCAATAGCAACAGTAATGTTAAATTTGCCTCCACCCCCCCCCCCCACCTATGGCATCAGGAAAAATTTTGTCACCACCTCCACCTCCCATGGGAGCATCCGATGGAGAACAGTCACCCCGCTTGATTTTTACTCAACTTTGTAAATTTTGGGATGTTTTTACTTTTTATATACTTATTTAAGATTGTTTGTTTATGTTTTAGCTTTTCTAATGAATTATTTCTTCATTCAAATTATATTGTGATAGATAATCACATCTCCCCCGCCCCCCCCCCCCCCCCCAAAAAAAAAAACAAAACTCAAAGCTTGAACAATTTTATTAAAAATAAACAATAAAGATAATTTAGTTGAACAAGGAAATGATTGATAGTTATAATTGAAATGGGAGCATTAAGCGTGAACAGTTAAATAAAAAATAAAATTAATTAGATAAAGAGTTGATCGTCAGCAGCAATAAATAATTTGTGTAACGTACTTCCCATATTTAGGTAGGCGTGATAATTTTTATGCGCCCCACACATAAGGCGCATTAGTGAAATGCGCCACATATTCAGGTGGCAAATAAAATAATTATTTTTAATAATAACATTATTTTAATTATTTTAAGTAAAATTATTATTTTAATATTATATTAAAATAATTATTATTATACCAAATTATTATTTTAATTAGTTGATAATATTATAATAATTAATATTATTATTATTAACTATAATAATTTTGAATAACATAATTTGTATTATTATAATTATTATAAGAAAAGATAATAATGATAATTATTAAAGTATTAATAAGAGATAAGAATTACGATAATATTACTACTAAGATATGAATAATAACAAATTTAGTACCTGTAACAATATGAAAAATTAATATCATATTAATGACACTACTAATTCATAAAATTTCAATGTTAATACAATTCGAGTTTAAAATTTTGACGACACTATTTGTTTATTTAAATATAAAGGATAAATATATATAAGTATAAATTATTGTAGTATTAAAAAAATTACAGATATAATGATAATACATGTAAAGTTTTTGCAATGTACCTTTTATTTATTTATACGTGCAATATTTATTTATTGCATGGCACGTACATATATATATATATATATAATATTAATAATGACAATAAAATAGTAATAATAGATTACAGTTGTATTAATATGTATTGCATGAGGCCATTAAGTGTTTGGAGTTTAGGATTTATGGTTTAACTTTTAGGGTTTTGGGCTTTGGGTTTATGGTTTAGGGTGTGAGATCTAGGGTTTAGGAATTTAGAAGTTAATATTTACAATTTTGGGTTTTGGGTTTATACAACGAACAATTGAAAACATTAATTAACTAGAATTGATGTTGTGAATTACCTTTTCCCATTTGGGCCTATATACACTGAAGGTAGAGCAGATATTGGAATAGTGCGGTAGAAAGTACCTTTTTAAGCACAGAGTGATGTTGGAATGATTCACTAGCAAGTAATTTTTGCCGTTTCATCACAGAGAGATGGTATTTCAAGCTTTATCATATACATATTTTTGTTTTGTAACATTCTGTTTATCGTAGGTTTGCTAACTCGATGACAACTTGTTCAAGTTAGGGATTTACTGTATTTTCGTAACAGAAAACTATAAGTGAATTAGGTGGCTACTATGCAAGTTTTGAACCTTTAGTATTTTGAATCAGATTTCATCCCGCCACATGCATAAATTTTGTCGGCTCATTCTTGTCAATAATAATTGTTAATAATTCCAAAACAAACGTATAAACATATATTTTTTAAAATGTTTATAAAATAAAATTAGTAAAGGATTTTCATGAGTTCTTGTCCATATGGAGTGCTCATCTGTTTACATATTTTTTCAATGATTTACATAAATATATGAAAGATAAAGGAAATTGGTTGATAAGTCTACCAAAGGAAATTGGTTTACATAAATATAAATTGTACAAAAAATTCATTAAATTTCCCCATGGGTTGATAAGTCTACCAAAGCATAGATTTAGTGGGATCACATTTAATTATTGTTGAAAAGAAATATTCTATGTTTGTAAAATAAAAATTATTTTGATAATATGAAAACTTATTTATGAAAGTGACGAAAGCGCATTTTAAAAACAGTATTGATTATCTCCATCACAATTTATTTATATTTATTTAGCATAATGGATGGGTAATATAAGCTATGATTACATTATATAGATTAAATGATTGGACAAAGTATGGTACAACTTATTCTACGCAGATTGATGCATGTCAGAATTTCCAAATTGTATTAAACAAGTTTTATTATTTATTTATGTCCTCTTAGTTTTTCATGGGTACCACACATAGTTGGTCTAATAGTTCTCCTAGATCTACGTAAGTGTACAATCTGTTCTTGAGTCACATTCGGATCTACGCCTGCATTACCAATTTCTATGTGCTCATCTATATCATCATCATCATCACTGTCCTCATGAACATTATCCTCGATGATTCGATGTGATGGTGTACTTATCTCTGGAAAGTGGAAGACACTAAAGGATGGCTGATCTATTGTGTTGAAAACCTAATAGAGTCTAAATTGTGCATATTTTTTGTTAATATTTTCTCCATATTAATTTGATTACAATGTGAAATTGTTTGAAATTGATATATTTTTTGTTTAGGTAGGAAAAATAAAGAATTGGAGAAAAAGAGGGAAAAAGGGGGAAAATTGAAGCAAGAAGAATTGATGGAGAGTTCCAACAAGAAAAGGAAATTGGAAGCTGTCAAATTGGAAAAAGAAAGGAATTATTGCAGTAAGTGATACGAATTCTTACACCAAAGGATAAGAAACCGAACCTATATCAGAGTGTTGGTCCTAGTATTGTCCTCTAGGCTGAACTAAGTCTTCCTTTAGCAAGACACCATCTCCAACTTGTGAAGAAGGACCTTGCTTTTGTCCACTTGACAACCGAAGGAATTATCAAAGACCCAAGATGTGAACTTTGACTATCCTTGGAACCAAGAAGCACACTCAAATTGTTGAGGGAAAGAAACTCAACAAGATTGCTTAAACATGAACCTAAGAGGCTATCCTCAAAGACTCAAAGCAAGTTCTAAACTAGAACTCAAAGAAAAGCTACAAAGCTCTCAAGTTTGTATTGTCAAAGTTCTTCTCCTTTCATTGTGGCTGAATGCCTCTATTTATAGTTTACAAGTTGTAAGAATTAAGAAAGCCATTCCCTAGTTGGATTAGCTTTTTAGGAAACTAACTAAAGAAACTATTACTTAAAAGAAACAATTAATATAAGAAAAGGAAATAAAACAACAAATAGTTGCCTAAAACTACTCCTAGTGTGTTGGCTGAATTCTGCTTGAGCAGAATTTCCTATTCAGCTTTGTGGATTTGGTAATTCTTTTAATCATCATGCCTTGGCCGAATTAGAGCTTCTTTACTCCAATTTGGAAGCTTCTTTAATTGCTTTGGCAGAATGGAGCTCTCCACTTTTGACTTAGAATTCCCGAAATTGCAACTCCAAGTGTTAGCTGGATTTTGAGCTTCCTAAATCAACATCCAAGTGTGGAATGGAATTGCCTAAACCAACATCCAAGTGCTGAATGGAATTGAGCTAAATTGAGCTGGAATTAGGCTGGTCTTGAGCTGACAAACACGTCCATGTGAGCTTCTAAAAATTAGCCCAAAAAACTGAAACCTTCCAAGGCCATATGCTGAAATCTTCCAAGGCCGAATTGGATTCTTTACCCTGGCTAGATTCTTGTTTTGCTTCTTGCTGAATTAGAACCTTCCAAAGTTAAATTTGGATTGTGATGAGAAGTGGTCTAAGGATCTTAATTACACAAGTGAAAATCAACCACACTTGATCCTTCATTCTTGATTCTTCATGGATGACTAGAATGACAAATGATGAGCTAAGTTCGGAAGTCTTCCTTGCTACCTTAGTTTCGGATTCCATGGGTTCATTTATGAAAGAGATTGAGGCAACTTGCATTCTCTTAGTCCTTGACCTTGTAATAGGACCACCAATCCCTTGCAAAGAATCTAAGTGTGGATGTCTAGCTTCATGGTCTGCTTCATGTGGAGTTGTAGTTGTCTCGGCCCTTAGGATTTCATCAGTAAGTTTTTAGGAAGCAAGCACTTTATTTTAGTTAGGAGTATATGTTCTATTCTTTTTATGTTTCCTTTTTAGAGTAGAATTAGTTTTTAGTAATAATTGTCATTACTATATTTTAGGGCTTACTGTTGTTATAAATAGGTCAACCAAGGATGCCCTAAAAGTGCAGAATTTCTTTTCCCTTAGAAACCAACGTTTCTTTTCTTCTTTTTTCTTTTCCTTAGTTTAGTTTTTCTTTTAAACTCTCTTTTCTAATTCAAGAGAAAGATTTATCAATTGCAATCACTGTGAGGTTTTGTTCTTAATTTTATATTCTTGCTTTTAATTCAAGTACTTGTTAATTCTTGATTTAATTTTATGAATAATTGATGATTAATTAATCTCACAAATTAATTGTTCATTATTTATTCTATTGCTATTCATGAGTTCAGTGATCCATAATTGTCATGAATAAATGGACCAAGTAAAGACTAGGTTAAATATGTTTATGCTTGTAAATATGCATGCTTAACTTAGGAGAATTAACGGGACAAGATTAATTTACTGCAGCTATCTCGGTATTTTAATTTTGGTTTAACTGTTTTCATAGATCTTAATGCTATCATTAAATTGATATGGAATGCTATCGTGCCCAGTCAATTGATGGTAAGTTTTGATTTAGGGTGCTGGGCTCGGTCAATTATATTAGGAAAACGGGAATTTATTACAGCTATCCTAACAAGTTTCAAGTTAAATATTTGAGTTGCAAGATTATGTTTCGTGACCTATGATCAGTGATGCAATTGAATGATATTGACCTTTGGATTGGAAATTCGGTTAATTTGGTAACTTTCGTTATTTTTATATTTTTTCTATTTTAATATTTATTTTTATTAATTTTTAGAATTTTAGTAATTTAATTATTATTAAAAAATTCTCCTTGTTTTATTTGTTTTTATCTTATTGTTCACAATTTGGAATTATACTTCGGTTCTTTTGGAATTCGACCTGGTCTGCTACTACTGCAAATTTAATTTGTAATCACTGAAGGACCAGTAATTAATTTTGTGGGTTTCAACAAACCTGTAAAAACCCTCGATGACGGAAATACATTTTTTTGTTTCTAGAGTAGATGTAATGGGCGAAAATGAATCCGAATCCGTAAAACCACTTAAAATGTTAGGTTCATTTCTTTGATGGAGTTGAGACCCTCTACCTCCTTGTTTACAGCCTTGAACATTCCTAAGCTGTCTAGCAATGATGCGAGGGCCCATGCCTTGTTGCATAGGTTGATCAGCAATCTGTAGTGGACTGATCTCCAATCTGTGAGACTCTCGAACAACCCGTATCGTATCAGAAGCGTAATCTCTTATCTCTGCAAATCGAGCTGCAACCAGTTCTTCAAACTGTGCCATATTATCTAAAGAATGATGGTAGATTTGGAACATAGCATCCATTTGGGAGGAAAACGGTTGTTAGACAAAGACATTGTAGAAAAGTAACATAATAAGCATTGCACTTTTTATTAACAAAAAACAAACCTCTTACCAAATATTCAGATGTAGAACCAGTGCCATGGAACCCCTTCGGTGCTGTATCAACGCGGGACGGGTCGAAAATATGAATAACCGTTCAAGGCCTATACCATGACAGGTATTCATGGGAAGGAACTGATGTGTCATCCACAACATGTGTTTCCTGAACCAACTCGTGCCGGTTGTCCCACATATCCACATACACTCGATGTCTAACCCGCCAATCAGTATCTGTTCTTCGTCGGCTACGCATCCCATAAATATCATCTAATAGTATCGGCATAGAGATGGGTTGGAACATCCCGAATTGTCGTAGCGTGCGGTACAGCAGATGGGGTTCGACAATGCTCCAACAAATAAGATATACTACTGACAGCCAAACCCCAATCCTGGTTGTGTAATATGGCGGTAACAACTGTAATATTTCCTTCGAGTACGGGAGCTATATGAACTACAACAATAAAATTCTCATTATTAAGCAAACATTATCATTCACATCTAAATGAGAGTACTCGAAAAAAGTAAGTATATTGTACCTAGTCAAAGCGCAAACTGGTCAACTGGTCTCGATACACTCGTAAAATGTGCATAAGCGCTTTGGACACATCAAAGTGCCTACTCCATCTACAATGATAAGTGACTGTGTAGGTATGAAGATATTATAAATTTTGACCAAAAAAATTAATATTATGAATCTTGCGCCATAAGGAAACCGAAAATCAACGGCCGGATTACGGGGCTTAGGCTTGACTATAGGTTTCCTCTCCCAAACCCATAACTATTAAATATAAAATCATCTAGTTAAAAATGCATTTAAACTCCTAAAAATTAAAATAAACTTATATCAATGTCTGGTTACGTGCAACAGAACTAGTGGGCCCACGATTTCAGTGGCTGTAAGTGCGGTAACTTCACACAAATTGTAGTACAAGCAAATTAGTACCTTACTACCCCAACTATATGATTATGTAACCCCAAAATCCTCTAACATAGACATGTATACTAAGGGTACACAAAAACCAGATTTATCCGGGAACAAGAGCCCCCCTAATAATATCATCAAATATATACGAGCTCATTGGATACAGAGATCCTCGCTCGCATCATCGGCCAAATCTGCATCTAACGCAGATTCTAAGGAACTTACATTTAATCTACCCCCCCTAACCGCTGAATACGGTGGTCTAAATCCTAATAATTCCTCACACAAATCTAACCATGATTCTACACTTTGGCTAATTTCAGTACCAATAACTGATAACCTATCCACCCGAAATCCCCACAGCACCTCAACATCTTGCAGTGTGATTGTTGCCTCCCCGACTAGTAGATGGAAAGTATGTGTTTCCGGTTGCCATCTCTCTACCAGCGCGGTAATAAGAGCGTGATCAATTCTCAAATATCCGCATTGCACGATCCCTGCAAACTCAAATAACGCTATATGCTGCGCAACCCGGGTGGAATTGGAATATGTCTCCATAACACACCATCACATCTCTGCACTTGAAGTTGCGAATCCTCTAGATGACCATAAAATAGGGCGGAAGCCTTATGCTGATTGTGTCTGACCAACAAATCGGGAATACGTGGGCCTGGATGCATATCTACCAGACAAAATATTTTGCAAATGAATACATTGGCATTAACTTTTAAATTCCTTAACGAAAGTTTAAATTCACGCTATAGGTATACAATAAACATATATTTACGACCATAATATCCCATTTAAAATAAAAATCCCAATGCAAAGTCATATCCTAATACATTCAATCACATTTTCACAAATTTGAAATGAAATTCAAAGTTCAACAACACAAATCTCTACAAAGTACAACAATCATAATAGAGGATGTATAAATACAACATCAACCATAATCTTCAAGAGCAACAAACATGTTTAACAATTCTTCACTAAATACACATCAGACAATTGGCTGGACGTATGGATATTTTCGATGATTATGGCTAATTTGATGGCAATTTCCACATTGACGAGATTCTTCAATATCTTGAACATCCATTTTGTTCAGAATGCGACTAGCACGGACAGGACCAGCACGTTGCTTGGGAAACATATCCTTGTCCGGTTGTAATTTCCATCCAAGCTCCGGCCAATAATCTGAGTGTGCCATTGGAGTGAAACTACCAGAATACTGTAGACAATAGGTGTTTACAGTAGACACTTCATTCACCAATATGCATGGATTGTCCCTCGTTTACAGTAGACACTAACAATGCATGTGAACAAGGGTACTTATACATATGCCACTTCCCACACGTGCAGTGCCGCCTATAGTATCTAACGATTTGAACATTTCCACCTTTACCGTTTACGTGTCGGGCAGTGGTAACTTCATACACCTTACTTGGCAACTCGTAACGACAATGATGCGTATCAACCATCCATTTTTTAAACAACTCCACTATTCTGTGAAATGTAATATCCACAATCGCCTTTATTGGCAAAAATCACACTCCCCAAAAGACATTATTATAACTTTCAGAAATGTTAGTGGTCAAAGTGCCCCAATAGTGGTTGCCATCATATGCTAAACACCATTGCGTCCGATCTATAGTGGACAAATACTCCCAACCTTCAGAGCTTAAAGCATGAATCTGACTACGATATAATTTCCACTTCCGCTTTTGTTGGGCACAACCGATAAACCAAAAAAGCTTTTTCAACTGTAGGTTCTTGAATTTGGCCATAAAATTACTCTTAACGTGCCTCAGGCAAAATCGGTGAAATACTATCGGTTCTTTCCATTCATCAATGTGGCTTATCGCATGCAATATACCCTTGTGCCTATCGGACATGACACATAGTGAGTGTCGATCATAAGCAACGTGCAACCTCAACTGTTGCATGAGCCAACTTCAGCTACTCACTATCTCTTCGTCCACAATTGCAAACGCCAAAGGAAGAATACTATTATTGGCGTCTTGGGTAACCGCCACAAGCATTTTTCCTTTATAACCACCTCGAAGGTGAGTGCCATCAACACTTATTACTGGCCTACATTTGTGGAATGCTTTGATAGCCGGACCAAACGTCCAGAAGACATATTTGAAAGTCTATACAGCACGACTGGAATTGGGATGGTGTTGCCACTCGACAATGGTTCCTGGGTTAGATTGTTGTAGGGCTGCCACATAGTGTGGCAACTCCGCAAATGAACTTTCCCAAAATCCATATAAACATTTGATTGCCTTTCGACGACCATGCCAAGCTTTTCTATGTGACATATCCACTCCGTAAACTTTCTTAATGTCAGCTTGTATACTTTTGACAGCATAATTAAGATCTTTCTCGACAGCATGGCAGATATGAGTGGCTATGAGGGCGGAAGTCAAATTTGTGTGATAACTTCCTTGGTTTGCCCCGAGACAATTGTGCTCGGATACTCACTTTGTGATTTCTCACTTTCCATGAGTACTTTTATGCGATGCATGGACAATTCACAAACAAGGTGGCCTGAACATTGTCGGATCTTCTGAAGCATCATTTAGAAACTGGATTTTGCACTTGGCCACCCAAGTGCGGAGTTTACTTTCTATTACCTTAAATTCCCAAGCGTGTTTCATAAACCATACAGTAATTGCCTTTTTAATTGTTTTTTATCTGCAAATTGCATTCCCAAACATATCTCCTGATTCTCTTCACTCCACACTCGAATACAACCAATTTCACCTTATTTTGTGGGATCACTATTGTCACAAGACCCGATGTCAGTGAAAAACGCCAATCCCCTTGAAGTATAGGCCTGCTGGGATTCTGAAAGGCGTTCAATGTTGCTCAGAAGAAGACTGGCACCATCATCATCGTAACGGGCATTAGGGTCAGGATCACTATCTGCCTCTGTGTCTGTGTCATCTTCTAGACTCTTTTCCCTTTCAGGAGAAATTGGCTCGACTAATGGATGTGTAGCAATGAATTCATCGACAAAAGCATTATTTGTCATACGACATCTTCCCTCCAGCCCTTGGTCTTGGGAAGTGAGGGATAATCGACACATTAGACTCTCAGGAGCAGATGTATTAGGGGACATAGAAGAAAAAGTTGAATGCAAATCTGGATATGATGACGAAGGCCCTAGTATTTGGACAGGAATAATTGACAAACCAATCGGTGTCGGTGCCCCTAGTAACGAAGGATCAAAAGTTGACACCGGAGAACTGGGCACAGATGGTGACGTGCCAATATTGGAGATAGGAACCGAATCAAGAAGTGGTTGCGGGATATACTCAGGAATAGATTGTATGAGAGCCTAGACTGAACCATGACTTGTGCCGATAGTACCACTAGGAATTCGTGGTACCAAAGTGACATAAATTTCAACCAAAAAAGAGTCAAACTCTTGTGCGGTCTCGTACATAACTTTCATTCCAAAGTCGTCTACGATGGTCAGGCCACTATAATTTAAATAAGGACGAAAATTGCACGGCTGACGGAATAACAGTTTCAACATATACACAATGACACATTTCTATCAACGGCAACACACTGGTATATTAAGGTCTCTAAATATGACAAGCCAAAAGGAGACTGTACAATGTCGCCACCCCAATATAATCCTAATATAAATGGACGAGAATAGACATATCTCACCAATACGTATTACGACCATATGAGGAGATATTAATAGCAATATATGATGTTGGAATGACGTCTCATGAAATAATTGAAAATATGTACACTATAGAATCACAAACCTACATTAAAATCATAAGTCATAAAAGCTAGACTGACAGGTACACAGAATATACTTATATTCATTAAAACAGTTCAAACTCATTCAATACAAACATCTTCATTGAAGTTAACCAATGAAGCAGAACATGACAACTCAAGTTCAAATGAAATTTTATAAAACCCATTATATCGACAAATAAGTTAAATTAATATAATTATATTGTAATTACATATTATTATTCATGTATAATAAATAACTTCATCAACATTTATTTAATTAACAATTAATTATTTAAATGTTGTAATGTAATGTTATAATTACTAATTCATTAAACAAATGCAATACAAATAAATACAAATAATTGAACTAATTATATTTACAAAAAGTAGTTTCGATTGTGATTAAATCATTAATGCTTTCATTTAATAAATATTTACTTCAATATTCTAGTGAATACTTAATACTAGTTCATTCGTCCTAATTTGTCTAAGTAATATAATTATATTGTAATTATATATTATTATTCATGTATAATAAATAACTTCATCAACATTTATTTAATTAACAATTAAATAAACAAATGCAATACAAATAATTATTTTGATTATATTTACAAAAAGTAGTTTGGATTGTGATTAAATCATTAATGATAGTGAATACTTAATTGATACGTACTAGTTCATTCGTACTAAATTGTCTAATTAATATAATTATATTGTAATTACATATTATTATTCATTGAATAACTTCATTAACATTAATTAATTTAAAAATTAATTATTTAAATATTGTAATGTAATGTTATAATTAATAATTCATTTAAAAAATGATAAATCAATTTGCTACATTTAATAAATATTTACTTAAATATTGTAGTTATAACTTGATTGATACATGCTAGTAAATTCGTACTAATTTGTCTAATTAATATAATTTATTAGTATATGCATATTATTATTCATGTATAATAAATAACTTCATAAACATTAATTTAATTCACAATTAATTATTTAAATCTAGACATGTAATGTTATAATTAATAATTCATTAAACAAATGCATTACCAATTTATTTTTTGTTATTATATTTACAATGATTAGTTACGATTGTGATTAAATCATTTTGCAACATTTAATAATTATTGTTATTATATTTACAATGATTAGTTACGATTGTGATTAAATCATTTTGCAACATTTAATTATAATTTGAACTTTATAATTATAGTTATTGTGAAAAAGTGGACAAGAAAAACTATATTGTGTTGCGAGAAAGGCGAAAGTTGTTTTTATATTTCCCAACTATTTCAATCGATAAATAATAAAAACAAATTTAATTCCATGAATATTCCCATAATATAGTGTACATTGTACATTATACATTTCAAAGCCAATTAAACATAACAAAATTAAATTCATACAATATTTTATTTTCAAATACAATAAAACTTATGCTAAATGGACAGAAAAAAGAAATGTAAATTTGCTAATACATTCCATGTATGTTTCTACCACCAATGTCTATTTCGGTTGTGGCAAATACGCACAAACACATTGGCAAAAATCTCACACAAAGACAAAATATATACTCAACATTCCAAATTTCCCACAATATTTCCACAAATTCATTACTGTGTAAATTCCAAATAATACACAACCAATACATCTCACAAAATTCCAAATATATACTCACTGTCAAATAATATACATAAATTTAATTCCACAACCAATCCATAACTGTACTCAGCTGTTACAGATTTTACACACGCAAGTACATGTGATCGTTAACAAGTAATAAAGAGTAAATATAAATTATCATTCCCACAAGAACTAATTATTTATTAAATACCAAAATTTAGTTAATTCTAACTTTATTTGAATGATTAAAAGATATTTTATAATTAAACTAAATTTAAAGCTAAGCAAAGCAAAGAATTAAGTTGGCTAAAGCTCTGGAGTTTTTGATTTCACCATAACTAATCCATCTTAATATTAATCTATCTCTATAGTCTAATTTATTTTCCTAATTGATAGTCGATATTTCCTAAATTAAATCCCTCCCGAGATCTAATAAAAATCTTCCTAACTGCTAATTCACAATATTCCTATGTGAATTACAACAATTATGAAGTCATTACGTCGTATGAATTCTCATGTAATGACTAAACAAACCATGCAGATATATTCCTATCTTACATGCAATTTATGACATTTATCTTAATAAATTTGACATATAACTCCCCTTCTAGTTCGTTATGATTAACAAATCATCTAATTAGTGATCAAGTAATTAGAAGCATTAAGCAGAGAGATAAACACTCAACCATAAAAAAAAAAAAATCAAATTAAACTATATTAATAGAAAAATAAAAAGACTTCATGGTTAGGCTATATCGTAGCCCTAGAAAATAACTTAGTTCATGCTAAAATAAAAGAATATCACCAATTGTCTAAACATAATTGAAAAAAGAAAAAAACAAAGAAAAAAACCTAAGATGAAATCCGTAGGTGCGGCTTTTGTGTTTTCTTCAGCTTCAGCTCCATGGTTCCGTGGATCCTCCTCTTTTCTGTCGAATTCTCTCCCCTTTAAACAAAGCGGCTGCCTTCCCTTTTTGCTTCCAAGTACGGTCCTTATTTTCAGAACAAAATAGAATCCTAACCTGTTCACAATTCTCTACCCGATTATTTCCTTTCTTTTTCCTTTCCAAAGTCCAAAGGCAGCAGCTCTTTTGTCTTGTTTCCAATTCTACTCCAAAGTCAAAAACGTGTGGGACTCCACTTCCTTGTTTCCTTTTCTTTGTCTTCTTTTGTTGACTCCAGACTTCTTCTTTGGAATGCACTCTCTTTCCTTTCTTTTGTTTGTTTCCTATCAATGGATGAAGTCTTCCTCTTTTATACAAATCATCCAAGCCCAATGTCTAATGTTAAAAACACATATGAAGTTTCTGGAATTTCTTTTTTTTTTTTTTTTTACTTCTTCTCTCAACTTTTCCTCCGAATTAACATTTTCCCCTTCTACAACAAAAACATACCAAAAATCAAATAATTTTCCTAAAAATCACAATAATAATGAAAAAATATTAACGAGAAAAAGGAACATTTTAACCTCTATCAAATTCCCCCACACTTAGATCAAAGCTCTTCCTCAAGCTTACATTAAATCAACATCTTCCTCTCCATTCATTTCCCTTTGTCAACCCGTTCGCAAATAATCCAAAGTTATCACACATTAGCAATCAAGGTTGGAATGACAAGTCAAAGAACAAATACTCATAGCCTTTTCTCCTTCACAAAACATAAGCACCTCATTAATCCCAACAACTTTATCGAAATCAAATATACAAAATTTGATCACCTCTCACAGGTTGCACTCTAATCACTCAAAGTATTTACGGGTTCATTTAGCACTCAAATCAAATATAACATATCATTACCATAGGCTTGCTTATATATCGCATCTCCACCACTAACAAGTATGAATCCATGCAAAAATCAAAGGGACTTAAAAAGGTTGTAACGGGACTTAGGTAAAGGTAGGTAAACAAAAGGAAAATTTAGGCTACATAAATCAAGATATGTAGGAACTTCCTTGCAATATTCAAAAGCAACACAAGTACATTTTAGAACCACTTTCTTTTCAAGATCGATATCCCCTTTCTTTCTTTTCTTTTTTTTCACATATAGTTGGACCATTTTGTATACAATAAAGAGTATTTACTTTGTCCAACCTTTTCAGAGAATACTTTTTCACTTTTTTTTTCTTTTTTTTTTCACACTTTTTTTTCGTTGCTTTTCTCTTCAATGGTTCTTTCCTTTAGAAACAATAGCACTTTTATCATGCAATTCATTCTCACATACTCTTGACAAAAGGGTTCAACGATGGTAAACAAAAATAATGGTTTAAGGCTAATGATGTGGTGTTAAAAACAAAGAAAAATCAAAGCTCAAATTGGTCAACTAGGGGTATATGTAGAGACGGTAAGCTTTTTAGAAAGTTTAAACTGGTTAAACCTAAATGCCCTTATCATTTCAAAGCATGAATTCATAATGTGATTTCAACATACATAACAAAGCAAGTTCTAGAATAAACATGGCATATTTGACATCACTCAACCAAGAAAAATGTGAGCAAGGAAAAGAATATGCTCTTAGGCTCAAATACTCACAAAAGAGGTTCAATGGATCAAACATTGCACATTCTTATTCAATTCCATCATCGCAACCAATGAGATGCTTTAACAAAATTTTCAAAACACAAGCTAATCATACTTGCCCCTTATCATGCATTCCAACTCAACAACTAATGCATATTAACCAAGAGCTATTCGAAATAAGCATAAAAAAGGTAAGAACTTCAAGGAAGATATTCAAAGTGTCAAGCATAATTTGAAAAAATTTTAACCATATAAGCTAGAACACCCCCCCACACTGAACTCATACATTGTCCTCAATGTATGGAAAATAGGCTCACAATTCAGAAAAGAAAAGGTAAACAGAAAGATAACGCGAAACTTTCCTGAATTGCGGCAAAAGAAACTGGAGCTATGGTGGGAGGGGAAAGGGCGGCGCGAACCCAAAATGTTTGAAAAATTGCATCTATTTTGGCTTCCAATCTCCTAATATGGTGATCCATATCTGAGTTGGAGGTGGGTTCAGGTGGATGGGCCGAGGAACTAGGCAATTCCGTTGCCGCATGGCTCTAGTTGAAAAGTAAAGATGACCTTGGAGCTGCGCTTCTGACGGTGGAAGTACTGAAAAATTTATAAACCAAGAAAAACCACCGGCTCCCGTAATTCACTGAAGGATGAACACAAAAGTAATGATTAAACTATTGCACAAATTAACTATTTTGCCCATAAAAATATTCAGTAAAGCCATGGCCAGAACAATGGTCAGCCCGTCAAAACAAAATTGCAGAAATTATCAAAGAAAACAACAAGAAAAAAAAACCAATGTGCAGACCGTAAAACTGCAGGAACGGGAAAGAAAATAAGAGATAAAAGAATAAAAGGAAAGTTGCCAAGAAGAACCACCGGCAGCCGTGAATGGAATCAACAAATTTGCAGGAAAAGCGAAAGGAAAAAAAAATTGGACGAATTCGTAGTACTGCACAGAAGAAAACAGAAAAGAAAAAAGATAGATACTACAAGAAGAAAAGCAGAAATATAAAGAAAAACGGAAACCGAAAACAGAGAAAAGAAAAAAAACTTGAAAAATTGAAACCGAAAAAGAATGAGAGTCGGCAGGAAGAATCAATAGATGCCGGGCGAAGTAGTAGAACAGCGGCGGCGACGAGCGGCTGGGCTGCTGGGATAGTCACGACGCGGCGGCGATGGAGTTTCTGGCGGAGGCGCGACGCGGCGGCTGAGATGGCTGGCGGAGCTCTGATGGAGAGAGTGGCGGCGACGAGCGGCTGCAGGAGTTTTGACGAAAGAAAGAAAAAAATAGGAAAAAAAAACAGGTTAGTCAAAACCCTTTATTAATTTTTTCTTTTAGTAAGAAAAACAGAAGACTAGGGGACATAAGGCGTGGGCACGCATAATAAAATGGAGTTTTCAATAAACATAATGAAGAAAAATTCAGAAGACTAGTGAAATTGAGGCGTGGGCATACCTAAGTGGTTGAAGTTTTCTGAAAATTTTCTCTTCATATTTATTTTTTTATTTTTTTTCAAATTGCCTGCTACAAAAACAATTAAAAGCATTAGCTAAGAAAAGAAAAGAAACATAATAAAATTAAGAACCAAAAAATAAATAAAATAAAAAGAAGATAAACAAAAAGCCTTTGGGTTGTCTCCCAAACAATGCAATTGGTTAATGTCATTATGTTCGACGTCTCTATTGCTCAAATTATTAAATTTTTACCAGTCTCTTGGACCATACCTGCATTTTCTGATTCTCTGGGGTTATAGAAACCTAGTCATACCCTGAATAACCAACTAGAGAGGCATACTTGAGATGCTTGGGCAGTAACTTAAGGTCTAATTGTGGAGGCTTCTCAACTGAAGGTAGTGGTTTGGAAACACCTTTCCAAGCTCTTCAAATGGACTTTTAATGAACACTGATGCCAAGACCTCTAGTTGTTTAGAGCATGTATCAAACTCTTGAGTTTTAGAATTCTCTATCCTCACAAGACATGCTTCCATGGAATCTTTTGGATGGCTAGCCTGGAATTTTTCTTTAGTGCACCCATCAATTGTATCCACCTTCATACAATTGTCTATTTCACTTGGAAATTTCAATGCCTTGAATACATTGAAGGTGACTTGCTCATCTTGAACCCTCCTGGTTAGTTGTCTTTTCTGCACATCTATTAGGGTTCTCCCCGTAGCCAAGAAAGGTCTACCAAGAATAATAGGAATCTGTTGGTCTTCCTCCATGTCAAGTACAATGAAATTAGCCTGGAAGATAAATTTGTCCACCTTGGCAAGCACATCCTCTATAATACCTCTTGGGTATTTTAATGATCTATCTGCCAATTGCAAGGTTACTGTGGTGGGTTTGGCTTCTCCTAAGCCAAGTTTCCTGAACACAGAGAGAGGCATAAGATTAATACTTGCACCAAGATCACACAAGGCTTTATCAAATTAAGAATTTCCTATAGTGCAAGGAATAGTAAAACTCCCTGGATCCTTAAGCTTAGGAGGAAGCTTTTTTTTGCAAAATGGCACTGCACTCTTTAGTAAGTGCGACAGTCTCATACTCTTCTAGCTTTTTATTGTTGGAGAAGATCTCTTTCATGAATTTCACATAGCTAGGCATCTGTTCCAAAGCATCAGCAAAAAGAATATTAATATGTAATTTTTTAAAAATATCAAGAAATTTAGAAAATTGCTTATCTAGCTTTTGCTTTTGGAATCGCTAAGGATATGACATAGATGGCACATAAGGTGGTGGATTATCTAGAAACAACTTCGATTTGGGTTTCTCGACTTTTTCAGTTTGTTCCCCAGATTTTTCTAATTGCACTTCCCCTACTTCTTGTGTTGACTTTTTATATATCTCAGGTTCAGGCAACTCTTTACCACTTCTCAATGTAATTGCCTTTACATGTTCCTTAGGGTTGGTTTCCGTATTGCTAGGCAAAGATCCCTGTGATCTAAAATTTAATGTATTGGCAAGTTGTCCCATTTGAACCTCTAAATTCCGGATGGATGCTGACTGATTTTGCAAGGTGGCTTCAGTCTTAGCTATGAACTGAGATGTGTTCATACTCAATTGAGCAAGAGCATCTTCTAAAGACACTTTTTGTGCATGGGGCTGAATTTGCTGTGGAGGCTGAAATTCTTTGGGTTTATCATCGAGCTGATTATTTCTCCAAGAAAAATTAGGACGGTTTCTCCATCTCTGATTGTAAGTGTTGGAGTAGGGATTATATTGTTTATTGGCATTCCCTAGAAATTGAGCTTGTTCCGTCTGAGATGGGGCAAAAGGATTGCCCACTTGACATTCAACACTTGGATGAGGTCCACTATAAAAATCACAAGACTCTGGAGGAATATGGATGGCATTTGCATTGAGCGTACTAAGTTGCTTTGACAGTGTAACAACTTGAGCTGATAATGCAGTGAGAGCATCAACCTCATACCAACCATGATTCTTCTGTAGTGTGGATCTCCCTAAAGACCACTGGTAATCTGTAGACGCCATTTCTTCCAAAGTGCATAAGCAACCTCATATGTCTTCCTAATTAATGGACCTCCTGCTACAGCATCTATAAGTATTTTGGTTGATCGAGTCAACCCATTATAAAAAGTCTGCAGCTGTAACCAATCTGGGATGCCATGATGTGGGCATGCTCGCAGCAAATCTTTATACCTCTCCCATGTTTCAGAAAGTGATTCCATCTCATGCTGAGTGAATGTGGTAATCTCATTTCTCATCTTTACAGTTTTGGTAGGTGGAAAATATTTTGTCAAGAATTTCTGTCGACACATGTCCCACGTGGTAATTGCTCCTGCTGTCAAAGAAAGCAACCAACTCTTGGCCCTATCCCTCAGTGAGAATGGGAAAAGTCTCAGTCTAATGGCATCATTAGAAACGCCATTTATCTTCAATGTATTGCAGATCTTGAGAAAATTCATTATGTGAGCATTAGGATCCTCATGTGCCAACCTAGTGAACTAATTAGCTTGAACCATCTGGATTATGCCTGACTTCAATTCAAAATTATTTGTAGCAACTGGTGGAGGTATGACACTATGGAGACATATATGGCAGTAGGCAGAGCATAGTCACATAATGCTCTGGTGTTTGCATTAGTGACAGGGATAATGTTCTCTCCCTCTTCAGTCATAGTGTTATGAGCTAATGTGGAAGTGGCTAATGTGGAAGTTTTTCTCTTCTCCTTTCTATTCAAACGACAAGTTTTTTCTATCTCTGGATCAAATGGGAGTAGATTATCGCTTCCAAATTTTCTCATACACTACAGAATAATATCTAAAAAGAGAAAAGAACAAAAATCAATATATAAATAAATAAATATTAAAATAAAAATAAAATAAAATAAAATAAAAGTTCAAATTAAAGCTAGAACTATTTGGTATCGATATTAATAAAATCAAATTAGTCCCCGGCAGCGGCGCCAAAATCTTGTTACAAATTTTACACACGCAAGTGCACGTGATCGTTAACAAGTAATAAAGAGTGAATATAAATTATTGTTCCCACAATGACTAATTGTTTACTAAATACCAAAATTTAGTTAGTTCTAACTTTATTTGAATGATTAAAAGATATTTTATGATTAAACTAAATTAAAAATAAATTAAAACTAAATTTAAAACTAAATTTAAAGCTAAATTTAAAACTAAGCAAAGCAAAGTAATGAATTAAGTTGGCTAAAGCTCTAGGGTTTTCGATTTCACTATAACTAATCCATCTTAATATTAATCTATCTCTATAGTCTAATTTATTTTCCTGGTTGATAGTCGAGATTCCCTAACTTATTTACTAGTTCCTCCCGAGATCTAATAAAAATCTCCCTAACTGTTAATTCACGATACTCCTATGTGAATTACAACAATTATGAAGTCATTACGTTCTATGGATTATCATGTAGTGACTACACAAACCATGATGTATATTCCTATTCTACATGCAATTCATAGCATTTATCCCAATAAACTTGACACATAACTCCCCTTCCGGTTCATTATAATTAACAAATCATCTAATTACTGATTAAGTAATTAGAAGCATTAAGCACAGAGATAAACACTCAACCATAAAAAAAATCAAATTAAACTATATTAATAGAAAAATAAAAAGACTTCATAGTTAGGCTACATCGTAGCCCTAGAAAAATGACTTAGTTCATGCTAAAATAAAAGAATATCACCAATTGTTTAAACATAATTGAAAAAAGAAAAAAACTAAGCTGAAATCCGTAGGTGCGGCTTTTAAGTTTTCTTCAGCTTCAGCTCCCTGGTTCTGTGGACCCTCCTCTTTTCTGTCGAATTCTCTCCCCTTTAAACAAAGTGGCTGCCTTCCCTTTTTGTTTCCAAGTACGGTCCTTATTTTTAGAACAAAACAGACTCCTAACCATAGTTATCAAACTCGGACCAGTCATTGAACCGGTCGAGGTTTCGGGTCAATGGGTCAATGGTTCAACCGGTGGGTCAATTATAAAATTAATAAAAAATAAAAATAATATCAAAATATAGAGAAAATATAAAATATTAACTTATAACCAACCAAACAATTGATATTGTCATAATAGCATAATAAAATCTAAAATCCAAAATCCACATTCATAAAAATTGATATAGAAATGCTATCTAAGGGTATGTTTGAACAAGGCATTTCTATTTACAAATAGAAAAAGTAGACCATTTTTTGAAATAAAAACATCACACTCTAAATATATTTTTATTTTAAAATTTAAATTTTCCCACTCAAATTCCTCTTATATAATTTTAATAAATCATCTCTCTCATTTTTCTCTCTAAAATACTTTTTTTATAAAAAAATACTCACCAAAATTTTTACATATTCTAATACAACTTTTTTGAAATATATCACATTCCAAACATATCCTAAGTAAAATAATAAGAAAAACAATGAACAACACCTATCCATCCTACTGGCCTTAATTTCGATAGGATCATAATTTCGACATTTAAAAAAGTTTCTGTATAAAATGCTTATTCAAGTTATCAATTGTATATTTTCAAAAAAGAAACAAGATAAAAGAAGAGAAGAGAAGAGAAAAAAAAAAAAAAAAACCCAACTGGGTTAATGAGTGACTCAGACCGGTCTAAGGACCGGGTCACCAGTTGAACCGGTCGGGCCGGTTCGAGTCTTATAACATGGCTCCTAACCTCTTCACAATTCTCTACTCGATTATTTCCTTTCTTTTTCCTTTCCAAAGTCCAAGGGCAGCAGCTCTTTTGTCTTGTTTCCAATTCTACTCCAAAGTTTAAAACGTGTGGGACTCCACTTCCTCGTTTCCTTTTCTTTGTCTTCTTTTGTTGACTCCAGACTTCTTCTTTGGAATGCACTCTCTTTCCTTTCTTTTGTGTGTTTCCTATTAATGGATGAAGTCTTCCACTTTTAGACAAATCATCCAAGCCCAACGTCTAATGCTAAAAAAAATATGAAGTTTCTGGAATTTCTTCTTTTTTTTTTTTACTTCTTCTCTCAACTTTTCCTCCGAATTAACATTTTCCACTTCTACAACAAAAACATACCAAAAATCAAATAATTTTCATAAAATCACAATAATAATGAAAAAATATTAACAAGAAAAAGGAACATTTTACCCCTATCGTCAGCATTCTAAATAATTTAAATTTTAATCTGAAATAATTTTAATTGATAATCCGTAATAATTTAAATAATACTCAGCATTCCAAATAATTTTAATCCATAAAATTAAAATTCCAATATATACTGAGCATTCTGAAATTAACTATCAAACAATAAAAATCATTTTATTTCATTTTATTTCCACGACCTAATTGCATAATCATTTTATTTCCGAAATTTGACTATCAAATAATACAAATCATTTTAAACCAAGAAAATTACCTAATTGCTTCATGGGTGGGTCGGTATAACTAATTTAAAAATTCATTAAAATTTACCTAATTGCTAAAATTGGCGAGGGAAAATGAGTTCAGCAGCGGCGTCAGTTGGTGGCACACTTGTCGGCAGTGGCTTCACTCGGCCGTGCTTACCAATCGACGACCGAAAAAGAAGGCTAATGACCAAAGAAGAATGAGGGCGGCCGAAAATAATTTCTCCAATGCAATGACGGTAGTGGCTTCACTTGGCCTTGCTTCTATGAATGATGGCGCGGCGGCGGACAAAATGGAGGCTGAAATTCGTGGAAGTGCAAAGAGGGTAACCGGAAAAAATGGAGACACTGAAATGTCCGAGAACAAAACTTTCAGAGGGAGAGAGAGTCACGGACAAAGGGGCTGAAAAACAATCCAAGGGAGAGTAGACCGCCGGACGAAATTCCACAACCTCGTGGGAGAGGAGATCGGTGACAGCGCTGCTATGGAGTCGGAAATGGGTGAGGAGGCCAGCGGATTTGCAAAAGGCTGAAGGATTTGCAGAGAGAGGTTGATGGATGCTGAAGGAATTGCAAATAGCGGAGGCTGGATCGCACGTATTTATTTCTTCACTTGGGTGCATTTTACAAATGTGCCCCAATAACCCTAAATTTTCCCCGCCTGTAACTCAAGGGTTCAAATGGTTACAGGCACATTTGATAAATGTGCCCATTTGAAATGGCGCATTTCGAAAATGCGCCCAAGCCCGTGCACAGTGCCGGGCCTAAGAAATGCGCATTTGGCAAATGTGCCCAAAGGAATGGACGTATTTGCCAAATGCGAACATCACATAATTGGAACACTAACCCTCCCCAACTTACAAATTTCCCTTCCTTTTTTTTCCCATAACACTATTAGAAAAAACTCCAGACTGTATGTACCTGTACAGCCCCATCGCTATTGACTTCAAAAAGCTGCACATTCAAATGATTCAAGAAGGGAAGGAACTAGTCTTGCATGGGAAGGCAGACAATCCCAAGCTAAATTTGATCAAAGGAAAGGATATATCAACTATCTTGGAATATTAGGAGCAAGGCCACAACAAGGGTTTCAGCTTAGCACTGCCACTTAAATTGTCTACCATCAGTAAGCTTAGCTTGGAAAATGAGTTGATTCAAGAAGATGGATATACAGTGCTGCAGGGGCAGGTTGAACATTCCCAATGAGCTCAATTAGAATAAAAGAAGTGAGCAAATTCTTGGAGGAAAACAAAAATCAAGGTGAAAGCACGGTGAAACTCTGCCAGATCAGATTCCAACATAAATGATCAAAGCTCAACAGTCCTTTTGAAGGCCGAAGTTGGAGATCAGCAAATTCCAAGCTTCCCGTAGAGTTGAATGAAGCTTAAATCTTCATTGTTTAGGGCCACATCACCAATTGTGTATTGTGTCCTTGTCTTGTGGTTGGTTTGGACCTTCCCAAACAATGTTGGGATAGAAAGAGAGGGTTTGAATCTCTTCTTTGACATTTTTTCTCTTTGACACAATTGTAATAGAACATGGACATATAAATTGTAATAAATCCATCTTCAATATATTGATTCTTACGTTCTTTCTGGAGTTTTTACAATGACCAGCTTGTTTACTTATTGTGATTTCATCCATTTTTCTTATCTTACAAATTAATCTTACTCTTATTTCATAACGAGAATTAAATTCACTTTATTACTTAAATATTGAGTAGATCATATAGAGATTTTTAAACATTAAAAGTTGATTTAATAGTTGTTACTTTAAAAAAAATTATATTGAATGGAGAATAATTTTGATTGAATATAAATTTTTTAATCACGGAAAGTGAATTTTCTCTATTATTTATTGATTGATTGCCAAAAAATAATTTCTATATTATGTTGCAAAAATAAATAGTAAGTCAAGCTACGAAGCAAATTTGACACATAATACTTTTTATGTTTCTAAAAAGAGTTCAATTTATAAAAAAAAAAAAATTATTATCATTACTAATAGTAAAAATACAAACCTCAAATTGAAAAGTAAAATAAAAATATAAAGTATATATTTCGTAATATGTTAAATGTGTTGTATATTATAAATTAAAAAATTAAAAGTGAATTTTTTTATAAAAGATGATGGAGTAATTTTTTTTTCTTTCTCATTTAATTTCTCTCTCCTGTATTATTTGATAAATTTTATATAAAAAATTTAATATAGGAGTACAAAAGAAATTTTATTTTATTTCTATTTTAAGGAATTCATTCAACCAAATATTGATTTTCATAATGATGCCCATTCTTAATAGTAAATTATAAAATAACATTAAAATATTGATACTATTGATATTTGACAACGCTATCATACTTATTCCTATTTTCATTCTAATCGGTGAATCAAGCACCCCGTCAATCTTTAATAAGTATTGCCGCCACATGATAATAAATGGTTTTGATCGGGATTATCTCCAGGCATGGATCAATCATTGTAGTACTCGTCCTTGTCACACAGAGTGGGTCTCAACCTGGGGGCAAATATTATCAAACCTTGAATTATCACATTATCGTTGGAGCTCAAGAGCCGGCAACATATCTGTGGTTAGATGCATAAAGTCTTATTTAGTTTTATTTTTCTTCGTGTTTTGGATTTTTATTATGTTTGAATCGATGCATTTGTATATGTTTTGTTTTATAGAATGAAATTTGGAGATTAGGACTAAACTGATCAGTTTAGAACAATTTTTTTGGAGCATTACTAAAAACTCAGTATACATTTTCTAAAAACTAGACACTTGACTAGAAGATTTCACCAAATAAGGCATAGACACGCCTTACTATTAGAAGGAATATTTTACCAGGTAAGGTACAGACACGCCTTACTATTAGAAGTGATATTTTATTTATAATTTTTTTTTTCCATGATTGGTGGTTTTAGTCTATAATTAGTTCTCTTTTATTTAAGAAATGCAACAAGAAGGGAAAAAAAGAGACGGGCATTTCATTTGTTTTTCTCCTAGGGTTTTTACGCCACCTTGAAGGAAAGTGACAAGAAAGTTGCTTGTTCTTTTTATTTTCTAATTCAAGGAGATTTTTATTTTAGCTAATAAAATTTTGAGATTTTGAGGTAAATCTGAATTTTTTACTTTTAATTCAAATATTTGTTAGTTCTTCATCTTATCTTCTTATGAATGATTAATGTTAATTAATTTGATAATTTAATTCACTATTTTTTTAATTATTATTTATAAATTTAATAATTCGTAATTATCATAAATAATTAATATCAATAATAAATAAGTTATTTATATCTATGAATCAAAATATGCATACCTAACATAAGGTGGAAAATGGCACATACATGATACATTGTCGAAGAAAAGAATACTATCTAAATACGTGCATGCGTCATTGATTGGTTTGGATAGCTCCTGGACCATGCTAACCTTTCACGTTGGCTTACGCTTAAGAGTCACTACAAGAAAAATGGGCTTTAGTGACGACTGGAATATCGTCACTAAAAGTCGCTTTTACTATTGTTGAACCCTTTATCAAGAATATGTGAGAATGAATTGCATATGAACATTTTGTTGAATGCAAGAAAAAAAAATTATCAAAAAAAAAAAAGACAAAAATAAAAGTGGGAGAGAAAAAGTCTTGAAAAGTGTGAAAAAGGGAAGTAGTGGGTTTATCCCTAGTGAATATGAAGATTGGACAAGTGAAGTATTCTCAATTGTATACCAAAAAGTCCAGTTATGCTATGTAGTTGCAAAATGCGAATGGTGTTACTTGAAATGAAGAAAGGTGGATTCAATGTGCTACCAACGTTGCTTTTGTGAATCATGCAAAGAAGTTCACTCATTTATTGATTTTCATACTCTAAAATTTTGTCTTTTTTTTTCCCTATCTTTTCCTAAGTCTCGTTATAACCCTTGTAAAAACCCTTTGACTTTTGTATAAATTAATGTTGATTTAGTGCTGGAGATGTGATATATGAGCAAGCCTATGGTAATGACATACTATGTTTGATTCGAGTGATAAATGAAACCCCTAAACTCTTGGAGTGTGTAGAGTGCAACCTATGAGAGGGTATCAAACTTTGCCCCTTTTGATTTCAATGAAATTGTTGAGATTGTTGAGATGCGTATAATTTGTTTCGAAAAATCATGCTATGAATACTTGTTCTTTGGATTGTTATTCCAAATTCGATTTATAATGTGTAATGACTTAGAATTATTTGTGAAAAAGTTGAGAGAGGGAAAGGAATGAAGAAGAAGAAAATGGGTATGTTGATCAACAGCAAACTTGAGGACAAGCATGGTTTAGGTGTGGGGGAATTTGATAGAACTCAAATTGTATTTATTTATGATTCATATTTTCCCCAATTTTTGGATGATTATAGGGTGAAATTGATTGATTTGGTTATACTTTTTGTTTTAGATATTGAAAGTGGAGATTTGGAGGAAAAAAAGGATAAAATGCAATGTTTAGTGAAGAGTGCAAACAGAAGACTTCATTCCCTTGGGCATGGACACATTAGTAGATCACAATTTCAACCAGAAGAATTTTCGATGGTTGAAGTGGACAAGCCTAACTAATTGATAGGTTGGCAAATTTTCACCAAAAAGGAAGTTCATGAATAATTAATTGCAAGAAGGAAAGAGGGTTGATTGTAGCAAGTTTTTTAGAAAATTTATTTTCGTTAGAAATATTTTCTATTTTGTTATCTTTCCTTTTTAGATTAGAATTTGGGTTTTAAGAATCCTTTTAGAATTGGTACTATTACCATATTTTAGAAGTTATCTCTTCTTATGAAAGAAACCATAGAGGTGCTAGAAATCATCAAGTAGCGCCTTTCTCCTTGAACGCATGTGCTTTTTTTCTTCTTTCCACTCTAGGGTTAGCAATCTTTGAAGAATTCAAGGAGTCATATGTGCTACCATGAGTGGCTAAACATATTTTCTGATTTAAGGGAAATATCGATTTCAATTGTCATCACTGTGAGGTTTTATGCTTAATTTAAAATTCTTACTTTTAATTCAAGTACTTGTTGATATTTGATTTTATTTCTATGAATAATTGATATTGGTTAACCTGATAAATTAATTCTTCATTTTTTATTCTATTGTTATCCATGAGTTCAGTGATCTATAATTATCATGAATAAGTGGTACAAGTAACAACTAGATTAATTATATTTATGACTTGAAATATGCATGCTTAGCCTAGTGGAATCAATATGATAAGATTAATTAATTGCAACTACATCGGTTATTTAATCTTGGTTTAATTGTTTTCACCGATCTTAATAGTATCATTAATTTGATATGGAACATTATCATACTCAATCAATTAATGATAAGTTTTGATTTGAGTGCTGGGCTTGGTCAATTATTTTAAGAAAGCGGAAGATCTATTATGGCTATCCTAATAAATTTTCAAGTTAAATATTTGAATTTGCAAGATAATTTTTAGTAACCTGTAATCAGTGATGCAATTGAATTAAATCACCAATTGGATCAGAAACTTAGTAATCTTGATCTTATTTTTTATTTTTCTATTTAGTTATTTATTTTAATTATTTGTTAGAATTTAGTTAAATAATTACTTATTCCAATCCCTCCTCTCCTCCCCGCCCCTAGCCCCTAGGTTTTATTTTAAGTCTTTAAAAGCGTAAATTTTACTAGAACAATTTACCAACTCAATATCGGTTACTACGAGATAATGGCATTGGGCAAAATTGAAAGCTTTATTTATTTTTTATTATATATAATTCAAATCAATATAAAGGATGTGGGTTTTGGCTTAGATGGTTTAATCATGCGATTTCGAATTCAATACTCGATAGAGGAAATCATTGTACGTAAAGTAGAACTTCACTCTTTGTAATTGGAAAGACAAGATCACAATGGATGAAGAAAGAATTGTACTGTGCGAAACTACTCTCAAATCAACAAGATACCGCTCAATAAAGTGTACTTGTTTTTCTTTTTCTTCCCGCTTGTCGGGTTACCCTTCGGGATTTTGTCTCTTTATGGGCTTTTGTTTTTGTGGGTTATAGTGCTATTTTCAGTAGCAACACCACGAAACCCTCTACGCCTTCGTGACTTGTACATTTGCCATTGTGCCTTTTAATCTACTATCGTTTCGAAAAAAAAAAAATCAAAGTACTCCACCAACCAATTTAAAATGAAAATAAGACTATCTGCATCCACCTACAGACAAGGACATTTTTGGCTCCATTTTAACATGCATGTAGAATTGATACATTTCTTGGGTTCATTTTCTCTATTTGAAAAAGAATAAAATGAACCAAAAAGTGACATGCACAAAATGAAAAATCTAACAGAAATTGCTTAATAGTCCATGTGTTGTTTACGTAAACATTACTCATTCAAATCATCTTATATCTTTTTATTATGTGAATACCAACTCAATTACTCTAAAAATATTTAATAAAAATATCGTTACTCTGAAATCAAAGTATCCTCATGATATGGCTTCCCAAAATTTAGTTGAAAACATTAAGAAGCCTTCAAGTGTAGGACAGGTGATAATATCAATTGATAAAAGAACTCTTTGTTGAGATATGCATCTAATTAATTCCTAACTTTAACCCTTCTTGGAGAAGGATACAATTTGTTCTAAGTTTCACGTGATTATGTAAAATAAGTAGCTAGCTGAGTTATCTGTGAAAGCTTGTCACTGAAATCTGCAGTGTCACATTAATATTTTTTTGTTTAACTCGAGATAAACTCAAGGCAGTTTTATTCACTATCGATCCCAAGAAATTACAAGCAACAGGATACATCAAACCATGCCTCCCTGATCTAAAGTATCAAAAGAGGATGGAAGCCAGAACCCAGAGTCTCATGGCCTTCACCAATGCTGGAATTTCCTCAAGAAAATCAAACCAAAGAGCAAACTGGAGGACATATATAACTAGACTACATAATAGCCATACCCTTTGGTTCAGAAATTGAACCTCCAACAGTTCCATCTGGAGAGTAGTTTACGGTCCAAAACATAGTCCCTCCGAATTTCTTAGATTTCTGAAGAATTGGAAGAACAAAGTAATAGTAGGGATCAACCTCGACGTATCCACCTCCAGGGGTGGCCTCTGGATATGAAGGTGTTCCCATGACTAACTTATTAATGCCTGGGTAATCATGCCATTGATTCCAACTCTCCAAGAGTTTCTCAGAGTTGGTTGCGAAGTCATTGGAAACCTTGGTGTACTGACAGGATGAATCATTGAAGAACTTGGGCCAAACATAGTCGAAAATTCCAAGCCTTATGGCAGAATCCATGTAATAATCAGGAATCTGACACTTGGGTGCTGTTGTCAAGTACACTTTCTTCCTGCCGGGGGCATTGAATTCGTAGATTTTTCTGGCCACATATTCCCAATACTTGTTGGATCCACTGTCGATTGCAAAATCAATGCCATCCAAATAAACATCCCCCAGTGGACGAGAATCCGAAGTCCCTCCAAAAAAATTGTCCCAGAGATACTGGACAAGAAAGTCGGCGTCTTCCTGAGAATCCAAACTGTAATTTGGCACCGCACCTCCAATGGAAAGGAACACCTTGACTTCCAGGTTTTGACAAGCTTTGATTTGAGTACTCAGGAAGGTGCAGCCACCGTTAGCTGGGATGCAGTGGTCGGACAAATTCAGAGCAGGGGTTTTGCCACCGCCGAAGTTATTCAAGAAGGAGATGACTGCCCAATCGAAACCGCTTAAATAACATGCTAAAGCCAAACTTCCTTCTTCTTTGCCGATTTGACCCCAGTAGGTGGCAAGCCCACGAGCATCTGTAGACCTGAATACTGAAGAAAGCAACAGAAGGGATGTTATGGCCAAGAATGAGGCTCGCAAGTAAGCAGCCATTTCTTAGTATTGGTGGCTGGTTTGCGCAGATGAATCAGCAGTATATGCCCACCATTTTATAGATTTTACAAAGCCATGAAAATGCAATCCCGTACCCAAAATATATTATCATTGTCTAATTAATTATTGATGGCCTTTCTGTGCTGAAACTTTGTTTGCTCAACCATTATTTGTTTTGGCCCACACCACATCATTTTCAATATCCATGGCTCAGCAACCAAAAAATCCCAACTACCCATTATTTCACACCCAAAACCCAGGTGAATCGAATCACGCGGCAAATGGAGCAGGACAGAAATTAGAGAAAAATAAATTATTGTTGAAATTGAAAAAAATAGAGTAATTAGTCTTTTAACTTGGGCTTCTGTTTCAATTTGTTCTCGAATCTTTAAAAAGCTTTAATATTGTCCTCAAATATAAAAATTTCGTTTTAATTGATCTACGATTAAAATCATCCTAAATTAGACATAATTTTGATTCCTTTTTCTCCTAAAGACGGGTTAAAAAGATCTTCTTATTTAATCAATTACTGTAGCAACACTTTGAAACAAATCCAAAAAATTAGTGTATCGATTGGTTTTGCGATAGGAGAATTTAGGATAAGTAATCACAACTTATATTCTCGTTAGAGTTGTCACATGATTTGGCTTGATTTTTGTCTCAATGATCAATGAAAATTAAAATACCAAAAGAGATGACTAAGGAAGTTGAAACTTTTTCAAAATTAGAAAAGTGACTCAAATTAAAAGATGAATGACACTATTTATTATAAAATAATAATAATAATTACTGATTCTTTTACTGATAATCAGCCGAGGATAATTAATTAACGCATAGGAAGGAGTTTTTGGGTTTGTTTAGGCCATACTATTGTTTCGTTTAAAACTTTATTTTATTGATATGACAAAATTATGCCATATATGTGTCTGTATCAGGTTGTGCCAAATAACACATTAATTATTACTATGATGGGTGGAGGCATTCAAGGACCGAAGTAATTTCTTAAGAACATACATCTATATATACTGAGTTTATGACAGTTCTACTTTTTAGTTCGTAAGGGTTTAAGTTTAACAATTTTTATTTATAAAATTTTTAAATTGACAAATTTAGTTTTTATAATTTTAATTTTTAATAATTTAATTGCAGCTAATTGAAAAAGTCAAAGGCTTAATGGTTTGAGTATATAGAGTTCACATTTATATAACATCTTTTTACAATTTTAGTCCCTAACTTTTAAGGATTTAACAGTTTTAGTCCCTAAATAATTTAGGTGAAGAAATCTAATTTTTAGAGTTCCAATTTTCAAAAATTGAAAAAAACAATTGACCTTATTTCTTTAAAAGAATGTGAAGATTAAATTAACATACATTTGTTTTTTATTTTTTAAATCAGCATCTATAGGAAAAAATATGGAAAAAAATTATTTTTTTTAGTGATATTTTTTTGAAAAATAAAACAAATATATATTACTTTACTCTTTCTAATCTCTTTTAAGATAATGAGGCCAAATTTTTTATTTCTACAAATTGAAATTATACAAATAAACTTGTCCACCTAAATTATTTAGGGACTAAAACTATTAAATATTTAAACCTTGAGGACTAAAATTGTAAAAAAATATATATATAATTGTGGACTCGATCTGTTTCAACTGTTAAATTTTTAATTTCTTTTCATCATTTGTCCATACATTATTACAAATTGAAACTATAAATACTAAATTTATCGATCTAAAAGTTTTGGGAACTGTACTATCATATCCCCAAATATATATTGCTTGATTTAATTCCTAACTGTTTGTTTTTACTTTTTACACACTGGGTTTGTTAACTAGGAGAGATTAGCATAGATTGTAAATCATGAAAATATCATCTATGTAGTTATTGTTGTTATGTCATATAATATAGTGAATTGTTAAAATTCAAATTAGTGAATAGAAGAATAAGTCATTCCCATAAAACCTTAACACATAAACCGGCGGTGTTAGTCTGTCAGATGGTGACTAACATAGTCCTTATGATCTCCGCAAAAATGAAGGGCTGCTATTACAACTATCTTTCTTGATATAAAAAGCCACTCAAGATTAACGATAAAGGGTTCAATTCTTCACAATCATAAGCACTCAATCTCTATCTGTTTCTTGTTTTGCTATTAGATCTGGTTAATTTATTACTCTTCCGTCCCAAAAAAAAATCCATTTTGGTTAAATTACAATATTTTATTAGTTATTAGATACAATTTATTTAATGCATTACTAAATATATAATTTTATATTTTTATCTTTATTTGTTTATTTTGAATATATATGATTATTATTAGTAAGTATATTTTAAAATTTTAGTTTAAAAATTAACTTTTTTTGGGACAAGAAAATGTTTTCGAAGTAAACTCTTTTTTTAAGAACTGAGAGAGTAGTTTGAATGCTAGCTCAAGCATATTTCATGATTGAAAAAAAAAAACATTAAACATTTGACTAAGAAAAAAAATTGTTTTCAATACCCAAAACTTAGAGTCGACTTTTTTAATTTTCAATATTTTTAGCTCAACCGAAAGTTTTAATTCTCAAAATTTAGAAAACTCATCATTTTTTGTTCTTGTAATCAATGGGAATTTTGGCAAGATTCGGTGTAATGACTTGATTGACAGTAACCCTGAATTTTATAAGTTCATCCCAATCAATCGAACTTCATCAACTATCAGAAGTGAAATTGCTATTATAATTATTGTTGTAAATTCTGAACACAGTGATAGATTTTTTGGGTGGAAGTTCAAACCCGTATAGTATATTGGAGCTATATTGATTAAAATATGATAAAATATTTTAATATTTGTATCATTACTTTTATTCTATATAATATTTACATGTTATATCACTTTCCATGACAAGGAGGTCGTATTAAAAAGAAAAAATCGAGCTTTCAAATCCAAATGTATGTTCCTATACATAGTCAATCACTACAATGTTCACTAGAATATTTTCTAAATAAAAAATAAAAAGTTGCTGCTTTGCCTGCGCCATGTGCACCATCATCTTAACAAAGTAGGAGCATTCGTAGAAATATTTAAGGCACAATTTTGAGAATATAGTAACCCTAATTATCATCGCGGCCCAATCGGGCCAATCCCATTCTCCGCATCACTTTCTGCATTCGCGTTGTTATTGTTGTTAATTGCATGTGTTTATTCAAAGCAGTGCTATTTCGGTATCTTCAGTGATTATTTAATCGAGAAAGGTTAAACATCCAATCCGTAAATATTAATTGACCTTCCACCAACCCTTTTTAATATTTTATCGTATGGATAAAAATTAAATGTTAATTTAATAGTCTCTATGTGTGGGCTTGTTTGATGACACCGTAACTACTCTCTCCTTACTTGAAAAAGATCTACTTTTCATTAGATATAAATTTTTATTAATTATAAAATATAATATATTTAATATAACTATTAAGTATATAATTTATATTTATTTTTACTTTTTAATAATAAATTACACATATTATTATTGATGAAAATACTTTTAAAATTCTATTCAATAGTAGATTCTTATATTGAGATATAGAAAATTTTTAAAAATTAACTATTTTTTGGGGAGGGAATGAATATTTGATGAGAAAAACATATTGAAACTTGCAAGAGATAATTAATTGCAATTATTTCTGTTATTTAATTTTGGTTTAATTATTTTCATTAATTTTAATGCTTTTATTAAATTGATATGGAACTTATTGTGCTCAATCAATTAATGATAAATTTTTATTTGGGTGTTGGGCTTGATCGATTACTTTAGAAAAATATGAAATTTATTATAACTATTATAATAAGTTTTCGAATTAAATATTTGAATTTATAAGATAATTATTTGTAATCAATTATCAATGATGCAATTGAATAAAAGCACCTATTGGATCAAAAACTCAGTAAACTTAATTTTCAATGTTCTTCTATTCAGTTAGTTATTTTAATGTTTGTTAGAATTTAATTAAGTAGTTACTTATTCCGGTCCCCTATTTTTTAAAAAAATTATTCAAAACTTAGAAACTATAGTTCTGATTCCCTTGGGATTCGACCTAGTCCACTATCACTGTAAAATCAAATTGTAGTCGCCAAAGATCAGTGATTACTTTTGAGGGTTTCAACAAACACGTCATTATTGTTTTTCCCCACGTTCATTTTTTTAGTATTAGATAAAATAAAATACTTGTTTCTTGTGCAAATTGGGTTTTCGTTTTTTTTTAAAGTAAGAAATAAAATATTCATTTTTTTTGTAAGATTTGTATGTTTTGTAGGTCGAAAACATTTTCTTATAGATTTTCCTTTTTTTCTTAAATTTCTTTTATTTTTGACTGGAAGTGTAAATCTGTTTTTTTATATATATAATGTTCAAAGGAATTTTGTTTTTTTAGTGTGTAGTTGATTTTGGCATGGATTTTATTGCCTTACTATTAAATATTTAGAGATTTTTTTCTTTTTTTTTTCTTTTGTCCCCTTTAGCTGATTGTCGATTGCCGTTGTTGTTTCTTCAATCCACTAAAATGAGATTTTTTTTAAGGGTCTGTTTGTTTCCGTAGAATTGGGGCCTTAGAATTAGAAATGGAGGCCCCAATTCCAATTCTACTATTTGTTTCTGTAAATGGGGGGGTTTTTTTATTATTTTAACGAGACTGTTAGTAATTTCATTAGGAAATATATAACTGTACAAAGTTAGCCCCCAGAGTGAGGCTATTTACTCTCCCTAGCTTAAGATTAGCACCACGGAGGAATAGACATCACCAGTACAAGATTGGGTATACCAACGCTACCCTATACAAAGGAACCTATACAAAAGACTACATAAAAAATTAATATAATCGGCTATAGTGGCCAAACAAACTTCAACAATTAATGTTGACTATGTCTACACACTATTGCCGAAATATCAATCACAATCTATATCAAAACGAAAAAGACATAGAGATATTTACAATAAGAAAATTGTCACCCACGCCTAGCAAACACTGAGACGCTTTGCACTAGACAGGAATCCCATCCAAGCAACATGAGTTGAAATACATCCTCCAGCAGCCATGCTCCAATGATAAGCATATGATAACGCAAATGCCATATCACAAGCAATAAACATATATTAGAACAGTCGCAACTCCAAAGAAAAGTTGCTCAAGCTCACCAAGAACCACTGGAAGCACACAAAGAACCCAAAACAAAGTAGACATCCCAGTAGACATGCACACCAAACCAAACAACAAACAGAAACCCAACCACATGTATTAATAGAAACAAGAAAAAGTCAGGCCAAATAAATATATCCCAACCACTACAAGAAAAATGGGCTTTAGTGACGACTGGAATATCGTCACTAAAAGTCATTTTTTCATCACAAAAACCATTTAGTGACGGAAAAATGGTTCGTCACTAATGCTCCGTCACTAAAGGGTTTTAGTGACCGAAACTTAAAAGTCGTCACTAAATGAGTGGTGTTAGTGACAAATTGAAGATGTGACGAAAATTAGTGACGAAAAAAAGTCGTCACAAAAAGGGGGAAAAGTTGTCACTAAAAGTTAAGAGTTGTTACTAATTGAGCACGTTTAGTGACGAAATTTAGTGACAAAAAATTTTCGTCATTGAAACTATTTCGGTCAGTTAGGCAGTTGTGACGATTTAGTGACCGAAAAAAAAGTCGTCACTAAGAAGAACTTTGGTCAACTCATTCAGTGACGAACTAGTGACGATATATTTTGTCGTCACTAAATGGTTAGTGACGACTTTAAGTTTGTCACAAAAATTTTATTATCACTAAATGGTTGATAACAACTTTAAATTTGTCACAAAAAGTTTGTTGGCGAATGCAATTTTGTGACGGAAAATTTTGACGTCCTTTTGCATTAGTGACGGAAAAAGCTCGTCACTAAAAATTCGTTCGCAAATGAAATTAATGACAAAAAAAATGTCACTAAATAGTGTTATTAGTGACAATTTTAACCGAAGCTATAACATTGTATATTTCAATATTTTATCACTAATAACATCAATATATTGATTGTGACATTATTTATCCTTTTAATACAAACATCATCGATATCAACAATGTAATGAACTAATCATTCAACATTCAAAACTCATATGAAGAAACGTACGAAAGATAAACTTGTGCATTGAAAAAGACAACATTTTACTTTCCTAGCATACAAGAAAATAAAAGTTAAATATTGTAATTGAACCATAAGAATAAAACATTATCCAAACATCTAACACCCCACAAAATAGTAATGTACACATAATTCCCACAGCATTCTAAAAGTAAATAAGCAAAAGGCTATTTTAAGACCTTGACAACAGCAACCAACTGGCCATTTGATTCCAAAGTATGTCTACAATCTGTGGATGCTTGGCACAACCTGGTGATGGATGCGTCACTGTGATAAGAAAAGGAAAAAGCACTGAATGTTATAAATTCAATCCAACCCTGAATGTTATAAATTCAGAAAACATAACCAAAAACAAAACAGTCACAACACTTTAGTTCAGAAAACCAGGAAAAAACAGCCCAAAATTTGTCCAGAAAAAACTACAAGTGAACCAGAAAAACAAACCACTCATACAAGCAGAAAAGGATATGGTTTTGTAGCTATATGGATTTGTTCAGAAATTTAGAAACTCTTTCCACATCTGCAACACAAGGAGTCCAGAAAAATCAGAAAAAAAAACCAAGAAAAAAATGAAAAGTCAATCCAGAACCAGCCAGAGAGAGCGAGAGAGAGAGAAAGAGCGCATCAAGTAATTTATGAATAGGTTTTGTAACTATATGGATTTGTTCAGAGTTTCATAAACTCTTTCCCTTTATGCAATACTTCAGTCCAGAAAAATAAAAAAAACCAGGAAAAAATGAAAAAATCAATCCAAAACCAGCCACAGAGGGAGAGAGAGCATCAAGTAATTTATGAATAGCAGTTGTAGCTATATGGATTTGTTCAGAATTTCAGAAACTCTTTCCCTTTCTGCAGTACTTCAGTCTAGGAAAACTAGTAGCATGCTACTTCAATTCAGAAAAATTCAAAGAACATAACCAAAAACAAAAGTCACAACATTTCAGTTCAGAAAAACTAGAAAAAAACAGCCCAAAATTTGTCCAGAAAAAACTACAAAGTGAACCAGAAAAACATACCACTCATACAACCAGAAAGGATTTGGTTTTGTAGCTATATGGATTTGTTAAGAAATTTAGAAACTCTTTCCACATCTGCAACACAAGGAGTCCAGAAAAATCAGAAAAAAAAACTAGGAAAAAAAATGAAAAGTCAATCCAGAACCAGCCACACAGAGAGACAGAGAGAGCATCAAGTAATTTATGAATAGGATTTGTGGCTATATGGATTTGTTTAGAGTTTCAGAAACTCTTTCCCTTTATGCAATACTCAGTCCAAAAAAATCAGAAAAACTAGGAAAAAATGAAAAAAATAATCCAGAACCAGCCACAGAGAGAGAGAGAGAGAGCATCAAGTAATTTATGAAATGGACTTGTAGCTATATGGATTTGTTCAAAATTTCAGAAACTCTTTCCCTTTCTGCAGTACTTCAGTCCAGAAAGTTTTTAAAAGCAACAAGTATCTTTGTTTTAAAAGCAATTTCAGCTACAAAAAGTTTTCATCACTTGCAGAAAACTAAATAAAAAGAGGACACAGATCAAACAGGACAGATGACGTGCATTACAGCCATAGACAATCACTTTATGCTTTGCAACATAAATTTTTTATACAAGGAAGCAAACTGAAAGTGATAACTTCTGCATTTTGCCAATAAAAACTAAAGACAATATTCTATCAGTTAAAGACCTTCATGATTTAGAACAAATTGAGGCCACTTCCAGTCACTATGAGGCACAATCAAGAATAGAAGAAAACTGAGAACGTATAAAGTGAGCAGAAGCTAGGAGAAATCTTGTTTCAACAAAAATATATAATAAGTCCTAATCAAGAATAGAAGAAAACTTACAGCAAACAGTAAGAATACTTACTGTATTAATAGTTTTATTACTATGGATAAATAGATAATATGGTGGAAACCAGAATCAATTTGTAATAAGAAATAGCAATGACACTGCTGATATCATGCATAAAGTGAATCACACATGTGGATTTTGATAAAAAGGAACAAGCAATCCTACTAACGGACAAAATACTAAAGAAAACACTAAACTAAACCCTATGGAAGTCAAATTGCAACTGTACTGCTGCCTGAAACTGCATCATATGAAAATTAGAGGATTGAACCTACCATGGTGAACAAAATGAAATAATTAGTCTAGAAAAAATCCAACAATAAAACCTAAATGCCGAAGAGCTTTCAGCAGGTAAAAATGGAAATACATGTTTCAATTGTTAGCTTAGTTAAATAAAACTTGAACATTTTAACTGGATTTCCTTAGTTGCAACCAAAATGGATCATTTAATTTCCAAATGCCAGGTGAACAGCTAATCAATGGAAGCAACCCATGTAACAGAAGTGTCTCCTTTCAAAGACAATTCAACCAAATTTCTAGAACTAAATCTTGGGACGTGATGACTCAAACAGTTCAAACTTTCAGCTTACATAGTAAATGCTAGCCTTAGCAATCTCTTGGAGCAGTTATACAGTTACATAGTAAATGTAATATGGGATGTCAAAATCTTGAAGTATTGGATAGAGAACTTTGAAATCTGTATTATTCACATATTCAAAAATAAGACTTGGAGTCTTAGACTACTAATCTCTAACAATACCAAGCAACTTCACAATATTTGGGCCACCACAGAGATTCTGTAGTATCTTAATCTCCCTCTTTAAGGTAGAACATTTCCCAATATGACAGACTACAACTATTTCACGACATCTTTTGGCTATATGGAAGAACAGTTGAAAGGTGGTGAAATACAAAGCCCATGCATTTGACTTTGAAAGGATGGTCAACATCACTGGTCCATTCCTAGATTTTGACAATGATATTATTCAGCAAACAATACGAAATAACCACCTACTGAATGGATACCAAATTGCAAAACATAAGGTTATCTTTGCAACATGACAGAATTTTAGCCAAATGTCCTTCCAAAAAAATGATAAATTCATACAAGCAAAGAAATTGGAAAAAGACAGGCCAAGAATGATGATTCAAACTTTTGGATCTTCATAATTATTTGACAAAATTTTAGCAAAAACAACAAAGGATTGCATCTTTGCAATAAGTGACTTAAATCACATAACAACCTTTTATTATCACCCCCAAAGTCAACATCTCACACGAAAATAGTTATTTATACAAATCATTCAAGAAAACATACGATAAACAAAACTTGCTTATCCATTTGACCTGTTCTCAAGAACAAAAGTATCAAAAGTGAAGCATAAGTTGACATCAAAGGAGTTGCTACATTAACAGCAATAAGAGAATTTTCAAGCTGTCTTCAATTGATGTCAAAGATAGTCCAAAACACACGGCTCAAATTGAAGAATTTTTTAGGAGAAAAGTCGATCGAAAATGAGGATGATTGTCGATTTCCTATGTAATGTGTATACATTCACATTTAAGACCCACGAGAGTTTCACATTCACATTAATCAATCTCGAAGTCTGTATGACATTAATTCTGGTCTCACTTGTGAATTTAGAAACATTGTAATACTGACAAAGAAAATCCTCGTGTGACTCCAGTACTAGTCAATCTGCAAATCTTCTCCAATTTGATTTTCTACTTCATTTTGAGCACTGGCGAGCCAAGATAGTCAATCCCATGTGTTTGAATTGATCTCATTTCTTTCTTTTCTTTTTTTTTAATTATAAAATTTCATTTTTCTTTGTTGATCAATAATTTCATTTTTCATTTTTATGCTCATTTTTCTTTTTTGCTCCATAAGTCTCCTTTTTTGGATTTTTTACATAATAGTAATATATAATAGTATTAATGACAATATACATATTTCAAAGTCAATACTGTAAAAAATAATCGTCTTTTTCAAATATTAATGCCGTTGTATTTATTCATTTCCTCAAGCATATAATTGAGTTAACTTAGTTATGGAATTCCTAAAAAGGGACTTAATATATATTTTTGCATAGTTAA
The DNA here is from genome assembly GCA_020080225.1 of Gynochthodes officinalis. Classification (NCBI taxonomy): domain Eukaryota; kingdom Viridiplantae; phylum Streptophyta; class Magnoliopsida; order Gentianales; family Rubiaceae; genus Gynochthodes; species Gynochthodes officinalis. The sequence goes on along the minus strand of CM034623.1, from coordinate 34,799,471 downwards.
AGATGAAAAATTTTTTCCTTAAGGGCGTATTAAGATTACAAATTCCTAAACAAGACACAAAAATATCCTAATCCTATTGAAAAATTATTTTCAATGTTTTAATCATTTGTTCAATAACCTTCCTACCCATATCTAATTATTAGTCAAATTCTTCCAAATCATAAAACGTAATCTTTCTAACCCAAATGAAAAAACAATCAAATTTTTCCAACCCAAATTAAAGAACAACACCTTGTTCCACATGCAAAGTCACCACCGACTAATTTGTTCTCACCTACTGCCATTATTCTCAATACGAAATCAACTATTCCTTACATACTTTCTAGGAAGAATTTGATTTTGATCATAACATCTTCAATTCAATGAAGTAAATGAAATAACCATAATGCATTATCATCCACGAAGGCATGTATAACAAGCCAAGTGATACGACTTTGTAAAGTAATATTTTTTGTTGGCTCAAAATAAACTATAATAGGCAAGAAAACAAAAATTTTGAAGTGCAACTCATCAAAATAACCAATTAAGTTTGAGTCAGTTCATATTTACATTGCTCTTCTTGATGATTCATTGAGAAATTAATCAACCTTGATCCGAAACAAGCAACATTGATTAAGATAATAAAAGATAACTATCAATCAGAAAGAAAAGAAAGAAAAGCCATGAACATATATTAGTGATTTTCATATGCATGTATGTATTTTGAGAGCCCTTGTCATGTTTACCGTAACCTAGCTGTAAGAGATTTGTCTAGATTATCAAATGTTTGTAGGATATAATGATTCACATTCTTAGGAGAAGTAATAGTTTACCACATACCAATTTCAAGTAGAGTTTTGTTAGGCAATACATAACCAGTACTCTCATCTTCAACTCAGGCCACAACATCTCTCCATTCACACAGACCCTGTAAGCAGTTTAGTAGCATGTAAATTAACCTTCACATGTGAAGGCTCTTTAATCATCTCAACATGTTAACTGCCTAAAAGAACCAAACACACAGACACATACAGAGAAAGATACCATAATTAGCTCAACTTTACCAACTACAACTCAGTAAAATAATGCTAGTTTATCACAGAATCTCAGTTAAGAGAAGAAAGTTCAAAGTTGAGAACAAAAACTTGCAGCAACAATAGCAAGCTGCTGAGCATTAAGACCAGCATCCTGCAATCTGCAATGCGAAGGTTTGGTGTGAAGGGGAAAAATGCACAAGAGAAGTACTGACTGAAACATGAATATTAATGTTGGAAAATCACTTTTAAAGACATATTAGAAGTTCAACAAGTAACGGTATGAAGCCTTCACTTTGACACATAAAAAAGAAATTTACCCATAAATATGAAGATATGAACTATCCGTCAAAAGCTCCTTCCCATAAAGCTGTGTGCAAATATCATAGCTTCGCTTGTACACCTGAAGTAGTAGACTAAATATAATTAGCTAAAAAAAATTGCAATCAACTAAGTCCCCTTTCCAAAAGCAAAAGATTGTTTAATGACTTAGTATCACATCCTTGACATTAAAACTTCGTGAGACTCCTTTTATCCTTACTTTTCCTTGACCATTTTGCTCACCAATGACTTCAGAAAAAGGAATCAAATTCACCATCCCAAGGTAGTTGTTAGGTAAGGAGAAGGCTGGGAAACATCTTTGGCTTGTGACAGAATCTTCACCCATTGTGTTCTCCCACTCCCACCCTCAAATACCCATCAAAGGTTATATAACCACATCTAATTTCACACAACTTTATGTTATTTGCACTTATTAGCTACCCCAAGGTGGCTGTTAGATAAGGAGAAGGCTGGGAAACACCTTCGACTCCACAAGTCTCACAGAATCTTCACTCATCGTGTTCTCCACCTCCCACCCTCAAATACCCATCAAAGATTATATAACCACCACATCCAATTTCAAGCAACTTTATGTCATTCGCACTCATTGGCAAACACAGAACAGGGCAGACACATCTGTTTGTCCTTTTCCAACAAAATAATTTATAAAAACTTTACTTCTCTTTCTTTTTCTTCAGCATTTAATTCCTATAACAACACTTATATATATATATAGAATAAAGAAGTCCTACTGCATTCATAAACCAAAAAACGAACACAATACCCCAATCCACAAGCTCCACAAACTTTTAGTTTAATAACTAAAGATTTGGGTTACTCCTAAGGTAAGCTGCTAGAGCATCTGCAATTCAGCCCCACCCAGTAAATTAGCTTCCAGCAGCTTAGCACCACATTCTACTTTTGCCGCCCTGTGAGTATCGTTTTGCCTCCCTCCTATCAAAAAAATTCAGCCCTTAAATCTAGTAACCAACAATCGGATTTCAAAAACTATCGGATTTTCAAAAAACATTGAGCCTTCAAGAACAGACCGAAAAGTGAGAAACAATAGAATTTCAAATTTCTAAAAAACCAACTATTGGATTCAGCCCTTAAATCACCATCCCACCGAATACAAAGCTATATGGAGGTTCCTCTAGTGTGTTCAGCAACTTAAAACAGCAAAAAATCATCAAGAAATGCAGAAAAATCAGAGTTTTACCGTTATTCCAAAAATCGGGTATGAGCCTTCGGGTTTTCCAAAATCTGGCATAAACTAAGTTTTAAATCCTCCAAGACCTCTTCCAGAAGATTGGGGGAGCCTTTGCGCCACTCACAACCGGTTCAAACAACAGAAATCATCAAGAAATCACCGGGTCTAGCTTCGGGGCGACGGTGACCCTGTTGTACGACCCGACTGGATTCTTCAAAATACTAGAGAAATTCGGTTGTCTCCACTTTAGTAATGATCTTCAACACCAAAATGAAGTGTTAAAGCTAGCCAAAGAGAGAACTAGGGCGGAGGAATGCTGGGCTCGGGAGTATGAATTTCGAAGGAGCAAAACACCATTTTTGTTTAAGTGTAAAGGCTGGGTAGAGAATGTTGTAAAATTTGAGCCACTGTTTTTTAACATCCCGCTCTTTCCTCTTAACGAAATTTACCCCCTTTTGTTTTTTTAAGCATTTACACATATCATGATTTTATTATTAATTATTAAAAAACTCTTTACCTTTTTTGACTAGTAATCAATTTTTTAATTTACAATACTATATTCATTCATGCAAATTCTGATTTGAATATTTTTAATCTTTAAATTTTAAAATCCTAATTAGTTATTAAATGGCTAAAGTGACTTTTTTTACAAATATTTTCTCAAAAAATATAATATTTATATTTTCATGTTAATATTGAAAAAATTATATATATTACAAGCATGTGTATATTCTTGGATATACGGTAGAAACCCTATACCGTAACAGTTATTAATGGGCCCAAACCCAAACAACAAAGAAAAACAGAAACCCTAAACTACATAAGGTCTCTACAGGCGCAGCGGTGCTACCCCCGCGACCCCCGCCTAGGGACGCTGCCCTCTGGACCCTTGCCGAGGTGGCTCTCCTGGACCCCCGCCCGCTCACCGGGGAGCGGGACCCCCGTGTTCGTCACGGGACAATCTGTCGTTGCTTAAATGCGAAGTATGAACCATACCCAACATATATATGCAATAAAGTAATTATACTTTGTACTAATTACTTTTATTATAACTACATAACCACATAACTACCATATATATATGAATTAACTACGTATACTATAGATTTTAGTCCTATCTATATATGTATATATAAATACTCAATTTGTCCTAAAAAAAAAGTGTTTGTCTCAAAACATATCCACTATTTCAAAAGTGCATACTGATTATTCAACAAAATATTCAAAATACTCTTAATGAGATAGATTACATAAAATGGTGTATGACATACAATACCTTTAATGAGGAAATTAGTTGTATAAAATCAATTGTACTTGCATTCTGTTGACTAACAAGAAAAAGTTGTACATTTTAGTACAACTGAACTCTTTTTTTGGAACAAAAGGAGTATAACTGTATAAGTATTTACTACTTTTGTTATACATTATACGTCTCACTATATATGTATATATATTAATCACTACTTGTGTTGTTATATTACATTAGTGGTTATAATTAGTTTGCAACAATATATGTCCCAATGCATTTGTTGTTATTAAAATTTATAATATTCAATTTCGTTGTATACCACAACAAATATTTTATATCTCTATAATTAATAATATTATACACTAAAATACAATTTTGAGCAATTTCTTGTTAGTCAAATGGCAGAGCAATATTGTTCTTGACAAGGCTTTGGCACCTGTGGTTTGAGCCAAATTTAATTAAAATAGTGAAAATATTTTACATTTTCTCCCTCTCTCTATCTGTTAAAAATGGCTAATTTAGTAAAACATTTTATTAGTTATAAACTATGAATACAACAAACATAATTAATAATATTATTAAACCCAGTTTGCACGTCAAACTAGTAAACTAATTGGTTGTTGAGGTGCTTATTACTTCTAACAAAATTATATATTATAAGTGATTAAACTTATATGTGTAAATTCATATAATGTAGTCAAATTCATATATATGCATAAATTCTCGAGTTGATAATGTATCTACAAACAAATACTCTATTTGTACATCAACTAATGTTGGAAAATGCATATATAATTGGGTGTTTTAGTACAATTATTAAAAATTAAGAATTATATTTTTCAAAAGTTAACTTTAGCCCAATTCTTAAGTAAACAAAAATTAAGGCCAATTCTTATATCAATTGTGGCCCAAGTAATTTAGCACAAAACAAGCTCAATCATTATATAAGTTGTGGCCCAAGCAATTTAGCCCAAAACAAGCCCAATCCTTTATAAGTTGTGGCCCAAGTAATTTAGCCCAAACATTTTATCTACTCTATCCCAAATTAATTAGCTTAACACATATATTTTTCCATCAAATTTATAATATTATGTTTTATTATAAACTAAAATAAATTTTTTCTATCTCCATATGTAATAATATTACACACTTAAACCCTATGTATAAAAAAAAATGAATTAATAGATTACAACTATTTTCTTTTTCATTGTCACTTTTTTACTAATTAAATTTTCTTTTGCACCAAAAAATTATTTTTATAATTCACTAGAAAAATTTATATTTTTTAATTACTGATATTTCACACATATACATATAATCAAAAATTTAATTAAAAATCATATATCAGTAGCGGGTTTAGACTTTAACTAATCCTTACTGGGGTTAGGTACTTTGTGTTAACGCACGTCTATTTAAGCCTACTATTTTTATGGACACTAATGTAATGTGTTAATTGGGGATTTCCACTTTAATACAATCAGTTTGGTTTGGAAAAAAAAAACGAAGATAAGCAATTAGTGACGAAACAATAGCGTCACTAAAACGTATTCCCATTAGTGACGAAAAACATATCGTCACTAAAAGGTATTAAAACTTAGTGACGATAAAATTTCGTCACAATGATTATTTTAGTGACAATAATGAATGTCGTCATTGAATTCTTGTCACTAATTACGACCACTTTAGCGGGAAAGTTTCCCGCCACATTCTTTAGTGACGACTTTCTGTGATTCGTCACTAAAAATTGAGAGTAGACAAAAAATTAGTGACGACAAAAGTTTGGGTCACTAAAGGTGATATTTAGTGACGATATTTTTTTTCGTCACTAGAAATTCCGTCACTAAAGGGGGTTTTTCTTGTAGTATATATCTCCTTATAACCAAAAGACCATCGAACTCACAACCCTCACCCATTTCCACACCCAATGAAGATAAAACCACAGCTACCAGAGAGAAAAACCAAACATCAGCAAGTACTCAAGCAGAAACTAGAGAGAATATTCCAACATTATATATCTTATTTTATTGTATTTTTTTTAATATATTTTCCCTCCTCTCTCTCTTTTGACATGGAGACCATAAAAACAAGCTACATACCCCATCACCCACCTCCACTCCCCCACCCACCATGAATTTGTGGACTAGTAGAAAATTCCAACCACCGATCAGCGCCTTCTCCACAATCTCTTTTTCTGATGTCCAGCGTTTCTGAAAATTCCATAAATTACGCGTCTTCCACAACATTCACAGCACGTAGACAGAAAATTGCACAAGGTTTTGAGCAATACTCTCATTCCCAACCCTACAAAGATTACTCCACCACTCATGAAAGTAATGACAAAAGGATTGCAACCCATCCCAGCTCACAGGGGATAGTTTTCATACCTTTTTTGCCCTATCACACGCAAAGAAAATATGCTCCAATGTCTCCTCATGCTCCTCACACATCCCGCAAATGGGGTCTAACTGCAACCCTTTAGTTCGCAGCACCACATTTGAGGGCAAAAGACTTGACAACACCACCACACAAAATGTTTCAGTTTGCCTTTGATCCGAAACCTCCAAATAACCTTCCACATCATCTTTTATGCCACACTTCACTACTTTCAGCCACTCTACTCTTTTGCCACTGCCTCTTCATAACCCTTTTATACGCAGACTTCACCATGTACTGTCCATTACTAGAAAAGTGCCAAACTCAGAAATCCCTTCCTCCAACTTGACTAATTGGAATTCGGAGAATTGCCTCTGTAGATTGTGATACAAACAACGCCTGCACCAAATCTGAACCCAATGTTTACCTCCACCAACATCAACTGACTACACCAAGTGAACTGCCACACATAGGTATCCCTAGGAATAGGTTTGAAAGTAGGACATTGCGGCAGCCATGGAAAATCCCAAATTCAAACCGATCTCTCATCTCCAATTTGATATCTCAGGCCTAGCTCAAAAATATATTTGGCACCCATCCAACCCTTCCACAGCCACATAGCATTCGGTTTAACACTAGCCTTTAGGAGTCCACCCTTAGGAAAATACTTTGTCTTTAAGACCCGACTCATCAGGAGTTGTGAACTCGTTAGTATACGCCACAGTTGCTTACTCATCAGGAGTTCTGAACTCGTTAGTATACGCCACAGTTGCTTACTCATCAGGAGTTCTGAACTCGTTAGTATACGCCACAGTTGCTTTGCAAGTAACACATCATTAAATGGCTGAATATGCTGAAAACCCAACCCTCCCACTTCTTTTGGAGTTTCCATCTTAGACCAAGCCCGCCAATGAATTCTTGGGTTCTAGTTTTCATGTACCCTTCACCAAAAATTTGCCGCCACGCGACCCAACTCTTTACAAATAGCCACTGGCAACTTGAAACAAGACATCACATAGACTGGGAGAGAATTGAGCATCGCCTTAACAAGAACTTCCTTCCCTGCTGAACTTAAAAATTTTGTTCTTCTAGTTCTGTATCCGCCGTTGAGCTGTTTCGAGAACATAATTAAACACCTGTTTCTTGGATTTGCCAATGACCAAAGGCAAACCCAAATATCGGGCACTCTTCTGCTCCTTAATCCCTTCAAAGCCCTTCATGATACCAGCTCTGCAATCACCTTCCACATTTCTACTAAATAGAACCCCAGATTTTCCTAAATTAACAAATTGCCTAGAAGCACCACAATATTCAGCAACTAAAAAGTGAAGATGCCAAGCTTGATCCACTGTTGCTTCACAAAAAAAGTAAAGAGTCATTAGCGAAAATAGATGAGTTAACATTGGACCCTTTTTACACAACCTCATCCTATGAGATGTTCATAATTTGATCCATTGCAAGACATTGGTGGTCCTATGACAAGGTCAAGGACTAGGGAAATGCAAGAAGCTTTAATTTCTCTCATCACTGAAGTTCAGGCTCCTAAAGAAGTGAAGACCAACGGACCTAAGCTACACAATGTCATTCTACAAGTGAAGACTGATAGACCTCAACTACTAAGCTACACTATGTCAATCTACTTAGTGTCAACAATGAAAGATGAGGCAATGAAGACTGGCTCCTAATATGTCACTATGATCACTATGCTTAGTGCTGTAAATGACGAGCCAAGTGTTTCTAATACTTCTTCATGATCAATAGAACAATAGAACAGCCAAGGTGATTGGAGAAGCTTCTAAATTCATAGCCATGATGATTAAAAAAAGCTTCCAAATCTAATTCAAGAGTGGAAAGCCCCATCACCGAAAATAACACAAATCCAATCTACACTTCGATTATAGTTTAAGAAGTATTTCCTTTTCTTAGAATAGTAGTTCTTTTTAGTAATTGTTTCTTTAGGTAATTAGTTTCCTAAAATGGCAAGGAGTTCTAATCCTTCTAAAGAATGGAATTCTCCTTGGCCAAATCTATAAATAAAGCCATTGGCCACACAAAGAAAACACAATTTTTATCAACACAAACTTAAGAGCTTTTTACTTTTCTTTGAGTTCTAATTTCAGAACTTGCTTTGAGTCTTTCAGGATAGTCTCTTAAGTTCATTTTTAAGCTATCTTGTTGAGTCTCTTTCTCTCAACAATTTGAGCGTGCTTCTTGGTTCCAAGGAAACACTCCAAATCACAACTGGGTTTTGGATTGATCATTCGGGTGTCAAGTGGACAAAAGCAAGGTCCTTCTTCAATCTTGGAGTTGGTGTTTTGCTAAAGAAAGAGCCAGTTCAACCTAGAGGACGATAGTAGGACCTACACTTTGGTATTTGTTTCAAATTTTATACTTTGGTAAAGAATTCGTATCAGCCACTGTGTTGCTGGTTGAGGGGTCCAAGAAAAAAAAGCATAAAGCTGGTCTTAAGAAGACCAAGAAAAATGCTGCCCAAGGCAACACAAAAAGCCAAAAGGGACAAGAAGAAAAAGGGCACTTGCTTCCATTGTGGACAAGATGGACATTGGAAGAGAAATTGCAAGGCTTATTAAAAACCGTGAAACAGAAGAAGCTTACTGAAGCTTCTACTTCAGGTGTATTTATGATTGAAATAAACCTTTCTACTTCAAAATCAAATTCTTGGGTATTAGATACTGGATCTGGCTCTCATATTTGTACAAATATGCAGGGTCTAAATATAAGTAGAAAGCTGGCAAAGGGAGATGTGGACCTACGCATGGGCAATGAAGCAAAAGTTACTACTTTAGCCGTAGAAACATATAGTCTTTCTCTACCTAGTGGATTAATTCTTGATTTGAAATATTGTTATTTTGTACCAGTACTCACAAAGAATATTATTTCAATTTCTTGTTTAGACAATGATGGTTTTGAAATAAATACTAAGAATAAATGTTGTTCTATTTATTGTGAAAGTATTTTTTATGGTGCTGGTTATCTAAATAATGGTCTTTATATATTAGATCTTGATAACCCAATTTTCAACATAAATACAAAACAACCAAATTTGATAATTTTAGAAATTCTTATCTCTGGCATTGTAGACTATGCCACATAAATGAGAAATGCATAACCAAATTGCATAATGATGATTATTTGGGCTCATTTGATTATGAATCATATGAAACATGCGAATCTTGTTTACTAGGAAAAATGACTAAAACACCTTTTATTGGAAAGAGTATCAAATCTACTAAATTATTAGGTCTCATACACACCAATATATGTGGACTTATGTCAGTTCAAGCTAGAGGAGGTTTTTTATACTTCCTAACAGTTACTAATGATCATTCTAGATATGGTAATGTATACTTATTGAAGTATAAATTTAAAGTCTTTGAGAAGTTCAAAGAATATAAATATGAAGTAGAAAAAAAACTTGGGAAGAGTATTAAAATACTTTGATTAGATCGAGGTGGAGAATACTTAAATCAATAATTTCAAAATTACGTAAAAGAGAATGGGATTCTTTCACAATGGACTCCTCTATATACGCCATGACTGAATGGTGTATCTGAAAGGAGAAATCAAACATTATTAGATATGGTTCGATCCATGATGAGTCATGCAACTCTCTCTAAATCGTTTTGGGGATATGCCCTAAGTACTGCCTTCTACCTATTAAATCATGTTCCACCTAAAGTTGTTGATACTACCTCATATGAGATATGGTATGGGAAAAAGACAAATCTTAAACATTTAAGAATTTGGGGATATCCCGCATTTGTTAAAAAGGTAGAATCAGATAAGCTTGATTCAAAATATGAAAATGCTATTTTGTGGGATATCTAAAAGAAACTTGGGGATATCAATTTTATAATTCCATTGAACAAAAGGTGTTTATTTCAAAACATGCCACATTTCTAGAAAAAGAGTTTATTCTAGAAAGGGCAAGAGGGAGCCATATAGAACCTGAAGAAGTTCTAGAACCACAAATTAGCAAAGATAGGAACATGGGACAAGAGCTTGAACCTCATAATGATGTGGTAAAAATCGAAACTCAAGATACACAAGCTGTACGTAGGTCAAGTAGGACACATCATGCACCCAGAAGGTATGATGATGTGTTTATCATTGGCGAAGATGAACCTACTACTTACAAGGAAGCCTTATCTGATAAGGACTCTGAGAAGTGGTTTCAAGCCATGAAATCTGAAATGGATTCTATGTATGACAATAAGGTACGGACCTTAGTCGATCCACCTGAAGGAATAAAACCCATAGGTTGTAAGTGGGTTTTCAAAATGAAGACTGACATGGATGGTAATGTGACTACCTATAAAGCTAGACTGGTTGCAAAAGGTTACACACAAAAACATGGTAGTGATTATGATGAAACATTTTCACCAGTTGCTATGCTGAAATCCATTAGAATTTTATTTGCTATAGCTGCATACTATGATTATGAAATCTGGCAAATGGATGTCAAGATAGGTTTTCTTAAAGGTCATTTGCTAAAAGAGGTATATATGATACAACCTGAGGGCATTGTATCCAAAGACTCTAATAAAGTATGTAAACTACAAAAGTCTATTTATGAATTTAAACAAGCTTCAAGGAGTTGGCATATTTGTTTTGATGATACAATCAAAAAGTTTGGTTTTATCAAAACCCGAAAATGAACCTTGTGTATACAAAAGAATTAGTGGGAGTGCTGTAGTTTTCCTAATATTATATGTGGATGACATATTATTGCTAGGAAACGACATACATTCTCTACAGTCAGTTAAGGTATGACTGTCCAAAAACTTCTCAAAGAAAGATTTGCATGAAGTAGCTTATATTTTGAGAATAAAGATCTATCGTGATAGATCCAATAAGTTGCTTGGTCTTTCACAGTCAACAATAATAGATAAAATGCTATAGAAGTTTAACATGGATCAATCTAAGAGAGGTTATGTTCCCATGTCTTATGGGATTTACCTTTCTAAAGATATGTGTCCAAAAAATGATGTTAAAAAACATAGCATGAAAAATGTTCCTTATGCTTCTGTTGCAGGATCAATTATGTATACTATGTTATGTACAAGATCAGATGTCTCCTATGCTCTAAGTGTTACAAGCAGATATCATGCTAATCCCGGTGATGGTCACTAGAAAACTGTCAAGAATATCCTTAAATACTTAAGAAGAACTAGCGATTTATTCTTGATATATGGAGGGGAATAGCTTAAAGTACTTGGGTTTACTGATGCTAGCTTTCAATCTGATAAAGATGATAGTAAGTCTCAGTCTGGGTACATTTTCACCCTCAATGGTAGTGTTGTAAGTTAGAAAAGTTCCAAACAAGATACTACTACAGATTATTCGACAAAGGCCGAATATATTACTGCTTTAGAAGCTGCTAAAGAGGCTGTTTGGATCAAAAATTTCATTTTTGAACTTGAAGTGGTTCCTTCAATAGCCGACCCAATACCTTTGTATTGTGATAATAATGGGGCTATTGCTCAAGCCAAGGAACCTAGGTCTCATCAAAGGTCCAAACATGTGCTAAGGCGCTATCATCTGATTAGAGAAATCATTGGTAGAAATGAAATAAAGATAAAAAAGATTCATAGAGAGGAAAACATAGCATATCCATTGACTAAACCTTTATCTCAAAGGAAACGTGATTGTCATGTATCTTCATTCGGTTTAAAGTACATGAATTATTCTTTTAGTAAGAGATTTGTTATGTAATTTAAAACCATCATATTTGGTTGTATTTTGACATTTTATGCAATAAAGATATGTCGCGCTTCATCAACTTGGATTTTATATAGATATATATATATATATATATATATATATATATATATATATATATATATATATATATATATATATTGATGATAAAGTTCTTAGAATAATACTTATTATTCTTAAATATCCCTAATCATAGTACTAACAAAATTAAGGACGTTGTTAATATGGATAGATTAGTATATATGTTGATATATGAATGAATTGTTGGAGAATAATTCATTAGATTGATTCGCTTAGAGATTCCCATGAGGTTAACTATTTGAGTGCCAATGGTATAATCTCTACATAACAATAGTGTAAGTGATCCTCAGACTTGAGATCATAAGAGTATCTATAGTGTGAATTGTTATACTTTAACCCTATAAATCCATAACTGTAGCTAGTTGTGTGTGCCATAGAAGGTGGTATAACATGAAACATTGATAGATGATTTACGATCAATAAAGGATTCACCACTTCTAATAGTAAGAAAAGTATATTCCACTGATGGCCACTTGTTGAAATATCAACTCAACATATTTGCAAACGAGTAAATAAATTTGGAAGAGTTCTAAATTTATTTTAAAGGAGTTGAATTTTGAGAATAAAAAATTATAATAATTAGTACATTAAGAGTTGGCATTTATACCTTACTCTTGTACTAATTAGGGATATAGTATGATGAAAGGATATTAATTACACGGATTCTGGTTCATGGAAAAGTGAAGTCAACCACTTGACTTTTCTTAACTCTTGGGTGGTCATGGTGCCTGGCTATAGGCCAATCTTGATCTATGAATATAAGCTAATTAATTATTGAATTAATGATAAATTAAAGTTGTTTAATTTATTTGATCTTAGAATACTCTTGACTAAATTGACTTTAGTCCAAGTGGGAGTTTGTTGGTTTTGTACTAAAGCCAATTAATTCCAAGATTATAATTTTATTTATTGCCAAATGATTAAGAACTTAAAGGGTTACACACATAAAGAATTTTTTCTTAGGTTAAAATGATTAAATAATTATATGATAATTATTGGGGTTAATTTGTAAAATAATTAACCTAAAGGATCTCCTATAAGGTAAGTTTTAATTTTGTTCAAATTTCTTTTTGAAAGAAATTTGATAAGATAAAATTCTTTTATCTTAATAAAATTAAATTTAGTTTTAATTTTATTTTTTAAGAATTTTATCAGATACTCTATCACGATAGAGTATCTGAAGAGTCTGTTAGTTTTTCAAATAGACTGAAAAACTTTTAAAAGAAGAGACAGACGCCAAGTTGATAGAGGGGTATAGGTTTTTCAACAAGAAAAATACACTACAAAATGAGACAAAAAGATTTCTTTTACTTGTATTAGAGTTCTCTTGAACTCTAAATTCTACAGTGTTGTACGGTCATTGAAGAAACTAGCATATTGGCTTAGTGTCAATCAATTCCAGGAGGATCCTAAAATAAGTTTGTATGGATACCTTAGAGGCCGAACATTTGTGCGACTGTGGTAGACAGAACTTCCTTCAACAACATAATTTTCAGTCATCAAAAGAGGTTTTTTACTTATACGTATATTGAAATTGATCCTAGTGGAAATCATGTTTTAATTCCAATGCCTACAAATTATTTATGGTATATGTGATTTCCTTACAGAAAAAAAAAACTACGTTAACTATAGTACAAATGCCTCTTATTAATATTTATTATATTCTTTACAATGATTTACTAAACATTCATCATTAATTACATTTTTCTCAACTAATAAATATTTCAAGAAAAAATCGACCATTTTATATCCATCTATTAAGTCTCAAAAGAAAATTTTGATTGGTGTAATATAAATTTTTTTCTTTTTTTAACAAGTTGCCCGTCCCAATTAATACAAGCTAACGACAATTTCGACCATACGAACTGCGGTCCTTTCCACCTAGTGTTAATTATGTCAAGTGTATCACACAATGGTTTGTAGAAAATGCAAAGTCCAAAATATAATGGAAATTCAAACTGTTAGGTTAAAAGTCTAATGGAAAAATCCAACGAAAAGCATCGGAAAAACTAAGTCGATAACAGAGAAGCAAAATAGCATTTGCATGTCCTCTATCGTCCAATGCACAAATACCGTAGTTTTACTCGAAGTCTAAGAAGTAGAGAGTTTGAATTATATTAGGAGAGTTTGATTAGCTTGACTAATTATCCAACTGACTTGAACGTAAATTTATAATTCTCTTTTTACACATAAAAAACACAGATATCCCAACTGACAGTCAAGAAAGATTCCTCTTGTGTTGCTCTCAAATCAGTACGAACCCTATATTAAGTTCCTATACTATCAAAGAGAAAGGGATATAGAAAAATAGTTTGGCCAAGATGTTTTTACCACATATCATTAATCTTAATTTATAAATGATTACATGAAGGGAAAACGAGAACCCAAAAAATACACAAATGATTTACAATGAGGAAATTCATAATGATTTTAAGTTCTTGAGAAACTAGGTTATTCACACTGAAAAGTCTAACTTAAGACCCAATGTATAATGAGACAAATCACTAAGTGTATACCCCAGAGGCTAATAGAATAGGCAATGAAGAGAATTCAAACACGAGGACAAATCTATCTTCTATATATGATAGGATTCAGAATGTGTATATTTATTTTGCATAATTTCCTCGATTTTGGATTGATTCTATGATGATTTAATCATTTTGGTTATATTTTGTTTTAGATGTTGAAGATGAAGATTTGGAAAAAAAAAAAAAAGGGTTAGTGAGCAATGTTTTTAAACTGAATTTGTGAAGATTGGGAGTAGAATACTTCATCTAACAAGGCGTGGGCACGTACAATGGATCAAGATTTTGATCAAAAGACTTCCTTGAGCAAGGCGCGGGTAGGCCTAACCAATTGGTAGCTTGGGCTAATTTTTACAAAAAGATAAGCTTATGGATTATTGATTGCAAGAAAGAAATAGGGTTTGACTGTAGCAATTTAAGAAGATAATACTTTTATTTTAGTTAGAAGTATTTTCTATTTTATTTGTCTTTGAATTTTAAAAATCCTTTTAAAATTGGTATTCTTACCAAATTTTTAGGAGTTCTCTTTTCCTATATAAGAATTCAAAAATTAAAACAAAAACCTAGAGGCACCACAAATTATTCCATCAACACAAAAAAAAAAAACAAAAAAAAACACACACACACACACACACATTCTAGTACTCTCTTTAGAGTTAGTAATCTTTCAAAAAATTTAAGGAGTCATGTTGGCCATCATAAGTGGCTAAACACTATTTTTTGATTCAAATGATATATTGATTTCAATTGTCATTATCGAGAGGTTTTGTACTTAACTTATATTTCTTTCTTTTAAAGTGAGGAGGGTTGCATCGGGCGTTGTGAGCCAACTATAAAAAAAGAACTATCCTTGATGAGATGAACCTTATGGATATTTCACTAGACTGTACCCTTCTTAGCGCCGCGTTGCATCGGTGCCTGGATGTAGCAAAAAATGGGCAAGGGTCCTTGCACCAAGATAGGCGGATGCGAGGGGTAAAGAGGCTAGCCTTGGGCTATCATTCCCAGAGTGAAGCACCACATCAATGCCCGGGTCTGGTGAAAAGTGAGTGAGGGTCGTCACGCTTTTATGGGCAAGTGTGGGGGACAAGTAAGGCCCAAGAGGTAAGGATTTGACTAGGGAGTTGGAATATAGGAACCTTAACAGGTAAGTTGAGAGAGTTAGCAGATACTTTTGCTAGAAGGAAAATTAATATTGCTTGTTTGCAAGAGACTAAATGGGTTGAAGAAAAGGCTAAGGAAGTTGAAGGTACTGGATTCAAGTTGTGGTACACAGGCACAAAAAAGAGTGTAAATAGGGTTGCGATTTTGATAGATAAATGTTATAGAGATAAAGTGGTAGATGTTAAAAGATCAAAAGATAGAATTATTTTAGTTAAGCTAGTAGTGGGAGACCTAATTTTGAATATCCTTAGTGTATATGCCCCTTAATTAGATTGCAAGTATTCGATAAGGACAAATTTTGGGAAGATTTGAAAGAGATTCTAAGGGGGATACCGCAAGAGTAGAAGGTATTCATAGGAGCGGATTTAAATAGACATGTCAGTCAACATAGTGCAAGTTTTGATAGGGTTCATGGACGTTTTGATTATGGGACTAGAAATGAGGCTGGTGAGGGGATCCTGAATGTGGCTCTAGCATATGATTTAATGTTGGCAAATACATTCTTTAGGAAAATAGAGTCATATCTAATCACTTTCCAAAGCGGCCAAAATTGTAGTGAAATTGACTTTTTTCTTGCGGGAAGAGAAAACAGGGCCTGTTATGTAGATTGCATAGTCTACCCCAAAGAACACTTAGCTACACAACATAAATTGGTGGTATTAGAGGTTCGGTATAACAAAGTACGTAAAATGCATAGAGGTGCTCAAAACCCAAAACTAAAATGGTGGAAACTAAAAGATGAAAAAAAAATAGTTTTTAAGAAAAGATTATTTTAGAAAGGACCATGGCTACTGGAGGGTGACGTGAATGTGGTGTGGAACGAGATGGCTAATTACATTCAAAGAGTGGAAAGAATGATCTTAGAGGAAAGTAAAGGGAACGGACATCAAATAAAGGAAACTTGGTGGTGGAATGAAGAGGTAAAGGAGGCAATTAAACATAAGAAGGAGTGTTCCAAGCGTCTGTATAAATGTCATAGTGATAAGAATCTCCAACAGTTTAGGTTGGCAAGAAAAAATGCCAAGAAAGTTGTGAAAGAGGCTAGAGGCAAGGTTTTTTCATAAATATACGAACAACTTGAGAGCAAAGAAGGAGAAATAGGTATCTATAGGCTTGCAAAGATAAAGGATAAGAAAAGTAAAGACTTGACACAGGTTAGATGTATCAAATATAAAAATCAAAAACTTTTAATAAGAGATGCAGACGTCGAGGATAGGTGGATGAGCTATTTTAGCAAGCTATTTAATGGGGGAAGTGATGGAAGTGAATTGGAGGCTGTTTCTGATAATTCAAACAGAAGGCTTGTGCTTAGAATTAGAGAGTATGAAGTTAAGGAAGCATTGAAGAAGATAAAGACCGGTAAAGCATTGGGACCTGATTGGATCCCTAGTGAAGTGTGAAGATCCTTAGGGGATGTGGCAATATGTTGGTTGACTAACCTTTTTAACAAGATTTTCCAAAAAAATAAGATGCCTAAAAGATGGAATATGCTTGTGCCTATTTACAAGAATCACGGGAATATCCAGAATTGTTCCAATTATAGAGGCATTAAACTTATGAGCCATACAATGAAACTGTGAGAGAGAGTTATTGAACATCGTTTGAGAATAGAGACTAATGTCTTTGTAAATCAGTTTGGATTTATGCCGGGGAGATCTACCATGGAGGCTATTTTCTTGATATGACAGTTGATAGAGAGATATCGAGAAAAGAAAAAAGACTTATATATAGTATTTGTTGTTCTTGAGAAGGCGTATAATTGGGTTCCAAAAAATGTTCTATGGTGAGTTCTTGAGAAGAAAAATGTATCTTCAAAGTATGTAAAGGTAATCAAGGATATGAATGATGGTATTACTATATGTGTGAAGGCTTATAATAGAAGATCAAACTATTTTCCAATTACAGTGGGTTTACACCAAAAATCTGCTTTAAGATGAGATGCCGTAGTGTATGTTATTTGGAGATGATATTGTGCTTATTGATAACACCAAGGCGGGAGTTAAAGCTAAATTAGAAATATGGAGAAGCACGATGGAGTCAAAAGAATTCACGTCAAGTCAAAGTAAGACCAAATACATAAGGTGTGAGTTCGACACAACAAGACAAGACGACTAAGATTTCGTGACAATGCTCAGACATGAGGTATGCAAGAAAGATGCTTTTAGATATTTGGGATCCATACTGCAACAAGGGGGAGAGATTGATAAAGATGTAAGTCATAGAATCAAAGCAGGTTGGATAAAATGGCACAGTGCAACAAGGTTTTTGTGTGACAGCAAATTCTCAATTAGGTTAAAATGAAAATTTTATAAAACAGCTATAAGATTGGAAATGCTATATGGAGCCAAATGTTGGCCAGCAAAAAGGCAAAATGAGCATAAGTTAGGAGTAGCGAAAATAAGAATGTTACAATAGATGTGTGGTGTGTATATATATATATATATATATATATATATATATATTTATTTATTTATTTATTTATGTATTTATGTCCTTGGGTTCATCGATCGTTGACCCCAACTGGTTCGGATAAAGGTGATGATGATGTTTATGAATCAAAATATGCATGTTAACCTAGGGGAATCAATGGGACAAAATTAATTAATTGCAACTATTTCAGTTATTTAATCTGTTTTTACTATTTTCATAGATTGTAATATTATCACTAATTTGATATAGAGCACTATTGTGCCCAGTCAATGAATGATAAATTTTGATTTGGATGCTAAGTTAGGTCAATTACTATAGGAAAATGGAAGATTTATTATGAGTATTCTAGTGAGTCATCAAGTTAAATGTTTTAATTTGCAAGATAATTATTAGTAACCTATGATCACTTATGCAATGGAATGAAATCATACCTTTGGCTCAGATGCTCGGTAATTTAGATTTTCTTCTCTATTTTTCTCTTTGGTTATTTATTTTGATTGTTTGCTAGAATTGAGTCAATTAGTTACTGATTCCAAAATCCCCCATTTTATTTTTACTTGTTTTAAAATTTAAAAACTATACTTTTGGTTCCCTTAGATTTCGATCTAGTCCACTATCATTGCAAATCTAATTTGTGATCACTAGAAGTCAGTGATTAATTTTGAAAATTTCAACAAATCCATCATATTAAAAAAAATCCAATAGCACATAATGAGATTCTCTCCTTAAAAAATGTAAAAAAATAAAGTTGACAACACATGAAAACAAATCTAACAACAAATTACATTTAGATAAAGTCCTTGCTCATCCACACCACCTATTGCTACTAGAGTTATCTAGATGTTTAGATTTGCTTCTCAAGACTTCTTTCTTCCTTTTCTGTTTTGTATAGCTTAGATTTTCTCTTGGGCCAAATAAATTATATTTGTTCTAAATAGTAGAAAGGCAGAACTTTCTCATTGGGGTTGAGAAATAGGATTGGAATAAATTGGAAGAGAATTTTTTTGACCTATAAAAAAGTTTTGAAATTAAAAACTACAACTTATTAATAGTTTTACAATACACTAAGTGAACTATTACTTACATAAGTATATATGAATGTCCAAAACGTTAAATTATGAACTATGCAAGTTCACTATTATTAGACAAATAATATTATAATAATTTTATTAAAAATTTTAAAGAATGCAACTCTAATTTTGGCGTAGAGTGAACACTAAAAATAGTCACTATATTTTTTGAAAATTTGAAACTTAGTATTGAACTTATTTTCTTCTAAATATAGTCATTGGACTCTTTAAACAGTTCAATTTAAGTCATTCTATTAGTTTTACACATTAAATTTTATTCTTCCATTAAATTTAGGGATATCTTTACAAACAAAAATTAACTGTTGGTATATTAGATAAAAAATATTTAGAAAATTAAAACTTGATTAGGATTTAGTAATTATTAGTTAAATTATATTTGAACTATTTGAGGAAAAAAGATTTTGTATAGGATTTGATTATCAAATCCTAGTTGTTTTTGACAAAATAGAGGTTCTATATAAAGAACTCAACACTATTGGTTTTTGTAAGGTTTAGAAAAGTAAAAAAGTGGTTTCCGAAAAATAAAGTTGTGAGGAGTAGAAGTTTGTTCCTATGTTTGTATTTTTTTACACGTAGGATTTTTTCCTACTATGTTGTTAGCTACCAAATAAATTTCTTTTATTGTCTTCCATTGCGTGATTCTTATACATAGGATTTTTATATCCGACATATGGTATCAAAGCTAGCAATATTAAATTGTTGGTTTTTGATGCTGGTGATTTTTTTTGCTAGAAAGCATAAAATTTTAGCTATGAATGATTGAAATATTGTATGTACCATTCTAAAACTCACAAGTAAGCAAAATTAAAATTTTTGGAGTATCCAGATATAAATAAATCTTCAAGCATATCCCGTAAGGCCACGGTAGCCGATGTTCTATTGGTCTTGGGACCTCTCTCTTTGGTCTTTCACACCATATAATCATGGCCTGAACATATCCCGACCCTTCACTACAGACGATTGGATCAGTTTAAACAGCTTGGCCACCCCTTGGGTAATTTCTCTATAACTTTAGCTTGGCAATCAATCCGTCCACGAAGACAAATGGTACCTTGGCAGTCGTTCGTCTGGAACCTTACTATGACAACGAGACACTCATTCCACCTTTGGCTCACCATGTTGAAATGACTACCAACACAGGTTTTGCTCCTCACCTATAATCGGATGTTAGAAGCGGCTTATGCCTTTTGTCGTTCTATTCCTCATAGTGTTGATCACCTATATTTTGAATGTCATTATACTGGTCATTTGGCTTCCTTTTGGGCCGTAATCTTACATGGTTCAATTGATGTTGGTACGATAATCTTCACTGGGCCATTCAACACACCGATGGCCGTAGCTTCTATTATCAGATGGCTCGATTCTCCTTTAATGGTTGTTGCCACATTATATGGAGAGAAAGGAACCATGTTCTATTCCACAACAAGCCCCTCTATATGCCGGCTATCAAACTCCACCTTCAAAAGATAGTCAGAGACAAGGCTCTCACCTTTAAGCATATTGAAAATACCCCTCGAAATAAGAGGATGCAAGTTTGCTGGCATATTGACCCATCAATTTTCGCTTGAGGTTTGTAATATCGGATTGTATTCTTAGCTATGGCTGGATTGTATTTGGCAAGCTTTCACTTGCATTCTTGTGAGTCTATGCTCTTCTTTTATCCTGTGACACTTTGCACTTGTTTTGACATTTATTTGGTGTCACAACAAGTTGAAACTTTTGTAGTGTCTGGTCCTCGTTTGGATGTGTTATTCCTTGCTATATTGGTAATATAATTCTTACTTTTACCCCAAAAAAATCTTTGAGCATATGATTTGCTATAGTTCATTCAAAAGTACCAGATAATGTTGATGTCGAAACTAAAAGAAATGTATATTTGACATTATTTTAAATTTATCAAACAATTGATATATCAATTTTTTTATAAAATTTGCACTTCTAAAATTGCCAAACAAGCATGCAATATTGCCAAAAAAAAAAATCATATGTCGGTATAGATCAAGTTCGAAAAAATAATGGGTTATTATTGAAAATAAAATTTGAATTGTGTGCTATGGAGAAATCTGAGACAAATGAGAACTATTTTCCCCATTTGTTAGGTATCAAGGATGAGATAGAATTTAATGAATATATTCTTAATGATGAATTTTTTGTAGAAAAAAGTTCTTAATTCGCTATCTATGAAATTTGATTATATTGTAGCAATTATACTGAAACTAAGGATTTATCAATGTTGAATATTAAAAAATTATAAGGTTCATTAATTCTTCATGAATAAATATTTATGGAAAACTTGTATTAGAGAACAATCTAATAGAACATGTATCAAAAGCTCAAGATATTACAATGTGACTCGGTGTTTCCTAACCTCTAATTGCAAGTCATGCAATTATAGTATAATAACGAGTATCGTCCCACAGGGAGGTGAACAACTACCAGTTGAGCAATGTTTATTCCTATTATCTAGATCAATCTGTAAAAGAAAGTAGATGTAATAATAACAAAAAGCAAGTAAAAGCAAGATTAAACAGTTCAACTAAAAGAATTCAGATAAATAAACTTTAGGACTCGGGATTTCACCAACCATTAACTATAAATTCCATTTATATAATTATTTTGTGATAATTCCTCACAACTATTCACATAATCAAACATTATCTCCTCTCAGAGTATAATATTACTATTCAAATAATAATTATGGGACTACTTTCGTGACTCCAAAATTACTATGGATGCATGATGAACAAAAGAATATTATGCTGCAGAAATTGAGAATCTACTATCGTGATTCACAATTAAAGTCTGAAAAATTTACGAACTAATATTGATGTCAGCTGTCGCCTCTTCACCAATACCTTAAACATGCAAATGGTGATCAAGCATTTACAAGAAATAATACCAAATAAATCAGATGTTGGAAAATATCACAATTATATAAATGAAGTTTATGTAATGATGGTTACATCCCTGTCCTAAAGAAAAGAATTTCAGCCACTAAACATGGCTTGCATGGAAAAATAAAACTAAAAATAAACTATCTCTATTCTATCGTTGTCTACGGTTGTCTACGGGTTCTCTTGTTTGTATTGTGCTCTCCTTCATTTATACTTGTTACGCTCCATGAAGAGTAGAAGTCCAAGTTGTGTAGAAGTCATTTGTCTCAACCAAGAATCGATTTGCGTAATCCTTCAGCCTCAGTGCGTAATTCCTCAATGCTATGGCATGAAAAGTTACATGCCATGGCATTGACATACCAGTCCTTCTTTTCTTCAAGAAAATCGTGGCCTTCCTGTTTCCGCAGCAATCTTTTTCAATCTTATCTTTCTTTAAGCAATTCTCCTACAAGATATCAATTTACATTAGATAAGGCTAAATTCTCCCATAATTGGATAAGATAATAGAGATATCTTATCCTAGAAGTTATCATTATATTCACTTATCAAAATACCCCCAACTTGAACACTTGCTTGTCCTCAAGCAACAGAAATTAATATCTGAAATCAGTGTTATACAAAATCTCAGAGATTTCAACCAATACCCACAAGAAGGATAAAACACCACATTCATGAGTAAGACCAATCAAAAGAGCAACATAAACCTGTTTAACATCACCAGAGTGTGTGTGTGTCATGGATCACATCCCATCATTCCAGATTAAAGCCAGTTGCATAAAACAAATATCCACATCCTTTATATAAAAACAACCAACTCAATTTGGATCAGGTAGGACTTTTAGCTTGTAACGTTAGGCTCAGGATTGGCTATCAAAGAAGGGGAAAAGATATAAAATCAAAGAAAAGAGTTTAAGTCTTGTAAGCACATTGGGCAAATACTTTTATAATTTGTAGCACCTTACATCACAACCCCCAACTTATTGTATTCTAGCCTCTTTTGACAATATACACCAACAAGCATTCATTAAGGCTAAACAACAGAATAAATTCTCTTCTTTTTCTTTTCTCTTTCTCTTTCTTTTTTTGCTGTTCTGTTCTTTTCTTTCTTTTTTTCTTTTTCTTTTTCTTTTTTTTTGTTGGAAAATAATACAACAATAAACAGAACAGTATTCATAACAGAATAAGAACTCTTCTTCAACCCCCTGCATCAAGAGACTTTATCTTTTAAACCCATAACCTATCGCCTCTTCTACCCATTTTTAACTTGTGCCTCACATTGGACTCCATGGCTCCCTCTTTCCCTTGTATCATATATACCAAAGTGCATTTAAACTCTTTTTAAGGGACTTTAGAAGGATAAAATTTTAACAGGAATAAGGGCTATAAGGTAGTAAATGAGGTTATGAAAAAAAATCTTGAATGGTGGTTCTTTCCATTCTATCATTTAGGCTCAAAATAGGTTCAATGGATAAGATACATAACCAGGTTAGCTTGAAAGGTTCAAACGGCCAAAGAACTGCCTATGACCTTCATCTCCAAATCAAATCAAATTGTGATATCAAAAGGATATAGACCTTTGGTTTATACAGACTTTTCACATAAAACAATGGACTGATCATAGTTGTGCTCAAAGAAATTCCAGTCATGTTTAAACAGGGTAAAAGTCACATCAAAAGATTGAGTTACTCATTCTCATAGCATTTTATATTCCTATGAGAGTGAGGTTTAAACCAATCTCATCATAGATCATAACAATTAATTTCATCATAAAATACCTTTTTACTGTTTTTTTTTCAACTTTTTACTGTTTTTTTTAATTTTTTTTATATTTTTTACAAATCAAAACTAACACAAAAGTTCTAAATAAAAAACTAACACAAACAAATTGGAAGCAGTCCCACGGTCAAACCAAACAAAGGAACAAATTGGTAGGTGGCCCACGCAAATCAAGCCAAAAGGCTTCATGTTAAGTTGATTTCGGCCAAGAACAAAACAAGACAACGGACAAAACCGTGCTATTGGCGTGTAAACAAAATTGGTAGCCAAAGATTTTGAAGAAAACTTGACCAAAGCTTTACAAGAACAAGCCGTGCAGCTTTTGAAGGATAGCGGCCGTTGATTTTTTTCAAATCAAAAACTAAAACAAAGTGATTAAACAAAAGTAATTAAACAAAACTAATACCAATTTGAAGCAAAGCAAAAGTAACCAAATTGAAGCAAACACAAAAGTACACAAAAGTACTCCCCCCCCAACTGAATTAAACATTGTCCTCAATGTGGCAAAAACCAGAAAGCAGTCAAGTAGCATCATAGATCAAAGGAGGACTTCCCTGTTTCAAGCAGAATCATCATGTGAACTGCCTTCCTTGTGTGGAAATATTGGTAGTGGAGGTAACACCATAGGATTTTTTCCCTGTTCCTGGGCAAGCTTAATCAAGGATTGGTGGAGGATTTCAGCGGCAGATGGGTGGTGGCGGCGATGTGGAACGGCAGGTGACAGAGTCACAGTCGGCGGTGAGGAGGTGTGATGGACGGAGTGGCAGCGGGGCGAAGCGACAATCGTCAGTTGGCAGAGAGAAAAGAGCAAAAACAAAGAGGAAGAAAAGTTTTGAGTTTTGAAATAGAAACGGGCACAGAGCAAATATAATACTTTATTATTTCCCTCTCTCTCTCTCTCTTTTTTTTAATACTAATGAACCGCCGCAGCGCTGAAATAAGCGCCGTGGTGGTTAAAACATTCTGTCCAACGTCCTTTCACCATGCATTGTGTTATGCCATGGCATTAGGAATTACATGCCATAGCATTGGAAAGAAATTTATAAGGAACCGCCGCTGCGCTGAAATAACCGCCGCAGCGCTGAAATCTTTCTGTCCAAGCATCTTTAGTCATGAAGTGTGTGATGCCGTAGCATTCAAAATTGCATGCCATGGCATTGCAACGAAAATCATCCCTCATCTTCGGTTTACTTGTCTTGTCCAGTATTATGCCATAGCATTCAACATTACACGCTATGGCATTGGATAGAATTTTATTCCTCATCTTCTCTTTGTCCATTGACTGCCTCCTGTCTTCAGAAACATGAAAAATACAAAGCAAACTTTAGTGAATTAAACTAAACATCTAATTAAAAGGGAATAAAGAAATAAAGAAATATAACAACAAGGTGCTTGTTTATAGTCTGTAGCTCGACTTTTCATTAGCTAGTTTGTTTGTGGACTGAAATCGACCCCTTCCAATGCACTTGCCATCGACGAAATCTCTTCATTCTCATCCTTTATGTTTCCTGCACTAACCAAGCACTCCTCCAAAGGATCCTTTGATTTATCAAATCTAACAAACTCATCAGTACGCTTAGTAAAAACGTCCACCCAGTAAACATGATCGGTAAAAGACGGATTTTTGCAAGATTTAAAGACATTGAATTCTACCTGCTCATCACCGACACTAAAAGTTAATTTACCATGTTTCACATCAATAACTGCACCAGCTGTGGCTAAAAAGGGTCTTCCCAAAATGATTGGAATCTCAACATCTTCATCTATATCTAACACAACAAAATCTGTGGGAATAAAAAATTTATTTACCTTGACAAGTACGTTTTCCAAAATTCCCACTGGATATGCTAAAGACCTGTCAGCCAATTGTAAAGTAACATTAGTTGGTTGCAACTCCTTCAATCCTAATTTTTTTGAAACAGATAAAGGCATTAGAGAAACACTAGCTCCTAAATCACATAAACCTTTAGAAAAATTTATTTCACCAATTGTACAAGGAATAGAAAAACTCCCTGGATCTTTGTGCTTTTGAGGTAATTTATTTTGAATTAGAGCACTTGTTTCCTCAGTCAATGGTATCGTCTCAAAATCTTCCAGCTTCCTCTTGTTAGACATGATTTCCTTCAAAAATTTAGGATATGCAGGGATTTGAGCAAGAGCATCAGCAAAAGGTATATTGATGTGTAACTGCTTGAACACTTGAACAAATTTTTGGAACTGCTTGTCATCTCTAAATTTCTTCAATCTTTGAGGGAATGGTATTGGGGGAACATAAGGTTCCGGTTCCTTCACTACTTCAGGAGCTTTCTTCAGTCTTTGCGGAAATGGTATTGGTGGAACATAAGGTTCAGGTTCCTCTTCTTGTTCTTTCTTGTTCTCTTCACCCAACTGCTTTCCACTGCGCAATGTTACTGCTTTGCACTGCTCCTTGGGATTTATTTCTGGCATGCTAGGTAGCTTTCCTTTGTCTCTAGCATTCACAGCATTGGCTATCTGGCCTATCTGAAATTCCAGATTTTTGTTTACTGCCACAACTTGATCCAACTTTGCTTCCAGTTTTTCAAATCTGTCTGAAGTGGCACCGGTCAACTTTTCTATCGCTACTTCCCATGATGGTTTTACCTCAGCTTGATGTGGCATTTGCTGAAATCCTGCTGGGTTAAATTGTCTCATGTTACTGCTTTCTGCAGTATTCTGATTTGCCCATGAAAAGTTCTGGTGATTCCTCCAACCTGGATTATACGTGTTGGAATATGGGTTGTGCTGCTGTGGCCTGATAAAATTTGGAGCAAATTGTACATTTACTACCTGCAAACACTCGGCAGTGGTGTGAGATCCTCCACAATTGTCACAGCACAAAATAGAATTGGAGATAACATTTGCACTACTTAATTTTTCAAACATATTCTTCAATGAATCAATTTTAGCACTCAACAAATCTACTTTATCTACTCCATACATTCCAGGTACCTTTCTTTGTTGATTTTTCTCATTAGACCATTGAAAGTTATTTGAAGACATTTCCTCCAGCAAATTATATGCTTCCTCTAGTGATTTACCCATTAAAGTACCACCTGCGGCTGCATCTACAGAAGTTTTGATGGACTGGTTTAATCCATTATAAAAAGTTTGTAAAATTAGCCACCCAGGAAGACCATGATGAGGACACATTCTTTGCAGTTCTTTATACCTTTCCCATGCCTCATATAATGATTCATTATCTAATTGTGTAAAACTAGCAATGTCATTACGTAGCTTTGCAGTTTTACCAGGAGGAAAATATTTGTTTAAAAATGCTTGAGATAAACCCGCCCAAGTGGTAAAAGTACCAGATGGAAAAGAAGTGAGCCAAGCTTTAGCTTTATCTTTTAAGGAAAAAGAAAACAACCTTAATCTAATGGCATCATCGGTTACCCCATTCATTTTTATAGTATCACAAATTTCTAAAAAATTTGACAAATGAATATTTGGATCCTCAAACAACTCTCCTCCAAATTGAATTTGCTGAACCATATGAATAAGTGCAGGTTTTAACTCAAAATTGTTAGCGTTTACCACAGGTCGTGAGATACTTGCACGTGCTCCTTCAGGTGTAGGCATAGCAAAATCACGTAAGAGAACTCCCGCAGGAATTGGACTATCTTCTGCCATCTTGAGAGCTTCCTTCCTTTGTTTGCTTTCTTTAGCTAATGCTCTGCAAGTCCTTTCTATTTCTGGATTAAATGGCACTAAATCACGTGTTCTCCTGGGCATAAAACACAACAATAATCAGTAACAAAAGTAAACGAAATAAACTACAATCTAAATTAATAGAAAAAATATTGCTAATTTGATATTGAATACGCCTCCCCGGCAACGGCGCCAAAATTTGACTCGGTGTTTCCTAACCTCTAATTGCAAGTCATGCAATTATAGTATAATAACGAGTATCGTCCCACAGGGAGGTGAACAACTACCAGTTGAGCAATGTTTATTCCTATTATCTAGATCAATCTGTAAAAGAAAGTAGATGTAATAATAACAAAAAGCAAGTAAAAGCAAGATTAAACAGTTCAACTAAAAGAATTCAGATAAATAAACTTTAGGACTCGGGATTTCACCAACCATTAACTATAAATTCCATTTATATAATTATTTTGTGATAATTCCTCACAACTATTCACATAATCAAACATTATCTCCTCTCAGAGTATAATATTACTATTCAAATAATAATTATGGGACTACTTTCGTGACTCCAAAATTACTATGGATGCATGATGAACAAAAGAATATTATCTTTGAGAATTGAGAATCTACTATCGTGATTCACAATTAAAGTCTGAAAAATTTACGAACTAATATTGATGTCAGCTGTCGCCTCTTCACCAATACCTTAAACATGCAAATGGTGATCAAGCATTTACAAGAAATAATACCAAATAAATCAGATGTTGGAAAATATCACAATTATATAAATGAAGTTTATGTAATGATGGTTACATCCCTGTCCTAAAGAAAAGAATTTCAGCCACTAAACATGGCTTGCATGGAAAAATAAAACTAAAAATAAACTATCTCTATTCTATCGTTGTCTACGGTTGTCTACGGGTTCTCTTGTTTGTATTGTGCTCTCCTTCATTTATACTTGTTCTGCTCCATGAAGAGTAGAAGTCCAAGTTGTGTAGAAGTCATTTGTCTCAACCGAAGAATCTGATTTGCGTAATCCTTCAGTTCCCGTAATTCTGCCAATTCCTCAATGCTATGGCATGAAAAGTTACATGCCATGGCATTGACATACCAGTCCTTCTTTTCTTCAAGAAAATCGTGGCCTTCCTGTTTCCGCAGCAATCTTTTTCAATCTTATCTTTCTTTAAGCAATTCTCCTACAAGATAGCAATTTACATTAGATAAGGCTAAATTCTCCCATAATTGGATAAGATAATAGAGATATCTTATCCTAGAAGTTATCATTATATTCACTTATCACAATGATTGAGAAAGAAGATGGTTTTAGTGTGGATTCTAATGCTCATGGTTAGAATTTTGAAGAGATAGATTGTGAAAATTATCAAAATCTAGCAAGACCTCCGAAATAATTTCTTTCAATTGTGTTGAGAATAAGGAAGTTAGTGGACAAATTAGAAGGAAAAGTTGATTTTATAACGGAATAAAAAAAGTTGATTGGTTCAATAGAACAATAGTAAGAAATTAAAATTGATGATATTATAGAAAATAATAAAATTGATTTTTTGGTTGTTGAAAAGATTATTGATTTAGAAGAATAGTTAGAAATCATCAACATGGTTAAAGAAGATACAAGTCAGATGGAGTCTCATAGTGTCAAAGAAAAATTGGATCTCGTAAAATATTTTGAATTAAATTGTGATGGTGAAGATTATTATTTTGAGAAGGGAGTCAATATTGATGATTATTTTTTTACCTAGAATAAGAGCCAAATAGAACATTTTTGAAAATATAAATTTTTTACCATGTAAAATTGAATGTGATAACAAAGATCAGCTACAAGTTAGTGCTATATATGATTTATATAGCAAAGCAAATTTCGAAAGAAATTAAAACTTGAGATGGTATTAGAGGTGCCCTCATGGCAAGTTTAGTTTAAGGGAGGCAATGTTGATATATTAAACTAAGCATATTTAGGTAATTATAATTTGATTAGGATTTAGTAATTATTAGTTGAATTGAATTTGAATTATTTTAGGAAAATAGATTTTATGTAGGATTTGATTATCAAAACCTAACTTTTTTTACTAAATAGAGGTTCTATATAAAGAACCCAAAGCTATTGGTTCTTGTGAGATTTAGCAAAATTAAAAAATGGCTCCAAAAAAAATAGAGCTGCATGAAGTGGGAGTATATTTCTACTGTTTGTGTTTTCGGACATATAGGGTTTTTTTTTTCTATTTTATTATTGGAATCCAAATAAATTATTTTTATTGTATTTAGCAGTGTAACTCTTATGTATAGGATTTTTATATCCTAAATTTAACCAATCAATAATTTTCTTCATTTATGAAATATCATTGCATTTATTTCTTTCTTATTGTAAACCTAAAACCTAGCTGCCACCATATATCATGTTCTACTCTGAATATTTTCTCCACCATATTTGAGGTCCCACTTCTCTTTTTCTATCCTTAATGTTTCCCGTTCTCCCTCTTCACCTCTGTTTTCTTCTATCGTTTAGACATCCTCTCACCTTCCATCTCCCTCTTCTTCTCACACATAAACTTCTCTTCTTTAATGCTATAGATCTTTCTTACCACCTTCTTCTATCTTCTTCTTCTCACACATAGTCTCCTTCCTCATGGTAAATTACTTTGTTTTACTTTATTTATTTCATTGTAGTTGATTAATTTGTTGCATTAAAAAATTTTACAAACTTGAAGATGGAGTTTGAATAAGAAAGAGAA
This sequence comes from Gynochthodes officinalis, assembly GCA_020080225.1. Lineage (NCBI taxonomy): Eukaryota > Viridiplantae > Streptophyta > Magnoliopsida > Gentianales > Rubiaceae > Gynochthodes > Gynochthodes officinalis. Next base: position 34,769,186 of record CM034623.1, on the reverse strand, counting down.
CTATTACATTACATTAAAATATAGAGGCAAAGAAGATATAGTAAATTGAAATTTTAGAGGAGAGTAAAATTCAAATGATATTAATTGGAGGTTATTTTCATAGTCAGCAGCCATAGAGATGACGATGATACTGGGTCAATTGTAGGGGCTTTAACTTTTGTAGTCTTTCAAATATCATCAATTTTCCCCCCAAAGAAATGATAGTTATATTGAGTATAAAAATATCATAAATACAATATTACCCACTGGCAATAAAAGCCTTAGCCCTCACAAGGAGACTAAGTGAGACAGTAGCAAAATAGCTATCTTAAAATCTATGTTAGCTAAAAGAAACAAAAAATTTACATTATATTTTAATTGGTTGGCATCTGTTTGAGCATCTCAAATTGCATGCAACAGAAGAAACTGAACAACCTTTGGTCCCTATCTCCTGAGCATGTCATTCTTGACACTGCCTCGTGCATCTATAACCCCATCTCCCAAATGAAAGAATAGATATTTTAAAATTTATTTACAATTTTTTTGATAATATGTTCAAATGTTTCCTATTGAGCTTGAAATAATATGTAAATCAGTAAAAACACAAATAAACTGGTTTTTCCAAATTGCATTTGCCCCAAAAAATAGACCATAACCCACGACATAATAAAAAATTATTTTTTGAATTTCAGTTTATAAGCTATTGGGTGCCATTTCTTTTAAATTAGACATAAAAAAGCCATTAAAAGTGTGAAAAGTATATATTAAAAAAATGTGTTTTTTAATCATTTAAATGAAGAAAATATAGGAAAAGGTATTTAAGTAGATAAGTGTAAGTAAGGGCATTTGTGGAATTAAATGAATTATTTTATTCCCAAATTGCCCTTAGGTAAACTATTTTATCTTGTCAAAGTAAATAATGTTCATAAAGGGGACAAAGTGTATTTAAATCATACTTGATAAAGTGCTAATTTCGCCATATTTTGGGGAAGCAAAATGTACTTAACCATAATAGGAAAACTTCTAAAGTATTTCCTCATTCCTAAAATAATAATTCTTATTTCGGCTTTATTCATATCTCAAAGAGTGAATTGCAAAATTTGATGAGAGAAAAAGTAGACTGAGAAAAATAATGAAAGATAAAGAAGAGTGAGAAAATGATGAGAGAGGAATAAGAGTTAGAAAATGATGATAGAGAAAGAAGAGCAATAAAAACGATGAGAGAGAAATTAGAGTGAGAAAATGATGAGAGAGAAAGAAGAGTAAGAAAAATTATGAGAGAGAAAGAAAACTAAGAAAAATTATGAGAGATAAAAGAGAGTGAGAAAATAATGAGAGAGAAAGTAAACTGAGAAAAATGACAAGAGAGAAAGTAGATTAAGAAAAATGATGAGAGAGGAAGTAGACTAAGAAAAATGATAAAAGAGAAAGGAGAGTAAGAAAATGATAAGAGAGGAAGTAGACTAAGAAAAATGATAAAAGAGAAAGGAGAGTCAGAAAATGATAAGAGAGAAAGAAGAGTGAGAAAATGATGAGAGAGGAATAAGAGTTAGCAAATGATAAGGGAGAAAGAAAAGTGATAAAAATGATGAGAGAGAAAGTAGAGTGAGAAAATGATGAGAGAGAAAGAAGAGTAAGAAAAATGATGAGAGAGAAAGAAGAGTAAGAAAAATTATGAGAAAGAAAGAAGAGTGTGAAAATGATGAGAAAGAAACAGAGTAAGAAAAATGATGAGAGAGAAAGTAGAATAAGAAAAATAATGAGAGAAAGCAGAGTAAGAAAAATGATGATGGGAAGAGTTGAAGGAGAACAATAGAAAGGAATTTTTTTGTCAATTACGGGCTGTTCAGGAATTCTAATTCAAAGCCTTATGTCTTAAATTCCAATTCACCCTTCGATTGTAATTGTACTTTGTGGGAGTTTCTAATTCAGTGAACCGAACAAAAGAATTAGGTTGAGTAAAGAATAAAGTTGAATACTCAATTTCTTTGAACCAAACATGCTGTTAGTGATTAAAAAAAAGAAAAGAAAATCCACATACCCCAAAATACGTGGAAGGTCTCGTTGGAAAATGATGGATGATTCTATTCCAAGCTTAATTCTGATTTTCACATATATTACTGGGAGTGGGAACAATCTGGACTGAATGGAATTCTCTTTTTTTTCTTGTTTCTTTTTTGGGGGAGGGGGAGTAGAAATTGAAGGCCACTGTATGTAGCAGACTCTCTTTTTTAGCTTTAGTGCCCTTTTTATTTCTTGCCCTCTGTTATTTTTTTGGAGTCTTTTTTTTTATTATTATTATTTATTTGAGCTTTACTGCCCTCATACTTTGATATAGCCAATTTAGATTTTGTCCAATATTTCTGAAGCTGAAATTCTGTTATATGATCATCGGTAGAGCCAATTTTAATTTCAAATGATTGCTGGTTTATTTTTGTGCTAATTCGTGCTATACGCCAATTAATTTTTACAATATTCTTTTCTTTTCTTTTCTTTTCTTTTTTTTTTTGTAGTGGTAGATTATCCTTCTTTTAATACTTTTACTGCTTCATTGCTTTTACTTTTGAAGTGTATCAATAAAACTTTTACTGTTATTGCTTTGACAAAACAAACAAATAAAGTGAACATACAATAATCAAGCTATACTTTTCTTCTATATTGGGAAAGGAATTAATGCATGGACTTCCAAGTGAAGCAAAGCATATTGTTCCCTTCACCTCTACTTGTATATATGCATTTCAAACTACATTAATCTTTCCATGCACATATAGGAAAAATCATCATAAACAACCAACAATGCCTCAACCAGGTTTGAATGATGGCAATGAACAGCTCCACAAAAATCTTGATCATGAAATTAGGGACATGATCTCTACCCTCACAAATCGTCTAACCAGTCTCCAACGCCACCAGAAAACCACCGATCATGATCAGGGGGAGGACTTAGAGGTAGATCATGGAGCGCGGATCATCACGCTGGCCGGAAACAACGTCGGCGCCACCATGCGCGGGGAGATGGACGACAAAAGCAGGGCCAGTACTAATCCAGCTCAAGGTGTGCCAATGGGAGATCAGCAAGAAGCATTGAGCACTTATGTGAACAGCAATTTCCAGGCCATCAATAATTCCATCATGATGGGTGGCAGCTATACAACTCAAGATCCAGGTGTTCATATGGACATCTCAGATTACTTGGAAAACAAGGCATCTTCATCCTATCCCATTCCTGATTCTTCCAATATCCCTGGAAAGAAGGGAAAGAAGAAGTTTGTTGACAGCTCCAAAAGCGACCAACAAACTGACCAGCTCAATTCGGAATAAGCCATTTGATGATGCAGCCAAGTGAAAGAATACTAATACATTTTGGATCCTCCACATATACTGGAAGTAATAATTTAACTTTTTGCATTAATAAAGATGTTTGTTCAAATTTGTATCTCTCTTCATGTTTAAATAAGTTGTCCTTCTAATTAATATATCACAGGTCCTATTATAAAAGGACTGCCTTAATTGTCGTATACTTATATCCCTTCTAAGAGCAAACTCAATTTTCAATTTGAAAATTTTGTATCCTTTAATTATAAATATTCTCCATAATATTTCAATTTTTGGCCGTACTATCCGATAAAAGGTAAATTGTAAAAGAACATCAATAATTAAGATAATTATAAATTGCTCAAACTATTGATTCTCATCCCATATTTTGATAATGAAAACAATCAGATTACTATCTCTTTTTGTTGACTTAATTAGAATTTTTTTTTAAAAAAAATTTATATATGCAATGAAAGTTAAGAAATATGGCCGGAGTTTTGCCAATTACGGATATGAAAGAGGCCTATAAAAGTTTTAGGGTATATTTGAAAATACATGTAGCACAAAAATAATGTTTAAATTCGTGTCAAATTCCAGCTGACAAATACAAAATTAGAGCATAGTATATTGTAATGAATAAGAAGTTTGAAAATGTTATAAATTTCGAAATTTAAGGTTCAGGGGTTTAGGAAGTTTTCTTTGCAAGTTTAGTTCTGTTTTTTTTTTTTTTCTGGTCACATTTTATTTTAGAAACTTGGTTCCTTTAGTCACTGATTTACTTATTTATTTATTGTGTCAAGACCAACAATGTCTAAGTTTAAGCAATTCAGATTGTCAAAAAGAGGTGGGGTAATATTTTTCACGATTTTCAAGAATTCAAATTAGTTTGGAGGTAGCTTTTTCGTTTTTAATTGTAATTTGAGTAGCATTTCCATTCCTCGTAACTAAATACCAAAGAGACAAATTCGATCAGTTTCGTTTAGTATTGATGAAAACTAAAGAAAATAAGAAAAGACTGAGAAAGTAAGTGCAATCCTGTTGACATCGGGGAAACTTTGAATCATTTTGCGACAAGAAAAGGGATTGGCTGCTTAAATCCCACGTCCAGCCTTTCTATATATATACATTGCATTAACAAAATTTCACATTTTCTCTTGCATTCAGAACCGGAGGAAAGCAAGAAATTAAGAACATCTACGGTTGATTAAGGACAGAGACCATCAATCAAAAAGAGAAATTATAATCAGAAATTAAGAGTTGAAATCAATATTTCATCTAAAGTATCCACAATGTTGAATTTAGTCAGGAGTCAGTTTAATCCGACCGAAGAAGAATTGATAAGTTACTATTTGAAGAACAAGATTTTAGGAATCCCAATGATGGAGTGGGAAAATGGGGTAATGATCTAAGCACAGATTTATGGGGAGAATGCGACTCCTTGGGATTTATTCAGGATCGACAACGACAAGATTCCATGGCAGATAGTAGTGGATCCTATGGGTAAGTTTGACGATTCAGAGAGGGTTCTTTACGTCTTCACGAAACTCTCCAATGTCAGTAAGACTGGAAAGTCTGAAAATAAGCAGAAGAGCAGAGTGGCTGGCTGTGGTACTTGGCATGGAAATACTACGGGACGCCCTGTTTTTAATAATAACGGGAAAGGCAATATAAGGATAGCCACTAAGAAGACCTTTACGTTTCGATCCAACGTAGAGACGGTGGGGCAATGGACCATGTATGAATATGCCCTTGATGCTGTTGCTCATGGTATTCACAATGGTATAAACTGTGAGGATTACGTATTGTGTAGGATAAAGAGAGATGATTCTAAAAGCTCTAAGGAAGGAAGGCTTATATCCCGCAAGAGGGATGTTACTTCAAAACTAGACGGTAAAGTACAAGCATCAAAACATTTATGTGATGAACGTTCGACAAAGAAAGCGAAATCAGATGCCGGTACTGGTGCCTCAAATAATGTAGATCATCATTTTGAGATATTTAGTGCACCGGCAACAATGGCAGCCGTTGTGGATAATAGCCATGGGACAAACACTGCAATTGATCAACAAGGTGATACGTGTTTTCAAGATTTTCAAGGTGCAACAACGACAATTCAGGAGCCAAATATTGCAAGTGAAAATAGAAGTTATAGTGGTGCCGTTGATGGAGCTGCCCTTGGAGATAGTACTGCTCATGTGCCTAATCTTGTGGATGCTGCATCGGGGAATATGAGCTACAATAATCCCAATTCATCAACCAAACCCATATTATGCTATTCAGAAGACGACTACCTGAATCCCAACCTAACCTTTGACTTGGACGCCTTACTGAGCGATTTACACAATTGGCCATTTTCCTAGCTTATAGAATATGTTTTTTTTTGTCATTTTATGAATTCAATGTACAGTCACTGAAAAATACAAAAATACAGTCATTTGTATAAAAATACAAAATTTTGCCAAGTCAATTTAAATGTAATTATTTTTCTTCTGATTTTTTACAATATTATTTTATCTGTCATCTAATTAGGAGATAATTAAAATTCTTAATCCTTCCAATTTTGGTCAGCTTTCAACTATTCTTTTCAACTCACGTTTATTTATTAATTAAGGTAATATCTTCTTTTTTTCTCTCTCTAATTATGTCCTTCATTTTAAGTTCAATCAATATGTTTTCCTCCTTTGTATGTTATTGATTAGTTGATCACTAACAATTTATTAGATTTTCAAAATGTGGAACAGCTAAAAATGTAGCTTTAGACAATCATTCATAAATCACAACAATTTGTGCAAATATTTTTTTAATAAACTTTGGAGTTTTTGTGATAGGGATTGTATTATTAATATTTTTTTTATTCCACTAGAGGAGTGAAAATTGCAAAAATGGAGTTGTTTAATTAGGAATGGTGCTTAGTTTTTGAACTTTAAAAAAAAAAAAGCCCTACACTCTTGTTTTTTGTAACACAAGCCCTTAAAATCAAGAGTGTTGTAATACTAATTTCTTGAATTTTTTTGCGATTAAGTTTATGGATTAAAACACCAAATGGTTATGTTGGACAAAAATGTTTTATACTTTCATTGATTAATACCCTATTGATAGAGTGATCTGTGATGAATATATATATTTAATTTGTTAGAATATTTCAACTAAACAAGCTAGTGTAATTAAGAATCTAGTCCTAACAAATTAATGACTAACATACTTATCAACTAATATTTTGAAGGTAGTTGTCAATATAACTATTTTGAGTTATTCTTTTATAATAAAAACTCAACAAATTAAGAAATAAAACTGCAATGAAATATTTCAACTCCAACAAGTAGCATAAAATGTGAAGGAAAAACTAAAATGGAACAATAGTTTAGGGAAAAGTATAGCTGTAGTAGCATCAACTGAATTATTACTAACTAAATTCATGAACTATGGCTTCTCAGTTAACATGATTTAATTTGTTCAGCGATTAAAGGGTAAATATGTTTTTTGGTCACTATATTTGTGTTTAATCCTAATTTTGGCCGCTATACTTTTTTTTTTTATCAACAAAGGTTACTAATCTCCTGAAAGTGCTCCAAAGTTAGTGACTCCATCTAATATGCTTGTTAAGTGTTTATGAATGCCCATTTTCATTAGACAAAAAGTCATTTCATATTCAAAAAAATATATATATTTATTTTCTTTCCTTCATCTTCTTTTCTTTCCTTTTCTATTCTTCTCTCTCCTTTTTCTTTCCTTCTTTTCCCTCCCTTTTCTTTGCTTTTCTCTTTTGCTTCTTCTCTTTCTTGTTAGTTAGTCCTCAATATTACTCCTAGAACCACAAGGTCAAATTCATAGTTACATCATGATCAATTAAAAAAAAAATTCAGATTCCATAATTTTCTATATAGAATTTCCTACGTCATCTCAACCAAACCAATTGATGGATTTTTTAAGATCACAGTGGGGCTTGGTGAGGTATGTTCAACCTGAGATCCATTTGAAGAGGCCAAAGGCGACCTTCCCCCACCCACCACCCCCCCCCCCCCCCCGGCAGAGGAGCACTACAAGGATTGTTCATAACCAAATCCACTTCATCGCATTGGAATCTACCTGATCCGTCTCTATATTGAAAATTTAGAAGGTTTTCAGGGGATTTGTGGTGAGGAAAAGCGTGAAGAAAATTATGTCAATTAAAAGAGAAGTGGACACCAGTGAAGCTAGGATTTCACAAAGCGAGGAGCTATGTTTGATTCGAAAGGATGAGAAAGAGAGGCTCAAGGTGAACGAGACCTTGCTGGCTCTGCTTTTTAAATTGGATGTCGTGAACGATGTGGATTCAGGAATTAGGGTTTGTAAAAGGGACATGATTAAAAAGGTAATCTCATTGCAAGAGAGGGTGGATTCTATTGCTAATGACCCAGTACAAGCTCTTCCATAAGGGGATAACAATGATTTAGCAGATGCTAGTGCTACCAATTCCAAGGACCAGACTCAAATTCATAATTTTGATGATGTTGATCTTGAGAATGTATCTGGTCAAAGCTCGGATGATGGAAATAATGAAAAATGGGAGAGAGCATAAGCAAAAGAGAAAAGGAAAGAAAAGCGAGAGAGAAGAAGACAAGAGAATGAAAGAAAAACAAGAGAGAAGAAGGGAAGAAAAAGGAGAGAAAAAAGAATGAAAGAAAATAAATAATTTGTTTTTAAATATGAAATGACTTTTTTGTCTAACAAAAATGGACATCCGTCAACACTTAGCAGCCATATTGGATGGAGTAACTAATTTTGAAACACTTCTAGGAATTTAGTAACTTTTTTTGGTAATATATATATATATATATATATATATATATATATATATATATATATATATAATAATCAAAGTTTATCTAAATAAGAGTATAATGATCAAAAATTATATTTACCCGTAGGTAAATAATAAAGGTCCATGAACCGAAAGAGCCAGAAAGGTGAATCATGGTCAGAAATGAGTTAGTATATTCATTTCGTCAGCAAATTTCCCAAGTTTTATTTGATTGATAACAATTACAAGCTTCAAAATATTAAATATGGACTATATGATCCATTGCAATAATGAGTAATAGGGTGCAAATTTTGATGGCCAAATTGGTTTTTAAAGGTGAGCTTCAATATTTTGAATAATGTTGTAGAAAAATAAATTGTTCTCGATATCCCAAGCAACAACGGGTCCCATACATTTTGTGATCGGATCTATTCATTAAAATGAATGGATTCACAAATAAGAATCAGCTAATCTTATACTAATGATAATCCTACCCAAAGCAGTATAAGGGCAAATTCACAGATAAGAAGTATATATCATTCCAGGGAAAACAGTGATAAGAGTTGCATTAGTGAATTACCACTGCTTCAGTTTTACCAGAATAGGCTTGTTTTCCTAACAAATAGTCAACCTGAAAGAGATTACAACATGAGTGATTTTTTCCCCCCCCAAGATTCTGTAATCCAAATACTGTGATGAGAACCAGGAAACTGACAAGCCAACTCACCAAACATTTGATCCATTAAGGAATCTGTTAAGGATTACTCAAATTTGTCAGATATATCGCCTAAAATAGTTCCTGTATATTCTTTGCGTTATCTCTTTATGTAATTAGTAATTATCTATTTACCTTATTTAGCATAGAATTGTCTATAAAATGTACGCTCAACCCTGTACAGTAATATACAATATATAGCAATCATTCCACAAACTCTCTGGTTTTATACATTCTTACAGAATCTTACGGGGCCGATAACGAGAGCTTGAGTTAAACGCATTCAAGAAACCTTAAGTGGTTTAATTCATGACCTCCAAGCTCATCAGGCATGCGGCCAAGACTTGTAAGTCATTACCTTATTGCAAGTCCGGTTTGAAGAACACTAGTCTTACCTTGGCCGGATTCTAGTGTGATAATAGGCCAAGATTATTTAATCAATTTTTTGTAATTTTATTTTAATTTTTCCAGGCCAAAATTAGATGATTATGGCTGAATTGTTGCAATATTAATTTTAGGAAATTTATGGCCGAAATTATCCTTTTAGCCAGATGTAAATTTTGCAAACTTGAAGGAAGTCATAAAGGGCTAAACTTCCAAGTCCAATTAGCTTTAGGGTTTTCATTTCCTTTTGTGTTTTAAGGATCTTGTAGCCGTCCCTTCCCTTAAGTGTTAGATTAGGATTAGGATTTTTTTTAGTTGTTGCCTTTTAGCACATTTTTGTACTCTATAAATAAAGATCATTGGTCATGAATAAAGATACATGAATTAGAAGATTTTTATGACATTACGTCCTTGAGAGTTTGAGTGAATCAATCTCTTTGTTCTTATAAAGAACAACGGGCTTATCAAACTTGACCAATTTGTGGCTCCTATAAGTCTTATCAATCTAGTAGAACCCTAGGTTGTGGCGATGGTTCATCCATTTGGTACTACATCCGTCAGTTCTAGTGATTTCACAATTTAAGTCTTGGGTCCTATTTCACTTGTTGCATATTGCTGACTCCATATAGCCATGAGGTGTGCGTCAGTTTGGTATGAGAGTTCTAGGTAACTTTGAAATTTTGCTCATAATTTTGTATATATTCCAAAAAAAAATTCTGTTTACAGTTCCCTAGTAGCCGAAATTCTGTTTTTCTTGTGGTAGTCAAATTAGTTGTTTAGCCCTAGTTTTCAAGACTCGGTTAAACCTATTCTTGCTGCCTAATTTTTGTGCAGATAATTATGGTTTTTCTGTTTATTCCCTGAAAAAAAAAAAAAACAGCCACGCATACCTATTGCTGTTATTGGCTAATTACTGAAAACAATCCGAACCCTTGAATCCTCTCCATAGTCATTGTTCTTGTTCTGTTTTTGTTTTTTCCCTTTTGTGTGATATTGTTGCTACTTTAAATTGTTTTTCTACTATGAAAAAACAGCCGAAAAAAGAAAAGAAAAAAAGGAAAGAAAGACAGATCAAACCGGAAGAGAGAAGAATGAGAAGAACAATTCTTGATTCTTGAATTTTTTATCCTTGATTCCTGAATCCTTGCACATTAATTTGTGAAATTCTTGTTTCTTGTTTCTTGCTCCTTGAAACCTTGTTTCCTGATTTTTTGAATTCTTGGAACCTTGTTCTTGAATTAGTTTGGCTGAATTTGCAACAAGAAGTGTAACCAGAATTTTCTTGTCTGAAATTTTCAACCCTACTGTTTGTGTTGTTTGTCTAGAATTCTTGTGATCTTTTTTCTACTGGAAAACCCGAACTGCACTCTTGGGTCTTGTCTCTTGAACCTTTGTTAAAATTGCTTAAGAATTGTGATAGAATTTGCATTGTTGGCAGCCGAAAGTTTCAACCTTGTGGCTGAAATTGTTGACTGGAAATTTGGTTCTTTGAGCAACCCTCCTTGCACGAAATTTTTGTTCCTTTTTGGCCATTGTTCTTGACCGAAACTCTTGTCCTTGTGACCTTCCTTAACTGAAATTTCTATATAAAAAAAGGGTTACAAGAATTATTTTCTAATTTGATTTTTACTTGCAAGAATAGAATCCTAGTTGTATTTGTTTTCCTAGACAGAATTCCTTTCCTTTAGTAGTCTTTCCTATTTGTTTCCTTTTAGTTTCCAAATTTGTTTTCCTTTTTTATTCTGTATTTTCTTTCATTTAGAGTTCCTATTTAGATTTATTTAGTTTCCGTTTATTAGCTTTCCTCTTTCAAGTCCACTTTGGAGTTGGCTTTGCTTAGTTTCCTAATCTCTTAGTTTCCTAAGTAGTTTCCTATTTCCAATTTATTTTCAGATTTCATAGTTTCCTAATTTATTCACTTTCCTTGAGTCTTATTTCTTAAATTCATACATTCTTATTTGAGCTATCTCGTGGCTGGAAATTCCTCAATGTTTGATAGAGTGTGTTGCTCTAAACAAGAGCTTAGAGTGAGATTGTCGAGTGACGAGTGAGACAAAAAAATATAACCGAACTCGTATACACCCTTACTACAAATTTTCCCATATTATTATTATTATTTTTTTTTTTGCTCTTGTTTGTACTAACCTTTTGCAGGAATTATACAAAAGAGAGCAGAGCTTCAATTGAACAAAAGGCCCTCAAGGATTGGACCGAACATATAAACCAAAGTTTTTCCAATTTGGCCGACCAACTTAATGCGATGCAAATGAAGCTTCAAGCCAATGACAATTGGCTAAATCCATCAATGAGTAATCAACAAGAAAGTTGAAATCTGGAAGAAAAAGTTCCTCAAGTTTCGACCAAAGTGAAGATTCCGGCAGGGCTTCTACTTCCCATAGAGTTTGAAAAAAAGTTGACAAAATTGATAAAAATTTGAGAAGCATCAAAATGAAAATTCCAGCTAGGGGTGTGCAATTTTTGAATTAATTCGAATATCCAACCGAATTCGAAAACTCGAATTTGAAAAAAAATCGAACCGAATTCTGATTTTTGGTTTCGAGTCTAGTTGAACTCGAATTCGAATTCGAATTTGATTTTCGAGTTTGGGGTTCTGAAACCGAAAATCGAACCGAACCGACTCAAAAACCGAATTTGGATTCAGGGTTTTGAAACCGAAAATCAAACTAAACCGACTTGAAAACCGAATATGGATTCGAAAACCGAATATGAATTCGAAAATCGAGGAAACCGAATTTTTATACATATACATATATATATGTATATAATTATATAATATAAAAAATTCGCCTGATTGAATTTGATTTATTATATATGTGTGTGAAACTTTAAAAATTAAAAGAATTTGTAAAATTGTTAAGATGTGTATTACTGTATTTTAACTTTTTAATTTGCATTTTATTGTATACAACACAACACATATTTATAAATTATATACAAATAATGTGTATATATATAATTGTACTTCTTGTCATTAGTATAGTAAATTGGAAAAGATTAAATGTTGGAGAAGATTAAATGTAAATTTATTAAAAATGTGTAAAATTATGAAAAAAATTGATAAGTAAATGAAAAAAGTGAGGAAAAATTATGTATATACTATATGGTATACAAATATGATAGAGAAATTCTCATTTCTCATCCAACCTAACTTATCCATGTTTCATTTGAACATATAACATTGTAATTTACTAATAAAACCACAAAAGTGCAAATTGATTAATGAGTAATAATTAGGCATTGGTTATTATTAACTTAATAATCACGAAGTTTTATTTATTTAGTAATTTTTTACTTCTAACTTTTGCTAATTACTAATAATTCAAAACTCTAAAGTTTTAAATATAAAAAATTGCCAAATAATTGAATGTGTGGTTTTATTTACTTTTGAATTTATAATTGTTGTATAGAACACGTATTTATTTGTAAATCAGATACAAATAACTGAATAAAGTGTATGTAACGTAGATGGAGTAACTATTTACTTCTCTGTATTACTACTTGATTTACATTACAATATATACATATGCTAATTGTTATATGGTAAAAAGATATAATCTTGTGATTTTAGTTTTATTGAATTGTTAACTAAGTAAATAATTCATAACTAACAAGTTTGATTTGATAATTGTAATATAATGGCATTAGTGTCCTAATTGAGTCATTATCTCATTGAGATATTAAAATCGTAATAATGATATTAGACTATTAGTACATTACATCATACAAGGAAAAAAAGAAATTTATTAAAAAATGTAAAAATTATTTAAAAATAAGATAAATATGTGGAAAAAATAGAGAAAATAACATGTGTAGTTTTGTACATATGACTTATGACTTATGAGAATACAAACTATGCAGTTATCTTATTTTATAACTCATCCCTATTTCATTTGAGTGTGTAACTTTATAATTAATCACCACAAAGTAATTAATTAATATTAATTAGATATTTATTATTATTAACTTACACAAATATGATAGCTCAATTCTCTTATTTAATAACTTATTCATGTCTTATTTGAGTGTATAATTTTGTAATTTGAAAATAATAAGTTAATAACCACAAAGGCACAAGTTGATTAGTGAGTAATAATTAGATTTTAGTTATTATTTAATTAATAATTTCAAAAGTTTTACTTATTTACTTTAAATTTCTGTTAATTATTAATAATTCAAAGTCAAAAGTTTGAAATTTCAAAAATTGCCAAATTATCAATATGTAGATTTATTTACCTTTTAATCTGTAATTTATTATATAGAACACATGTTTATTTATAGATCATGTACCAATAAGGTGCATCTTTGCATGTATATAATGTAACTATTTACTTACTTATAAAACTAAGTGATTTATAATCTCTAATAAAGTAATGATTCAACATTGATAGTTGTAAATTTATAGGCTAGTATCAAAATCAAATCATAAACAAGTGAATCTAATTTGAACAACTGGAATAGTAACAATAAAAATGGCTCCCTCCTTGCCTCATTGGTGAGATTATATGATCAAACATCGTAATCAAAATATATGACTGATATTACTATTGAAACATGTACAATTTAGTACAGTTTGAAGAATTGATAACTATTAAATCATAATAGGAAAAAGAAATTTATTTAAAAAATGTAAAAATTATTTATAAGAATGATAAATAATTGAAAAAATATGGAGAATAACATGTATAGATTTTGTAGAAGAAAATTAATGGGAAAAAAGTTGATCATGATAAATTAACAATTATGTGGTCCTCTTATGGAAATTATAATTGATCACTACTATTTTATTAATTCATCATATTAATATGAAGTATTTTATTAATTCAATAAATTTTGTATTGAAATATTGAGGGTGCAATTGAAAGGAATAAATATATTTTGAGGATGTGATTGAATAAAATTAGATTTTTTTATTTTAAAATTAAAATAGAAATAAATTATGGGTATTATTATAATAATAACTATTTTAATTGGGCCATGTTAAAAATAAAATTAATTTAGGTATAAATATGGGTTTGTAATTTAAAAAAATTAGAATTCGAATTCGAATTCAAATTCGAATTGGAATTGGAATTTGAATTGGAAACCAAATTCGAAATTTGGTTTTCGGTTCCAATTCGAATTCGAACCGAAAATCGAATTCTGAATTCGGTCGGTTCGAATTCGAATTCTATCGAATTCGGTTCGAGTTTCGAGTTGGCATTTGAAAATGGCCAATTCGAACAACCAGAAAACCGACTCAATTTGCACCCCTAATTCCAACTTTCCAAGGTAGAGGAGATCCTGAGGCATATTTAGAATAGGAAAGGAAGGTTGAGGGGATCTTTGATTGTCACCATTATTCTGAAGAAAAAAAGGTGAAGCTAGCAGCGGTTGAATTTACCGACTATGCTACAATTTGCTAGGATCAACTTGTAACCTCTAGGAAAAGAAATGGAGAGCATCTTGTCCGCTCTTGAGAGGAAATGAAGAAAATTATGAGAAAGAAGTTAATCCCATCCTATTATCATAGGGAATTGTACAAGAGGCTGCAAAGCTTACAACAAAGTTCGAAAAGTGTCACTGAGTACTTCATTGAGTTAGAAGCTGTACTCATCTAAGCCACTATAGAAGAGGATAAAGAGACTACGATGGCTAGATTCTTGCAAGGGTTGAATTCGGAAATAGCCAATTTTATTGAACTCTACCATTACTTGGAAATTGAAGAAATGGTTCACATGGATGAAAAGGTGGAGAGGCAACTAAAGAGAAAAGGTTCAATGCCAAGTTACATGTCTAGTAAGCCTCCGTGAGAGAGTAATTGGGATAAAAAATGTGACAAAAAGAGTGAATCTAAATCCTGGGCCAACTCATCCAAGAAAAAGAAAGTTGAGAAGGAAGAACCCCTATTTGTTCTATTAGAAGTCGAGACATCACTTGCTTTAAATGTCAAGACAAAGATCACATAGCTGCCCAATGTCCTAATTGACGAGTGATGGTCACCTTGGATGATGGGGAAGTAATTTTCAATATTGAGTCTGATGACTCGATACCTTCTTTAACTGAGACTGACAACGAAGAAGATGTCGTAGTAGAAGAAGCAGTCACTACTTTAAAAAGTCTTCAAATGGAAAGTAATGAATCGTCAAATGGAAAAGAAGCATTAGTGACCATTAGATCACTCAGTGTTCAAGCTGTGGAAAATGAAGAGCAAATGAAAAATATCTTTCATACCAAGTGCAATGTGCAAGGTAAAGTTTGTCGTTTGATTATCGATGGAGGAAGCTGCACAAATGTGGCAAGTACAACCTTGGAACAGAAGCTATCACTACCTACACTTAAGCACCCCCGACCTTATAAACTGAGATGGTTAAATGATGGGGCTGAACTAAGGGTAAATAAACAAGTGCTGGTGGCCTTCTCAATTGAAAAATATGAGGATGAGGTCCTATGTGACATAGTCCCGATAGAAGCTAGTCATATACTTTTGGGCCGACCATGGCAATTTGGTAGGGATACTCAACATCATGGAAAAACTAACAACTATTCATTTATAATGAAGGGCAAACTATCACTCTCAACCCGATGTCACTTCAACAAGTCTATGAAGATCAACTGAAGATCATCAATGAGAAGAAAATGGTTGAGGAACAAAAAAAAGAAGGGAAAGTGACAGCAATGAGGAATCCATCATTGTGCCCAACAAGACAAGAAAGGAGAAAGTCAAGAGTAACTTCTATGCTAGTGAAACGGAGGTTAAGAAAGCATTCTTCTTAGATCAACTTTTTTCTTATTATTTTTAAAAAATGTTATTTTTCTATTAATGACCTTGACCCTAATTTGCCTAATGCTATGACTTCTTTTTTGAAGGAATTTAGTGATGTCTTTTCCGAGGAGTTGCCAAGTGGATTACCACTAATTCGGGGAATTGAACATCAAATAGACTTCGTTCCAGGAGCCATTATTCCAAATTGCCCTGCTTATAGAACCAACCCCGATGAAACCAAAGAACTCCAAAGGCCAATGCACTATCTCATTGGTATACTCTACTTTCCTCTTTATGTACCAAATTGTTAGGATTTGAATATAATAAAGAGTTATATTCTAATGATCCTGACTTTGATACAATCTATGCAACCTGTGAAGAAGCCGCATTTGGTAAGTTCTATAGGCATGAAGGGTTTTTAATGAGAAAAAATCGACTTTGTGTGCCTAATAGTTTTTTGCGTGAATTACTAGTACGTGAGGCGCATAGTGGAGGATTAATAGGACAATTTAGGGTTAGAAAGATGTTAGATGTGTTAGTTGAACATTTCTTCTGGCCTCATATGAAAAGAGATGTAGAAAGGGTTTGTGACAAGTGCATTACTTGTAGACAAGCCAAGTTTAAAGTCCAATCGCATGGTATGTACACCCCTTTGCCTATCCCTCAACAGCCTTGAATTGACATTTCCGTGGACTTTGTATTAGGGCTACTGAGATCCATGCGAGATATGAATTCCATCTTTGTTGTGGTTGATTGTTTTTCTAAAATGGCTCATTTTATTGCTTGTGGAAAAATGTAAGATGCTAAACATGTTGCTAACCTGTTCTTCCGTGAAGTCATACGATTGCATGGAGTACCGCATAGCATCGCGTCTGACCGAGATGTTAATTTTCTGAACTATTTTTGGAAGACATTGTGAGGTAAACTAGGTACAAAATTATTATTTTCCACCACTAGTCACCCACAAACCAATGGCCAAACCGAGATGGTCAATAAGACACTGTCACAATTATTGTGTTCTATTATTCAAAAGAATTTGAAAAGATAGGATAAGTGTCTACCTCATGTTGAATTTGCATATAATCGAACTGTACACATTGCCACTAACTATTCTCCTTTTGAAGTGGTTTATGATTTTAATCCATTGACTCCACTAGATTTGACACCGTTGCCATTTGAGTATTCAAGTCTTGATGGAGAGAAGAAGGCTAACATGGTGAAAAAGTTGCAAAGTTGCATGAAAAACTTCGCCAACAGATCGAGAAGAGTACACACCACTATGCCACTCAAGCCAACAAAGGTCATAAACGTGTTATCTTTGAGTCTGGTGATTGTGTCTGGCTACATATGCACAAAGAGCGATTTCCTCTTCAACGGCGTACTAAGCTTCATCCAAGAGGAGATGGACCATTTCAAGTGGTTGAACATATCAACTACAATGCCTATAAGCTGGATTTTCCTGGTGAGTATCAAGTTAGTGCCATGTTCAACGTGACTGATCTTTCCCCTTTTGATGTAGGTAATGATGAGAACCAGGGAGCCGACAAGCTATCTCGCTAAGCATTTAATCCATTGAGACATCTTACGGGGCCGATGATAAGAGTTCGAGTTAAACGCATTCAAGAAACCTTAGGTGGTTTAATTCATGACCTCCAAGCTCATCAAGCATGCGGCCAAGACTTGCTAGTCATTACCTTATTGCAAGTCCGATTTGAAGAACACTAGTCTTACCTTGGCCGGTTTTTAGTGTGATAATAGGCCAAGATTATTTAATTAATTCTTGTATTTTTATTTTAATTTTTCTAGGCCAAAATTAGGTGTTTATGCCTGAATTGTTGCAGTATTAATTTTAGAAAATTTATGGCCAAAATTATCCTTTTGGTTAGATGTCAATTTTGTAAACTTGAATGAAGCCTCAAAGAGCCAAACTTCCAAGTCTAATTAGCTTTAGTGTTTTTATTTCCTTTTGTGTTTTAAGGATCTTGTGGCCACCCTTCCCTTATGAGTTAGATTAGGATTAGGATTTATTTATTTTTAGTTGTTGCCTTTTATACACTTTTGTACTCTATAAATAAAGACCATTGGTGATGAATAAAGATACATGAATTAGATGATTTTTGTGACATTACGTCCTTGAGAGTTTGAGTGAATCAATCTCTTTGTTCTTGTAAATAACAACGGACTTATCAAATTTGACCAATTTTTGGCACCTATGAATCTTATTAATCTAGTAGAACCCGAAGTTGTGGCGACGCTTTATCCATTCGGTCTCAATTCCGCCGGTTTCAGTGATTTTGCAAGTTAAATCTTGAGTCCTATTTCACTTGTTGCGCATTGCTGACTCTATATAACCGTGAGGCGCGCATCATACTGGAAATTGAGGCCAGTGAAAATTACCTTTGACAGGAATTCCTCAGGTGAACCAAAGTCAGTGATGGATTTCTTGTCAGTTGGAGTGACCAAAACACACACATTGGTAGTGGTATCAAAGTTGTCTTCGTATCTAAGAAATTGTCCAGGGTACTCCACTTCTTTGCTTGGGTTCCATTTAGAGGGAATTAGCAACTTGAATTCGTCTCTGCTGTAAGGAATGAAATCTGTGTTTTCCTTCGGTTTACCAAAAATATTGGCTGTCAAAAACAAAATAAGTTGCTTTACTAAAAGATCTGTGTGAAATCAATTATACATATTGTACTGCTTCATTTCTTCTTCCTGCTATCCCTTCGCTATTGCACTTGACGTAAAATTTTAGTAGACAAAGAATGTATGTAATATTCAGAATCTTGAGAATTGTGAAGAAAGCTTGTAATTGTTATCAATCAAATAAAACTTGGGAAATTTGCTGAGAAAATGAATATAGTCCATATAACAATTAGCAGAGGTCTTGAAAATAAAAGTTTTGCCAATTTCGGATCTGAAAGCAGCTTATAAAAGTTGTAGGGTATATTTGAAAATACATGTAGCACAAAACTAATCATTAAATTCGTGTCAAATTCCAACTGACAAATACAACATTAGAGCATAGTATATTGTAATGAACAAGAAGAAATGTTATAAATTTCAAAA
This sequence comes from Gynochthodes officinalis, assembly GCA_020080225.1. Classification (NCBI taxonomy): domain Eukaryota; kingdom Viridiplantae; phylum Streptophyta; class Magnoliopsida; order Gentianales; family Rubiaceae; genus Gynochthodes; species Gynochthodes officinalis. The sequence goes on along the minus strand of CM034623.1, from coordinate 34,750,184 downwards.
ATTAAGGTTAAGGGGTTTAGGAAGATTTTTGCGATTTACTTCATTTTTTTTTTTGGTCATATTTTATTTTAGAAACTTGGTTCCTTTAGTCACCTATTTATTTAGTTATTGTGTCAAGACCAACAATGTCTAAGTTGAAGCAATTCAGATTGTCAAAAATAGGTAGGGTAATATTTTTCACGATTTTCAAGAATTCAAATTAGTTTGGAGGTAGCTTTTTTGTTTTTAATTGTAATTTGAGTAGCATTTCCATTCCTCCTAACAAAATACCAAAGAGACAAATTCGATCAGTTTCGTTTAGTATTGATGAAAACTAAAGAAAATAAGAAAAGACTGAGAAAGTACGTGCAATCCTGTTGACACCGGAGAAACTTTGAATCATTTTGCGACAAGAAAAGGGATTGGTTGCTTAAATCCCACCTCCAGCCTTTCTATATATATACATTGCATTAACAAAATTTCACATTTTCTTTTGCATTCGGAGCCGGAGGAAAGCAAGAAATCAAGAAATTAAGAACATCTACAGTTGATTAAGGACAGAGACCATCATTCAAAAAGAGAAATTATAATCAGAAATTAAGAGTTGAAATCAATATTTCATCTAAAGTATCCACAATGTTGAATTTCGTCGGCAGTCGGTTTAATCCGACTGAAGAAGAATTGATAAGTTACTATTTGAAGAACAAGATTTTAGGAATCCCAATGATGGAGTGGGAAAATAGGGTAATGATCGAAGCAAAGATTTATGGGGAGAATGCGACTCCTTGGGATTTATTCAGGATCGACAACGACAAGATTCCATGGCAGATAGTAGTGGATACTATGGGTAAGTTTGATGATTCAGAGAGGGTCCTTTACGTCTTCACGAAACTCTCCAATGTCGGTAACACTGGTAAGTCTGAAAATAAGCAGAAGAGGAGAGTGGCCGGCTGTGGTACTTGGCATGGAAATACTACGGCACGCCCTGTTTTTAATAATAACGGGAAAGGCAATATAAGGATAGCCACTAAGAAGACCTTTACGTTTCGATCCAGTGTAGAGACGGTGGGGCAATGGACTATGTATGAATATACCCTTGATGCTGTTGCTCATGGTATTCACAACGGCATAAACTGTGAGGATTACGTATTGTGTAGGATAAAGAGAGATGACTCTAAAAGCTCTAAGGAAGGAAGGCTTATATCCCACAAGAGGGATGTTACTTCAAAACTAAATGATAGGGTACAAGCATCAGAACATTTATGTGATGAACGTTCGACAAAGAAAGCGAAATCAAACGCCGGTACTAGTGCCTCTAATAATGCAGATTGTCATTTTGAGATATTTAGGACACCGGTAACAATGGCGACCGTTGTGGAGAATAGCCATGGGACAAATACTGCAATTGATCAACAAGGTGATACGTGTTTTCAAGATTTTCAAGGTGCAATAACGACAATTCAGGAGCCAAATATTGCAAGTGAAAATAGAAGTTATAGTGGTGCCGTTGATGGAGCTGCCCTTGGAGATAGTACTGCTCATGTGCCTTATCTTGTGGATGCTGCATCAGGTAATATGAGCTACAATTATCCCAATTCATCAACCGAACCCATATTATGCTATTCAGAAGACGACTACCTGAATCCCAACCTAACCTTTGACTTGGACGTCTTACTGAGCGATTTACACAATTGGCCGTCTTCCTAGCTTATAGAATATGTTTTTTTTGTCATTTTATGAATTCAATGTACAGTCACTGAAAAATACAAAAATACAATCATTTGTATAAAAATACAAAATTTTGCCAAGTCAATTTAAATGTAATTATTTTTCTTCTGACTTTTTACAATATTATTTTATCCGTCATCTAATTAGAAGATAATTAAAATTCTTGATCCTTCCAATTTTGGATAGCTTTCAACTCTTTTTTTTCTGCGTCTATTCTCTCAACTCATGTTTCTTTATTTATTAAGGTAATATCTTCTTTTTCCTCTCTCTAATTATGTTCTTCATTTTAAGTTCAATCAATAAGTTTTCCTCCTTTGTATGTTATTGATTAGTTGATCACTAAGAATTTATTAGATTTTCAAAATGTGGAATAGCTAAAAATGTAGCTTAAGACAATCATTCATAAATCACAACAATTAGTGCAAATATTTTTTCAATAAAATTTGGAGTTTTTGTGATAAGGGTTGTATTATTAATATTTGTTTTATTCCACTAGAGGAGTGAAAATTGTGAAAATAGAGTTGTTTAGTTAGGAATGGTGTTTAGTTTTTGAACTTTGAAAAAAAAGAAGAAAAAAAAAACCTACACCATTTTTGTGTAACACAGGCCCATAAAATCAAGAGTGCGTAAAACCAATTTCTTGAATTTTTTAGCGATTAAATTTATGGATTAAAACACCAAATGGTTATGTTGGACAAAAATGTTTTATACTTTCATTGATTAATACCCTATTTATAAAGTGATTTGTGACGAATATATATATTTAATTTGTTAGAATATTTCAACTAAAACAAGCTAGTGTAATTAAGAATCTAATCCTAACAAATTACCGACTAACATACTTATCAACTAATATTTTGAAGGTGGTTGTCAATATAACTATTTTGATTTATTCTTTTATAATAAAAATTCAAACTAATTAAGAAATAAAACTTCTATGAAATATTTCAACTCCAACAAGGAAGTAGCAGAAGATGCGAAGGAAAAACTAAAATGAAACAATAGTTTAGGGAAGAGTACAGCTATAGTAGCATCAACTGAATTATTACTGAATAAATTCGTGAACTATGGCTACTCAGTTAACATGATTTAATTTGTTCAGTGATTAAAGGGTAAATATATTTTTGGTCATTATACTTTTGTTTAGTTCTAACTTTGATCATTATATTTTTTTTATTGATGAGATTAAATAAAAGTTGAAATTAAATATTTTTTTACCGGTCACTATACGATTAAAATTGAGATTAAATAAAAGTATAATGATAAAAAAATTATATTCACTGTGATTAAATAATAAAGGTGAATCATGGTCAGAAATGAGTTAGCTAGTATCGGGACTTGAGATTAAATAGTTGAATCAACTGTCAAAATGGACTATATAACATTCTTTTTCAATTTTCCATTGCCGTTTTGGTTAAATTTCGTCAACTATTTATAATTAGCAGAGATCAGTGCATAAATAAAGGAAGGAATAGACCATCCCGAATGCAGACTTTGCAATGGTTTTTCCTGCTTTGATAAAGAATTCTTTTTTTTTTAATTTATTTTTTTAAGGGATTACGTCTAACTTGCTTTCACTTGCCTTTCTAAAAAAGAATCCATTAAAAAATTGTTATACACTAAAAACTTAGTGAATAGACCAAATAATTATACGATAATAACTTGAATGTTTTATCCACGAGAAAATTACATGATACTAGCTTTCAATTTTTGTCGGCGACCGATCACAATAAGAAGGTCGGGTAAGAGACACTCAAGCATCCTTGTGTTTGAATTTAGAATGGAGACCGTGCTTCAAAATAGCAATTTACTTCCTTTTGTCTATGAAGTGTATTTACTGGAAAAATGTCCTTTTATCGACAAAAGAACCCGCAGTCGCTACCCAAATGTGCGCACTGAGTAAATTCCACTGGAAAATGTCCTTTTGTTGATAAAGAAACACATAGCCGTTACCTAAAGATGTGCATTGGGTAAATCTTATTCCTGTAGACTAACTCGTAAACTCTTACAAGAGAATAAACCGCACTTGGCAAACCCTATACGATGGAATAACTTGTAAACCCTCACGGGAAACCGCACTGCGCAAGCCTCTGATGGATTCAACCGAGGTATCGATGAAGAATTTGAATTCAATGGAATCTACGACACTACCGATCCGTCACACACCAACTTGGCTACCTTAATGTGCTACTGGAAAATGTCCTGATATAGTCTGTTTCTAGGCTGCCTGTGTTGAATATCATTTACTGCAACTCTGGAACCAACCATGCAAGAACGCGTCAATTTTTTTCCATTCTGGCTTTGGACCCTACTTCAATGACATGGAGATTGCATGAGAACATAGAACAAACTGGAAAACAATGCAGTGCCTACTTGGCACCAATAACAGCCTCTAAAACCTTATCCCCCATCATAAACCTAATCTCCCCAATATCCACTTCCATGTCCGACAATCCAAAAACAAAGCCAATTCCCTTCACACATCACAAAAGGGCAAACCAAATAACACAACCTTAGTTAATTAACTCTTATCTTGCAACTCTTCATACCACATCCAAAAACCAAACCAAACAAAACAGAAAATTAAACTGAGAAATGGCCTCAACTGCTGCATGTTTCTTGCACCATCATGCAATCTCGACACCGGCAAGAACATCATCCCAGCGCTATTTACCACCCCTTAAGCCCAACCAGCTAGTTTGCCGTGCCCAGAAACAAACTGCCCAAGAAGATGATGGCAATGGCGATGCTGTTTCTCGTAGATTGGCTCTCACTGTACTCATTGGTGCAGCTGCTGTTGGCTCCAAAGTTTCACCGGCCGATGCTGCCTACGGAGAAGCCGGTACTACTACTGCTAATTTGGCAGCACAAACCTCATCAAAATATAAGAATAATTGACCACTCATATATTTGATTATTGAGAAAAATCATATGTTTTGCATTGGCTAGAATATAATTTGGAAGATTTTGTCGTGTGGGCTTAGTCTATTTTGAGTCCAGAAAGATTCATTAATGTTCTGCAGGTGGCTAGATTCCTACTACCTGTAATCAGAACTCATTTATGGCACCATTAGGATTTGGACTATATTCATTTTGTCAGCAAATTCCCAACTTTTATTTGATTGATAACAATTGCAAGCTTTCTTCACAATTCACAAGTTTCTGAATATTGCATACATTCTTTGTGTGCTGAAATTTTAAGTCAAGTGCAATAGCGAAGGGATAGCAAGAAGAAATGAAGCAGTACAACATGTATAATTGATTTCACACAGATCTTTTAGTAAAGCAACTTATTTTGTTTTTGACAGCCAATATTTTTGGTAAACCGAAGGAAAACACAGATTTCATTCCTTACAGTGGAGACGGATTCAAGTTGCTAATTCCTTCTAAATGGAACCCAAGCAAAGAAGTGGAGTACCCTGGACAAGTTCTTAGATACGAAGACAACTTTGATACCACTACCTGTGTGTGTGTTATGGTCACTCCAACTGACAAGAAATCCATCACTGACTTTGGTTCCCCTGAGGAATTCCTCTCAAAGGTAATTTTCACTGGCGCCAATTTCCAGTATTTGGATTACAGAATCTTGTGGGGAAAAAAATCACTCATGTTGTAATCTCTTTCAGGTCGACTATTTGTTAGGAAAACAAGCCTATTCTGGTAAAACTGAAGCAGAGGTAATTCACTAATGCAACTCTTATCACTGTTTTCAATGGAAAGGATATACACTTCTTATTTGTGAGTTTGCCTATATACTGCTTTGGGTAGGATTATCATTAGTATAATATTAGCTGATTCTTATTTGTGAATCCACTCATTTTAATGAATAGATCTGATCACAAACTGTATGGAACCCGTTGTTGCTTGGGATATCGAAAACAATTTATTTGTCTACAACATCATTCAAAATATTGAAGCTCACCTTTAAAAACCAATTTCGCCATCAAAATTTGCACCCTATAACTCATTATTGCAATGGATCATCTCAGGGCGGGTTCGCACCAAACGAGGTTGCAACGGCTAACATACTGGAGACAGCAACTCCAACGATCAATGGGAAACAATACTACAACGTGAGTGTGTTAACAAGAACCGCAGATGGTGATGAAGGCGGCAAACACCAACTGATTATAGCCACCGTGTCTAATGGCAAGCTTTATATTTGCAAGGCACAAGCTGGAGACAAGAGATGGTTCAAAGGTGCCAGGAGGTTTGTTGAGAACACTGCCAGTTCTTTCAGTCTTGCTTAACAGAGACATCTTGCCTTGCTTTTATGTACTTCCCCCTAAAATATTGGAAGTTCTGGTTGAGTTTCTCAAAACTTTGTACCAAGAAGTCTTAGAGATGTTCAAGGATAATGTGGATAATTCAAGTATATCGTTGCCAATGCTGAATCTCTCTGATCAAACCAATTGTCTATGACTAATCCCCCGCAGCAAACTGCACTTGAATAATAGCAAACTTTGTTTCTTTCTTTCTGGCCCTATGAAGCCCAAAGACTTAAATCTTCTCAGTAAAACTGCCATCATTAAAGTGTCCTTTTCATAGCAGAAACCCCTTGGATATCTGGATGTGCCATTAGGGAATACATCAAGAGTAATGGTGTTCAGACTATAATCAATCACAAGAACGAAGAGCAGGGCTTGGGATTAGGCTTGGGATTTCATATCAGCTGTATTTCAAGATTGAAATCATTCACTGTTAACCCTACTGACCTAATCAGTTCGATCTGATCCAACAGTGAGTTACATCTGAAGATTTATGAACCATACCGTGTTCGGGAACAAACATATTCACTTTTGATGAATCTATCTTTAATCTAAAAGCTGTTCATTTTGCAAAGAACTACATTTCTGCAATAGTAATATTCAAGCTAACATCCAAGCACAGACAATGCATGTCCCACTAGGGTTTGCCGAAGACACAAAAAAAACAATTTGATCAAAGCTTGCAAAATTTTCTCGAAGCAAATTGTGAATATTGTATCCCAGGACATAAGCCAAACATAGGATTTAGAGAGTTTCATAAAGTTCATCGCAACCCACGTAGATACCATTAGCAACACCAAATTTTTGCCACAATAAACATAGAGACACGGAAAAGAAAAGAAAACAAGGATTGATGCCTAGGGCTTGAAAGAATCATCTCCTAGAAGATTGGTGCCAATGCCCATTTTAAAAATGGAAGCCATAAGTAACACAAACAGAAACCTCAAGAAAAGGAAAAAAAAAAAAAAAGTTGTGGACCACTCACATTCCAATTTTTGTTACTCTATGATTGGAACTCTCCTCCGCAAAATGGTCCAGATTAACTTGATCCAATATTTACTTACATATGTGAGTTGTGACCACAAATCAAAAGCGTCAATGAAAAGCTTCAGAAAACAGTGTGTTATCACCAAAAATGGGCCCTAAAAACAAATTAATAGATTGTTATTAACCATATAAGTTAGATAGCAATTGACAACAAGAGGTGGTGGACAAACTGCCTAAGTTGCCATTAGATAGACTCTTATGAATTCCACACGATAGTAGCCCTGATTTGAGATTTAAAAAGCCACATCATGATTATCAACCACCCTGTATGTACTCCAGAGAGTAGAAATTACTCTCTTTTCAAGCAATCTGGAAGATCTAAGACAGTGGATTCACCCTTAAATGAAAACAAAACATAACTAAACGATATGAAAGAATAACAGCAGACTTAAATTTCGAGACAAAATGTCATCCATCGTTGCCAATGCCAGCCATTTTTGTTTGATGAACCAACCATTTCCAACCCACCCCGAAATCAAAATCGAAGAGAGAAAAACACATCAGAAGAAAGGAAGAGTGGAAAGTGACAAACACTCTAATTAAACATATTCAATTTGAAAAAGTACATAGATTATTAGAAATGTGAATGCACATTTTACATTCTTCTTGTTATAAATGTCAGCTGAACATTGAAACTACGGATTTACATATAACCATGGTTACGGTAAGATATAGCAAGAATGTAAGATATTTGTGTGCTTTGACGAAGACCTCAAGCCCCACCATTGCAGTAATGAACACCATTACTATGGACCCCATTGTGCTTTACCTTTACCTCATTTAAACCCCATATGCGAATTGTGCGATCATCACTTGCTGAAGCCAGCATATGAGGATTTGCTGGATTCCAGCTAACACAGTTAACAGTGCCAGAATGTCCAGGCAATGTCATAACCAGCTCTCCAGAGCTTCTGTGCCATATGTACACCTATAAATGAGGTGTGGGTCATTATTAGCTCACTTTTACAGAACCACAGATTCTATGATGCTTCCTATAAGTATAAAAAACCACAAGAAACAGGTACTTCAAAATCCCAATTATACAGTTTGTTTCATTTACTAGCCAAATACCCACACCAGCTCCAAGTCCAATCCACAGCCTGCAATGGGCAAGTTTTCCCTCTCACTTAAACACCTAAATTTCAGCCAAAGCCAATGTCGCTAAAAAAATGTACAACATCAAATGAGCAACAAATCTTCACTGTTTCCATTAGCTGTACTCAACATGAGGTATAATGCTTTCGAAGTTGTAAATTCATGCTTTTTGAATCATATTCAGAAGAAATGATGATTGCAAGTTTGCTAGAGGCAAAGAGACACCTTGGAAGAGCAGTGTAAAAATAAAAATAAAATTAAACAGTGAGGAAGAAAGTGTATTTGGAGGATATATCAAAATAGCAAAAAGCATACTTTATCCAACAGAAAAATATACCACTACTCAGATGAATATTAACAATCTCTGAAGTTGGTAAAGCTCATTTATCATCCATATTGTTATATACAATGGCCAATGGATCTTAAACCCATTCACATAACTTCAAGAAAAATTCTTCCTCTGCTAATTTTGTCTTGACATGGAGAATACCACAAATCTAAACTGAAATGGAAATATGTGTTTCAATTAAACACAATCACGAGATATGATCCATATAAGCGACCCCATGTAGTAGGATAAAGGCTTAATTGTTAATAGAGAATACCACAAACATGAGGCTGCATGACAATGCTTTATTGAAACATCTTGTCGTCTTATAAAACGTCCCAACATTCCCATCCTTTTGAGAGCTCCCATGGCATCTTAAATGTTTAAATTAAATCAAAACCTATTCACTCCCATTCCCCTCTATATTCATACTCACCATGAACTTGCATATTCACATACCATCTCCATAAAGGATAAATATATTACTTTAAAGAATATTCTTCCCGTAACCTAGTCTCATCTTCACATAAATAATAAAATACAAAGGCCAGTATGTTTATAGCCAGAAACCTCCCTATCCCATAGCAAACCTAATCACTATCTTATACTCCCTCCATCCCCCCAAAAAAAAAGGAATCCAGTTTTGAAAATTTTCTGTGTCTCAAAAAAAGAATCCTCTTTTTGTGTGAAATTCTTGTATTACCCTAACTAACAATAACAATGCATAACCCAAATTAAAAAGTAAGGATAAAAATATAAAAGTATACATTTAATAATGCACCAAGTGTGTTGTATCTTATGATTTAAAAAAAGTTGTATCAAATCAAAAATGGACTCTTTTTTTTTAAAAACAAAGGGAGTAGCACATTCAAGTACAGAGAGGTGCATATGATTTTTGTGAAATACCTACATAACTTATAGTAAAGGCAGCTGCCTACAGTAATTTCTTTGATTTTCTCCCTTATCATTTCCTTCTTTAAAACTGAACTGGAATATCCATACATGTGAGGACATATGTGTGTGTGCCTATACATGTATATGAACACATTATAGAACGAGTAAAATCATGTATTGTCCTAACCTAACTTTGTTAGCGTGTCTAATATAACAGATAACCTAGTTTCTAGCACATAAAGATAAAAGCAAGAAACACAAAAGGAGAAATTAGACACTGAGCTGATATCCCAATCCCAATGCGCCCCAAAATCCCTTTTCCTAAGAAATAGGGTTTTCAATCCAACCCTTTTGGCTGCTTTAGACTGAAGGTTACTGAGAACAGCTGACAAAAAATAATTGTAGTTATCATGTCATTAAACCAAAAATGCACAGTAAACCAGGGCCTTTCATGCATTGTAATGTGACTGTTCGGAGTGAATAGAGTTTGATTCACGTAAATGCATCTCTAATGTGTGAATAACAAAACAATTGGAATTCACCACTTATGTTTACCTTCAGTCCTAAAATGAATGAAGCAGAAGGTAACTTCAGAAACCAAAATGAGTGCATCTTAATTGGTGATTTCTTCAGAAGAAAGTTATAGGATTGTGAAGAAGTAATGTAGATAGAAAACAGAAACAAAAACCAACACAAAATCCTAAAAGTGAGTATGGAAGCACATATTATACAGCAAATCCACATATCTCATGAAGTTAAATTGTCAACCAAATGCCAACATGAGGAAAGTTAAGAGTAGAGCACAGCAAACACTGCATAAGCAGGTCGAAGACAATTGCCTAGTACAAATAAATCAAACCACAACTGTAAGATTACTCAACATTGTCACAGAACTACTGATAACACTACAAATACATGGAACTATTTTTTTTTGTTAATAATGTTTTCTGTGGACATGAGAATGTCCCCAGCAACTATAGTTCCCAAACTACATTTTATGCAAGATTTGTGCTCAATTTATAGACAAGTGACTCAAAATTGGAGGTGGAGTAGCACCCAATATTACATCTTTAATTGTTTTTCCCTCTACACCAAAAAAATAAACAATTTATAGAAACTACAAGAGATCGTAATTGGCTAGCTTCACAATTTGAAGCAATGATTCTTCAACATGTAAGTACAGGAAAATTCCAAATTCCATTCAACAATGGCAGTCTTTAAAATCACTTTCTCATACTAACATTAAATGGAATGACAAAATCTTAAGAGGAAAAGTACCTGAGAATCCTCACTCCCACTAGCTATAAATGCTTGCTCTAAGCCTCCAAAACAGGATCTTACAACAAAACGAGAACGCTTGTGACCTTTGTATTTAGCTAAGAGCTTTACATTTTCCTCAATGCTCCACAGATGTAATTCTTGGTTTAGAAGACTAACCAGTAGGAATTTTCCATCCTTGGATAGGGCAAATGAAATAATGGTTTGATCCTCTTCAATTATTTTCTCATCCTTTGATTCCCATCCAAATAATAAAATCATAGTATCTTTACAAACAGAAATAATGTGCTTCCCATCACTGGTTATCCCCAAGTCTGAGATCTTACTCGTCCGCTGCCCCTTCCAACACTCTAGCTCCTTCCCATCAACATCCCACATGATAATACTCTTGTCATTCACTCCAGTAAATATGCTTCTGCCATCTGGAGACCATGCACATGACACCAAACCCAGACCACCTTTTTCGTACGTATGGAGACACTCACCAGATAAAGCATCCCATCGTCTAACCACCTCTTCCACTCCACAAGTTAGGAGTTGAAGGTCATCAGAGCTCCATGATATGAAGGAGACAGGTTTCTGGTGACCCATTAGTTTATGCTTCAAAGAGACTCGGCCATCCACATTTACCTACAACAAGAGAACTCTAAAATTTCACTAAACACAACAAAATGGAAAGATAAAGGTTGTTCATACAACCAGATACAAACACATTACCATTAGTCCCATCAATTACCTCTCCATTAAATAATGGAGAAAGAAACAATACTTAAACCATCAAATGGTTAATCAGTATGTTAGCAATAGGGAATTGGGAACCATATTTGACTTCCAAGCCAAGAATATTAACATGGTGTAATTTAGGTATCGAGCAGAATGATTTGATAGCTAAGCTTAACAGTCATTATTAGAACATAAAACAATACATTTCACCGCATTAAAAGAACGATAGCTACGAATGAAGCCACAATAATATGAGATCGAAAATCACTCATTCAAGTTTACAAGTTTCTTTCAATTCCAAGCAAATTTTGTTGTTTTAAAAAAATTGTTTATGCTACAATGATCAATGATAGAAAACCAAGAATATTAATAATCCAATTTAAGAAACCACCTAATGAAAAATCAATGCCGACTTGCTTGCCAACACACAGAATACGGTAACAGGATGAGTGCATATAAGCAATGACAAATTTCCACAGAACAAACAAAACAAATGTCTCACAGTATGTATGGTCATCTTCATTAAAATCTCCTCCATTAGAAATCACACACACACAAACATGTGCGCGCACGCAAAAAGACCACAACTCTTAGTGACATATAACATGTGCTCTTAAGTAAGTGCTCAAGTGTTGTGAACCTCAACTTCATCACAGCTTAGTAACAGAAAGACACTTAAGAAGACTGCAAGTCAAAACAACAAAAAAATAAGACTATCAAAGCTGGATTATTCTATTTAAATAAGCCTGGGAGGACAGATCAAATTCTGTTACACTGGACAGACTCATGAATGCTGGTGTGGAGTGTTAAATAATTTTTGGATGTTATTTGGTCATGCCAAAAAAGGGTTTTAGATGTCATATTTTATGGAGGCAGGTAAATATATAGGAGATGGAAAAGCTAGAGATGTGCTGCACTTGCAATTTTTTGGATAATAGAATGAAAGGAATAGAAGAGCTTTTCAAGGTTTAATGAAGCCCCCGGAATCTTAAAAAACCAAATTTTGTTTTATATGTTTTCTTGGAGTAGGCAGATGATTCCAGCATGCATAGAATCTTGGATGAAATTTTTGTCTCAACTATGGATGTAGTGTATAACTGATGTGTATGGGGAACACCTTTTTGTTAATAGCATTGTTAATTCACTTATCAAAATAACTAAAAAAATCCTTCCACAATTCACCAGTCAAATACCAAGTGACAAACTCCTATTTGCTTTCATTATGGTACCAAGCGCCAGATAAAAGTAAGATCCAATGATAGATATCCCCTCCCCCACCCCTTTCATCTTCTCTTTGACAAGATCATCAACTCCAGACATGATTGCTATCACATACCATTTTAAATCTAAAGATAATGCATGACGATGAGCGAAGACTGAATCATTCATTCAACTTTAACTTAGAACAAACATAAAGGTCAGAAATGGGTATAGCATAAGCTATTGATAAAAAGTTCACAATAAATTGCAACTGATTTAGGGCAAAAAATACAACATTGGATATGATAAATAGAACAGAGCATAGTAGCTCCAAACACATGCTCAAATTCCACACCTGTGCTATATGTATCCTTTCGTAATTGAAATTAACTAAAACTTGGAGGGTTCTTAGCAATAGTAATACTAACCCATGAGAGTCAAGGGCAAATTACAAGTCAGCACAACTTCATTCCAATTCATACGCGTGGTAAACCATGAGAAGATGGACAAAACCAAGTAAAACAGCCATAAGGTCATACTTTCTTGGCAACCAGAGCTTTATTATCATACTCAAGTTCTGCCTCAAGGACTTTCCTACTTCCTCAACAAGCACAGACCAGTCATGAAAAAAACAGGGCCAATACATGACCAAGTTCACAGCCCACATAAAATATTCATGAAAAATTAAAAACAATCTACCAATGCATTTCAGATAGCTGCATAGATTGTTACAAGAATATGAAGAAAACCAAGACATACACAAAACAAAATATGAGAACTTCTATAGTACCTTTGGCTCCAATAATTGATGTTCATCCTGTTCCATGTTGTGCAAGGTAACAAACTATAACCATTTCATGTTCTTCAACAGAGCACATGTCATGCAGGCAGTAACATAATAGCAGTGCTAATCCAGCACTCTCATAATAGAATTTTTTTTTTTTTTTTTCAACAGAGCCAGTTCCACATTATCATTATGTGCAGAAAAATATGCTCACTTAATGCTGCAAAAAATCAAGTTGCAACCTAATTAAGATTTAAAAACTAAATAGAACCACCCAATTCAAGAGTAAGAGACAAGATCGGGTAGAGATAAACAAAAGGTCTCAATAATTGGAATGATTAATAAGGAACCACACAATCTTAATAACTTACACAAGTACAGATGCCAAACTGAACCATCTAGTAAAGGCAAAACTTTATGGAAAATGGAGAAACAAACCAAGCTAAATTCAAATCGGAATTCAGAGTTACCTCCCAAATAATGACAGTGCAATCATTTGATGATGATGCCAGATATTTCCCATTGTGAGAAAACAACAAAAACCAGACTTCATCATTGTGTTCACTAAGTATCTGTACCAGCATGAGAAACATAAACAGAATCAGCTTCATAGTAGTCAAATGCACACCATCAGCAGTAACTTTCTAAGCCACTAAGTCAGTAACAACTAGCAATAGTGTGTTGACTTGAACAGAAAAAGTAACTATTGTGCTTCCTATTTCCTCATCCCATCATACTCTTACAGGGCAACAACCAAACATAGATGTTCCTCAACCATCTCAAGCTAGAAACACTAGATATAGAATTTCAAACAAAACCATAAAGTATGCATCCCTTTAGGAGGACAACAGTGCTAGATGCTAGTACAAGTGAACAAGCTACTACTGATTTTAAGACCAAACATAAGAAAGCCTTTCAAATTCTGACAAGAAGCAACCTGATATCCTGTAAAATAGGCACTCTTAAGAGTTTGAAAATAATGCAATATTATGGATAAAAATGCACAAAAAGTTCTGGGCATAAGTCATTTAATCTCAATAAAAGCAAAAATAGCAACAAAGATGACTAAAAGGGGAAGAAAAAAGACAAAAATTAAGGCAGAAAGCAAATATCACCAGCAGCCTGTCTATTCCCTAATGGCTGGTACTGTGCCTAACACGTAGTATTTCATTAAATAAATGGTAAAAAAGCCTCCACAGCCACTAAACTATTGGATCGTATACTTTTGATCACTCAACCATTTTTTTGTAAATTTTTGGCCACTCAACTCTTCAAAGTGGCTATTTTAGGTATTCTGTCTGATTATTCCACCAGTATTGACAGAGTAAGCTCAAAATGCAATTCTAGTGACTCAAAATGGGGTTAAAAGTATTGACACAACTTCGAGACACCTCCATTTTAAGTCACTAGAATGGCATGTGGAGATTATCCTTTCAAAATTAATGGAAAGATCAAATGGAATGACTAAAAGTAGAGTAAAAAGATTTTTTTGGTCATTATACTTTTAAAAAGTCCACTTTGGTCACTTCACTCTTTTGTTTTGCCAAAACAGGGTATTGAACTTGTTAAAAGTTCTAAATGAGGTCCACTTCGTTAACTTTCTCCATTAAAACAGATATAAAAAATAAAATAAAATAAAAAGTGCCAAAAGGCCATTTTAACCTTAATATAACATTAAAAATTAAAAAAGAATTATTTCTATCTTTACCCACAGCTGACCATCATCACCATCGTCATCACCATCACCACCACCACCTCCACCACAACTTCATTACCATTTCTATCTGCAACCATCTTCATCAAATCTCTATTCCTCAATGACAATCACTTTTCTGTCAACATTGCATCTATAATTTCACTTTCTCACCATTTAAAAGTGGTGGTGCTTTCCAATAACCAAATTTCAGGCCACATTCCCGACTCACTAGGAAATCTTACAAGGCTTTATATCTCCATTTGCAAGACAATTTGCTGACTGGGGAAATCCCACCTTTTAATCAAACTAGTTTGAGATTCTTTAATGCATCCAATAATAAACTCTCAAATCCAATTCCATCTATCTCAATTGTGGTCCTTTTCAATGAGTCCTCATTTTACAATGACATTGATTTATGCGGCGAACAAATTCATAGACCTTGTAAGAATCCCAACATTTCTTTGGGTCCTTCCATAAGCCCTTCATACACAATACTACCCAAACCAAAAGGGAATCATACAAGGAATAAAAAGGTCATAATAATATTGGTTCCTGGCATCATTGATGATGTTATCTTGGTAAGCATGGTGGCTCTGTCTTTCATTCTCTGCGTCAGGAGTAAGGCTAAAAAACGAGAAACCAGATTTTGCAATCCATTGACAACTCAATTTTTGTCAGAACTAACATGGTCATCAAATGACTATGGTAACTCAGAGTCCAGAAGGTTTCCAACTTTACCCTTTTTCATAGACAATATCAATCCAGTAGCATCCAGAAGACTTGCAACCAGTGATAAGTGAAGCCCAGATTGTGAAAGCCATCTCCATTGAGGTGTACTAAATTTGGCCTTGAATTTGAGTCACTAGATCATAGAATTAAAATCTATATTTCCTTCATGGTCAGATATTGATGACCAAAGTACTTTAACAGCATCAACCCTCATAAAACATTCTTCAACACCTGGTTGATTTTGCCCAATTGAAAGCTCTAGAAGCTTCTACCATCAAAACCCTAAATTCTGATTATTTCTCACCTACTCAAAAGGTCGTCATTGCTTTTACCTCCACCTCGAATACAACATCTTCCATCACCACAATAGCCACCGCAGTGGACTCCACCAGAAGAACTGCAATTTTCCAGTCACCGGAAAAAGGCCCAGGTTCCCCAGGATTCAACACCGCGACTCTCTGAATTGAAACGTGTGACATGGTGATTGAAAAATTGCCATTCACTTGAATTTTCCCAACACCGCCGTTCAATCTGGATTTGACCTTTTTCTACAAATCTGTCGAAGAATGCGACTTTTTATCGAAAAATCACCAAATTTAGGCTTGAAGTGAAGGAAGGCTAGTGGTGGAGAGAAGAAGAGAGAGGTGTAGGGCCGATTGGATGGCGAGGATGGAAATAGGAGGCTCAACAGAATGTCTTTCTTTATTTGTTCGTTTTTGTTTGTAAAGATTTAAATGTCCTTAAATTTGACAGAAGTAGAAGGCGTTAACATTATAAGTTAACAAAATGACCTATAATTATACATTTTTAAAAGTTCATTGACCTCTTTTGGCCAAAAAAAAGAAAAAAAAATTATAATGACTAAATGTGGACTTTGAAAATGTATAATGACCAAAAATTATTTTTAATGCTAAAAGTAACCATTTATTACCCTTGAAGAAAAGACATGTTCAATCTTCCTTAAGATGCTTTAACTTCTTGCCATGGAGGAACAACTCCAAAGGAAATTTAACCATTTCAACCACAAAGCATGGAGGGAGAGAGAGGAGAGACGCCACTCATGTAGTTTCATTTATACAAAAGCTAATGAGATTCAACTAATTCCTCACTCAAGCAGAAGACTATACCAAGAATATAAGACAGCTAGTGCATAAACAATGCAAGACTTACGGGTCATGCCACAGATGAACTTATGAAAAAACCAAAAAAGTGAAACATAGATACATTTAAAACTTTTAACATGCAGTAGGAATACACGGGCGGAGTAATAGAACAACATTTCACAAGATAAAAGTTCCTGCAAACAGCCCCCCGAAAAGTGCGTAGAATTACTATAATCAATGCAAGCCTGTCCAGAATCTTTAAGATACATTTACAATTTTTTCAAGTAAATGTTGCCTTCACGTATGGTTATATTTTCACCCATACAACATGGAATTTATATGTCCATACAGATATATGACAAACAATTATGAATACCAGCAAAATTTATAGAACTGCTAATGGATTTGTTCCCATAAGCATGCTCTTATGGGAGAAAGATAAAATGTTGTCCTTCAGGGCCATGTATGATAAAAGAAATATTAGAGTATAGAGGCAATTATTTCTTGATAGATTATTCCGAAAAAGCAATTGATAAAAGGACCTGTAAAGTATGAGAAGGAATATGGTCTCTTCCACACTGATGGTCGGTAAGCAGTGACATTTCCTCGACTGACGAGTTATGAAACTTACAAGCATCCCGTTGCAAGTCAAGAGCCTGTTCAACAAGATGTACCAATCTTCTCTCGGGGATCATTATTGTCGGTGGAAGCAATCTTTGCAATTCATCCAACAACTTTGACCGTGACTTCAACCTTATTGTATCTTGACCAGAGATTCCAAAAAGCTCACAATGTGAAGGAGAAACAATACAGGAGGAGAGCTCACGAACTCTGTCACTGTTCACACAAAGCGGTGCAATTTCAGTCCTCAATGTCTTCAGAGCATCCATCAATTTTTCTCCATCCAAAAGTTCAAAAAATTTCTGCTCCAGAATAACAAAAGATGCCAATTTAATAATAGACTCATCCACTAGACCAATTTTACGCAATGTGACCACACTTTCATCCCATTTGCCATCAAGAACTTGCTGCATGAATGAATTAGCAGTGGGTGAGTGAAGTGGTATCCCAGACTCTTCCTCTAAATGTGCCCCTGTCTTTTTGTAGCCAAGTGAATATAATGCCTCAGCAATGATTCGAACAAATTCCACTTTCTTAACAACTCCTTTTGGACCAACAACCTCATCGTCCCCTTCAGTTGCTAGGGGCCGGGCCATTGATTCGCTGAATGAGCAACTTGCAGGTTCCCTAAGATGTGTGCCGTTGGAAAGACCTCCTAATTTTACAGAGGATACTTTCACACGTTTTGAAGGTGGTTCTTCATCCTCTACACCTCCCATGAAATGTACACCTCAGCCCATATATAATTAGATTGAAGCAACACAGTGTAAAAATTGAGCTTCTAATTGTCAAAAACTATATGCTTTTCCACAAAGGCAGTGTACTGCATAATACAAGAAAAGAACATGATTAAATTAATCTAGAATAAAACTTCCAATTAAATTAATAAGAGGACAAAGGCAAATATGCATAGCCACAGTCAGATTGATATTGATTACACAAGGAGATATTACAAGCTATAAGGGGACATATGGATTGATAAATAGAAGCAACCAGTAGAATACACACATGCTCAATTCTTTTATTTAGAAAAACCTTAAGTGGCTTCCTGGGAATACACCCTTGGCCTCCTGAGAAAGGGACAATTATAATTTTACCCTCAATCACTATTCATAATCAAATGCGTGAGTCTACAAGAAATCCGAAGAGATAAATCACAAAATTATCATAAATCCAAACCACGGCCAAATTTATATAAGTTTCATGCTATATGTCCCCCACAAATCTGATTCATCAAATTTTCTGTACAGTATAATCAGTTGTGAAGTTAATCACATCAAATTTCAATCTAGGTTCAAGTGCTAGATTACTACCAACGTAAGACATATCAAGAGCAAGTCTAGAAAATCTTTAGATTCCTGACCAACAAGGAAGAGGTAACTGAATCCACAACAAAGGGTAGTCCTAACAATTAAAACAAGAAATTTCTACTATTTTAACTACATGTGGGAACTTTTATCTGAATTCCACTCCAAATATTTGTCCACGAGACAAAAATAATGCTCTTTGAAGGAGTTGGTGATTCTACAGTATGTACAAGAGGCTAATCTGTCCAAATATCCGGTAAGATATCATCACACATCAAGTCGTATTCAATCCACAAAAGCAATACATCCGTTGTGGTGTATAGCCACCCACTCTGCGTAGTTTAAACCTTAAAACATCCAAACTCAAAATCAGTTAGGCAAAAATACTATGAATTACATATTTTTGCACCTTCAGCCAACAATTAGAAGACTCTTCTATGCATGATCTATCAGGAACCTTTACCACAAATTTGAAGCTACTCAATCATAAACAAATGGTTTTATAACCCTGCATAGGTTCAAAACAGTGATACAATAATCAAGAAAGATAGTCAGCTCAAACCCCGGCAACCACAGCAGAAAAGGCCCCAAAGTCTAATGCAGGTCAGAAACTATAATCCCTCAGCATACTACATTATTTTCTTGACCATACAACAGAATGGACAGGTGAACAACTTCCTATATCAATCACAAAATGCTTATAAGAAAACCACGTGATGGTCAAATCACAAACTAGGGGAAAAATAATTTTAAGCTTCCTTTTTATTTATACTTGTCACAAAAAAAAAAGAGAAAAAGACATGAGTTATCTTAACTTAAATGAAAGTATATATTTTTTAATAGAAAACAATGGCAAGATATGATCTATATCTCCAACTATGTGAGCTGACCCCACCTAGTCAGATAAAGGCTTAGTAGTTGTTGTCACAAGAGGAAGAAGAAACTGACATATCATCAACTTGGCACTAGGCTTACATATGCACTTATCCAAGATAGAATGTGAACAAAAATTTGCCTACAGTTATAACAAGAATCAGGCTAAGCAAACATTTATGGAAAGGCACAAAATCAAATGAACCACTTCGTGCTGTTTCTGAAGCACACTATTTGAATCCACACACACTCACCACCTTTTCCACTGAAATTTCAGTTTAGATTGATGCACTAACTGCTAATGACACCATGCTACATTTAGACACAAGAAGAAAAGAACACAACCTCCCTCCCTCCACTTTCAGGCATGCCCCACCAAACAGTTTTAGAAATTGATCCAAATCATCTGCCTTCCATAACCAGCCAATGATAACTGAATCATATAGATATCTTATCGCTGTGTTTGTAGCAAAATTGTAAACATGGCAAAACAATTCAAGTTCCAAATTCCACCGCACAACTCCAAAAATATTTTTGCACATTAAAACATTCTTCTCCATACCCACCAAATGCCAAAATGGTATCATCAAACTCAGTAGCAAAAACCATCAATGGCAAACTCATTTGCCTCAATTCAGTAAATATCCCCATCCTTGAAATGGAAAAGTCAACAAATAACAAGTTCCTCATACACCAAGTCAAAAGGCTCGCCACTTCTATCAATAGAGCAACTAACTCGAGCAATTTCCTTCTCAAGATAACCTCTACTCAATATTGTAAAGTCTAAGTTCTCTATAGGTAATAAATCACAGCAATCAAAGATCAGATTAGAAAATCACAAAACCCCCAAAAGAAAGTAACCGCATCATAGCATAGACTTATCCTCAAACACCAACAATCAAATCTAAACCATTCGGAACAACAGATGCAAAGTCCCAACTTGTAGAATCCAACTTCAATAATCCACATAGAACAAGCACGGAAGGGGAAAAAAACGTCAATAAAATACATAAATTACCAAGAAAAAGTACAGATTAAAGAAAAAAACCTCAAGAAAATACAGAATCACAAAAACCCAACACAAAACCTCAAGAAAATACATAAATTAAAGGAAATAAAATTTAAAAAAATTACCAAGAAAAAGTACAGATTTAGGCAGAATCTGCAAGACCCAGATAGGGATTCTGTGTTATCAGATCAAAACAGATGCAAAAGAAGCTTATTCCCGCATAGAAAAGCCAAAGTACAGTGAAGAAGAATTGTATTGGGGTAAAGGTGTAAAGGGCAGAAGATAAATAGACCCAAAAGCCAAGAAAAGAAAAAGAAAAAAAAAACTAAATAATAATAAGCAAATCCTAAATTTTATTCCAAATGTTATTATTATCACCTGTCGGTACGCAAATACTACTAAAGATTAGATGAGCAAAGCACTCTGTCCAATATCACCCAAAAAAAAAAAAAAACCTCAGAAATAACCCAAAACTTATCACAGGGAATTGGGTATTTACTTCTGGAATGCCTAAAGAGATTGTTTTCTTTTTTGGTATTCCTGTCAAAAGATTGGTTTGTTGGTTGTGGTGAGGGGTGTGGGTGGTTTTTCTTGGGTGAAATGTTAGTAATTTGCTTTACCTTGATATTAAAGAAAGTAAAGAGAATGTTGTTTACGTAGGGGAAACCATCCTCCTCGCCGTGTATTAAATGGTGTGGACTTGGACTCTTGGAATATAAATGGAATACTTCCAACTTTGGAACATGGCTTGCTGGGCTTGCCTTGGCATGGGTCGGTTAATCCAATTTCATAATTATTTTTTAAAAAAAATTTAACATTTTATTTTATATTATATTATATACTGGAAAATTGATGAAAAGAACAAGGTTTCATGTTACAATCTAACGAAAAAATAAAAGATTAAGCGATTTTAGTGATTTCTCTATCAATGTCAATGGTGAAATGCATAAATTATGTAATGGTATTAAAGAATTTATCACAAATTACATATATATTAGTATCGAAGTTGATAAAAAAATGTTACAACCAATCAAGGATGAACTTTGAGTTAATATAAAAAATAGTTCACGAAAATTTGATTTTTTATTATTATACGAAAAAAAATTTATTAAACTTTTAAAAGTGCTTTTATGTAATCATTGCATTCAAAAACTCAACTAAACAACATAAATTTTTTTACGCGTGCCACAAATGAAAATACTCGCCAGATAATTTTATCACAAAAATATTAAGCGGGAACTCTTTCTTCCCATTCTTTCTTGCAATAGAAGTTTTATTTTCTCTAACTAAATCAACAAGAAACCCTAAAAAAAAAAGTACAAAAGAACGAATAAAAATGAAAGAAAAGAAAAAGGAAATATGAGTAGATGCATCCTCAATCCCTTTTTATGCATGTAATATTTGAATAAAATCGGTTATTTCATAGATAAACAACAACGCATCATGGAGATTTACCTTTTGCTCGATATCGGAAGAGGTAAGAAAAGTATATGCTAAATTTTATTTTATATACAAATTGCTAAAGAATAAAGGCACATGGTGAATCCTGCACCAAACTGCGAATGATATACTAAGGGCCAAATTGCCTACAAAAAAATAGAAGTCAGGTAAAGTTGGAGTTCTTAGTCCCAAAAAACCACTCTGACGCTTAAGTCAGTGTGGGGTTAATAAGTTGATAAGAAAGGGGGTCGAAAAAAATCCTCTCTATACCTATTTAGAAGGAATTTATACTTGAAGACATTGCTAAATGGCCTTATCAATGTCACTTCCATTTGCTGACTTTCACTAGGCAATTTGGCTACATCACGCAATTCTCCATGTGTCGTCTAGGGCCTCTTTCATTGGTTGATCAATACGGCCACGCACGCTGTATGATTGTCACGTCATGTGATGGCTAACTTACCATTAACTGTCATATCATGCATGGTTATCACGTCACACGATGGCTAACCTGCATAGCTGCCACGTCATATGATGGTTGACCCAGTTCTAATTACCATATCACTATTTTCCCCTTCAGTGCAGAATTTTAATCCGGTAGTAATAGATAACATAGTTCGAATTGATATTTCGAACTCAAGTTCTCTAAGGGACATATGCTTCCTTCCTTTTCTTTTCTTCTTCCTCTCTCTTTTTTTTTTGGCGTTTTCTATACACTTTAATCTTCTCTCTCCCGCATTAAATGTAATAGTACATTTTGGAGGGATCTTTTTGCCTTCAAAAGCGGGAATACAACGTGGGGAATGATTTCCAAGGAATTCTACCCATTTTCTTGCATCTTCTGGCTATCTGCATAGATCTTTAGCCTCTTTGGCTTCTTGTCTCTCTATAAAAAGGTTTTTTGTTTCCTTTTTATACTTTCTTTTTCACTTTGCTTTTTTACTGAGTTACCTTTTTTTCCTTCACTACATCACCTTGCCAGTCTCTACTTTCCCTATTCGATGCTCAATGCATCTTCAATTCTTCCCTTTTTTGTCACTACTTTTTCGAAGTTTCTCTCGAAATTTTTCATCAAAATCATCTTTTATTCACCTTTCAGTTGAAAACAGTCACCAATCTAAGGTTGATTGTGGATTTTACAGGTCGTTATCGTGTCCGCCATCAAACCTTGAATTTTCTCTTTTCATTCTTCAGTAAGTACTAATCTAGTTATTTTTTAAGTTTTTTCCAATGCCGAAGTCAGGAATTAACGTTTACAAGTCAATCATTTCTTAAGACTCCTTAGACAAATTAGCCTAGAAATTCCATATTGGTACTTTAATTTCTCTTCAGCTACTTTCTAACCTGGAGGTCTCCACTATCCCTCCCCTCCCCCCCCCCCCCCCCAAACAAGGACAGTTTAAAGCCAGACTTTGTATTCATCTAACTCCATTTTTTCAAGATATTTAAAAATTTTACCTAATTCATATTTCATAGTTCGAAAACTCATATGTTTCGAATTGGTATGCCGCTGTCTGAGTCTAAACTGTACCATAGGTATCTTTAGCTATTTCTTTCAAATGAAAACAAATGTGGATTGGTTCAGTTTCAATAATAGGCCTCAGCGGCTAGAAATTTTTATAGGGTTTGCCACTTCTATTAAGAAGTAGAAAATGAAATTCTTCTTTTTTCTTGCTTTTATTGTAAATTATACAATGGATTAGCAGGATCCGAAGAATGTTAAAGACCCATCCTCTTCATCAGGTGAATATAACACTGGTGATGTCAAAATGCTAAGTAGGATGTCTTTTTAAGTGGATGATATTTCCAAAGAGGTATTGGCTACCGTTGGGATGAGTCTGGCTCCCAAAGAGGAATGTGATGAATTAATATTCGAAAATGAAAAGGGAAACCGTAGGGTTCTATTTTTAATGTTTGTCCTGGGTTTTCTATTAGGTTTCTAATTACCAATTAGTCTAATCACTATCTATTGCGCAACAATGAATCTTCGGCAATACATTGAGGTCGCAACTAGGTAAGCTACAAGTGCTACTTTGAGTCAGGGAACAAAAGAAGTAGCAAGCTATCCAATTCGGCTAAAGCATCTTCTTCAAGTAAAGACTTGGGAGAAAGGACTACACCTGAAAGCCAAGGCAAAGGTTCTACACCCCCCACTGTCTTCTCTGAGAAAAGGGCAATACTTGTTGAGCCGAGTCCTTCAAATCGACCCCATAAAAAGAGGAAGGAATCAGCCTTGAAGCAAGCTCACGATAAAGTAGCCCAGGGGAGTCCAGTTCAGAGTTCGAAATCAAGGCAAGGGAGGGAGTCCCCAATGCAATTCGAACAGAGATTAGGAAACTCCACTATCCAAGTTCTGACTTTGGAACTATTTACTCCGAAGTGGAAAAATATTTATGCTCAAGCTAAGTTGTCAAGTGTAGGCACTAGGAAAGAGTGGGTGGCAAATGCATTGTCTCTCATAGAAATTCAAGCAGTAGCTCAGATCTCAGAGTCCAAGCTTAAAGACAGAATAAACAAATTGGCAACGGAGGTAAATGTATTTATTATTTAACTTAGATTCTACATACAAATACTGTCTTAGTTATAGCTTAACTCAAATTATAGCTTTTCTTATCATTATTGTCATTTATTTGTAAGTCGTTCTGGTGACAGGGTGTACTCAGAGATTACTGAAGTAAAAAGATACTGATCTCAATAGGTTGAAACAATCCACAGAGAGACTGAGTAATACAGTGGCTCTTTCTGTTGAACGGGAAGAGAAAAGTAGAGAGGAGATTCGCTCACTTGATGAAAAAATTTCCGTATTGACTTTAGAACTAGAACAAGTCAAAAATTATTAGATAGAGACAAAAGAAGAGATAAAGCAACTAAAGGCTGTGCTTGCACAAAAAGAAAATGATATGCAAAAAGCTAAAAGTGAATCTCAGAAGTAGATTTTTGAACTACATGTCGCTACCAGCCTACCACCAAAAGGGATTGGTTTAAGAAGAGAAGAAAATTCCTCATGACTCAAGGTTGCAAGCTACTCTTTAACAAACAACTTGGAAGCCATGAGTTTGGACTATGGTTTGGAGCTTTAGTCCTTAAGTTATAGGCTATTGCCAAGGCACAAACTATAAACAGCTTAGGGAAACGTACTTCAATCACATTTCCTTAGATCAAATTCCAAATGAAGAAATGAATGCTGGGTTTGCAAAAATTGCAATTCGAATCCCATCAGTTTAAGTTTTTTGATGCTTCAGCTGCTAATCCGAACATGAACAGCAATTCAATCCTACAACAAATGAAAAAATGAATGCTGGGTTTGCAGAATTGCTATTTGGATCCCATCGGTTTAAGTTTTTTGATGCTTTAGCTGCTAATCCGGACATGACAATTGATTACTTACTCAATTTCAGTTCACCCCAGCCTTCTCTATAAACTTTTATGTAACATTTTCTAAGTATGAATAATTCTTTTGAGATGTAGACAATTTCTATATTACGAATTTAGTGTTCAAACTAAAAAAGGATTTCATTTTATTCAAAGATCAACTAATTGGATTTCATTTCATCCAAAGATCAAGTAATTGGATTTCATTTCATTTATAAATCAACTAAAGCATAGAAAAATAGAAGCTTAAAAACAAACCACCTTTCAAGAGAAATTAACAAAACTAAGGTACAGTTTTTTTCTTTTCAGAAATAAAAACGATTCAAGGCAGTTACATGCCATGTCTTTGGTACAAGCTTCCCAGTCATCATTTCTAATTTACAACTTCCAACTCTAAAGACTTCTTCTACTTTACAAGGCCCTTCCCATTGCAAGTCCAGTTTTCGATGCCCTTCAATTCTACTAACTTCATTATTGCGAAGAACATTGTCCCTTAGTTGAATAACAACATGCTGGACTTGAAAGTCATGATATTGAGTCACCATTTGCTTATACCTTGCCTGCCTGAGGACGACAATCTCCCGTCTTTTCTCAAGGGCATTCAAGTTATGTCACATCTCCTCATCATCTGTAGTTTTTTCAAAATCAAGCATTCATTGGGTCAGCATGCCAACCTTAGCGGGATAACGGCTTCCATTCCGTACACCAAGTTGTATGATGTTTCCCCAATAGCTATCCTGGATATAGTTCGATATATCCAAAGTACATTTGGTAATTCTTCCACCCAATCACCCTTCGCTTTCTTCAGATGAGTTCGGAGTCCTTGAATAAGGATCCTTTTGGTTACCTCCACTTGCCTGTTAGCTTGGGGATGTGATACCAATGTAAACTTCTGCTAGATATTTAGTTCAGCACATCAACTTTGCACTGGGTCTTCCACAAACTATTTTCTATTATCACTAATAAGCACATGGGAAAATTTCAAAGTGACAAACAATATTCCTCCAAATGAATTTCAAAACATTTCTCCCAGTAATTGTCACCAGTGGCTCTGCTTCTACAAACTTTGTGAAATAATCAATGGCAACCAATAAAAATTTCAACCTTCTTAAGGCATCCGAGAATGGTTCAAGTATATTTATCCCCCATTGATAAAATGGCCAAGGACTGATTACGGATACCATATTAATTTGAAGAAGTCAATGTACTACCGAATGCTGCTAACATTGTTCACAAGATTGAACTAAAGCATTAGCATCTCTATGCAAAGTTGGCCAATTTGCATCTCATCGCCGTTTGGGCAAGGGCTCAAGAACTTACATGGCTTGCACAAGCTCTTTGATGAATTTCTTTTAGTACATATTCTGATTGAGTCAGGCCGAGGCACCATAGCCATGGCATGAGATATAATCTTTTATATAGAACTCTATCAACTAGGGTATATTTGACCAATCTAATTTGGATAGACCGCCCAACACCTTATCCTGAGGCAGCTCTTCTAAGATGAGATATTTCACTATAGGGGTCATCCATGCATTTTCCACATCTTCCACTACTGTGTACATGGTGCAAGCATCAATACTTCACTGTTCAAGTCTTTTCACATTGACTTCTCTAGATTCAGGAATGTCAGCAGTGGAAGCCAACATACTCAATGCGTCAGCACATTGGTTTTTTATCTTTGGAATCTTTTCTGACTGGCAAAACTCAAAAGCGGAGGATAACTCCCTCACCTTAGCCAAATACCTAGCCATAATATGATCCCTAACTTCATACTACCCATTCACTTGTCGAGCTGCCAACTAGGAATCACCATAAATACACAATCTTTTCACCTCCCCCACCCCCTACCACCCCTCTCAACTTGTGAACTATCTTCAAACCAGAAATAAGAGCTTTATACTCAATTTTATTATTAGAGGCTGGGAAAGCAAATATCAAAGCATATGCTAGTTAGAAACTTTGTGGGTCTATTAGAAGAAGTCTGGCCTTGCCCTTGTTAAGCTAGAGGCTCCATTAATATACAATGTCCAGACCGACAAAGGCTATTCTTTTTCAAAATCAATAAGCACACCTTATAACGTTGAAGGCGTCTCCATTATAAAATCAGCAACCACTTATCCTTTTATAGCTTTTGGTAACCAGAAATAAACACCATGCTCACCCTATTTTATAACCCATTTGATCAATTGTCCTGTTGCCTCAAGTCTCTGAAGAAACTACCAGCGAGGTTGGTTAGTCAATAACACAATGGGATGAGCTTGAAAATAATAATGAAGGTATCTCACAGCATGTGTCAATGTGAGGACCAACTTCTCAATGTTAGAGTACTGTAATTCAGCCTCATGTAGGGTTTTACTAACATAGTAGATCGATCTTTGCACCCTCATTTTCCACGAAATAGTACTGCACTCACTACTTCGTCTACGGCAGCTAAATACATATAAAGAATTTCTATGGACTCTGGAGTGGTAAGAGATGAAAGATGAGCTAAGTGTTGTTTAAATTCCTAAAATGCCTTTTTGGCAGCACTCGCCCATTGGAAGGAATTCTTCACTTTGCTCCCTTTTTTGAGCAACTAAAAGAAGGGCAACGATAGTTTTGCAGTTTGGGACAAGAAACAATGTAGTGCAGCTAGCTTGCCATTGAGGGACTAAACCTCTTTTAGCGTTCTGGGAGAAGCCATATTCACAATAGCTTGAACCTTTTTGGGATTTGGATCATTTCCTACATCGGAGAGCAAATGACCCAAAAACTTGCTGACCTAGATCCCAAAAATGTACTTCTTTGAGTGAAGCTTCATGTCAACACTTCTCAAAATGAGAAAGGTCTATTGGACATCTTTGATCATATCTTGCTTAGTTTGGCTCTTTATCACTATATTATCAACATATGCCTCCATATTGCGCCCCAACTGGTGTTGAAAAATTTGATCAACCAATCTTTGATATGTTGTTCCAACATTATTAAGTCCAAAGGGCATTTTGTGAAACAGTACATGCCTTGCTCTGTAATGAAGACAGTCTTTTTGGCATCATTAACATACATCAAAATCTAGTGATAGCGATTGTAAGCATCTAAAAACACTTTATACCTAACCGACCAAAGCATCAACCTTCTGATATATGATAGACAAATGGTGGTAATCTTTTGAGCAAGCTTTGTTCAAGTTTATATAATCTATGCACATTCACCAAGAGGTGTTTGACTTCTTGACCAACGCAAGACTCGATAACCAAGTGGGATATTTCACTTCAACAATGATATCCGCATGAAATAATTTATCCACTTCTAAATTAATAACTTGATTCCGTTTAGGGGCGAAAGGTCACCTTTCTAGCTATACAGGCCTTATACCTGGACTGATTATTGAGTTTATGAGTGACTATTGAGGTTGGGATTCCTGTCATGTTAGTAGCTTCCCAAGCAAAAACATCAACAAACTCCTTGAGAAAACATATAAGATCTTTATTTTCCAAAAGTGGTAACTCCTTTCCAATGTAAATAGGGTCATCCGATCTATTGAACTTGATAATGACATCTTCAACCACACTGGGCACCGCAACTTGTAGTCATTTTGTGTCAACAAATTGGGTGAAACAAACTATCTTGGGTGGTTGTCCCTGCTCTTTTCCATCAAAGGGGCACTTTAATAGCCTTCTTGAGCTACTAGCAATATCCGTCAAAGCAACACAAAAACACTCCTACTCCTTTTGTTTGTCACCACGTACTACAGTTATTCCACCATTAATAGTAAATTTCAAAAGCAAATATAAGGTAGAGACAATACCTTTTAATCTTTTAATGGCAAGTCGTCCCAACAAAAAATTATAAAGTGAATCAGTTTTGACTACTGAGAATTGCACATATATAGTCTTCTCATGGGATAATCACCAATCGTGACTGGCAAATTGAGAATCCCTCCGAGCGATACTACCCGATTTGCAAAGTCAACCAATGAGACACCTATTGACTGTAACTGAGCTCACACATCAACTGTAAACCTTTCAAAACACTACCAATACATAATTTTTGCAAAACTGCCAGCATCAATGCAGATTCAGTGGACTATAGTATTAGTTACTCTGACCTGTATAACCATTGCATTAGCATTTGGAGCCCGTTCAAGCACTAGGACATCAAAAGAAAAAGATATGATTTCATTAGAAGCTAACTGCCGCTCTTCTCTATTTAAGTCTGGGATGTTCTAGTAACGAGTCTTGCTTTCTAAATTACTCGCATGTCTTGCAGACCCGCCAATGACTGCAAAGATTTCTGAAACCTTGGAAGCTGGTTCAATTAAATTAGACTCCATAGGTCGTTTATCCATGGTTCTATCCAGATGTTTCCAAGAGAGCTTCCCGAAAGAGTCCAACTTTGGCGTAGGCGTAAAATCTTTCTTGAAGGACCGAGCATGTTCTTTACCTCTCTAATTTGATCCCCTTGCTTTCTTGGTAAACTGCTGGAGTCGGCCATCCTGGATGCACATTTCAATCTCTCTCCTGAAATCGACACAATTGTCAGTGTCATGGCCGTGATCATCATGAAAGTCATAATAAAACTCTTTAGATCTATTGTGGGCAAGTGTTTGCATTGGGAGTGGCAATCGCAAAATACCTTTGTCATTGACTATAGCCAAACTCTCTTTCAGCGTCTTGATCAAAGGGGTAACGAAATCTTTAGTACGGCCGCTAAAGGTTGACCCCCTAGTTTGGCCTGATCGACCAAACACATAATTCTTCCCTTGATCATTCTTCTTGGGTTGTTCCTTGCTTTTGCCTTTATCATTGTGCTCTAAATCTCTCTTCTTCTTATTAGCTTCATCTGCCTAGCAAACTTGTTCGCTTGTTCTAGGAGAGCTTGTAAGTTTGGCGGAGAGTTTGCCATGAGATCATGGTAGAATTTGCCAGGACGCAACCCGTTAAAAAATGCTATGATGACAAAATCATCAGATCTTTCACCAAGTCACAAACTTTTATCATTAAAACGGTCTATATATTGGGGTAAGGTTTCATTCTCACCCTACCGAATAGTCATGAGTGTAGAGCAAACCTTCTGGTACTTCTTCCACTGTGGAAATCCAGCTTGGAAACGAGCTTCTAAATCACTAAATGAGGTTACAAAGTTAGGCGACAAGCCTTCAATCCACAAATTGGCCTTATCCTTGAGTGTCAATAGAAACAACTTATACCAAATTGGCATAGGGAAATTGTACAAACTCATTATTGTGACATAAGTGTTTAAATGGTCCTCTGGGTCAGAACTACCATCATACACACCTAAGTTAGTAGGAATTTTGAAATTTAGTGAGACTAGGTAAGAGGATATCTCGAGAATAAATGGAGTGGGACGTATCAGTGCATCAGCACTGGGCATGAGATAATAACTAGGTCTTTCAACTAGCTTGGCATGCATGTATGGATCATGTCGAGAAGGACCATGCGCACCTAGATACAGCTCATGTTAGGGACTATGGCCACCTAGGGATGGAGGATTCACTCACTACTTTTAGCGTGGAGGCTCCTATTGTCTTGGATGCAACTCCAATCTTAGCGTAGGTAACCAATGACATAGACTCTTTCATTGTACGGAGGTGGGCACTGTGAAGACATAGAAAGTTGTCTGTTCCTGTGCTCCTATAGAATCGGACACAGCTAATCATAATGCTGCAAAATAAGATCACATACAGTTTGCTCTCCAAGCCTTGGCCGATGGATTTCGCATTCGCTGAGTAGGTGTAACTCTAGTGTTCTTTGGATAGAGTCAGGAGAAAAAGAAGTGTTAGGCTAAGAAAAATGGTCTAGATCATCCATGAGTTTATTTTGGAAATTAGGTCAAGAAATGAAAAAAAATGAGTTCTCTACAGATGGCACCACTAATGAAACTGGCTCCAAATTATAAATGACATACTAAAAGCTGAATTGCTTGAAAAAGAAAAAAAGATAGGTGGAGTCTGGGTTCTTGGTCTTAGAAAACCACTCTGACGCTCAAGGCAATGTGGGGTTAATAAGTTGATAAGAAAATGGGTTGGAAAAAGTCCTCTCTATACCTATCTAGGAGGTATTTATACTTGAAGACACTATTAAACAACCTTATCAGTGTCACTTTCATGTGCTGCCTTTCACGCTATGGCACTTTGACTAATTCATGCAACTCTTCATGCGTCGTTGAGGGCCTCTTTCATTGGTTGATCAGTGTGGCCATGCATGCTGCATGGCTGCCACGTCATGTGATGGCTAACTTATCATTAACCGCTATATCATGTATAACTGCCACGTCATACGATGGCTGACCCGCATAATTGCCACATCATATGATGGCTGACCCAGTTCTAATCACCATATCAGCACAACTCCAAATGTAGGATGAAGGATGAAGGATGAAGAGTAAAAAAAATAAAATAGTCACTAAATTTTTAAATAGTCCTAACTTTAGCCACAATATTCTTTTTTTCTAGTAAAATAGTCATTATACTTCTTACAATATCTAAACAGGGTCACTCTATATAGGAGCTCGGTTAATTTTGAGAGAATTTCTTACATGTGATTAGCATGTTGATATTTGGGGAAAAGAATTGCTAATTTACAAATACTATCCACTTCATATTTTTTCTTAATTCTTCTCAAATTTGAAAATCAAATATCTCACAATCCTCTTATCCTCTCCATGCTTCAAACTACTCTTGACTATCACCAGTACTATCATTACCAAATGAATAGACAACCTCCACCCACCTTGGACCACTAGAGCTCTACCATGGATCACCACCGCTTTTAGCATGTCTTGGTAAAGAAACCATCAATGTTGTTTCCAATAAAAACTCAAAAATTTCCACCACTGGAAAGCCCACCCCACAAGGTATAGTTTCTATCATGACTGACCAAGATGAAAAACTGAATTTAGACACCTAAGACATCATCCCCTCATGGATTTGATTGAAAATTTGTTTACAACTCTTTTATTTATTAAGAACTTAGGTTTGGATTTCTTTTTCAAACTTCACCTAAAGATCTTATCAGATGGCTTGGAACCATGACCTTTTGACTACTTTAAAAATGATTGGGTAAATATATTTTTCGATCATTATACTTTTTTTTAGTCCCAACTTTGGTCACTACACTTTTTTTTTAATAAAAAAAGGTCATTGAACTTCTAAAAATGCTCCAAAATTAGTCACTCCATCCAATATGGCTGTTAAGTGTTGACTTATGCCATTTTCGTTGGACAAAAAGGTCATTTCACATTAAAAAAATTATTTATTTTCTTTCTTTTTCTCTTTTCTCTCTCATTTTTCTTTCCTTCTTCTCTCTCATTTTCTTTCTTTTTCTCTTCTACTTCTTCTCTCTCCCATTTTTCATTATTTCCATCATCTGAGCTCTGACCAGATACATTCTCAAGACCAACATCATTAAAATTCTAAACTTGAATCTAATCTTCAGAATTGGTAGCACCAGCATCCGCTAAATCATTGTCATCCCCATGTGGAAGAGATTGTACTGGGTCATTAGCAATAGAATCCACCTTCTCTTGCAATGAGTTTCCACCCTCTCTTGCAACAAGATTGCCTTCTTAATCACAGCCCTTCTACAAACCCTAATCTCTGAATCCAAACTGTTTACAACATCCAATTTAAAATGTAGAGCCATTAAGGTCTCATTTACCTTGAGCCTCTCCTTCTCATCCTTTCGAATCAAATCCATCTTCTTGCTCTACGAAATCCCAGTTTTAATGGCTCCCACTTCTCTCTTAATCAACATAATTTTCTTCACACTTTTCCTCACCAGGAATCCCTTAAAAGCCTTCTGAACTTTCAATGCCGAGGCTGATCGAGTAGATTCCGATGCGAAGAAGTGGACTGGGATCTGAACAATCCTTGTAGTCCTCTTCGGGGGGATCACCTCTGACCTCTTGAAATGGAAATCAGGATGAAATGGGAAATTCTGTATAGAAAATTATGGAATCTGAAAAAAAAAAACTGATTGTGAAGCAACTATGAATTCGACCTCGTGGAATTGGGAGTAATATTGAGGACTAACTAAGCAGGAGAGAGAAGAAGCTAAAGAGAAAAGGAAAGAAAATGTAGAGAGAGAAAAGAAGAAAAGAAAAGGGAGAGAGAAGAAGGAAAGAAAAATGAGATAGAATAAGAGAAAATGAAAGAAAAGAAAAGAAGAAGAAAAAGGAAAGAAAATAAATAATTATTTTTGAATATGAAATGTCCTATTGGTCCAATGAAAATAAGGATCCATCAACACTTAACAGCCATATTGGACGAAGTGACTAACTTTGGAACACTTTCCGGAGTTCAATAACCTTTTTTGATAAAAAAAATTATATTTACCAAAGTTGGGACTAAACAAAATTATAGTGACTAAAGTTGGGACTAAACAAAAGTATAGTAACCAAACAATATATTTACCAAAAATGATTTGTAATCTCAAAGCTATTTGAGGAATTGAAAAATCTAATAAGGGTTTTCAATAGTGGCATTTTAGTTCTATTATTTTCACCTAAGACTTTAGCTTTTATGTAAAGACCATTATTGAATTTGGGTACTAATGATAATGAATTTCTTTTGTTGAAAATCTAGGATTTTGATAAATCTAGAATTTTTTATAAATGTGAGGTTTTAATAAAATTGGGATTTTTAAAAAAATTTAGAATTTTGTTTGGAAAAATTAATAGAGCTTGCCTTGAAAACTAATCTAAACAAAGAATATGATATTTTGAGAAAGCCTCAAGTTAACATGGCATTAATGAGTTTGAGCCTAAAGAGGATGTTAATTTAGAGAAATTCAATAAGCTTAGACAGTGATAGGAATAAGGACAAGATGGATAAAGAACTTATCCCATTAGAAGGAACCCATGGAAGATGAGTTAGAGTATGACTTTATGAGTAGAATTGGAGAGAGAAGTTTGATACATTTTGTTTATGCTCAAACAACTACAATCCTATACTAATTTGATCATCAAAGTGTTTCTAAGGACCTCGTCCCCATATCACAGATTGGCAGAATATCGAATGCCAGGTTGAATCACTTGCCAATTGGCACTATTTGTGTGAATCAAATTCCTTTTGCAACCTGTTTACATGAATTTCCGTCTAACTACCTCCTTACATAGGAATGATAAAGATAGGCGAAAGATCTCAAAGTAAGGGCAATGCCTCGCCATCCTGATCCAGTATATAGGGTGACACCACTACAAAACCGCCTCAACAGTCAAGCGAAGAGCGATTAGATTTCCTAGTCCAAAACATGGAGAAGTTCATGGAGTTTATTCAGTACCTGGAGAAAGCTAAGGGTAAGGAGCCCTCATCTATGAAGAGCTGGAATGTATCCTAGGGCTAGAAAATAGGAAAGATAATGATGATCATTCTCCTCAATGGTCTTGAAGAGTCGAAAAAAAGAGGTTAGAACCTCTAAATCACTAGGCTAACAACAAGAGAAAGCAGCTTTCATATTCGGAGCAATGGAAGGCAATAAGGGCAAAACGATGAAGGATCAGATACAATCAGTGCTAAAAAAGTTCTTGGGTAACCTTGAGGGGTTAGACCCCATGTTTATCCCCATTTACATAGAATATATTAGGTGCCTCTTTTCCTAAGGGTTTTAAAAGCATGCTAAATGTAGAACTCTATGATGGAATTGGGGATCTGCAAGACCACTTATGTTATTTTGTGATAGCCATGATTATTATGAAACTGTCCAGTGATGACTAGTGGCTAATAATGCCTATGATGTTTTAGCAAACGGCACAAAAGTGGTATCATGACTATCCAAGGAACTCCATCTCCCTTTTGAAGAGTTCAATAGAAATTTTTTGGAGTAATTTTATGGGTAATTAGTTCATAGAGAAACCTCCTACTTATATGATGAACATTAAGTAGAGAGAGAATACCTTACAGAATTATATAACAAGGTTCAATTGGAGACTAACACTATATACGACAAGGAAAACACTATCCTACTCACAGTTTTTGTTAATAAAGTCAAGTCTAGGTAGTTTAATAGGAGTCTAACAGAAGATTACTATAAATAGTATGCATATGCCCTAACACATGCAAGTCGGGCGATACAAGCAAAAGAATTTGATAAGAATAAGCAAGAGTTTTACGGCTTCATGAGCAACAAAAGAAGAATAGAGTCACCGACTATAGGATTAGATGCTAAGAAAAGAAAGGTCCAAGATTGACTAACCTTCTCTCCAAAGAAGAAAGTTGATGTTTATGGTTTCTTTCGATAAAGGGACCTAACCTCTTTGAATGCGACTCATGCAGAAATTCTATTTAACACCCAAGGACAAGGGAGTTTTAAGAAGCCAAATAGAATGGTAGCCTGAAATCACCTCAGGGATCGCCATAAATTTTATTACAACCATATGACTCACAATCACAATATCGGGGGCTGTATTAATCTAGTTCAAGAAATTGAATGAGCAATTCGGAAGGGATAGTTGAAGCACTACATGGCAAGATCCGATAAAACTCAAATAAGGGGTATGATAGGTAGCCACAATCAGAAAGTCCCCGCATGCATGTTGGAAAGCAGATAAAAATTAGAAAACTAAAGCAGACATCCCCACATGCATGTTGGAAATCAGAAAAACTATTCATGTTGTCTTGATTCATGGCCATGAAGCATTGCTTGGAAATTAGAAAGTCCCCACATGCATGTTGGAAAGTAGATAAAAATTAGAAAACTAAAGTAGATATCCCCGCATGCATCTTGGAAATTAGGAAAACGGTTCATGCTGTCTTGATTCATGGCCATGAAGTATTGCTTGGAAATCACAAAAATAGGAAACTAAAGCAAAGTTTCCATTGCTGGGATTCAAACCAGGTTTCATGGGTGAAAGCCAAGCAACTTAACCACTAGGCCATATCAAGCAATCACAAGACAATCTAATTTGTCTTGATTTAGCTACTACAGTGACAAGAAATAAAATTGGATGGCCATATTTTATTAATGCTGAAATTTATGGCAATTATGTTATCTATTTTGTTTTATTTATTTTATGAAATATTATGAGATATTTTTTTATTTTCTTTTCATATTATGATTTTGGGAATATTAATGTTAAAATTCTCGTGACTTATTAGATTTATACATGATATTAATATAAAGGATTAGTTTGTTAGTCACCAAAGTGGCCAAACTAATTAATTAAAAAATGTTGTCATGTAGTAAATTAAAGTCATTTATTCATATTATGTTAATGCCTATTATTGTAATTATATGAATAAGTGACGTTTATTAGTTGATTGAATTTTAAAATTTTATCCAAAGGTAAAATTAATATTATATGACTAATAAACATTATGGATGATAATCAATTTGCTTGTCAAATATTTTTGTGCAACCAAAGATACTATTTTATTTGATGAGACTTGTTTGATTATCTAATAAAGTTTGCATGGCATTAAATTTATGATAATATATTGTTGAACTTACCCAAATGAAGTCTGTAATATATTTAAAATGTTTTATGATTTGAATCCGATAATTTATTGAGCATTTATGTATTTGCAATTATTTTCCTCTATTCACATGCTTCTTCTATTGCTGTGTTTAATGGTTTGAATTTCTTTGAATTGTGTGAACAAGTTAATTCCCATTTAGGTGTTTTGGATCTTGACTTAGCACTATTGGAAAAAAAAAACCTACTGTTATTACAAACATAAGTAGTGAGGCTGAGAAATCAAACTATAAAACATGGGAAAAGTCTAACAAATTATGCCTTAATTTCATGCAAATAACGATTGCTAACAACATTAAGACTTCTATTCCACAAACTGTAAGTGCTAAGGAATTCCTTAAGTTTGTGGAAGAACGTTTTCATTCTGCTGATAAGTCTCTCGTTGGTACTCTAATGGCTGAACTTGCGACCATAAAGTATGATGGGTCACGAAGCATACAATAACATGTCCTCGAGATGACAAATATTGCATCAAAATTAAAGACCCTGGATATGACAGTTGATGACTCCTTCTTAGTATAGTTCATTATAAACTCGTTACCTCCTGAATATGGACCTTTTCAAATTAATTACAATACTATTAAGAATAAGTGGGATATTAATGAATTGTCCAGTGTGTTAATTCAAGAGAAAACAAGAGTAGAGAATCAAGGAGTTCATTTAATTAACCTTGTGGGTCAAGGAGCTAGTAAGATTCATAAGCCAAAAGTCAAGAAATTTAAGAAAAAAGTACCTAATAAAGTGGCACAGGTTACTACTAATAAGAAGGAATGAAAGACAGATATGTGTCACTTCTGTAAGAAAGAATGACATTATCAGAAAGATTGTCTGAAACGTAAAGTTTGGTTCGAAAAGAAATGTACATCTAACCTTTTTGTATTTTCTAAACTAAACTTAATTGAAGTTCCTTCACGTACTTGGTGGCTTGATTCTGGTGCTATTACTCATATTTTCAATTTGATGCAGGGATTCCTTTCAATCCAAACCATAAACCCAATTGAAAGTTTTTATTCATGGGAAACCGTAAGAAGGTCCCAATTGAAGGCATAGGGACTTATCGTTTAGTGTTAGATACTAGTCACCACTTGGATCTAATGTAAACTCTCTATATACCTTCAATTTTAAAAACTTGATTTCTATTTCAACACTTGATGAAAATGGGTTTACTTTAAGTTTGGACATGGTTATTTTAGTTTATATAAACATAATTCCATTATTGGTTTTGGAATTCTTAGGGATGGTTTATATAAATTGAAACTTGATGTTAATTTTTCAGAATCTCTATTTTCCGTTTACCATACTGTTGGAATTAAACGTAGCATGATGAATGATAATTCCGCTTACTTGTGTCATAAGCATTTGGGTCATGTATCCAAAGAAATATTAGAAAGATTAGTAAAGAATGAAATTCTTTCGAATTTAGATTTTACTGATGTTGGCATATGTGTGGATTACATTAAGGGAAAGCAAACTAAACATAGCAATAAATGAGCCACAAGAAGTACTCAACTCCTTGAAATTATACATACTGATATATGTAGACCTTTTAATACTCCATCCATTGGTGAGGAAAGGTACTTTATCACATTTATAGATGATTTTCACGTTATGGATATATCTATTTGCTTAATGAAAAATCTCATGCTGTAAATGCCCTTGAGGTGTTGTAAAGGAGGTTGAAACGCAATTAGATAGAAAAGTGAAAATTGTACAGTCTGATAGAGGTGGTGAGTATTATGAAAAATATGATGAATCAAGACGATGTACAAATCCATTTGCAAAGTTCCTTGAGAAACATGGCATATATGCACAGTATACTATGTCAGACACACCTTAACAAAATGGTATGGTAGAAAGGCACAATAGGACATTAATAGATATAGTTAGGAGTATGATGAGTAATTCCTCATTACCCAAAACATTGTGGATGCATGCACTGAAAACTACTGTGTATTTGCTAAATAATATTCCTAGTAAGGCAGTTCCTAAAACTCCTTTCGAGTTATAGACTAGAAGGAAATCTAGTTTGAAGCACCTGCATGTTTGGAGTTGCCCAGCAGAAACACGAGTTTATAATCCACATGAAAAGGAAATTAGATTTTCGAACAGTTAGTAGTTACTTTATTGGTTACCCAGAGAAATCTAAAAGTTATAGGTTTTATTGTCCAAACTATAATCCAAGAAGTGTTGAAACTGCTAATGCCAAACTTATTGAAAATAAGAAGTTAGTGGAAGTGCTAAAAAACCTATTGTGGATACTAATGAAGTAAGGGTTAATGTTCCATCACCCATAAATGTTTCAATATCCATATCTTCATCAAATATTAACCCAATGTTAGAAGAGCAAAATGATGCCGGGCAATATTTGAATGAAACAGCACCTCATGAAAAAAACTAACTTACAACCAACTAACATTAATGAACCAACTGGAGTAGCTTTGAATAAACCTGTAAGGACAAAAAGATCAGTTATTCCTAATGGCTATGTAGTTTATTTGCAAGAGTCAGAATTTGGTTATGGAATTTATGAGAACCCTATTTCATTCTCACAATACAAATTTTGAGATATTGTTGATTGGCCAGAAGAATCTAAACGATTCAGATGCAAATGGGTCTTTAAGACCAAACACAACTCGAATAGCAATATTAAATGATATAAAACCAAACTTGTTACCAAGGGTTGTGCTCAAAAGGATGGTATTGATTACAAAACGACTTTTTCACCTGTCACAAAGAAATACTCGTTGAAAATAATTATGGTATTAGTGGATATGAATTAGAGCTACATCAAATGGATGGGAAAATTACTTTTCTGAATGGAGATCTTGAGGAGGAAGTTTATATGGATCAACCTAAAGGTTTTTCCATAAAAGGAAAGGGTTACATGATGTATAAACTTAAGTCAATATATAGATTAAACAAACTTCCCGATAATGGTATATTGAGTTTAATGATACCATAACATCTTTTGGTTTTAAAGAAATTACTATTGATCGAGGTATTTATCGAAAGATCAGTGGGAGTAAGTTTGTATTTCTAGTTGTATACGGTGATGCTATTCTATTTGCTGCTAATGATTTAGGCATGTTGCATAAGACTAAAGAATTTCTCTCTAAGAATTTTGAAATAAAAAGTATGGGAAAGGCATCATTTATGAGAGGAATTTCGATATTCCAAGATAGATCACAAGAACTAGTAAGATTGTTTCAAAAAAATATGTATCGAAAGAATTCTTGAGAGATATAATATGAACAAATGTTCTGTAGAAGTTGTCCCAATACAAAAGGGCGATAAATTTAGTCTTATGTAATGTCCAAAGAATGATGTGGAAAGTAAAGAAATGAAATCTATTCCATATGCTTTTGTTGTTGGCAGTTTGATGTATTTGCAAACATGCACAAGGCCCGATATAAGTTTCGTTGTCAAAATGTTGGGCAGATATCAAAGTAATTCTGTAATGGATCATTGGAAAGCTACAAAAGAAGTATTAAAATACCTCAAGGAACAAAAGATTATATGCTTATGTATAGAAGGTCTAATCCATTAGAATTGATTTGATATTTGGATTCAGATTTTGCTGAATACATTGACAGTAGAAAGTCAATATTTGGTTAAATTGGAAAATTACCAATAACCCCCATGAGATTTGGATTTATCACTAATCACTCTCTGTGGTTTTTCAAACTAACAATACCCTCTGCTGCTATATTTACCTGATTTAATGAGTAAAATGACAAAAATATCCCCCTAAAAGGCATATGAAAAAACAACCAAAAAAATTTAAAAATTTTAAAAAATAATCCTAATATTTTGCAAAATTCATCCTAATATCTTGCATAATTAATACCTTATTATAGATATATTTTTATTTTTTTATTTTTATTATATTAATTTAATTTATACATTATCATTGTTAGTATGAATAATATAATAATTTTATATTAAAAATAAATTAGAAATAAGTAAATTTTTATAATAATACAATTTTTTAGATAATATAAAAAATTTCGTTTTAAAATTTCGTTCTAATTTTGTCCAAAAAAAAAAAGAAAGCAAATGCAATAAGGGTAAGTTTTTCCAAAATTTTTAAATTTTTCTACAGTTATAACGGAATCTGTTAAAATGGACGTATATGTTAAAGAAACCTAAATTATAGGGAGGTATTAGTAGTTCTAACAAACCACAAGGGGTGATTAGTAATAAATCCAAACCTTAAGGGGGTATTGGTAATTTACCCTTAGTTATTTGTTTCTGTTAGCAAAATGAGCAATTTCATGGAAAAATGCCGAACAATCTATCATTGCTTTATCCACTATGGAAGCAGAATTTGTAGCTTGTTTTGAGGTTACAATCCATGCATTATGGCTACGGAATTTTATTTTAGGGTTTAGGGTTGTCAACACCATTACTAAACCACTGAAAATTTATTGTGATAATTCTGCAGTAGTTTTCTTCTCCAAGAGTGATAAGTACTCCAGAGGTGCTAAACATATAGAGTTGACATATTTTGCTGTAAAGGAGGAAGTTCAGAAACAAAGAGTGAGTATTAAATATATTAGAACGGATCTCATAATTGCAGATCCTTTAACTAAAGGCTTGCAACCAAAGACATTTAAGAAACATGTTCAAAGAATGGATCTTGGTTGTATTGATGACTGCTTGTATTGATGTTTTAACTAAAAGATTTCTGACGTATTGGCAAATTTTTCGTGTTTATTATGATTGTGTACACATAATGTTATTAAACAATAAATAAATGTGTCTATAAGACATTATTGTGGACTTTTATGATATTTATATATCACTTATGATACCTGACATGATAAATCGCTAATGTAGTGGTATTTGGAAGGGAGTATGTAATATTGAAGTACATGACCGCCATAACCCACATTATGTGATTTTTTATGTTGAGATAGATTATGAAGATATTTAAGATATTTGTTTTGCGCGTTTAATGTTTACACTATTAAATTAAAGTTGAAGTATCGGGCCAAGTGGAAGAATATTAGAATGTGGCCCGAATTGTTGGGCTTAGTTATAGTTTCTTAATTGGTTCCTATTACCTATTTAATAGTGAGACAAATCACAACCGTTTATTTAGGTATTTGATGGACGTACCAGATTAAAGTTAAGGATATATAAATTGGTCCTCTATCTACCCATTAGGGTTATAAAACACAAAAAACACCTTCTCCATCAAATTGTCTGTCATAGAAAGAAGGATAAAGAGAGATAAACCAATTTTGCAATAAGTGATGATGTTTCTCAATTTTTTCTCAAAATTATGTCTTCCGTATAAAGTACACAATCCTTATGATTTAATAGTTTGTGATAAATTATTTATTCAAAAATCCTGCTTTATATTTATATCACGAAGCTTAAAGTTTTACAGTTGTTGAAAGCAATTAATACCCCAATAGTAAGGTTTAGAAATGTGCCGATGCATCTCAATAGGAAGGCATGATTGCCCATCACCTTAACAGATGGGCAAAGAATGAGAACGAAAATGTTAGAGTTTGTGGTAATAAAAAGGCCATCTACATACAATGTTTTCTTAGGAAGATCAGGGGTGAACAAGTTTGAAACCATATGTACACATCGTTCTAAAATTCTCCACTCCTAATGGGGTAGCAAAAATTATAGGGGACATGAGGACCTCTAGGCAGTGTTATGTGGCTACCCTTAAAATGATAGAGAAACTAGAGGTCATGACAATTGAGGATTTGGAGCCAAAAGATGGGTGAGCGGCAAGATTTTTGAGTCAAGAGCAGAGGTTGAGAAAGTAGAACTATAGGAAGGAGTCAAAAAGAAGGTGAAGATCAAGAGAGAATTAAAGCCTGAGTTAAGAGAAGGATTAATAAAATTATTCATGAAATATAAGGATGTTTTTGCATAGACATTGGCTGATATGCCAGGAATACCAAGAAAGATTATCGAGCACAGGCTGACAATAAATCTAAACTATAAGCCAGTGAAACAGAAGAGAAAAATATCTGGACAGGAAAGAAGCCTAGTAATAGAAGCAAAGATCGATATAATTGTTGAGTGTGAAGATTGTTAGGGGGCAAATTGAGCTTTTATGAATTGTCCACACTTCTTTGAAGATGAAAACATTGCCCACTTCATCAAAGCTCATTTTTTCAGATTCTTGTTGAGTTTTTCATTATAAAGTTAATTATGACTTTTTTTATTCTATCTTCATCATACTACACAAGATTTTTAGTTGCTTCTTGGAAATATAGTGTTGGGAACCCTTTGACATCAAAAACATCTGGAGGGACATCATTTGCAGTAACATTAATTTGTTGTTTGTTTTACGAACGAAATAATATTCTTTGCATCCTTTTCACACAAAAATTCATGCCCATTCATAAATCGGCAATTATGTCCCTC
Organism: Gynochthodes officinalis; assembly: GCA_020080225.1. Taxonomy (NCBI): domain Eukaryota; kingdom Viridiplantae; phylum Streptophyta; class Magnoliopsida; order Gentianales; family Rubiaceae; genus Gynochthodes; species Gynochthodes officinalis. The sequence goes on along the minus strand of CM034623.1, from coordinate 34,706,839 downwards.
GAAAATTGGTTTGTGAACCACATATTACAAATTCCGTCAAAATTAACTGAGTTCTTAGATAAAATGACCTTGTTTTAATTTTGAAGAATTATAATGACCTTTTTAGTTTGAAAAACTTATATATATATATATATATATATATATATATATATATATATATATATATTGTGACTAAAGTTATGACTAATAAAAAGTATAATGACCATTTTATCTTTTTACTTTGTGGCAAATTGATTGAAGTTATACCAGTGCTACTTAATTAATAGATTGGAGGCTGAAATTAAGTATGTTCAGGAAAATGCTGGAAGTGTGAAAGCATTGGTGGCATTTGTGAAATCAGAAAATACAAAGTTACAAAATTAAATAAAGACACAACAAAAATGAATTAACAGAATTCTTGTAATCTTTTTGGCTTGGCTAGTATAAGTTGTTGTTAGTCAGGTATTTTGCCCTAATTCTAAGAATATAAGCCAAACAATGATGGCTATTAATGTCTTTGAAGGCAAGACTATAATAGAAAAATGTATGAAAACACTTCCCGTAAGTAGTTTAATGTTGTGTTCGTGTAAACTTTGTAATTATGCAATTATGATTAGTTTTTTTTTTCTTTTTTCTTGTGCAAGAAAATTGTTGAAATATATATAAAGTATAGTTATGTGTCTAAGTCAAGAGGGTTTAATGCTTATTCTAAACATCATCAAAATAAGTATGAACATAGAAAATATCAAGTGAATAGGAACATTCGACAACAATCTGATAATTCATTGACCAAAACTAATGAATCACATTAATTTCCTGCCAAAAGGAAATTACATAATTAAAAACCAAAAGCTATAATTTGTTTATTCACACAAAAGGTAATCCCGCATAACAATATAACAACACCTAGATCAATATCTCTAGCTACACAGAAAATAATGATAAAATATAAATGTTAATCTATCTTTCTTGTTCTTAGGTTTGTTCTTTTTCTTTTACTTGCTCAACGACTCACCTTATATGGGTGGCCATTTGCTCAAATACTCATAGTCTAAATTAATTCTTATTTATATAAGTTGAGAGCAGTTTATTTTTTTTTTAGCATCACCACCTTTTCTGGTCAAGAAGATGAAGAACCAGTCAATTGTATTTGCATTTGGTTAGTAGCAGGTAAATTACTAGGCATAGGGTGATGAGGATACTACAATTTACAATTGTTGCTTTTAACTTGTAGGTTAAATTTCATCCCTCAGGTTGATGCACTTCAAATCTTTACCACTATAAAGTATAAACTTGCTTGCAGTGATTGACGGGTTTGATGGTTAATTTACTATTGAAAATCTTGTTCATATTGCCACAATTTTTTCTGTTCTTTACCACTTATTGCCATTACCCATCTAGATCTAAAGTTACAAGTAATTAAGATTAATCTTCACACACACCCGAGTATGATAAGAAAAAACCGCACCCAAATGTTCATCCCATAAATTATTCTGCTTTTGTTCAACAAACCCCACATTCACATATGACAAAGCTACATTTTTCCTCTCTAGAACCCCACTTTTTTGCTCTATAGAATTAACCCCACATTCTGATCAAAGAACACCCCTCCTAGACATGTCCTCTATGCATATAAAATTTCATTAATAGTCATATATTAATTGATCGTTACTTATACGAGTCATATAAGCAAATATTGCTTTTTAAAAAAAAAATTAAAAAATTATTGTTATTTTAAATATGATCCAAAAAATGCTGAAGTTGATTTGGAGAAATCGACATCTCAGATATCAACTTCAAGCAAAATAAAAAAAATAAAAAAAATTCCCCATCCCACCCTTCATTTCATTGCTGCAAATGATTCACACAATCATCGTTCCCTATTTGTATTTGATTCACACAATCATCGTTCCCAGTGCCCCACCCACACTTGCAATCGTCTTCTCTATTCCAAGATACCAACTATGTTCAGGGGTTAAAATTTGACCAAAAATGGATTCCACATAACAGTTCATAATCTCCTTGTTCCATAATATATATTCGGGTTTCATTATTCTTTTTCCATCACATTCTTTGCCTTCTGAAAAAAAAAAATCTTTTTCTGCCCAGGGAGTGGGGGTGCGAGGAGAGGGGGGAGAGGTGGGGCGAGGGTGGGAGGAAGTAAGGAGGAAGGGGGGCAGTAGTGGGGTTCGGCCAGGGAGGAGGGAAGGGATGGATGGGAAGAGGGGAGGGAATAATAGAGCAAAAAAAAATTGGGGGGAAGGAGGACAATAGTGGGTGCGGTGGCTTGTAGGGGGAAAGGGAAGGAGGTGCGGTAGAATTGGAGGGGGCGCCGGAGGGGAGAGTGCAAGGAGGGGAGGGGATTGGCACAGCAGGGTGGGGAGGAAAATTGGGAAGGGGAGAAGAAGGTGGGGGTGCGGCAAGGAAGAAGATAAAAAAAAATTGGCACTATTTGTGGGAATCAAATTCCTTTTGCAACCTGTTTACACGAATTTCCGTTTAACTACCTCCTTAAATGGAAATGACAGAGGTAGGCGAAAGATCTCAAAGTAAGGGCAATGCCTCACCATCTCGGTCCAGTATACAGGGTGACACCACTACAAAACTGCCTCAGCAGTCAAGCGAGAAGTAGTTAGATTTCTTGCTCCAAAACATAGAGAAGTTCAAGGAGTTTATTCAGTACCTGGAGAAAGCTAAGGGTAAGGAGCCCTCATCTATGAAAGAGCCGCTATATATCCTAGGGCTAGAAAATAAGAAAGATAGCGATGATCATTCTCCTCAATGGTCTCAAAGAGTTGAAGAAAAAAGGTTAGAACCTCTAAATCACCAGACTAACCACAAGAGAAAGAAACCTTTATATTAGAAGTCCAATCACAGAGCAGTGGAAGGAAATAAGGGGAAGACAATGAAGGATAAGATGCAATAAGTGCTAAATAAGTTCTTGGGTAATCTTGAGAGGTTAGACCCCATGTTCACCCCCTTTACATAAATATATTGGGTGCCCCATTTCCTAAGGTTTTAAAATCATGCCAAATGTAGAACTCTTTGATGGAATTGGGGATTCACAAGACCACTTATGTCATTTTGTGATAGCCATGAATATTATGAAACTGTCAAGTGATGAGAAATAGCTCATAATACCTACGATGTTTTAGCAAGCAGCACTAAAGTGGTATCATGACTATCCAAGGAACTCTATCTCCCTTTTGAAAAGTTCAATAGAATTTTTTTTTTGAGTAATTTTATGGGTAATTAGTTCATAAAGAAACCTCCTACTTATATGATGAACGTTAAGTAGAGAGAGAATAAAACCTTGCAGGATTATATAGCAAGGTTCAATCGGAGACTAACACCATATACGACAAGGACGACACTATCTTGCTCACAGCTTTTGTTAATAGAGTCAAGCCTGGGTACTTTAATAAGAGTCTAACAGAAGATTACTCGAAATAGTATGCAAATGCCCTAACACATGCAAGTAGGGCGATATAGGCAAAAGAATTCGATAAGAACAAGCAAGAGTTCCATGGCTTTATGAGTAACAAAAGAAGAATAGAGTCACCAACTATAGGATTAGATGCTAAGAAAAGAAGGGTCCAAGATTTACTAGCCTTCCCTCCAAAGAAGAAAATTGGTGCTTAGGGTTTCTTTCAATACATGTCCTAATCCCTTTGAATGCGACTCGTGCAGAAATTCTATTTGCCACTCAAGGACTAGGGATTTTTAAGAATTCAAGTAGAATGGCAACCCCAAATCACCTCAGGGATCGCCATAAGTTCTGTTACAACCATAGGACTCACAATCACAATATCAAGGGCTATATTAATCAAGTTCAAGAAATTGAACCAACAATTCGAAAGGGATAGTTGAAGCACTACATGGCAAGATCCAATAAAACTCAAATAAGGGGGTATGATAGGTAGCCTCGATATGAGAGAACGACGAGAGTCGTTAATCCTAAACCCAATTCAAGGGACAAATAAACTAAAAAGGATTTGTCCGGCTAGGATCATCAACATTATTTTAGGTGGGCTGACATCAAGGGATTCGAGTTTGGCCAAGAGAAATTATGTTAGATCGATAGATCAGAAGATACAAAAGAAAAAAAAATGTTGAGCCAAGATGTTCCCATCAGAAGACTATTTTCTACCAAAGCCCGTAGATGATCCAATGGTGATTAATGCATACATCACCTGTTGGAAACGAATTCCATTATACAAATTTATGCGGAAATTTGCCCAGAAATAAAAACTTGAATCACTGATCGATAAAAGTATATCACAAGATGGGCATACCTTATTTCTTTGCACTTTGAGAGAGAAACAAAAGAAAAGCTTCTCACTTTTTTTTTTATTCTTTTCCTTTTGTTTTCTTTTGTTTCTTCTTGTTTCTACAGTATTTGGAAAAACCGACCCATAACTGCCTTTTCAGCTTTTTGTTCATGGGCAATGTGGGTTGAGTTACTTGCCCAACATGGGCGGTTATCACTACATCACCAATTTTCAAGTTAAGAGAGTCTTGATAGATAATAGGAGTTCAATAAATATGATGTATGAAAATGTTTTTTATAGGAAGTTGTTGGAAGCAGTTAATACCCTAATATTAAGGTTTAGAAATGTGACGATGCATCCTAATAGAAAGGCATGATTGCCTGTCACCTTAACAGATGGGCAAAGAATGAGAACAAAAATGTTAGAGTTCTTGGTAATAAAAAGGCCATCTGCATACAATGTTTTCTTGGGAAGACCAGGGTTGAACAAGTTTGAAACTATATGTACACATGGTTCTAAAGTTCTCAACTCCTAATGGGGTAGCAAAAATTAGAGAGGAATGAGGACCGCTAGGCAGTGTTATGTGGCTACCCTTAAAATGATAAAGAAACTACAGGTATGACTATTGAGGATTTGGAGCCAAAAGATGGGAAAGCAGCCAAGATGTTTGAGTCAAGAGTAAAGATTGAGAATGTAGAGCTATAGGAAGGAGTCAAAAAGAAGGTGAAAACCGAAAGAGAATTAAAGCCCGAGTTAAGAGAAGGATTAATAAAATTATTCATGGAATATAAGGATGTTTTTCCTTAGACATTGGCTGATATGTCAGGAATACCAAGAGAGATTATAGAGCACAGGTTGACTGTAAATCTAAACTATAAGCCAGTGAAACATAAGAGAACGATATTTGGACTGGAAAGGAGCCTAGTAATAGAAGGAAAAATCGACATAATTGTTGAGCATGAAGATTATTAGGGGGCTAATTGAGCTTTTATGAATTGGCCACACTTCTTTGAAGATGAAAACATTGCCCCCTTCATCAAAGCTCTTTTTTTTTTCTCAAATTCTTGTTGATTTTTTCATTATAAAGTTAATTATGACTTTTTTTATTCTATCTTCATCATACTACACAAGATTTTTAGTTGCTTCTTTGAAATATAGTGTTGGGAACCCTTTGACATCAAAAACATCTGGAGGGACATCATTTGCAGTAACATTAATTTGTTCTTTGTTTTACAAATGAAATAATATTCTTTGCATCCCTTTCACACAAAAATTCATGCCCATTCATAAATTGGCAATTATGTCCCTCGAAAATTGGTTTGTAAATCACATATTACAAATTCCGTCAAAATTAACTGAGTCCATAGATAAAATGACCTTGTATTGATTTTTAAGAAGTATAATGACCTGTTTTAGTTTGAAAAAAAAAAATATATATATATATATATATATATAGTGACTAAAGTTATGACTAATAAAAAGTATAATGACCATTTTATCTTTTTACTTTGTGGCAAATTGACTGGAGTTATACCAGTGCTACTTAATTAATAGATTGGAGGCTGAAATTAAGTATGTTCGAGAAAATGCTGGAAGTGTGAAAACATTGGTGGCATTTGTGAAATCAGAAAATACAAAGTTGCAAAATTAAATAAAGACACAACAAAAATGAATTAACAGAATTCTTGTAATCTTTTTGGCTTGGCTAGTATAAGTTGTTGTTAGTCAGGTATTTTTCCCTAATTCTAAGAATATTAGCCAAATAATGATGGTTATTAATGTCTTTGAAGGCAACACTATAATAGAAAAATGTACGGAAATACTTCTCGTTAGTAGTTTAATGTTGTCTTTGTGAGAATGAGCTGTAAAATATGGTAATTATTTGTAATATACGTATATGAGTTGTAATTAGTTAAATTAGAATTTATGCCTTATTAGGAGACTTTCTTTTTTCTGTATATATAGACATTTAGGTCATCGTAACAAAGATGAGGAAATAAATATTTTTTGTCTTCAGAAATTCTCTGATTTAACATGGTATCAGAGCGGCTCCCATAGCCACGCCTTGGTTTGCTTGTGGCAGCCATGGTTATTTTCCTTCAAAATCAAGCAGATTGGCTTTTTGCTTGCGGCGGCCGTGGTTATTTTTCCTTCAAAAATCAAGCCGATTGGTTTTTTCTTGTGGCAGTGGAGCACGGTTGGTTATTTTCCTTCCAAATCAAGCAGATTGGCTTTTTGCTTGTGGCGGCGGAACACGGTTTTTCTTTCCCTTCAATTTCTTTTCTTGATTGGCCGAAGTTTCAATTTTGCTTGTCATTCAATTTGACCACCAAACACGGTTTTTTGCTTCTGTACTTTCAATTTCTTTTCTTGATTGGCCGAAGTACTTCAATTTTGAGACCAACGAAGTACGGTTTTTTGCTTGGTATTCAATTTTCCTTTCCCGTCAATTTCTTTCTTGATTGGCCAAAGTACTTCACTTTTGCTTGTCATTCAATTCGACCGCCGGCGCACTGTTTTTGCTTGGCATTCAATTTTATTGCTTGGTGTTTTTTTTGGGATTTATTATTTGTGATCTCAACACCAAACAGCCCCATGATTGAACATAATCCTCTAGAAACAGTAATTCCCCACCAACATCTAAGGGGAGAATTTGACCACTGAAGCACTTTTGGAGAATTTGACTACCAAATTGACATAGATCCTGACCCAGAACTAGACCTATTCCCCGACACCATAGACTGATTCTTCTTCATCACAAATTGCAGTTAAGTTGGATGGAACTAACTATGGCTTATGGTCTCAGATTGTCGAGATGTATATCATGGGCAAAGACAAGCTGTGATACATCAAAGGAGGTTTTCCCAACCTCTACCTACATACCCTCAATTTCAAAAGTGGAAAATTGACGATTCAATTATCAAAGGATGGCTGATCAATTCCATGCACCCGGCCTTGATTGTCAATTTCATTCGATTCCCAACAGCAAAGTCTGTCTGGGATATAGTTGCAACAACATTTTTTGATTGAACCGATACTTCTCAGGTTTATGACTTGAAGAGGCGTGTGTCTCGCCTACGACAAGCAGGCGGACCAATTGAGGCATATTACAAAAACCTTCAAGGACTCTGGAGAGAGATTGACTTTCATCGTCCAAACCCAATGAATTGTCCCAAAGATATTGAAAGACACAATATAACTATACAAGAAGATCGGGTATACATCTTTCTTGCTAGGTTAGACGACCACCTAGACATAGCGAGCAGATGTTTTGTAAATGCAGTCGTTTTCTACAGTTGAACAAGCCTATGCGCTTGTTTGACAGGAAGACATAAGACAAACTATAATGCGGACCAACAATGACACTTTTCATGATTCAGTGGCCATGATATCCCGGGGGAATAAGCCGAATGTCAAGGCAAACCAAGAGCCGTTATTGCAGATGGCCAAGCTTCGGGTTGTGCCGGACGAAGGCCGATTTACCTCAGCTCTTCGTTAGAAAATTCCTCTTAGGGAAGGTTGGTCACATTGTGGTAATTCTAAGCATACTAGGAAGACATGTTTTAAACTTCATGGGTATCCAGATTGGTGGAAAGAGTTGAAGGCTCGAAAGCAAGCAGAAGGCAAAGGAAAAGCTTCTCTAGTGACCATAAAACCTCAACTGTCATTGATACCCAACATGAATCCATAGCATAAGCAAAATGAGATATCAGAAGGTAATCATGGTCATGTTTTGGTTAGATCCAATCGAGTTGACAGAACTGATTGGATCATTAATTCGGGAGCGATGGACCACATGACATTTACTCCTAATGACTTTGTTTATATTTCAGCACCAAGATGTGATAGTATCTCGAATGCTAATGGATTCATCTATTCAGTGTCTGGAGCTGGAGTTGTTGTGATTTTATTCTCCTTCTCTCTCCCTAACACGTTGCTTGTTCCTTCATTATCCACCAAATTAATTTCAGTTGGACAAGTTACCACCGACTTAAACTGTGTTGTTCTAATGTCTCCCCATTTTTGTTTATTTCAGGATATTCTCACGAAGAAGATAATTGAGCGTGGTACTAAGAGAGGGGGGCTGTATTACATGAATGACTTTTGTTCTAGAAATGCAAATCACATTCAAGGTCCATCTAGCAGTAGGGAGAAACAAATGTGGCTTTGGCATCGATAGTTAGGACATCCATCCTTTGGTTATTTGAAACACTTATTTCCTGATTTGTTTTTGAACTTGAATCACTTGGATTTACAATGTCAGACTTGCATGTTGGCTAAAAGCCATAGAGTTCCTTTTCCTCCAAGTTTAAATAAAAGTGAAGTTCCTTTTTTTTTTTATACATTTGGATGTTTGGGGTGCATCTCCCCTTATTGCTGCTTCAGGGAGTAGGTGGTTTGTGATATTTGTTGATAATTGTACTAGGATGACTTGGCTTTACTTGATGAGAAGCAAGAATGAGGTAGCTAAGATATTTCAAAATTTTCGTCCTATGATACAAACCCAATTTGGTAGGCAAATCCATGTTTTAAGAAGTGACAATGGTGGGGAGTACTTGAATGACTATCTTAAGGAATATTTCCAACAACATGGCATGATTTATGAGACTTCCTGCTCCCAAACACCTCAGCAAAATGGTGTCGCAGAGAAAAAAATAGACATCCTCAAAATAACCCGAGCTCTTCTGATTAAGAGCCATGTATCTCAAAAATTTTGGGACAATGCTGTGACCACAGCAATGCATCTTCTTCACCAAATGCCAGCTAAAGTGCTAAACTTCCAAACACCACTACAAGCTTTATCCATCTATTTTCCTTTACCTTCAGTCCTAACCATTCCTTCTCGGGTTTTCAGGTGTGTTGCATTTGTATACATCCCCAAGACCTAACAAACAAAACTTGATCCTTGTGCACTGCGATGTGTATTCTTGGGCTATGGCACACATCAAAAAGGATATCGCTACTATAACCCCTCCACTCGGTGAACCTTTGTCACTATGGATGTCTATTTTGTTAAGACTGAATCATTTTATCCCAAACTCCAATTCTTCCTTCCAGGGGGAGACACAAACAGAAAGGGAGAATTAGTGGGAGTTTTCTAGTATTCCTAATAATATCGTATCCGAATGAGGGGGAGGTTGAAGGAGGGAAGAAGGAGGCATTGCATGATACTGGGCAACTTCAGCAAGTACAGGAGTCACTGGAAGAGACCGTACAAGAAGAGGAGGTGACTGGACAGTTGGTACAAGATATTGAACAAACTTGGATAAAAGAGCACAAACAACTTTCCTCATCTCCAGTGCAACTCCTATAGGAAGAAAATCACAAACAATAGCTTCCCTCATCTCTAGTAACCGACTCAACTCCTGAGGATATTCCTAAGGTAACATCTTCTCCTATCACTTGTGTCTTTGATGAACTTAATACTTGTGTGGGATATAAACTACTTGCTAGGCACAATCTAGGCAAGCCCCCAAATAGATATACGTCGGATGCTGAAGGAAAAAAATCAATGTATCCTATTGTAAATTATGTGTAATTTAGAGAGATCATTGTATGGTTTGAAAAGTCCTCACAAACCTAGTTTGGTCGGTTCACTTCGGCAATAAGGAAATATAGGTATTCCCAGAGTGATTCAGACCACACGTTGTTTCTGAAACGAGAACAAGGAAAGGTAACTATGTTAATTATCTATGTTGATGATATGATTATCACCAAAAATGATGAGACAGAAATTTCTAAGCTCCAAAAGAAACTATCTGAAGAGTTTGATATGAAAAATATTGGGGGGCCGAAGTACTTCTTAGGTATCGAGGTAGCAACATCAACATATGGAATATTTTTCTCACAAAGAAAGTATGTGCTAGACTTGTTGGCAGAGGTGGGAATGTTGGACTGCAAACCTACGAACACACCAATTGTTCAAAACCATAGGTTTGGGGAATATCTAGATCAAGTACCTGCAAACAAAGAACGATATCAAAGGTTAGTTGGCAAACTAATTTATCCTTGCATACTCGTCCTGACATAGCATATGCAGTGAGCATTGTTAGCCAGTTTATGCATGCCCCAAGTAAAGACCATATTGATGCAGTATTGCGTATACTCCGTTACTTGAAGGCCTCACGAGGGCGAGGATTAAGGTTCTCAAAAAGGGGTCATCTTGAGATTGAAGGATTTACTGATGCAGACTGGGCTGGGAGTGTTTAAGACAGGAGATCAATGTCAGAATACTTCACCTTTGTGGGAGGAAACTTAGTTACTTGGAGAAGTAAGAAGCAAAAGGTGGTGGCATTATCAAGTGTTGAGGTCGAATTTAGAGGGATGGCTAAAGGGCTGTGTGAACTTCTGTGACTTAAAAAGCTAATGTCGGAAATTGGATTCGCTCCAAAATGTGAGATGAAGTTGTTTTGTGATAATAAAATAGCAATTAATATCTCTCACAATCCAATTCAACACGATCGTACCAAACATGTTGAGGTAGACCGTCACTTCATCAAGCAAAATTTGAACACCAAAGTGATTCGGTTTCCATTCGTGTGATCTGAAGATCAATTGGCAAATATCCTAATGAAAGCTGTATCAAACAGAGTCTTCTACAGCTCACTTGACAAGTTGGGCATTTACGACATCTATGCACCAACTTGAGGGGGGGCGTGAGAATAAGCTGTAAAATATAGTAATTAGATGTAACATACGTATATGAGTTGTAATTAGTTAAATTAGAATTTATGCATTAGTAGGAGACTTTCTTTTTTTCTGTATATATAGACATTTAGGTCATTGTAACAAAGATGAAGAAGTAAATATTTTTTCTCTTCAGAAATTCTCTGATTTAACAATATTCATGTAAACTTTGTAATTATGCAATTATGATTATTTTTTTCTCTTTTTTCTTGTGCAAGAAAATTGTTGAGATATATATAAAGTATAGTTATCTGTCTAAGTCAAGAGGGTTTAATGCTTATTCTAAACATCATCAGAATAAGTATGAACACAGAAAATATCAAGTGAATAGGAACATTCGATAGCAAACTAATAGTTCATTGACCAAAACTAATGAATTACATTAATTTCCTGTCAAAAGGAAATTACATAATTAAAAACCAAAAGCTATAATTTGTTTATTCACACAAAAGGTAATCCCACATAACATAATAACAACACCTAGATCAATATCTCTAGCTACACAGAAAATAATGATAAAATAGCAATGTTAATCTATCTCTCTTGCTCTTAGGTTTGTTCTTTTTCTTTTACTTGCTCAACGACTCACCTTATATGGATGGCCATTTGCTCAAATACTCATAGTCTAAATTAATTCTTATTTATATAAGTTGAGCGTAGTTTATATTTTTTTGAGTATCACCACCTTTTCTGGTCTGGAAGATGAAGGACCAGTCAATTGTATATGCATTTGTTTAGCAGCAGGTAAATTACTAGGCATGGGGTGATGAGGATACTACAATTTACAATTGTTGCTTTTAACTTCTTGGTCAAATTTCATCCCCCGGGTTGATGCACTTCAAATCTCTACCACTGAAGTATAAACTTGCTTGCAGTGATTGATGGGTTTGATGGTTAATTTACTATCGAAAATCTTGTTCATATTGCCACACTTTTTGCTGCTCATTACCACTTATTGCAATTTTTACCCATCTGGATCTAAAGTTGCAAGTAAGTAAGATTAATCTTCACACACACCGAGTATGATAAGAAAAAACCGCACTTAAATGTTCATGCCATAAATTATTCTGTTTTTGTTCAACAAACCCCACATTCACACACGACAAAGCCTCACATTTTTCCTCTCTAGAACCCCACTTTTTTCTCTTTAGAATTAACGCCACATTCTGATCAAAGGACACCCCACCTACACATGTCCTTCATGCATATAAAATTTCATTAATAGTCATATATTCATCGGTCGTTACTTATACTACAAGACAAATCCCTTCTGCTAATACTTAAAAGTGCCTTAATAAATAAACTATTTAAGGCATTTGAATTATCTAGGTGTGGTGTTTTGTGCAAAAAAGCGGTCCAGTCTCATGCAGTTACAGGTTAATAATATAATAAGGTACTTTCAAGTGTACAAATAAGCTGCCTCATGGTCATAGGCGAGTTAGTAAGTATGAGGTGACGTAGGGAGAAATCTTCCGACAACGCAGGTTCAAATTTCGTGTGAGGTTGATTTTCGCTGAAATATTATGAGGGTTTGTCCTGAGATTTTGGCTTGATAGTTCTCTCCCTCATCTCTCGATTTATATCCCGCCTGGCTAAGGGGCCTTTGGTACAGATGAAGGAGTTTTGCCTTCATAAGAAGGTCTTTCTCCTAAACAAAGTGTACAAATAAGCTTAACTAACTTAATGTTCTAACCATCATGTGAATTGATGTTACTGCACTTGTAAACACTTTGATAGGTTTTTTAAATAAATAAAAAAATATTTCTACTTTTATTTCATAATCAAAATGCAAAAAAAAAAAATTAATAACATATTAAAAGTATATCATTAATCTAGAAATATCATATTATCATACATTTTAATGAACATGTTTGAACTTGATCATACAACCATTATCAAACTCAAAATAATAATATTCTACAAGCGAAAATTTTAAAAAGTTCAAATTTCTAATTTAACTGAAAAGGTATTTCTTTGCTGCCACTTTGCATCAAAAGTTTTGCTTTTTTTAAAATACATTTTGCACTTAATACAAAAATACATTTTTATCTTCCACCTTTTCCATCGGATCTTTTCATTTTCCCCTTTTCTATTTTCCCTTCCCCGCCGGCTGCCCCCCTCCCCTCCAATCTTTAAGTTCTCCCACCTCTCTACCCCCTATCATCGGATCTGTTCTCCCAGACTCTTCATCCAGAGCCTCGGCCGGCATCTCCCTGCCTCTCCCTCCCCTCTCTTTGTTCAGTTGTCCTTGTCGGTAACTCTCTCGTCCAACCGTTGACATCTCCAGGCCTCTCCCTCCCCCTCTTGGTTCGGTCATCTCCGTCGCCGCGGATCTGTTCTCCCCGTATTTCCTCTCTTTATTGGCCGGCTCTCTTTCCCCTCATCTGCCTCCATAGTTCCCCTCACCTACCCATCCCCGCCAATCCATCAGCCGCCCGAAGCGGACCAAGATTAACCTCTTTTTTTTCAGTCTTTTTTGTTATTTGTTGCCCGAATTTTTTGGTTGTAATTTTTGCTAGTTTTTGGAAATTTTTTGTCGAAATTGGTGTGATTATCATGGGTTGATTTTTGGGCATTTTGTATTGTAAATAATGTGGTTATCATTTGCTGATTTTTTTGGCATTTTGTGTTGTAATTGATGTGGTTATCATGAGCTTGGGTTTTTGAAATTTTTTTGTTGTGATTGTTATGGAAACTTTAGCACAAAATGAGTTTTCAGACTTGTTGGCCATAGAGTATTTTAGCTCAAATCACATATCAAAATACAATACATATAATATTGAAAACGTAGTTTGAAACTTTGTCCATATATATTTTAAATATAAAGTATCATAACATGTTGGAAAGCGTATGTATAGTTGAGATGAAGATGAGTTCCAATGAGTTCTAAAAATAGGGACTAAGTTCTAAAATACGGACCATGCAGGCCCTTGATACTTTGCTTCTTTTTTGTCCACTTGAGAAAGAGCGTGAAATAATCAAATCTCTATATTAGTTAAACAAAGTCATATATGATATGATAATCAATAGTACTAGGTTGTCAATATTCAAAAGATTAATATTTATAATATTCCTTGGAGTGTTAAATTGTGACTCTTCATAGTAGAATAAAACAAGAGATTATACAATTTAATAATTTTTAAAGCTAGTTCCTAAGCATGAATTATGCAACACAACCATCAAAGAAAGAAACTGAAATTATGCAATACCGATTTCCATTATTATAGCACATTTTAATTATTTTCATTATGGTTCCCATTAACAGATTTACACCAACCACTCCCTTACATCTTTTCTCAATTTAGGTCCACAAATTGCGAGCAGAATCTACCAAAAAAAAAAAAGAAGCCTAAACAACAATTTCCGGACATTGATGTCATAAGCATCCATCCCGGAATGTGTCATCCTATCATGTTGGCATCTTATTTTTACTTAAACTATATACTCATTTCATTCCCCCTCCCCTAATAAAAAAAAAAAAAAATTTACTTTTAAAATGAAATTTTCAATACACTTATTTATACTCCCCTATTTTGAAAAAATTGTTCATTTTTTATTTGATACTATTTTTTTTTAAATTACAAGTTACAACTTACAACTTACAACACATTTAATATATAATTTTCTGTGTTTATTCTCACTTTCTAATTTGGGTTATATATTGTCACTGTTAATAAAAGTATTATAAAAATTTTACACAAAAAATGAATTCTTTTTTTAAGACAAAGAAAATTTTTAAACATGAACTCTTTTTTGGGACAGAATAATAATTATGTATGGCCATAATTAAAAAATAAATATAAATATATAAAATGATATATTTAATTATGCATTAAAAATGTCATACCTAATAACTAAAAAAAATGTATTCAAACTTTTTTTTGAGATGGAGTGAATGTTTTTTAAAAAAAAATTAAAAACATAATAAATTATATAATAAATTCTTTAATTTGGAAATAACTCTACTAAATGGGTGACTTGGAGTGGAATTACTAATGCTAAACTATGATAACTTTTGTTTAAACAACTGAGTTTGTTGCAATAGTCTCATACATTCTAAATTTCTAATAATCAAGTGTCAATATTATTTTTTTGGTTTGTATCTCACACTTAAAATATTTTTAATAGTTTATCTTTTGATATAACTTTACCTTTATTAAAAATAAAAAACTAAGAATTTTTTTTTACCTTCTTTATTAATTTGATAACTTCTATTACTACCTTTGAAAATCTTCCCATAAATCCACCCAATTATTCTTAATATTTGATTCCTTTAAAAAAAAAATTCCCTCAAAATTAATGAATTAGAAAAAAAAAAGATTTATACTTTAATATTTGTTATAATAAAGATTTATACTTTAATTCATTCATAGTGAAAAATAAAATTTAAAAAAAAGGTCAAATTCATTCTTAGATATTGTGGAAATAGATAAAGAAATGGGATCATGATATTCGTTCCCACTTACAATTTAAAATTTTCCAAGCAATGAGGCAATACCAAAATTACTTTAACGATAGATAGTGGATTTGTATACATCAGATTCATTCAGGCAATTCAGTACAATTTCTTTAGTCGTTCATTATTCAGATAGATTTATTAGTCAATTGTTATTATCATAGTCAATTGTGATTGCAATAATGCAAGTCTAATTTAGTGTAGAAGAGATGTTGCTTGGTGTTCTATAATTTCAACACACACACAAGTCAGATAAATAATCTCAAGGGAAGAACTTGGACCACACTCTGCTGGATTCTATTTCTACTAGCATGGATTACATTTATGATTTGCAAAACATACATGACTTTCTTGCCACAATGCAATCCCTAATTGAAACACAGTTCGTAAGTAAAAGGAACGAGCCAGTAGCACGACGGTAAAGTCTTCAGATACCCATGCAAGAGGTTGCAGATTCGAATCCTACCAATGACAATTGTCACAAAAATAGTATAGGACCCTCACTGTGTAATAGTATAAGTACTTCCCCTCCCCCTTCCCCCATTGTAATAGTGTAGAACCCTAATAGTATAGGACCCTCACTGTGTAATAGTATAAGTACTTCCCCTCCCCCTTCCCCCATTGTAATAGTGTAGAACCCTAATGAAACAAGTAATCATTCAAAAAAAAGTTCGTAAGTAAAAGCACTCATGCGCAACTTCAAGTCATCAAGGCTCCCAATAACAAAAGGAGAGCTTTATATGTTAACTAAAGTTATATGTAAGTAGCCAAAAACAACAGCTAGAATGATATCATGGCTGTTATTAATACTCGAACCAAAAATTCTATATCAAATCCTAAGACCTAGTTGTCGACGACCTCAATTAAGGTTGGCTCATAATCGCTTGGTGCCTCCAAGCCGTGTAAATTCATAACAGTTGCCGCTACATTGGCAAGCCCAGCTCCAGGGAGATCATTACGGTATCTCACACCTTTTGTCAATCCAGGACCACCAATTGCAATCGGAACCTACAGAAAATATGAAGCTTAGCCATTAGCCGATTACTTAACCAATTACCAATATGGTTAAACAAGAAATTTTGAACATTGACGCCACAGTCATCCAGTTTCTGCCACCCTATCATGTTAGCAAGAAAGAGAGATCCGAAAACTAAAACTACTTAATCCTCTCGATGATATTTGGAACAAATGCTTACTGGCTGAAGAGTGTGAGAAGTAAGGATTTGGATGTTGCCATTCTTGTCAAGAAGAGGCTCCCCCTTCTTGTTTCTCTTCACCATATCCTCAGCATTTCCATGATCAGCAGTGACTACATATATTCCACCAACCTGCTCTATTGCATCAAGGATCATCTGCCAAAAAAACACGTGTAATCAGTACAGGAAGACCAAGGAAATAAAAGCAATTATTACCAAATTTCAGAGAAGTACTCTCTGTTTCAGGACAGTGGATAAAATAGCCACAGCAACTTTTGCATATAAATTCTGAATTTTGATAGAATGTAAAAGCTAGGTTTGACTGCCCTGTATACAGCTACAATACAGCCTAGTGAAGGACACTATCCAAAATAACAGCAGACACACAAATGATAAGAAACTGGAGGTTCAATAGTTTGTCCTTCCCCCAAAAGCTTAATACAAAAAGATGTTATACAAATGTACAGCATTACCTTTACAGCATCATCTGCAGCCTTGCAAGCCACAATTGTTGCCTCAATATCACCTGTATGCCCCACCATGTCACTATTTGGCAGGTTCACTCGTACCTGATCAGGACGTCACTAATTTAGTTCAGGTATCTGCAGCAGGAGAAAAATCATGCAACTTTAAATGTACCATCATTTACCTGGTGGAACTTGTGACTAAGGATAGCATCTCTAGCCTTCTCAGCAATCTCCAAAGCCTTCATCTTTGGCTTGACATTAAAGGTAATCCCAAAATCACTTGGAATTTCAACATATTCTTCCATTTCTGAGTTAAAATACCCAGAGCGATTTCCATTCCAGAAAAAGGTAACATGACCAAATTTTACAGTCTCACTGTCAAGAAGCATCAAATCACTCATGTGATTATTCAGTTCAAGTTAAGCCTAGCCAGAAGTGAATGACAAAACCATAATATAATGCGTATAATGCCCAGAGTCACTGTTGAAACCATAGTATTAGCACCCCTAAAAAGTTCCCCAAGAAAACCAATATCTCTCCTTAAAATATACCAAAAAGAAAATATCTCAAAAATAATGAAGCTGTAAAACAAAAGGTACAGTTGTGTAACAAAGTAGCTCATACAATGCTCAACATTTTGCAACAGGATAACAATTCTAGTTTGTACATGTGTCTTTGGGAATAAGGATCTATAAGGCAAACACTATATTTTTTAGACTGAAATAAGAAAGCAAATGAATAAAATTACTTGTTGGAAGAAACAAATAAAATGACACCACTCACCTGCATGCAAAAGTCCGGACACCATTATGCACTAAATATTCACCAGATGTCCTCTCAATCTCTGGAGGAGAGACAAGATAGTGACTTGGAAGCTTCAATTCACCATCATATTGAAGCATTCCAGCATACCGAATCTTAGGGAATCGAACTCGGTCAAATTTATCAAAGTCAGCATACTCTAGGGCCTTGGCAAGCATAACCATGCGATCCGCACGGAAATTGAAAGTCACAACAGCATCACCATCAACAATTGGACCAACAGATTTTCCATTCTCATCAACAATAACGAATGGAGGTAAGTACTGGTCATTGGCCTTGGGCTCCTCCCTTAGCTTCTTGATAGCCTCAACAGGATTCCTAAACTTGTGAGGAGCTTCACCAAGAACTTGAGCATCCCAACCTCGTTTTACAACATCCCAGTCATTCTGCAAATAGTCAGAACAAAGTACAATTAATGTGTGTCTACTACACTAGGCATGAAGAACAAAACACATTCTCCATCATTGTTTTTGAAAAATGTGGAAAAACATCGAGACATATTAAATCATTGTCTAGAGAATAACCTTATATGTGTTAGACCATATCAGACAGAAAATCATTTGATCCAACTAAATCACTTCGGACCAAAATGAAACTCTTAGACAAAAAAATAGTAAAATGCTGATATTCTAAACATGCACTGATGTCATGTATTTCTTTATAGCTGGATCCTTTTAGCACCCCATACCATTACAACACAAACATTTAACATTCTAAACATATTTCTTGACAAACAATAATTGAGGACTTTCTATCAGGATGTTAGCATGAGACATCCAAACTGGTCTATTTAAACTTTGAAGAAAGATCTTCGGATTCCACATAGACAAATGAACTGTCAACTCTTACAAAGTCAGGGATGAAATTACTTCAAGCTACAAAGCATTAAAAAAATGCAACAGCCACCAGAAAATCAAACAATTAAAAAAAAAAAAAAAGAGTAAAATGCAACAGCCACTACTTTTTTTTTTTTCCTTTACCTCGTAACGATCCATTGTGACATACATACGGCCTCCACCAGATGCAACCTGTGCGTCAATTCCTTTCTCTCGCAATTTTGCAAGATCATTCTCAAGTGTTTCCATAAAGCCCACACTGGAACCATCCAAAACATCACGACCATCAGTCAAAGCATGGACCCGGATTCTTTTGGCACCACGCTCACTGGCACCCTTAAGCAGCAACTGTAATAAAAAATTAAGAATTACAGTTAATGGTTCTGCTGAGAATTAATATACTAACATACCAGCCTTACTTGCAGGAAATAAAACCTTGTGCAAAACTTAATTACCACAAGCACATATAAAGATATTAAATTAGAAAGGAAAAAAAAATAAATTCAAAGAACTATACCAGCAGCTGGTCAAGTCTAGAGTGTACACCACCATCACTCAATAAACCAATGAGGTGCAATGTTCCAGTTTGAAAAGATTCCTTGATATACTGGAAACCTTCACCGTCATATATTTTTCCAGACTCAAGAGCTAGATCAACAAGCTTTGCACTGCACGAATCCAAACAAAATTTCAGTTCCTCCTAATAAAATCTGTATAAAATTAAAGGTCTCTGAAACTTAATCTAACAGTTCTGTGAGATTTAGCATCTATACAACGTTTCCTTTTTCCCATGCTTTTGGGTTCTTGCTCACTGCAGGATTAACACTAAGTATCCATACAGGGGGTTGAAGGCATGCCCAGGATTCATTGCAAAATATGGGGAGTTGAAGGCCACCCTTCAGTTGCCTATAGAACTCTTGAAACAAAAACCATAAGGAATCAAAATAGACAAACTGTAGAATTGTGGGGAAGGTCTTTTCATGAAAAACAGTAAATTTCCCAATCCCAGTTGTGAATAGAAATGATTATCAACTAATATATGTCCATACTAAGATCAAGCTAGAGGCAACCTCAGTTATCTATCAGCATTTAGGGTTGTAATGAAATTCCTCAACATTTGAATAATAAAAATCAAGAAAGAAATTTACTAACTAAAATTATTAAACTCTTTGGACCTTGACTGTAGTACAACAGCAATGATTACTAAACACTTTGACTAGCTTGCTTGACTTCTATAAACAATATTTCATTTAATTATAATCAGCCACAAAAAGGTATTGAAGTAACTATTACTAGTAGTCCACTTATTAAGAAGTCATTGCTCTTATTGTAATAAATGAAATTATATGGCAATTACAAAATGATCCAGATGATAAGCCACCAACAACAACCTTATATGAAGAAATCCTTCACTAGAAACTCCACTTTTAATATCTGTTCTGAAAATCACAAATCCGTATTGACGGCAAACTAAATCCATAGCTTCAAACAGAATTTAAGGATGAGTAAACTTAATCACATCCCATTAAGTGGCTAAGCACAAAACAAAAAATAAAAATAAAAATAAAAGTAACATCAATGGTTTATTTAAAAGAAGAAACAATAAATCACGAAAAAAGTTAGACTTACCCTTGAGCATAGATCCTACCAGCACCTAAGGCATTGTGACCAACCTCACTATTACCCATATCATCATCTGTAGGCAAACCCACAGCTTTCCCGTGAGCTTTCACCAATCTCCACTTTTCAGGAGCACCCTTTACAGCCCACAAAAAAAAAGGGGGGGGTTAAAAAAACCATAAAAATCACATCCTTAATCCAACCAGAGAAAAGAAATGAAAACATAGATTCAAATTACATTCTTGAGGGAATCCATGACAGGGGTTTCAGCAACATGGATACAGTTATACTTGTCGGGATTGGCTTCACCCCATCCATCCAAAACAACCATAGCAATAATCTTCCCCTTGGGAAGCTTGGGATGATCGTTCAACTTAAATGAAAAACCTGAGCTACCCATCTCTTTCTTTCTTTCTTTCTTCTCTTCTTGGTATCTTCAATCAATGAATCTACAAATCAAATCACAGAAAAGCCAATTTCAGATCGCCAGATCCATGCACGATAAAACAGAAAAAAATAAAAACAAACAAAAATAAGAAAAATAAAAATATAAAAAAGAGCCGCTGATGACGACCTTGGCGACAATGGAGAAGCCAATACGAGAGCGTGAGTGTTGAGAGGATTTCTAAACAAGGAGTTGGTTATTTAAAGAGAAATGGAAATGGGAAAGTCACGTGACTGCTCATTTGCTTATTTCCTTCGCCATTTTCCATTTTCTTTGTTTGGCGTCAGTTTTTGTTTTATCATTAATTATTTATCATGGAAAAATAATCATTGAACTACTTATTATCATTAATTATTTATCCTTAGCATTTACAATAATCATTTCATTTTGTTAATTCATGTTAATCATCTTTGGTTCATTATACTCTCTAAAAATATGTTTTATCTCATTCATTTAGTTTCTAAAATTGGGAGTAAAATAAGTAAATATTGCTTTGTAAATATATATATATATTGCTTTTTTAAATATGATTCAAAAAATATAGAGCTACCCTTTTAATATTTACTTATTCGTGACTTTTTTAAGATTAGCCAAAAGACAAAAAAAAAAATTGAAAAACAGAGGTGGTAGTAGTAGTATTTAAAAAACGTTGGGCTTGGTTTTGTGTCATATGCCAAAGTATATGCCAAAGATTCTTCCGTGAGTACTAGACCTTCAAGAAAGCACTACCAACCTTCCAAATGAATAACGTCGGTACAATCATTTTTGCATGCAAAAATGTTTGTTCAAGAAAAGTTATTCTCAAAATAATAATAAGAAGAAGAAGAAACAGCTTTTTATTTCATTTTCGTTTCATTTGGTCAGAAGCGATGATTTATTAAATAACACTCTACTTAAAACATAGTAATGCTAATTTGTCTAGCATTATATGCTAGATTAGCCTAGTCAATATATAACTAAAACTGCAGAATACTTTCTTATAAATTATTTACAAAATTCAAAAGATGTGGAGTTTTTACTTTCTCATTATCCTTAATTTTTTTCATATTATTTGTAGTTTTTGAAATAGAAATTGATGGTACTTCTTCCATAGTAAAAAAATATTTTATTTTTTAAAAAATTCATATATTACTCTTATTAATAATAATTATGCATAATTCATAATTATATTACACCTAAAAAAATACACTTTCTTTTGGTTTTTTTTGTTAATTTTATTTTTGGAAGGGGGAGGGGGAATTGAGGGAATATTAAATTCACAAATATACATAACACGATATCAATGGGATGCTTAGAGAAGTTCTAGAAAGGGCAGGTCATATTGTCACAGGTATGATATTGGTCGTAAGCGTCGACATCAGAGTTCAGCCCGAATGATGTTGTATTGTATATGGGGCCAAAGAAGGGCGGCATCATTTGTTGACTTTAATGTTTTTTTTTTCGTTAATCTGAATTGTATTTTCATTATTCTTTCATCAATTATTAAATTACTATTATGGTTATAAATTCCATCCCCGGATACAGAAGAACAAACATTTAAGTACTTCTGAATCTTGAAATGATAACATTTCAGTGTTGATCATGTTATTCTGGTGTCTAGCTGAAGCCTTTTGTGATAAGGGACTTGTGTGCTTTTCATTTGTTCGCGTGATGATCTATGCTTCAATGCTTCAATAACGATGTTGGGTATTGGTATGGCAGTTAATTTGAATCAATCTCTAGATATTTAATAACGTTTGATTTGTAATAGAAACGTAATGTTTTCTTCCAATCATTAATTTCTACTAAATTTACAAACACCTTGTATCAGTGTGTTCGGACCTTCGGTCATTTATGCATAATTTCTCTTGCATTATCTCACTCCCATCCAATGGATTTCAAAATATTAAAATCCCTGTGCGCGCTTGACATTTCTTTCTTTCCCAGACACCTAAAATCATCCTGGAATACTCTGCTGCCCATAGACACAGTCTAGCTTACAAAATAATGAGGACTGTCAAACTCACAATGATTAGACACACCAGCCTGGCAGCCTTTGATGCTTCTCTCTCTCCCTCTCTCTTTTCGTTTTTCAATAAAAAATTAACAAAATATGTAGTCCCGCTAAAAACTGATCCTGACTTCCACACTGCTTTGACACTCATCCCTCGCATTGGACGAGGCAGCCACTACCATAATCTAATAACTTCGACCCCAATAAGTCCACTTTCTGGCTGGTTTACCTGAGGCGAAGCACAAAGTACCTGCAGGTAGAAAGAAGAGTAAGATATTCAGAATCGAGAGAAGACGCCAAAATGAAGACCTCACCAACGAAAATGGTCTCATAGGAGGCTTCTTTAATTTTTGAACTTTGCTGATCAAATGGACACGATTCTTCAAGTCAAAAGAAATAATATATGATTCTAAAAGAAATAGAAAAGAACCTTCAGGCATTTCTGGTTGTTCAAATGGAGTACACAAGGTCTTGACAGCACCCGTTTCCCCCTTTGTTCGTTCTTTGACTTGCTTCTCCACTTCCTAAAACGAGAAACAGTACAACTAATGCAGCGCAGTAGAAACAATCTAATAATATAATTAAGGAGAGAACCATGCAAGTCCATACAGTATTTGCAATAAATGCAGCAAGAAGTCAATTGATGATTGGTCCACACCCTCATGGGCATGAAGAATAAATGAACACAAAAACACATGCACATGAAAACAAGATCATATGTGCAAGCACATTCTAAAGCCATTGATGCAAATATTACAAACAGTTAAGATCATCTCGCTGCAAGTACATATCAACTCTCACGAACTTCATGCATACATGCAGACAGAAAAAGACAACGGTCAACTTGTCAAAAAACTAGAATTCCGAAAACCCAAGAAAAGGGACAACATGCTAGCGAGATAAATGGACATCATCAAAGGATGATTTCAAAACATCAAGCTTCTTTGAAAAACCAATAGCCATCATCAATCCCTAGAGAAACACAGAGTATAAGCAATATACAAGAAACAAGCCATACCTCTTCATCACACCATGGAGCCAAAATCAGTTTCTTTTGGTTCAGAGCATCCATGAACTCTTCCCAAGTTTTCACAACTTGAATGCAGGCGTCTTTCTTCTGCTTTGCAACATCGAATAGATTCTTCTGGATGCCATCCAGCATTTCTCTTACTTTTTCAACCAAATCATCCATGGGAATGTCAATTTTAGCTGAATTGTCACGTCGAACAAGACGTACCTGAGAAGAAATTCATGAGTCAATATATATTGAGTTACTTGACAATAGACTCACCCCTTCCACTCGCCATTCTCTTTTTCCATTCCATCCCTTGAGGCTTAGATTTCTATGTGACCCCACAAAGGCTAATGAATATGATAATAGTGGCAGAATTCCACCTATCATTCACCTGCTTATTAGCAAGGTCCTTTGGTCCTATTTCAATCCTAAGTGGGACACCCTTCATTTCCCAGTGCGAATACTTCCAGCCTGGTGAATAGTTATCTCTGAAGTCTGCTTCAGCACGAATGCCAGATTCATTCAAGGAATCCACAACGGCAGCACATGCATCAAAGATCCCCTTAGTGTCAGCATCCTTAAAGGGCACAGGGATCACAATTGCTTGGATAGCTGCAACTTTCGGAGGCAGCACCAGCCCTTTATCATCTCCATGAACCATTATCATCACCCCAATCTACCACAGAGCAAATAGGACGAGAAATAAACAAATTATGTAATACATAGCAAGTCTAAAAGAAGAAGTGTGTTGTGACAGAAGTGAGAAGCAAAGAAAAGGAAGATTACTGTTCTGGTGGTGTAAGCCCAGGAATTCTGCCAAACCATACACTTTTCTCCTTTCTCATTTTCAAAGTTAATTTCAAACATTTTAGCAAAATTTTGTCCCAAGCAATGGGAAGTTGCACCTTGTACACCTCGGCCAGTATTTGGGATGAATGCCTAGTAAAAAGACAAAATATGAGGTTTGACAAAATAGATGCCCATCACAGTGATTGCAATAAGTTTGATGAGTAATGTCATATGGACTTATGTACCTCAACAGTGGTAGTATACAGTCCACCCGCAAATTTCTCAAGCTCACTTTTCTTTCCCTTTATGACAGGAACAGCCAACAATTCTTCATATATGCGTCTATACAGTTCCAAGATTTCCAGGACCTGAGAACAAATGCCATGATTTACATATTATACAGAACAAGGTTCATATTAGCAAAGCAGATACCATATATAAAACTAAAATGCTAAAACCTGTACAAAAATTCGCCATGATAAACCCATACCCAAATCTGATCCATTAATTTACCACATTCCATTAGTCTCCAAATAATGCCCAAATTTTATTTATTATTATTTTTTTTTAACAAAAACTTTGAACCATAACAAATCACTCTAACACTTTCATACACAACAAAAGATTAGGATCCCACATTTTCAACATATGCAAAAAATCCTGGAAGAATTTTTTTATTTGAACTTCATCAGCACCAGGGAGCAGCTTGTATATGGGGAATAACTTCTTGTGAATAATACTTATGATTTGCTCAATAAAGAACAAACACGTTTTCCACTTCCTACTTAAGTAGTAAAACTTGCTGTTCCAAGTCAAACTGAGACATTTAATATGGAAAGTAGAACAAGAAAAGAATGAAACCACAATATTCTCATATTCATCAGATAACTTATACACCAATTTTATATAAGCTCAACAGGCACCTCCATTCTCTTGGAGCACAAATTATTCATTCAATGTTCTTCTAATGAATAACCAGATTGAGAAACTTTGATAAGTATGCACATGCAGCAGTTTCCAAGGCTTCCATTATACCCAAGACAGCATTTGGTAAGTAGACATTATCCATATAATATATCTAGATAGTTACACAAGTTTCCACAGAAGAGACACAGCCAGTGATCATTGCAAGAACAGGCACACAGAGAGAGAGAGAGAGAGCGAGAGAGAGAGAAGCAATAGTCAAACAAAGCCAGTAAGAGCTTGATGGACTACAAGCATGTGCTGTAATTTCGCATAGGTTTAGAATAATATAAATACAGACATCTGCATGTGCTAAAAGAATAAGTACCTCTTTATCTGACTCCTCCTTCGTAGCAAAAGCAGTATGCCCTTCTTGCCAGAGAAATTCACGGCTCCTAACAAACACAAGTTGGCAAACTGAATCAGATATACCTATTCCAGACTGTAGCTACAAACTCTCAACCAAAGCAAAGACCCAAAATTATGTCAAAAAAAAGCCAGAAATTTGAGTTTGGGGGATGAACAAGCACATTACGGGAACTCTGGCCTGGCAAATTAAAGAAATAAGGAAACTAAAAAGGGATAAACAAAAGTGGGTACACAGTTTACAGTGTACCCTGTAAGTAGGAACTCCTAAAAGGAGTTCAAAAGCTCTACATAACAGAAGAAATTAGGATGGATCCCCTCCTCCAAATCCATAAAAAGAGGGTAAAAAGAAAAAATTAAACCAAACAAAAGGAATGAGAAAAGAAGCACCTGATGAATGGAGTAGGATTGCTGAACTCCCATCTAACAACATTGCACCATTGGTTCAGCCTCAAAGGTAAATCTCGATGCCCTCGTATCCACTTAGAGTAATAAGGATACATGACAGTTTCACTAGTTGGACGAATAGCAATTGGAACTTCCAAATCACTTTGTCCAGATTTGGTAACCCAGGCAACCTGTACAAAAGTCAAACAGAATTGAAATACAAGGAAAATAGAAGGACTTGGACGTAAATCCTTTCACAAATAAAAATAAGTAGATAAAATGACCAAAATATGCAGAGAACCACAAGAGGAGTTGAGAAAATGATATGCAAACTAAAAGACAATAGATACAAACTAAAGATGACCATGCCAGCAATTTTTACTCACTAAAGTAGCGGTTCTATCATGAGTTTATTTTTGCATGAACTCAAACAACATTACATATGAAACACTTAGCTACACAAAGAGGTCAATCTCCCTACAGAAACTTTGCCTTATGTTTATACAAAATCATAACTTTCATTTAGCTGTAAGCAATTTGTGTCCATGTACTTGGACTTCATCAAAGTTGAACAATGACTGTCATTTGGAATTCTTTTCATCCTAAAGCCTTTATTCTGTTGCATTTATGATAAAGATGTAAAGAAAATTTCCTTTTAATACATTATAATGGAGAAAAAGAAACACATATCCCAACGTCTGAAATAAAATATAAAGACAAGTTATAAAATTAAGATTGTTTCTGGCAGTTTCCAACATTTGTTTCTGAAAATTAAGATTGTGCCAAAAACTTGCTTTCCGGCAACACTAAATTCCTCACAATTGCAAGCAGCTTATTCTCACTTTACATGGGTTTTACTTCAAATCTATTTTCAGTGCTCACATTTTGATGCAGGATGCCAAAAACACTAAAATAGTTCAAAGCTTTCTGCTTGTGCAACCATCACAGGTTCTACAGCCCTGCTCATATCTTTTGTTTCTTCCAAGCAGCCTTATTGGTAATTGCTAGTATTATCACACATTCACACCCAATTATCTGTTCAAAATAGCTATACTTATTGCAGGAATAGCTATGGCACATTATGCCCAAAAGAAAAGGGAAAAAAATTTAATTGCAAAATGAAATAAAAACAGATAGAGTTTCTGGGGTTCAAGAAATTTTTACAAACAAATCTAATGAACAAGCCATACAACTTGAGAGTAAAGACAATTCTAACCTCAGGTGCAAATCCCTCTATATGATCCTTCTCCTTTTCCAGAACACCAGGGGAGACAAACAAAGGGAAGTAACAGTTCTGAATCTTCATTTTCTTAATTTCAGTATCAAAGAAGTCCTGAATGTTGAAGCCTAAAGTAATATTAACGTGTGACATATTAACACATGACTAAAAAGCACTTTTAGCAGTAGGAATAAACAAGGTATCACCACTAGAGGGATCTCTGATACCAAAAATACTACAAAATAAGTGGTATCATGAGTCAAAGTTAAATATTCCAAACTCACATGCATTTTCTCCCATATGGCCATAGCCCAAGGACGCAATATATAGCAACCTGATATGTCATAATACTGGATCATCTCACCATTGATGACCACCTACAGAATTAAATTTTTCAGGAGATAATCATTACAAAACCAAAGAATATGGATGCACCAAGTTCTGGGAGTTCAAATTTCCAAGCAAAATGTGAGTGTAACCAAACTGAAGCTTGTCTTCAATAATGGATCATTTTTTGCTAATACAATTTTCTCACAAGATAGTCTTTATTCACCAAATTTATCTTCTGTTCCTAAATAAGCAAAACAGATAGAACAGTAGAATCTCTATTTTATCGCTCCAAAGAATGCAATTTATTACCCATGGACAGTTATTCAGGATTACCTCGGAGTACCACTCTCCAAAATTCTCATCTTTCTTGTTTGTGAGACCAAGTCCAGTCTCCTTTTTCACTTCCTTCCTTCTACCCTCTGGGACATTTAAACACACGCATAGAAAACATCACCAAAAAAAAAAATGAAGAAGAAAAGAAAGAAAATAATCCTTTAAGACCAATAAATAAGAACTAAGCAAGCACTTACTAGTAGGCTTTGATCCAGTATTAGAACCCTTCGCTTCGTTTGCTTCTTTACCAGCCATAGCTGAAATATATCTGACAATGTCAGAAACATACACATCATATTCCTACCAACAAAAAAAAAAAAAAAATCAGAATGCAGAAGATATCAACTAAAGAAGAGAGAATAAGTGCCTTAGCCCTCATAGGATCCCTTAAACAAGTTAATCTGCAAGGAGCAAAGTGCCCACATCTGACAATAACTACCAAATTTGTCCACTTACTGCTCTCCAAAATTAACAATTATCCAAAAATAACCCGTTCCAAATTTTGCCCAAAAGATAACATATTTAAAATAATTCATTCTCTTTTTCTCTTAAATTAAGATTCTCTTCATCTGTTGCCCGAAAAATGCCAATTTCAAGAACTCTTTACACTTGTTCCCCTAGAAATGCGATTTTTGCAATAAACCCTTCTCACCTTCCGCTCTAAATAACATTCCGCAAATAAAACCTTTTCATATTCTACCCTAAAAATCCATTTTAAGGAACTCGTCCATGAAATGAAATCTCTCCCTACCAGTAGCACTACACAATCTCCTCCATACAGTGTGCAAATCCAACACGCAACTTTTAGCCAAAGAAAGCAAAAGGGCTAAATCTCCGACAACTTAATCAAGCTGCCATAGCTTCACACGATATCACGACAATACCTGGCTATAAACTGCTCCGATTGCCAGGCCAATCCGTTATCTAATCTGGGCTGCTCGTGCAGGGGCGGCTGTACTCGACCGCGAGGGCGCCCCACAAAAGAATCAGAAAGTGAAGGATGATGGATGTAGAGTTGGGATGTGAGGCTGGATTTTGGAGACGTTGTCTGGCGAGGTAATGCTGGGCTAGGAGCACAGTGACTAGGGAAACGGAGCGGCGGGAAATGGGCGTGGCGTGGAATGCATACTATTCTGTGCCGCGTTTGGTTAGCTAGGGTTCTTCCTAGCATTATTCGCATTGACTACCGCAACTATTTTTAGGAAAGTAATTTAAATAAAAGGTATCAAAAGAATAGAAGAATGGGGAAATTTGCACATATAGCAGGTTTACCGTTGACTTTGCAAATATAGCACCCTCATTTTTTTCTTTGCAAACCTAACACTTCAGGGTTGAACAAAGACCAACGTACCCTCATCTTCTCTTCTAAAACATAAAGACACAGCACTTCATCAGTTCATCTTCATCTTTATCGATTCAACAAAATTTGCTCTCACACCTTGTTATTTGCACTTCTTATTATTCTCACACCCATTGGATCATCATCTTCAAACAAGAAGACCGCGACCGTGGAGAAAAAATCGCAAGGGGAGATATTAGTTGAAATTTGCACAAGTTGAACTGGGTTTGTAAATTTCAACGAAACTGGTCGAAATTTCTGAGTTTTTAGGTCGAAAGAAAACGTTAGGTCGAATGCAAGATCGAATCTAAGGTCGAACAATAAGTGTGAGTAGTAATTGGTTGAATATTAGATCGAGCTCGACCTAATACTCAACCTACTACTAGGTCGAGTTAAATTTTTAAAAAAAAAAAAGAAAAAATTTGAATTTTTTTTTTTAAAAAAAAAGTTTTAGGGTCAAGTTCGGCCCCATGCTCGACCTACATTTAAAAAAAAAAAATTTAAAATTTAGGTCGAGCAGTAGGTTGAGCATGAGGTCGAGCTTGACCCTAAAAAAAAAAAACAGCCGCCAAAAGCCTCACGGTAGCTTTCCTAAATTTTGATCAAATTCCTCTTGCTTTATTGTTTATCCGAAACTTTGCTTTGCTTTGTTCCAGGCATTGGCTGCCAATTTTATTCGGTTGACCAATTGCCTCAATTTCCTTGTTTGTTTCTTGGCTTTGCTTGTTTTCTTGGCCGAAAGTCATTCAACAAATTCAACCAAATTGTTTTCTTTGTGGGCCCGAAGGTCAAACCAATTTGTCCCTTTGTTTGCTTGTGTTGCTGGACGAAATCCACTTCCAAAATCAATTGTCTCTTGAATTGTTTTGCCTACGGGTTTTGGAGTCTTTTGGGATTTATTTATTTTGATCCCAACATCTGTTTTAGGGTCAAGCTCGATCTACTGCTCGACCTAAATTTTTAAAAAAAAAATTAATTTTTTTTTAACTTTTTTTAATTTTTTTTTTTAAAATTTAGGTCGAACATTAGGTCGAGCATGGGGTCGAGCTTGACCCTAAAACTTTTTTTTTTTTTTAAATTCAAATTTTTTTCTTTTTTTTTTTTAAAATTTAACTCGACCTAATAGTAGGTCGAGTATTAGGTCGAGTTTAGGTCGAGCTCGATCTAATATTCAACCAATTACTATTCACACTTATTGTTCGACCTTAGACTCGATCTTGTATTCCACCTAACGTTTTGCTCGACCTAAAACTCAACTTAGGGCTCGACCAGTTTCGTTGAAATTCACAAACCCAGTTCAACTTGTGCAAATTTCAACTAATATCTCCCCTTGCAATTTTTTCTCCACGGTCGCGGTCTTTTTGTTTGAAGATGATGATCCAATGGGGTGTGAGAATAATAAGAAGTGCAAATAATGAAGTGTGAGAGTAAATTTTGTTGAATCGATGAAGATGAAGATGAACTGATGAAGTGCTGTGTCTTTATGTTTTAGAAGAGAAGATGAGGGTATGTTGTGCTTTCACTCAAGTGTTATGTTTGCAAGGAAAAAAATAAGGGTGCTATATTTGCAAAGTCAACGGTCAATAGAATGCCATAATAATAATTTTGGAGAATTATTTACGAGAAAAATGAATATGTTTTATTTTAATTAAAAGAATGTGAATATTTTAGGAAAATGAAGAATGCTTGTTTCACTACTTGGTTTAGTGATATTATATCTGATAAAACTAAATGTTGAAATCTAAATATTTAATGTTAAAGAAGTAATTTGGTTTTGATATCTGATAAAACTAAATGTTGAAATTTAAATATTTAATGTTTTAATCTAAATTTGAATGCTAATAGATAATCAGAATATTTAACCAATCAAAACTATGATTAAACATAGTTATGATTTAAAACTAAAAACATGCACAAAGTTAAAAGATCTCACAAAAATAGTTTAATGAAAATTGATGATCATAAAAATATTATTTTGTTGTTCAGCAATGAGAATGTAAGGGGTGGTAGTTAGACGGGTTGGGTCAATCATGAATTAGATCATTAATAAATTATAATTTAACGGGTCATGATCGAAACTAACTCAACAATTTTTTTTTATTTTTTTATTTAATTAAGGAAATTAATCTTATATTTTTCATATTTTTTGAGTACTTTTTTTAAAACTAATCCTATTTAATATTTTTTTTTTTATAAAAAGACTATTCTTATGTTTTTACCAAAACCAGAAAATAAACTAATCTTATTTAATTTCTCTATTAATATGTATTAGTTGTTTAATGGCCACTATCCATTTTCATTTTCAACTAAATTTTATAGATATTATCAAAGTCACGAGAACGAATGAAACAATAATTATGAAAATCATTAGTAGATGTAAGAAAATATGTGAAAGCGAACTTTTTGAGAGGTTTTTTAAATATGGCGAGATTTATATTCAATGCGACATGAATACTTAGTTTCAGTTACTATTTGCAATAACAATGCATCAGGTACTTGCGTGGTTGCCTTAGAAACAAAAAAAAAAACCAAAAAAGAAAAAAAAAAAGAGGGAAACTTTTTTAAAATGGCAATAGAGATCATTAAATTAATAAAGAGAGCATAATATATACTCTAAAAAAAATACTTTAGTAGTGACCTACTATCAATAGGTTTTTCCTAAGTTACAGGCTGCCCTTGGAATAATTGTAATTTTATAAAGTTTGTGACTACTTTTTCAACAAGTTATGAGTTTTAATTTGTTTGAAAAGCTTTTATATTATTTTTTATTTTAACATAAAAATTATTTGTATTTATTTAAATTTCACTTTCAAACGTAATCAATAGTCATATGTAAAATAAATCCAACATTTTTTTTTATGCATGGGATTTTTTTTCTAATTTATATTATCATATAATTTTTGTTAATTTTGGACACACACATGTATATTAAAAACATTGAGTTATCATAAATAAAAATGTAATTTTGATCGTAAACATTAAAAATAATATAAATTATTTTTTATTTATGCGGTATTAATTTTTATATATATTAGTTGTTCGCTACAATTTTTTTTTTCAAAAAAGAACTTATCAATATTTCAATTAGCACCATTAGTATAATGTTTGTGTTACTTATAAATTATTTTAACAAAATAATTATATAGTAGAAAGATAAATTAAAAATATTTAAAGTAATAATAATTATATATTTATAAAAATTACAAAAATTTTATTAAAATTTTTAATTGGGCACCCCCCATTCCTTGAGTAGGGTACTAAAAACTAGTTTTATTTTAATTTCTAATAAGGATAAAGATATTTTACTTTCTAAATAGAATTTTATTCTTCTAAATGAAAATTTTTTGCACCTTTGAATATAACCAAATATCTAATTTTAAAAATAAATCTTCCATATGAAAATAAAAGATTTATTGGCCATCAAAATTCAAAATTTTTGAAGATGGAAAATTGAAAATTAGAATATTCAAAAAGCAATCAAAAGATAAAAAATTTATATAAGATTTTTTTACAAAAAAAATTATGAGAATTTCAATATTATTCAACATTAAATTTCACAAAAAGTTAAAAGTAAAATATCAAAATAGTAACTTATTTTTAGTAATTTGAAATTATGTAACTATTTCAATATTTTTTTTTGTTACATAGCATTCAGGTTCACAAAAAAAAAAGGAAAAAAATTAAATATAAAATTTTGAATAGAATATTTAAGTTTTGTAATTATTTATTTAAAAAAATTTACATTTTTATTTTTTTGGTATTGATATTAAGAAACTATTATCATTTAATTTCATATTTTCCCTTTCAAAGTTATAAATTCAATTAAGTGTAAGTTATAAAAAAAATTCATCAAAAAAAGTAAAGTTGTGTCTAAAAAGAAAATTACTTTGTCCTTTTAGAAATTAAAATAAAATTATACCATTTTTATTTATTAGATGACTTCATAGCATCTTTAAAAAAATGTCAAAAAAAAAAAAAAACTTAACCCAATAAGTCACTTTGTAGGACATTTGGTTGTACAGTTTAACTTGCAAAAGTTAATATAATTATCGATTTTTTGTTAAAAAAAAAAAAAGGTCACTTTTACTCAAGCCAAACCAACTCAAAAACTATGGATCATTACATGACCTAATCAATTAACGACCTATGACATAAGTGACCTAATCTGTTGAGTTAAAATACATAGTGGGTTAGGTCTAATTTTGACACTCCAAAAAATATATTATAGGATATTTCGTATCCAGTTTTAAAATAACTATTCATTGGAGTAATTTTAGATTCTCTTTTCAGTGTACGGAATGTGTCATAATATTAGTAGGGTGGAAATTATTTCCCATTATTATGTTAGTTTGGGGAATAGGTAATAACTGAGATCTCTTGTCCTAACTAATGTGTATTAATTGTATCCCATTAATAAAGTTGTCCTCTTTAACATATGTAATTGACACTTTTAACTAATTTTACTTTATTTTTTGAATTATAAAATTCTTCCTTTTCCTATATTCTGTGGCGACGTTGGTATTTTGAAAAATATTGGTATTTTGTTCTTTCTTTAGATTTGGTTTTTTTTTTGTTGCTAATTAAAGTATAGTGTTTTGATTATCTAAACTTAAGCTTTCATAAATTTTTCTTGCTAATTAAATTTTATTTCATATGTGTACCTTTAAATAGTAGTAATTAAATTAATTTGATTAATTTTTTAAATAACACTAACATATTGAGATTGAAACATATAATAACTTTGAATATTATTATGTTACTTTAGTATTATATTTTATAGTGTTTTAATGTTATGTTAATATATAAAGTATTTTTAAGTCAAAAATTTAATTGATAAGAATATTTATAAGAGAGATATGCAATTATATGCAGGTCATAAAATTTATATAATGATATAAATTAAAAAAAATTAAATATCATACTTCCAAAATATATTAGAAAAAATTAATTGTTAAAATTGAACTAGGGTTGCATTTGTAGTTAAAAGTTAAATGATAAATAATAATATCTTTCTACATAACATAAAAAAAATTAAGCAAATAAAAAATTCAAATGATTTTTATATAAAAGCCCAAAAATAACTAAAATTATACCCATAGCAGAAAAATATTAACAAATATTGACTTCAAAGTTTTACAATTTTACACTTTTTTTTTCGTCCAAAATATTGTGATCTGTATTAACTTCATAAGAGTTAATAAGTACATGGAAGGTCCCCTAAAGAACACAATTCTTAGTACCAAAATCGGCTAAGACTAACTGACAGCACGTCACAAAGTTATCCTACATATCCCATAAAAGAACACCATGGACCCATATTGGAGAATGCAGCATTACCACCTCTATTCAGGAGAAATTTTGGCAACATTTCCTCTGAAAACTAAAGATATCCTAGTCCTGAAACAGCAGAAACCAGCCCAATCTTGTTTGCATCCCAACATATATACAACCACAAGCTTAACGCAGAACAAAAACTATCAACACAAACTACCAACAAAAGGCAATAATAAAAGCAACGAAGAAAGAATGTACAAACACTTCAGGTACCAATTTCCACACCAACATCGACTGACGCAAATATGGATTGCTGAAACTCTATGCATTCCTGCTGAGCCAAACCAAGCACAAGTTGCGACTCCAACCATTCCTGCTGAAACACCCACAAGTTTCTCCTTTTCCATACATGCCAAAGGATGTACACAGTAAATTGAGCCCTCTCCGCCCAGCAAGGAACACGTCGATGAACACAAATGTCTTGCCACCACTCCGAAAACCGACCAGAGAATAAAGTTGTAAGAGGCCATCCCAATGAAGCAAGACACCATATTGGCAGCACACACCGGCACGACAACAAGGAATGTTCCATCGTTTCAACCTCCTCACAACACATAGGACAGATGGAATTCATCAGAACTCTACGTTGATATAACTGTGCATTTACTGGCAAGATATCACTACAGCAACGCCACATAAAAATCTTTAATTTGGGATTCACAACCAACTTCCATGTGGCCCTTCACATATTGTGCCTGAGACCTCGAGATGAACTACTCTCAGCTTGTTGTCCAAGAAGGTGTTTCGTATTTTGCAGCTGCAAATAAGCCGATTTGACAGTGTACTCTGCATCCTTACTAAATTGCGAGGTCAATTTATCTTGGCTGCCTTCAGGATCCAAATGTAACTGCAAAATTATCTCCGCATCTTACTGCAAAAAAAATGGATGAAACTAAACTGAAGTTCCATTCACGCTTATCCTCCATGAGAAGCTCTCTAACCCAAGTAACTGGAGGTTGTGCTTGCCAACACCCATGCACCTGAAAATCCTATCGCCCTGGAATTCATGAGGAATCCCACACCCGAATTGATTAACCATCCCCCACTCGATATCTTGCCCCCACCTGAAGCACATGTCTCGCCGCTAACCAACCTCTCCATAACCAAGAAGCATTAGGTTTACATTGCACCTGCCAAAACTCATTCAGTCATTCTTGGGAAAGTACTTCGCCTTCATAACTCGACTCATCAACAATTCCGGTTGAGTAAGCACTCGCCAAATTTGCTTAGCCAACAAAGCATCATTGAATTGCTGTATATCTTGGAACCCAATCCCCACCCTCACTTTTCAACTTATACATATCCGGCTAGGCTTTCCAATGAATTTTATCCCAACCATCACCATGCCTGTCCCACCAAAAATTAGCCGACATCCTACAAATCTCCTTACACAATCCTACCGGGAGTCTAAAACAACCCATGATATAAGTAGACAAAGCACTCACCACAGTTTTAAGCAGGACTTCTTTGCCCGCTTGGCTAAGAAAACAATTCTTCCAGCTTTCCATCCTTTGCTGCACTCTGGTTACCATCGATTTGGCACTTCTTCTTTTGCGTGGAACGATGGCTCATTTACACAATCAGTCCAACTAGGTTTTCTTCCAATATGAGTTTTTACCACTGTTTTGTGTGTATTGTGGGTGGGTTGGCCATGAGGAGAAATGGTGTGGTCACAAGAGTGATGAGAAACAGAGGAATCAGCTTCGGGAGGGACAGTTTGAGAGTTGGCTTCGTGCGGGGGCAGGATTTCCTGCTAGAACTAGTGTTGGAAATTTCGCTGCTTAAAGAAGTTGGCTTCAAGGGAAAGTGGAAGGTCGTGGTTCTCAATTAGACACAAGGGAGATGCTGCGTCCTTCGCTTCCACATGAATTGTTGTTGAGAGTGCCTAGTGCTTAGGTTTCTAAAATGGCTGGAGTTTCTGAAACGTCTATGGAAGCAGCTCCCTTGCCTTCTGCTCCGCTAAATGCTGCTGTTGCCGGAGTTGGAGCTGCCTCGCCTACTTTTTTTTGCTTCCTGATTCTGGTGTGCAGTAGCGGCAACATTCTAGTGTGCAGCAGCTAGCTCATTCGCCTGTCCCGACATGCAAACTGCTGAAGCAGCTAGCTCCTTTGCATGTGAATGATGTCGCGGTAGCTGATAGCAATCAAGTGCTAATCCAAGTGGCTGCTCATTCGGATGTGGATCATCAGGTACTTGCTTATTATGGTTTGCTGCCATTGGACTGTCTTAGTTTGCCACTTTCTTCTCCCAAGTTGAATCCCGATTTGGATGATTCTGGATTTCCTCTTGCATGTCAAACGTTGGCTCATGCTGTCTTTCCTTTAGGGGCTCCCAAGCTGTCTAGGTGGAAATGGCTACATGGTCGTTTGAGTTCAAATTCGGGTAAGGATTTGTGTTTGTTGCCACGTGTGAGGGAGAAGTGTGAGTGCCCTTCCTTGACAATTGGTGGGTATGATGATCCGACTGGGAAGAAATCTAAACAAGTGGCTCAAAATCCAGTGTTAAATCAACACACTAGGGTGAAGGGGACTAGCCCTCATTGGTCCCATGCATTTCAATGAAGATTGGGGTGTGGAATTGTTGAGGCTTGGGTCCAGCTATTCTCAACACCATTGCTACCAATCTCGAGACCCACCTTGAAGACTCATGGCCACCATTTTTTGTTTAAGATCCCGAAGATGCCTAGCGGAATGAAGGCCATGGTTCTTGCTCCACTGCTTCAACTCTACCCTGCATTGCCCAATATTATCACACAAAATTGATTGCTTATTCCCCTGCTGCACTTTCTGCCATGCTTGTGCCACCCTCTCAACCATACCCTCCTTTCTAACCCACCGTTGATCAAAAATAAAGTGTCTTCTACAATACTGCCGTTGAGGATCAGTATTTAAAAACAGAAAGGAGTGATCTGACATTTGCTTTTCACAATGGTACACTTTGTTAAGAGGAAAATGCAGTCTCCACCAAGGTGAGCAAAAGAAATAATCCAACTTCTCCTCCACAAAACCCTCCCTCACACGATGATTAGACCATGTAAATTGCTTCCCCACAAACCCAAGATCAACCATTTCCAAATCCCGAATGAAGTTGGTAAATGTGACACAACTAGAAACCAACCTTGGCCTCCCCTCACGTTTCTCCTGCGGAAGGGCAATATCATTAAAATCCCCACCCAGAAGCCACCGCTGACCCCATTTATATCTTTCATTCACCAGAAAGTGCCATTGTTGCACCCGTACCGAACTCTCCGTACTAGCATATACAAAAATAACCCACCACACCTCTAAACTCCCCTTAACTTGATATTGCATTTGAACACAAAAAGGATTAAAGACAAAACTTAACACAGAAATGTAATCAGACCAACACACCAACATACCTCCTCTCGTACTCTCAGGTTCCACATATTGCCAATGATCCTCCATCCCCAAACTCTTACGCACCGTCATTACAAATTCTTTGTTCTTCTTAGTCTCCGATAAGAAGACCACATCTGGATACAGAGTTGTGAGAGACTCTCGCAATTGGGAAATTGAAGAGATTGCACCCAATCCTCTACAATTCCACACCCCAATCTTCATAACGTATCATGGGACCCTAGAAGGCTAGTCCCCTTTACCTCATTTGAATGAAATTATTTTGGTGGCTGCTCTACACTCAATCCCACCTCCTCCTCCAACAAGGAACAACTCCTTTTCTCCCCCAGAACCTCACCCACCTCAAGTGGCATCCTTTCCAAATCACCCTAAGCAGACACCAACGGTGTTCTTGATCTCGTCCATTGCCCACCCAGTTTATGATTCATATTATTTGGCACCTCTTTCGTCACATGTTGCAATAACTCCCTCTCGGCTTTCCCTGGGACCATAGAAGATTGGCAACCGTGTATGGTAGCGTAAAGCTCACTGGAAGACAACAAGACCGACCCAACAAACCCGGCAGAATCATAAAGTTCCTCCTTTCCAAGCTGCTGCACCAACTCATGATCCAAAATGGGAAGAGCTGCATGCAGCATCAAAGCACCACTAGATAGACCCCAAAGCCGAGAAAGAGGTCTGCTGCTACGCACTACCCAAAGACAAAAAACCAGCTGAATCAGCAACAAGAACCTTCAAACCACATCCAGAAGAAAATACAGTCGAGGGAGAGAACTGCTGCAACACGCAATCTAAAGGCACCAAGCCACTCGTAACAGCCACCTGCTCATCCGTGGCAGAACCAGAACGATCCTAAGCTGGTGGAGAAGTCTGCTTCAGCAGCTCACACACCTCAGCCAATAAACCATCATCCAAAATCCCCGATTCACCCCGGAATAGGCCCCCGCTGTTTCTCCTCCACAATACCCCCCCAACCTGCACCATCAGCCTCCTACCTCTTCGCCAACCGACTCTGCAAATGGGGAAGCATAGGATCCGATAGCCACTCTTCCCCACACAGCTTCTCAGTTGGAATCTGCTGGAATTGATGCAAAGCAGTTCCTGCCCGTAGCCATAACCCAAATTGGCCCTCAAGCAACTTACTACCCCTCTGATCCTCATGGTGCTTCTCACACACCAGCACCCCATGTCCCACACATCCACAATAAACACAAAAGGTGGGAAGGAATTCATATTTAAACGAAACCAAAGAAGCAACACCTTGAAACCATACCTCAACTCCCCGGAAGAGAGGCTGCTCCAAGTCCAAAGTAACCATGATTTTGAGATGTCTAATAGCTGGACTACCCCCCTCAGGAATAAACACATCCTGCACTTGCGGGAACACACTGCCAATTCGAAAACCAACTTCTCTTGTAATCCAATAATTAGGCAAAGCCCAAAGCTGCACCCAAACCAGCACCCTATTAAAGGCTTTATCCTCCCTCGTCACATCCTTAGCCCTTTCTTTCAATACCAGAAATTGATTATCAAACCTCCACCCTCTGCCCGCTTTCACCTTCATTTTATCCTCTTCTAACTGAAAAACAAATTGATAATAGTTAATCCCAAGTTCCCGAATAAGAAAAGGCTGAGCAACGGGCCAAATTGCTTGCAGAGTATGTTTCAGTCGCAGGAAGTTAGCTCGCCTAACCCCAAATAACTTTCCTAGCAAGCTTTATTCACCCTTCTCCTGACCAGCCTGTAAATCAGCCACCCGCAAATCTATTGGCCGTGCTTCTGCTGAAGTTAGCTGAAGCTGTTGTACCAGGCCAACCATATCACTTTCCGTTGTCATCACCCACACTTAATTCCCTTTTAGAACCAACAAAAGAGTAACAACAGAACAAAACACAGAAGAAAAAACTCACCCGTCGTCCCCTAAAGAAGGAAACTTACTCTTGAAGTAGAGCTACAGTATTCACGCTAGTCGCACACTCTTTCTCATCTAGAGATATTTAGTCTCGGGAGAAAACCGATATCCCACTTTTCACAATTTTACACTTAGTTTAACTAAAAATGAAATAACATGTGTTCAAAGGCAATTTAGGCAAAAAGCTTCAACGTACGTGAGGTGCAAGGCATGGCCTATTATTTTTAAAATTTTAATAATATTTTTCAGAAAATTTATGTGTTTAAAACTTTAAAAAATATATAATGAATATTTATAATATATATATTTCACTTTATTTTTTGAACTATATAAATTCTTTTTAAAATTAATTTATAAGTAGAATAATTTTAAAAGTAATGTTATTGATTGAAATATTAATTTTTTTTAAAAAAAATTCTATTAAGAGTGACTCTTATAAAGGAAAACCAATATTTTTTTTTGTGAAATGTCTTGTCAAACTAGTAAGAGCAACTCTTAATTTTTAACTTATTAATATAAGTAAAAAATTTTCAATATAGAAAAATTTAAATTTTCCAAGATATATATAAGCAAAATCCCCATGCATGACCAACATTTTGATTAATTTTAGATTAACTATTGATTTCATTTGAAAGTAAAGTTTAAATAACTAATAATAATTTTTTAACTTAAAAATAAAGAAAATACACTAAAAGCTTTTAAAGCAAATTAAAATTGAAACTGTATGATACGGATTTGTAAACATAAAATATGCATTTTTTTTCCTATGAATAAATATGCCAATTATGCATAAACATAATTTTTATAATTTAGTTAGATTAATATACATTAGAATACCAAATGACAATTGAAATTATTTTATATAATATTTAGAAGTAGTACTATGATTTTGAGTCAAAATGCTTAAAAAAATAAATAGCAAGCAAGTTGTGCTATTTTTAATATTTATATTCAACGTTACCTTTTAATTTATGATAATGCACAACTTTTGTCAGTAATTAACAAAATTTATATAATAATATAAATTAAAAAAAAATCCCATGTATGACCGGAAAAAAAGTTTGATTAGTTTCCCATTTTAATTATCAATTGCATTTGTAAGTAAAAACTAAATAAATAACTAAAAATTTATGTTAAACTAAAAAAACTAGTATAAAACTTTTTTTAAAAAAATTAAAACTCATAATAATGTTGAAAATATGGATTTAGAATTTGAACAAAAAGCAAATTGCGGCATGAGGGAAGCATGACGACAAAAGGTCACATTTCAATCCCCCTTTTATATAATGGCCTAGTTTCTAAAACTCACGAGGCGGGAGATGTGAACAATTTTTTATATTTAAGTGTATATTCATTTTTAAATTTTTACTAAAAATTTGATATGTGCATAGTTTATAAAATCGGGATTGTACACAGAATCGATTTAGGGTAGCGAATCTGACGGTGATCGGATCGTAGAACCATAAGATTCTACAAAAAATGAGAAAATATAATTTATAAATTCTTTTTAAAATAATTATTAATCAATATATGAATAGATATGTAGAAAATTCATGTATAGTTTAGAATTAAATGATTTTATTTTCATTTTTATTTCTTATAACATTTTATATGATTTTTTCAATATTTTAGTTGTTAGCGCAGTCGAAGGGTATTTATGTCCAATTTATTTATTTATTGTTAAAATCTAATAAAAGTATGATTAAACCAATTAAATTATTTATATTAGTATATATCTTAATTTTACTTAGATATAGAAAGTTTTTTTTGAGTAAATTTAATTATATTTTATTTATATAATAAGGTAGAATCATAATTAGAATCGGGATCGTTTTATTAAATTAGGATCAGAAATCGTAGGATTGGTGGGATCGGATCGAGATTCTGACAACTATGGATATGTGTTTTTTCAAATATGTTACTAGAATTTTTCTTAAATATTTCAACATTGTTTTCTAAAATATATAAATCCTTTTCTGAAATTAATTTAAAATTAAATTAAATTTTATAATAATATTATTGCTCAATATAGTGAGTTTTTTTACTATAAAATATAAAGAAAACAAAAACATATTATAGGTAATGAACATTGTTCAAAGCTAACCAAGTAGTAGCTTAATGGTATCAGAGAAGGCTCTGATACTAGAAGGGGGCACAAAATGGGACAGGATCACAAAATATAAAATCGTAATATAAGGAAATTAAATTGAAATGAAAACTTACTTTTATTAAAACTTCAAAGTTGAATTATAAATTCTGAAATACAAAGAAAACTTCTTGAAATGTCTTCACAAAACGATTACAAGAGTATGAAATTTTTGAAAAGTACAAAATAGGATTGGTAATAGACAAGGTTAAAGGAAGGCTAAAGGAGTGGCTAAACTTTAATGGTAATAAAAGGCTATGGTGGAAAATTGATGCCCTTCTGCCTTCAATCTTGAATCCTTTTATAGATGGAAACTTAAACTTCATTTGAATTTGAACCTTCATTTGCATTTAAATTTAAATTTAAAATTTTATTTGAATTTGCATTTGCTTTTCTTCTCCAGTTATCTATGTCTAGATTAGCTTTTGCTTTTCTTCTCTAGCTATCGAGGTCTAGATTAGCCTTTACTCCTCACCTTTTGAAAAGTCTTTTGTATTTTGTAGCCAACATGCTTCCTACTTTTCTTTCTTTCAACAGGAATCGTATTCTTCTAACTTTTCCAATTTCTCTTTGATGAATTATTGAAGGGCCTGTTGCCCTCCAACAACTAATGAATTTTCTCTCGGTCTTCACCTTACAACTACAAGAAAAGACGTTAGTAGAATAAAATCTTTTTTTTTTTTTTACATTTCAAAAGGATTCTGTGTCAATGGACCCCCAGATGGATTAGAGAACAAAGCCTTTAATGAAGCTTTAT
This sequence comes from Gynochthodes officinalis, assembly GCA_020080225.1. Classification (NCBI taxonomy): domain Eukaryota; kingdom Viridiplantae; phylum Streptophyta; class Magnoliopsida; order Gentianales; family Rubiaceae; genus Gynochthodes; species Gynochthodes officinalis. The sequence continues at coordinate 34,663,800 of CM034623.1, read as the reverse complement.
CAATGATTTTTCCCTTAATCTTTTGAATTTGAGAAATTCAAAATACTTTTTTAACGTATCTGTGTCTTCTTTTATGAATTGAATCAACAACTGCAACTTGTCTTTATTGTCTATTTTGGAATCATCTTTTTTTCTGACTTGGGCCAACATCCTTTTGCTTGACACGTGTGCTTAGTCTAGCGACCTATTCTTTTGAATATGACTGACTCAACTGCTGAATACTTTTTTGAATTTTGTAATTCTCATGAAAATAATTAAGGATTGACTCTTGAGAAATGGAATAAGTCGCCCACTATTTAACTTTGAATTCTCTTATCAAAGACATATGTAAAAGTTTTGAATAATGTTGAGTAATTTTATAGTTCCAACAAAATATCCAAAGAACTATGAATTGGGCATTAAATTGACTTCTTTTTAAGAATTCTAGAATTTGACCTTCCATATTCTGCAAATAAGATTTATATGCTATTTGAGCTTATGGAGGGAAAATATCATCTATAGTCCTATAGTAAATCCACCAATGGTAGAACCAAATAGGAATTTGTTAAATATCATGATTAAAACTTTTATGGAAAATGAAAAACCATGAATGATTGAATAGTATAAATAGAAAAGCCCTGTACCAAGCTTCTCTATAATCTTGATAATTGTATCCATGAGGAATATACTTGATTGAAAAGGGTTTTTATTCGGGTTTTTGTTCATAAATTGTAGTCCATTTTGAGAAATGACAAATATTTTTAATAACTACTTTTGAATAAGCTTTTTTGGCTGGATCTTCTTTATCATAAGTGTGATGAATTTCAATTGATCCTAAATCTATTAGGATCAATTGACAGAATTACAATTTTTTTCAAGTGTCATAAATTACCCAATGGGTATCCTGATTGAAAGTTTTGTTGGATAATGCCCTAAAGAACAATCATATGATGATTGTTTAGGCATACATTGTATCATTACACCTTTAATTTATGGCAATTTGTTATTATTATGTTTAATTCCATATCTTTGTATTATGAATAAATATAATAATATCCCTAAATTTTAATTATTCTAAAATTATCCCTAGTCAAGTATTATCATTAATGGGACAATGATAATGCATTAAGACTAGTATGTGTAGTGATTGACACCATGTGTCATGATATAAGATATCAAGTTAGCGCATAGGTACATGCTAGAGAACTATGTACTGGATCGACCTACCATGAGAAATGCTACATGGATTATTATATACGTGTCATGAGTATATCTCATAGTGATGATGATGTATGTGATCTTTAGACTTGAGGTTATCAGACATCCCAATATAAGGAGTTGCATGTTTTGATGCTACCAAACATTACTTGTAACAAGTTGAACTATAAAAGTAGCAATTGGATATGCAATAAATCATGTAATAGGATGTTGATCGATCAAGATAGGATTTGCCCTCCTATATAATGAGAGTGATATCTTTGGGCCCTTGATTGAGTGAGACCATAAAATGCATGGTTGTGCTCAAATGAGTCGATATGTGATATCGGGTTCATTTGCTTAGATAAGTCTAATCAAGAATCAAGAAACACGTAGATTGAACTATGCGAGTGTGACATGTTCCATGGCTCGTGTTCAATCTAGGTATCTAAGGCAAAAGGATTAAATTATGTGGTAACATCTATCACACCATAAGTAATGTCGAATTACTAACATCCTTATAACTTAGGTAGTTTTGATGTGTTGCTAGACACCGCTCACTATTTATGATATAAAATAGATTTTAAGTCATGGCCAACGTTATGAGAACCTATTGAGTTGCACACTTAAATCATATCCAAAAAAGAGTGTAATATTCATATGATGAATTTTGGTTAAGCTCAAGGATCCTAATATGAATAGGATTTTATAGGGTTTTCCGGTTTAAGTCAGTATTCGGATTTAAAGTTGAATGTATTTGGTTTTAGTGCTAATAAATTTGAAACAATTTTGGATTTATTAATTATTGAAAAACCAAAAATTAGAAAGCCAAATTCGAATGGGATTCTTGTGTTTGGAAGCCAATCCCAAATAGATTAGAATTTAATAGTTCAAGTAAAACTCTTTAAAAGAAGTTTTACCCTAATACTACTATCTATATCTATATATATTTAATGATGGGCTGCTGCACACCTAACATGAGAAACACATAACCGAACCATCTTTCTTGCTGAAGAACAAATCCGTAGCTCCTTCTTGTGAAGAAAAAATAGCTGCCATCTTCTTGTTAGAAAAATAAAAGAAAACCAAAACATTGAGAAGGAAAAACTGTGAGTAATTCGAAGCAAAATTCAGAAGCTAGTACTCTCACGGATTTTGCTTGCTCATTTTTTAGTTATTTGTGTGACAAAAACTAGAGGCTTGGATTGATTGTGTGGATACCATAGAGGCAAAGCTGAATTGGTTTTGCTGGTGATTCAACAAACAACGATCTTTGCAAAATAACTCTACCGGTTTTACCGATACTAACAAGGTACAAATTTAAACTCCGATTTGATCTCACTTCGTATGGATCCTGGAGGAAACCAAAAAATTTTAAATTTACTGCGTGATGTACTTGGTTTCCTAACAAGTTCTATTAATAAAAGATTCTGGAGTATGAAATCAAGAGTTTGATCATATCTAGTGAGAAGAATATGCTCAACATGCGATTTTGTAAAATAGGCAGTGGCTAAGGAAGAGGCTGTTCGAGTAGGTTTTTTTACTTGGTTTAATTGAGTTTTCATGAATGGAGTTTCAGCTGCTTGAATATAAGTCAAGGGTGAAAAATCTTGTGAAGCTTGAAATCTGTTTAATTTGAAACTTTCATCTCAAAATTTTTTACTGTTTAAATCTTTGTATTTGAATCCGAATCCTTCTTGACAATAATCATTTTAAAATACTTGTCAAGAATTCTTGAGTTAGGAAATCTAGCAAAGAGTTCTCCTCTCCTTCAATGTATTCAATCTCAAAATCAAATATAAAAAGAATTGCTTGCCATCTTGCAAAAATTTGTTTTGAAATAATATTTTGAACATCTTTTTGCAAAACGTATTTTTCTAATTTGTAATCAATTCTTAATAAAAAAAATTTATTATATAAATCATCTTGAAATTTTGAAATGTATAAAACAATAGATAAAATTTTCTTTTTAATAGTTGAATAATTCTTTTGAATCCCGAGCTAAACTCCACTATGAATCCTGACTAATTGTTGTTGAGATTTATATCTAATTTTTGTTTTAAGATACATCCGTAACCTATGTCAGATGCATCAGTTTCTGCTATCATGAATGTATGAGGATGAGAAATGCATAAATATGGAAGTGATTTAATTTGCTTCTTAATCTACTTAACTAATCTAGTATGATTTTCAGTTAAAGCAGGAGGATTTTTTTGTAATCTTTGGAATAAAGGAACACATTTCTGTCTTATTTATGAAAGAAATCAGAAATATAGTTTAAACATCCTAAAAATTTATGTAATTGATTTTTGTCTTTAATTTCATTTGGAAATTTATCAATAAATTCTAAACTTGTATTAATTGGAATAATCATACCTAGATGAATGTTGTGTCCTAAAAATCTAACTTGTGTTTGAAATAATTCCATTTTGCTGTCAGAATAACCGATCCATTTCTTTTAACAGTTTTAAAAAAATATGTCTAAATGCTTAAAGTGTTTTTCTTAGGATTCAAAAACACTAAGACATCATCTATATATACAATCATAAATACTGAATAAGGATTAAAAATACCATTCATCATGTTTTGAAATTCATATAGAGCATTTTTCAATCCAAAGGGCATTATATTTCACTTGTAATGACCAAATGGAACTGTGAATGATGTTTTATACCTATCTTTTTTGCTATTTGAATTTGCCAATATCCTGAATTTATATCAAATTTTGAAAAAATCTTTGCATTATATGACCTATTAAGTAGATCCCTTTTATAAGGAATGGGATATCTAATTCATTTTAATGTTTTATTTAAAGGTTTATAATTAATTACTAACTTGGGAACTCTTCTTTCTTTTTCTACCTGATTCATGACATAAAAAGTAGGACAGCTCCAAGGGGACTTTGACAATCTAATTAACATTTTTTCCAATAATGTTTGAATTTCTTTTTTACAAATTTCTAAGAATTTTTTATTCATTTGAATAGATCTAACTTTAGTAGGAATATTTTTCTTTGAAAATCCTTCTTCATAAACCAACTCTATCTCATGCTTTTTACTATCGCAAAAAGTATTAGGCAAGTCTAAACATATTTCTTTTTTGAATAATTCTTCTAATTCTAATATTTTTCTTTGAATACTTGGATCTTTAAGTTTTTCTTCTATTTTAGCATATGAATATTCTTCTTTAAGAAATGTAATCTGTTTTGATATATGATTAATCTTATTTATCTATTTGAATATTGAAAACTTTTGAATTAGTTCTATTTCTCTTCGTTTTTTAGGAGAGATAAACTTGAAAGATATCTTTTTCCCCATCATTTAGTATAAATGCCTTCATTATCCAATTTAAAAGGATTAATCTGACTTGAAAATGGTAATCCTAATATTATCTATGACATAGAATAAATGCTTAATACAATAGTCATCATTACAAATATTTGCAAGTAGTTTATGCTTAATTGTTAGTCTAGTTGAATTAGTAGCTAACAAAGTTTCATTTATTTTTTGATAATATTTAGTAGGAATTATTCCAACCTTAATACAATTAGCATTTGCACTACCATCTATCATAGCATGTACAGTTATCTTGAAATTGTTAATTTTTATGGTAATAAAACAATACCGTTGCTGCTATTCTATTATATTTATCATTTGAATAAACATTTGATCAGTAATTTCTGTATTACTTACTTGAATAGAATCCAATTCTTGAACGTTAGACAACTCTTAATATTTGTTGAAGATTCTTCTGAAGTTGAAGGAATATCATTTTTTTTTATCAAAGTTAATTTTGTTTCTAACTCTAAATCTTTTATTTTTAAATTTATTATTTCTCCTTGTAATTTTTAAACTTGAGACTTTAATTCTTTTATTTTAGCTTTAATATCTTTAGTTTTCCATATTTTAAATGTATTTTTTTAGGATATTTATATAATAATTTTGAAAAACTAAAGTTATTATTTCTATTGAACTAGATTTTTCTTTTTCTAATATTAATTCTTTTAATTTGTTCAAATATTCTATTCTAATTTCTTTATCATTATTTTTTTTATCATTTCAAATAAAATTTCTTTTTTATCTTTTGTAATCATATTTGTCCATTTACAATTTTCTAAACTCTCTACACGTGAATTAGAATCTATATAATTTTGAATTACTTCATCATCTATATCACTATTTTGAATCAGCAAAACAATATTCAATCTCTTAATTGATCCTGCTAAAATAAATCTGAAAGTATGCCATTCTAACACATGGGAAGAATTCAGCTGCTGAATAAATCGCCAAAAATTGAGGTTCAGTGATGGAAGCCACAGACTCAAGGACCTACAGCTGAGCATGGAAAGTTACCAAAGACGCCCACATAATTTGGGAAATTTACAAATATAACACCTTTGACAGTTGACTTTACAAAAATAACACCCTCCTTTTTTTGTTCTCTATTGTAGCACTTCCACTAAAAAAAAGACTACAACACCCCTCGGCAGACTTCACTCCATCTTCTTCTTCTTTGTTCTCAAAACCCATTTGAAAGATTCAACAAAATTTGTTTCACACCTTGTTTGTTACATAATATTCACCAGCACATTTATTGGACTATCATCTCCAAGCAAAAGGCCGCAATCAGAAAAAATCGCATAAATTTGATGTTAGTTGAAATTTGCAGAGTTGAACCGGGTTTGTGAATTTAAAGCGAATAATGGTCGAGCTCTGGCCGAGTTTTAGGTCGAGCACAAGGTTAGGTCAATGTTGCTAGGTCAACTTTTAGGTTGAGCACTAAATTTGGTCGAGTTTTAGGTCGAATATGTCAAATTTAGGTCGAGCTCGACCTAATGCTCGACCTAATGCTTGACCAAATTTAGGTTGAGTGAATTTTTATTTTTTTAAAATTTTTTTTTAATAAAAAAAATTCACTCGACCTAAATTTGGTCGAGCATTAGGTCGAGTGAATTTTTTTTAATAAAAAAAAATTAAAAATTACTCATCTAATTTGTCAAGATTAGGTCGAGCACAAGGTTAAGCCAATGTTAACCTTGTGCTCGACTTAATGCTTGACCAAATTTAGGTTGAGTGAATTTTTATTTTTTTTAATTTTTTTTTTTTAAAAAAAATTCACTCGACCTAATACTAGGTCGAGCTCGACCTAATGTTCGACCAAATTTAGGTCGAGTGAATTTTTTTTATTAAAAAAAATAAAAAAAAAAAATTCACTCAACCTAAATTTGGTCAAGCATTAGGTCGAGCATTAGGTCGAATACAAGGTTAGGCCAATGTTAACCTTGTGCTCGACCTAATGCTCGTCCTAATGCTTGACCAAATTTAGGTTTGGTGAATTTTTATTTTTTTTATTAAAAAAAATTCACTCGACCTAATACTAGGTCGAGCTCGACCTAATGCTCGACCAAATTTAGGTCGAGTGAATTTTTTTTATTAAAAAAATTTTTTAAAAAAAATAAAAATTCACTCGACCTAAATTTGGTCAAGCATTAGGTCGAGCATTAGGTTGAGCTCGACCTAAATTTGACATATTCGACCTAAAACTCGACCAAATTTAGTGCTCGACCTAAAAGTTGACCTACCAACATTGACCTAACCTTGTGCTCGACCTAAACTCGACTCAGAGCTCGACCATTCGCTTCTTTAAATTCACAAACCTGGCTTCAACTACTACAAATTTCAACTAACATCAAATTTATGCGATTTCTTTTCTACGACATGCCTTTTTGCTTGGAGATGATAGTCCAATAAGGTGTACGAACAATGAGGTGCAAACAACGGTGTGAGAACAAATTTTATTGAATCTATCAAATGGATTTTGAGAACAAAGAAGAAGAAGATGGAGTGAAGTCACGAGGTGTTGTAGTCTTTTTATTAGTGGAAGTGCTATAATAGAGAACAAAAAAAAGAGGGTGTTATTTTTGTAAAGTCAACGGTCAAAGGTGTTATATTTGTAAATTTCCCACATAATTTTGCACCACGTAACCCCATGAAGTTTTGCATCACTTGATTGCTTTAAAACACATTTAAAGAACCATGCCAGCATGCCGTGAACTGAATTTCAACGTTTACTGGTAAGAAAACTTCCACATATAGATCTCGAGGCATACTTCAGGCAAAGAGTCGAATTCTAATGTACAAAAAAGCTGGCAAAAAAGTGAGAACCAAGAATGAAAACAGAGCATCACAATATTCTGCAGGTAACCTTTGAAAAAGAAAGGGAAAAAAAATGACATCAAAATGCTTAAATTATCTGCGTTGACGTGAGCCAACTACTTTACAAGATCATACAAAGAAAGTCTCACATACTATCTCCTTCCAATGACTTAAAAGTTTGCAGACACCAAGGAGCCAGCAAGTGTTTATCTTTACTGATTAACATAGAACAGATGCTACTGAGTTCAAATCACGAGGCTCAACTCCAACAGAACATAAAGCATTCAATTTCCAACAGGACAAAGAAAAATATTGCAACCTAAAAATCTCTTTCATATGATCTGAACTTGGAAAATTTCCCCCACTAGTAGTATTTCTTTTGGAATTTTTTAAGCCCTTCAACCAATTACCCTTCCATACATAGACCTAAATTTTCAAGAGTTAAGATCTTGGAAGTTAAAGGAGATTGATTCGCCTGAGTAGTGGGACAGATTTGAATATGGCTCCCAGACATCCAAGAAGTTTGGCTTGAACAAATAAATGAAAAGCAACATTACCCATAACTCAAAAGGCAGAAACCCAAAAATCTACAAAGTTTCACGTATTCTGACATAATAACTAGGGTTGCTCTCTTCAGCACAATAGAACACACACCAAATGCAGTCGGGAAAAGTTTTTCAATATGCTGTTCGAAACAAAAAACTAGAGGACTTCCCATATATTTCATTTCGTATGTATAACAATTAGAAAGACCTCTAAAAAACTCATAAGACAGATTTATCAATCCGGAGAAGTATTCAAATGATGTCTCATCCATCATGCTTAAATGCGATAATTCCTGCAGCTGACCAAGCACTTTTACTGTGCTGAATACAAAAATTTTCACTGTTTAAACATTTGCATGTCTTCACCAGGTTCAAGGTTGAAAAAATGCCAACTAGAACTATGAAAGGCTCGAAAATAATCATCTGACATTGGATTTATGGCAAACTCTTTAGTGAATCCCCTGATGGCCAGGATATGCCTATGTGTTTCCTCACAAACTGGATTCTTGTAAATTGACAAAGTTTGTTCATATGCCTCAAAACTATTTCCAAACAACACAATCTGATCCAATCTATCAACTTCCCAGTTGGCTTGGAGCAGATTATTGTACAGCCCAGCCTCACAGTGTGGCATGAAGAATACTGTTGGTTTTGAAACTTGTCGCCGACCCTCTTCATTGAAGGATAGAACAGAACAACCCAAAGTTGACAAAACCTTTGATTCGGCTGAAGATATAATTGGATCAAAGACCTCCACATCTCCTATCCAAGAAAATTTCTTCTTCATCAATAGCGCCAGGCTAAGTTGTAAACGAGGGGCTTCAAATGATTCAATACTGCCAATGCCATAGATAACCATTAGCACTTTTTGTTCCGACCCCAAAACTTTACTGAAAAGATCAGACATTTCATGATTTTGAATTTGATTGATGAAGGCTTGATAAAATTGGGAGCTCTCAAGTTTCCCAATACAAGTATGCATCTTCTGCATCAATTTTAATTCTCCTTCAGGACCACTTTCACTACCTATTGGAGCCCAAAATTGACCAGGCTTATGTATTTTGGATTGTTTGATCTTTTGGAAATCCCTCTTCTGTTTCCCACGACGAGGCAAAACAATTGTCCACTCTTCAGCTGGTTTAGGGTTTTCAAGGCTGATAGTTTTTGCAGATGCAGCCATAATGACATAACATAAATTTTTTTTTTAAGAAAAACCAAATAGATCCTACGAATCTAGTTGATCACAGTGATTGTAGGCCAAAAATTGCATTTGCAAAGGACCTAAACAGATCAGAATCAAGAACTCTTAGAACTTAGCAACATAGATTAGACCACAAAACTTAGCTCAGAAAGAATGAATAACTTTTCTTACTAAAATTACAGCTTTTTGTCACAAATGCATGTTGTCATCCGAAACAACGTATTAATCAAACAAGACTCTAATCAATGCAAGATTGGTAAAACATTCAAACAGTTGTTTCTGCAATCAAACCCATGAATAAATATGTTTCAATTAAGAAACATTAATACTTACCCCATTTAGTACCAATTGCAAGGAGTAAAACATTTTTACACTAATACAGTACAATATAACTTAACCCCAAGAAAAGTAAAAAAAAAAATTATAAAATATAAAACAACCTAAACATCAAAACAAGAACATGGACAAAATCAACCCTACAAATTACAAACAACTGTACAGATACCTCGAGATACCAATAGCAAACCCTCCAAAGATGATTTACTTGTCAATGGGTTAGGGGACCAGTTCACAGACCCTGAACTTCACAAATCTTCACAATGGCCTACACTCAGAAAGAGATTCGAAGCATCAATTTCTGGGGAGGTGTATCATAATTCCGAAGAGGGTGTGCAAATTTGCAATGATCGCCTCTGAAGTCGATGGGTTGAAGGGATCTGCTTCAAGTGTATTCCCACCCTCGCCAACCAAATTAGACTGAAAACAAGATACAATTTTCTTTTCACTCGAAAAATCTCACTTTCATCATCATTTTTAATGACTAAATTATCAATAAAGAGTATAATGTTTAGTTTACCTCCTCAGCCTTAACAAATAATTGGAAGCTGGTGTCACTGAATATCCACTTTGAACCAAAACACAAAAATGAAAAAAAGCTCTGTTGACACATAATGCTCTCAATGCTTGCTTAAATGAAAACATAATGAAATTTTCAAGTTGCATAGATAATTCGGTTTAGCGACACCTTCTAATCTCACTGTTGAGCTAGGTGGATGCTTAATCTACCAGTAACTATAAGAAAATACTTTTGACATTCATTTGCCAAAACTTCAATAACTTGCTAGCTAGAAGTGCTGCTAAATTTCAAACTGTGGCACGAGCAATTCTCTGAGGACAAATGGGGAAGGCCTTAGTTTCTGGTTTATTCAGTCTGTCCTAAGATTGAATTAGCAATTCAATCTTTGAAGAGAAAGTCCCAAGGAGTTGTTAAAAGAAGTGCAAAAGTTCTTTTTGGCGGTTAAGGTGAAAGAAGTGCAAAACAGTCCGTGGGTGAGATGTATTTTGAAGAAAAAGTATATGTAGATTATCAAAGTCTTAGATTGATGAAAAATAATCTGGACTGAGTTAAGTGAAATGCTAGTGAAAATGTTTGCAGACAAGAGGATTCAGATTCAGTAGAGTCCTCAAATAAACTGCAACCATAATTTTTTGTTATGGAATAACAAGAGCAGTTTGAGGAGTTGAAGACACTAATGTTGGCTAGGGATTCAAAGTTATCTGAGCCCTGTTTTATTAATTTCAAGCTTTTTCAGTGCACATAAGGATGGGTTCAAACCCATGGTCAGGATTATGAAGCCAGCAAGAGTTTTGGAACCAATTTAAGTAGCACAGCTACAAGAATAAGCTATAGAACTCAGTTCAAGAAAGTTCAAGAAGTATGTGAAACCAACATCTGACTCCAGTCAGAGTTTTGTCAAGAATTCAGGGTCTTACTCTGCAATTCTAGTTTCTAGTACAAAGTCGGAGAATGCAGCCAAGACAGAAACCAGGAAGATCACTCCTCAGAAACTCCAAAGGAGGAATTTGGTATTTTGTTTTAGATGTGGTGAGAAGTATGGATTTTGACATCAAGCAAGAAGAAACATCTGAATTTCACTATTGCATATAAAGAGGAGGAATAAGAATTCCATGAGGACATTTGTGATCAAGAGAGAATAATTGGCAAGACAGGACCTATGTAGGAAGTTTCACTGCATGCACACTCTTATAGAGTGAAAAGAAAGACTATCACTATTCAAGGAATGATCGGGAATACTCTTCTCAACATCCTTGTCGATACAAGAAGTACCAACAGTTACATCCATCCTGAAGTGCTCCCGAAGTTTGGATTATGACAGTAAGAAACTGTGCCACTTAAATTATAACTAAAAAAAATCTTCAAACCTATTTAGAAAAAATATATTCAATTTAAAAAACAGAGATTTGAGAAGGTTTGCAAACTACAAGCCAAAAAGAAAGGAAAACCTTGTTTCTAACAAGCAGCGATATACGGTATCAAGGTCAAATCTGCCCAAATGCCTAACACAGAATCCAATTTTTGGTTTTTCCCATCTTTTTAAGTTCAGAAGAGAACATCTGCCACAACTTCTCTTTATGGATAAGAAACTGAAATAGATGATAGGTATTAAATATTTTTCTTCTCTACATTGAAATCAGGAACAAAAAACTCTACGAAGCTAAGTTTTGAAGATCTCTAACACTACCAAAACAATTGTAAAGATAGAGCGCTAATATAAAAAGCATTAACAACATCATGAGAAAGTTGCGAGACTATGACCAAAGAGCCTACTCAACACCCGCACCATAAGCTACTGGTACAAGTACAAATTTTAAATTTTGGATTACAACAAAATCTACAAAAGCTTTAAGCAACCAGGATCATTAAACACTTGATATGAGCGAGTTAAGTAGGGAGCTCAGATATAAAATTTAAAAAAAAAAAAAAAACCCTTTTGTAAACATTAGAGTTCATCAGTCTTTTAGTTTGCTGATATCAGTAATATAACTCCTGCACTAGCTTCTGAGTTTTGTTATTAGTTCTGAAAACCAAAAAACAAAAACAATCACCAACTTCCACTCAGAAAACATAATTTATAGGGAAAAAAAAAAGATTTCAAATACATAAGAATAGCCTTAAGCCTGCACATAACCACGAGAAATATGCAGAGAGCAAAGTGCCCACATATAACAATGGTACGTCACTTAATGCAGCAGCTCCTCAATTGACAACTACCCAACAGTAACCCTTTTCATCTTTTGCCCTAAAGATAATATTTTCAAAATAAACCCTCCTTATCTTTCTCTTAAATTCACTTTCTGAATAGGCCCTCTTCATCTTTTGCCTTAAAAATACCAATTTTGATGTAACTCTTCACAATTCTTCCACCAAAAACACGACTTTTGCAATAAACCCTTCTCGCCTACTGCCCTAAATAACATTATACAAATAAACCCTTTTCATCTTTTGCCCTAAAAATTCAATTTTTGAAACAAACAAAACCTTTTGCCCACGAAATCTCTCCCCAAGAAACCACACTACAGAATTACCTATACCCATTGTATGTAAATTAAATTCCACCCCAAATACTGAACGATAAATCAAACCGCAAGCTTTTTTGTAATAGAAACAAAAGGGCTAGTTCTCAGACAGCTTAATCAAGCTGCCGTGCCCTAATTTCATAAAAATAGGATATGGCAACCACAATACCTGGTATAAACTCCTCCGATTGCCTCTCCAATCCGCTCCTTATTCTGGTATGCTCTTGCTGAGGCGGTTGCACTCGACGGCGGCCCGAATAATAATTAAAAAGCGAAGGATGGACGAAGGGTCGGGATGTGGTGTTGGCTATTGGGGTGAAGGAATGCTGGGCAATCAAAAAGGAGCAAAGATATAGTGATTAGTGAAGAGGGGCGGTGGAAGTAGGGTGGGGAGAGAGTCGAGAGACTGTGTGTGTGACGAACGAAGACGAAGAAAACCGAAAATATAAAAAAAAAAGAACACCACAGAAAGAAGGGTAAAAGGCAGTAGTATGAGAGGGGAGGAAGAAGTTACCATACCCTTTTGGGTAGCAACTGGCCGTGCCGCATCAAAGACACATCAGCACCATATTATTTACGCGATCTATCATTAAAAATGATCCATGATAGTTGGCCCGATATTTATTATTTACACAATTATTATCAAAAAATTTTACATTAATAATACAACTTTAATAATTTTTTTAACCATTATTAAAAACATATTTTGAAAAATAAATTTACATTATATTAAAATTAAAATTTAATAATATATTTAAAAATAAAAATAAATACTCTAAATTAAATATGAAATACTTAAAACAATTAATGAAAAATAAATTTATATTACATTTAAATTAAAATTTAATAATATACTTAAAACATGAAAATAAATACTCTAAATTAAATATGAAATACTTCAAACAATTAAGGGATCACAAACTCACATTACATTAAAATTAAAATTTAATAATACACTTAAAACATGAAAATAATTTCCAGTCTCATATGTGATTTCCATCAAAACGCTACCATATGTATTTAATCAAATCATTTTTCAACTCGTTGTGGATTTCTCTATTGCGAAGTTGATCCCTGTTTATCAAATAATTATTCATGTTGAAAACTCTTCCCGTCGAGAATTACAGAGTATTATTATCTTTCCTGCTCTATTGCTGCTTTCTGGTTGCTTCCCAATGACTGTTGAAGGATCACTGTAATGTTCATAGTTAATTCGTTCATCCTCGATGATCATATTGTGCATTATAATACATGTATTCATGATACAATGTAATATATCCTCATCCCATGCGAGTGCCGAATTTTTAATTATTCGCCAACGTGCTTGCAGCACTCTAAATGCTCGTTCAACATCCATTTGAACAGCTTCTTGGCATTGGGAAAATAATCTATATTTATTTGTTTGTGGTGTTGGGATTGATTGGAGGAAAGACGCCCATTTGAGATATATATCATCCGTTAGGTAGTATCTCATATCATATTGATGGCCATTAACCGTATATTGAACAGACATTGTCCTACCAAGTAATACATCATCAAACACAGGGGAACGATAAAGCACATTTAAATCTTACATGAGCTTAGAGTACCGAAGAATGCATGCCAAATTCATAAATCTTGGGAAGCTACAGCCTTGAGTATTAATGTAGCTACGCCATCACGCCCTTAATACATCCCTTTCAAAGCCGCTAGATAATTTTTCCACTCCCAATGCATGCAGTCAATGCTTCCAATCATGCCCGGGAATCCGCAGATTTCACGAATATGCAAAAGCCTTCTCATATCTGTCGGGGTTGTCCTTCTCAGGTATTCAGCACCAAACATATCGATAATGTCTTGATAGAAATGGGAAATACACTCTCTTGACGTACTTGCACCAATGGGCAAGTACTCATCAATTGAATCCGCAGAACTACCGTAGGCCAATATTCAAAATGCAATTTTGCTTTTGGGTAAAGTTGTAAAACCCATTCTACTAGTTGCGTTAAGACATTGTTGAAAATAGTGAGAAGTTTGTAATCTTTTCACTATACATAAGAACAGGTTTCTATCCATTATGAATCGAATTCTAAACTACCTGGCATCGTGTATAGGACATTCGGCAAAATAATCATTCCAAAAGAGGATTTGATCGGCTTCATGATCCTTATTTGGACGACGATTGGGATATTCGTTTCGTTTATGCCTTCTTCTAGACCTTGTAGTATGTTCTGCATTCACCGCATTCACACTAGCTTCATAAATTTGCACGAAAGTTTCATCCAACAACTTGTCCATGTCTAAATAAATTGAGTCAAAATTATAAGAAATTGGATCCATATTTTGGAAGAAAAGAGAGATTTTGAGAGAATTTGGGAGATAAAGAAATCGGATTTTGGCCCAAAAATATGCAAAATGCATGCCATTTTATAGAGAAAAATTTTTTATGACTGTTGGTAAAAAAAAAAATTTTAAAAAAATGGCGCAAATGCCTATTACAAACCGCTGGATGGTTTGCAACGGGCAGTACACGTGGCGCACGCCACATTGCCCAGCTGATAGGCGCGCTCTATTTTTTTTTAATGAAATGACGTCGTTTGGCGTTCTTAAAATGCCAAATGGCGTCATTTCACGAGGGCTTTTTGGGAAAAAAATAGAATCGACGATCGACAGTGGTTGGCCGATCACGACTAATCGACCAAAATGACGCCGTTTTGATGTTACAGGTGGGTCAGCGTTGACCACTGACACCCTGACCAAAATGATGCCGTTTTGATGCAAAACGGTGTTGTTTTGCATCAAAGTTGGCCAAAAAAAAAAAATTTTTGGTGGCCACAATTCGGGGCCGTGGCAGAGGCCATGAACCACGGCCAAATGGGGTATTGTAGCGCGCCAAGTCAGCAAAATTGCTGACTTGGCATGGCCGCGGCCAGCCGCAGTGAGCCCCGAAAGGGGTTGCTATAGGTGCCCTTAGGGCGGTTACACCACATCAGTGGCACATTAGCGCCACACCAATTTATGGCCAAGCAAGTACTATTTACGTAGCCATCATAAAAAATGACCCACGCTAGTTGGCCTGGCCTTCACTATTCAGGCAACCATTATCAAAATTTTTAATATTAATAATACAACTTATAATTTTATATTAAATAAATTATTAACAATTAATGGAAACTTAATTTACATTACATTTCATTTAAAATGTAATAATAAACATGAAAATAAATACTCTAAATTAAATATGAAATACGAAAAATAATTAATGGAAAATAAATTTACATTATATTAAAATTAAAATTTAATAATACACATGAAAATAAATACTCTAAATTAAATATGAAATATGAAAAATAATTAATGGAAAATAAATATATATTACATTAAAATTAAAATTTAATAATACACTTACAACATGAAAATAAATACTCTAAATTAAATACTAAAACATAATAAATAAATTACTACTACATCCCTAAACTTTTGCTAAGTTTATGAAATATTTTTTTTTTCTATGAACTTCTACTCATGTTTCATCCTTTCCATTTTTTTTTTTGACGAGCAATTCTCTTGTCCTCTATTTTCATTCTCTCGGCCTCCATGTTTTCTTGATAAGCAATTCTATCGGCCTCTATTTTTTTCATATCCAAAGCAATCTTCTCCCTCTCGATCACTATCCTCTCTTGGAAGGATAAGCCCATCCTTTCAATTTGAGGACTCTTTGAAAATAATGATATGCCGACCTTCTATTTTCCTTTACTTTTAGCCATTTTCACACACATTGGCCGTTTTACAGGACTAGTAGCAGTGTCTTCTAAATTGATTGGAACTTGTTTGCCAATTGGAGATGATAGGTTGGTAAAATCACCATTTGTGTGTGATCTCTTCTCGCTACTAGTAGTGTTTGGTGTTTCGGGGTGTTTGAATCATCAAATGGTACATTTGAAGTAGGAACATTTCTTCTAATGCAGAATTCCCACTTGAGAAAAGATCTCAACAACTTCCAATGCTCCATAAATTAAAACTTTGAACCCTTATTTGAATGCTCCCATATGGTGAGTGCGTTTCGGAGCATATCTTCATTGTTCATTCTGCTTCTTTTTAACCTTTCTGAGTCTGTGAAAATTTCAACCCACTTTGACACCGCTGTAGAAATTCTCCTCCACCAAGCTCTAATTTGTGCCAAATTTCTGGGATTGATGTTGGCATTGTCTTCCCGAGCGGCTTTATATTGTGAAAGTATATCCTTCCACATCGTAGAACTCTTTTGAGATATCCCTATTTTTGAATTGGTTGTGATGTTAATATATGCCAAAATTAGAGCCGTGTCTTCATCAAATGACCAAAACTTCGTCTTGTTTTGCATTTGCGGGTTGGATGCGTCGATAATCGGTTCCGCAAAATCTCCGTCATCTATGGAGGCATCTTCATTATAAGCTTGATGATTGAAATTGGACATCGTATGGTGTTGAAACCCTAGAAGGAAATTGACTAACATTATATGGCATTTGATAGAATGGAGGGTTATTTCCGTTGAATGGATTGTTTCCAAAAGGGTTTGAAAGATCCATTTTTTGGAAGAAAAGAGAGATTTTGAGAGAGTATGGGAGATAAGGAAATCTGGTTTTGCACAAAAAATATGCAAAATGCATGTCATTTTATAGAGAAAATTTTTTTATGACCGTTGGTAAATTTAAAAAAAGCTCAAATGCCCGTTGCAAACCATTCAAATACCTGTTGCAAACCGCTATTTTTTTTTCTATCAATCTATCTATTTAGCAAATAAATAGCAATTCTATGTACTAATATGTATGGTTTTAGATCATTATTAATGATTTTCTTTAGAAGATGGATATTTAGTTCATCTATTTACTTGTATTGTGTCAATATTAATCACTACTATTAGAATTATGATTTTTATTGATAGTGATAATTATATGGCTCCTAATCCAACATGTATGAGATTTTTTTTTTTCTGATATGGGTGTTTTTTACAGCACTTTCATGCTGGGATTGATTAATAATTAATTCTAATTTGATAGAAATTAATATTTTTTGGGGAGGAATTATTTGGTTTGTGCTCCTATCTATTAATAGGATTTTGGTTTACATGACCTTTTACAGTAACTACTTGCCAAAAAGATTTTGTAATCAATCATGTAGGGGATTTTGGTTTATTATTAGGTATTTTGATTTTTTTTCCAAATAATTGGTAGTTTCAAATTTTAGAATTTATTCGAAATTCAATAACTTGATTTTGAATAATGAAGTTAATTTCTTATTTGTTACTTTGTGTGTTATCCTATTATTTGCTAGTGACATTGCTAGATTTTTACAATTTCTCCGTTGTGGTTATCAAATGCCATGGAGTGGCCACCTCTATTTCTGCTCTTATGCATGCTACTATTATGGTACAAGTGAGAATTTTTTTTTATAATTTGATTTTTTTCTTCTTTTTGTAGTTATACCTTACATAATGAATTTAATTTCATTGGTAGGAATAACAACACATGATTAAGAACTACTTTAGCTTTTGCTCCAAAAAATATTATGAGAGGCTTAGCCTATTTTATAATATCTCAATTGAGTTATATGATGCTAGCTTCGGATATGGGGTCTTATCGAAGTACTTTATTTCATTGTTTCTCATGTCTATTCCAAGGTCTTATTATTTTTAAGATCATGATCTATTATTCAACGAAAATATTTGTTAGGTATTCTCCCTATAAAAATCAAAACATGGCTCTTATGGGAGGTCTAACAAAACATGTACTAATTATTAGAAAAACTTAGTATGTACATTTTCTATTTGTGGTATTCTGCCATTGGTTTTTTTTCCAAAGATGATATTCTTATTAGTAGTTGGTTTACTCAATGATTTTTGAACAATAGCTTGGGTTACCAAAGATTAATTGCATTTTATATGTTTCGCATCTATTTACTTTTAAAGGGCATTTAGATGTTTAGTTTCAAAATTACATTGGAAAAAAAAATCCCCTTCTAATCATTATCCCTATAGGGTAATGGAGTTTTCAAAAGAACTAACAAAAATATAAATTTATTAACAACAAATAATAATAATTGTTCTTCTTTTTTAAGAAAAAAAAAATCTAATTGATGATAGTGCTATTGTTCATTTTATCTAATTGGCACAACACTTTATTACTATTGTTCATTTTTTGTTTGAGAATGAATAGTTTTATTCTAGTTCTTGTGAATTGGATAATACTATGTTATGTCCTCTACTAGTGGTGGGTCTATTTACTTTGTTGGATCTCAAGGAATTCCTTTAAGTAAAGAAGTAGATTTAGATATATTATCCAAATTGTTAGCTCTTTCTAAAAATCTTTACCTCAAAAATTGCATAACTCAATGGATTTGTACAAACTTTTCAAGTATTCAACTTTTTAGTCGGTATGACTTCTTTAGGAATATTTACTGTAGCCTTTTTATATAAATTCTCCCATTCCTTTTTACTAAGTTTTGATTTAATTAACTTAGTTCTAAAATTTAAATGAGGTCCTATGAGAATTTTTCAGACAAAATCATAAATGCCATATATATACTTGGTCCTTCAAATATACTTATATAGATTCCCTTTATATGATATCTGTAACTCAGATAAATACAAAAATCGACTTAATTTAATCATGTTTGAGATCATTGGGTAATTGATGGAACTATAAAAAGGTTTGCATTGTTACTTTCTTTGTAGAAAAAGTGTTCATATCTTCTTATTTTTCCCTCTATCTACCGTATTTATCCTTTTTTAAATTTTTATTTATTTATATTTTAAAATTTTCAAAATGGAAGTGATATGAATTCAACAAGCATTGAAGAGACTTCGAACCCGAAGAATGATGACAATAACAAGGTCTCGAAAACAAGCTTCGATCCACTTCAAGGTCTTGATGGACCGATGACAAGGGCTAGAACAAAAAAAATGAAGGAAGCCTTGAATGGACTCATTCAAACGGCCCAAAAGGATGGGGAGAAGACCAAGATTGACAAGGCCATGTTTATTAATGTACTAAGTGTAATTGGGTCTTGTTAATGGGTTTGGCTTTACTACTATTTTCCTTAGAACTACTTAGGATCATTGGGTTTAGTTTTAATTATATGGTAAATTGAGTCATGTAGCCCAAAGAGTCATGTAGCCCATTTGGCCCTAAAAGAAACCCTAGCTTGTGCAACCCTAATTTGTAAACCCTAGCTTGTGTCCATATAGTGGCCGTCGGCCATCTTGAAGAAGCGATTTGATGAAATGAAAATTTGGTTCTTGACATTACAAGCTTGAGAGAATTGCTCTCTAGTTTCAGTAATTACTTGCAAATTACACAAATTCGAATTTGTGTGTTTGTTGTTCTTGATTTCTAGATTTGTTCCTAGGAAATTCGGATTCCATCCTTCAATTGATTCCAAGGTTTCTTGATACGGGTTATCAAGGGGTTGAGGACCTATTCCATCTTCAAGGAACATACCAACTCCAAGGGAAGAATTTTGATTGGGTAGATCCAAGGGAATTTCACGCCGCTTGGTATCGAGCGATCTTGGTTCCCATCGCTGTTCATATCTTTTCTTTTGCCGTACAAAAAAAATCATCATCATTGGTATGTTCTTTATCTCCTCAATCTTCTTGTTGTTTTGAATATCATCATCATTGGTATGCTCTTTATATCCTCAATCTTTTGTTGTTCTGAATATCATCATCATTGGTATGTTCTTGTATTGATGAAGCAAATTCTGTTTTTGTATTGATGTGTTGGTTTCGGCTTGCTTCCAAAATATTAGACAAAACCGTACCTTTTCTTTCTTGATGAATCCATACCTTGCGGCTGAAATTGTTGTTTATGCCTTACTGAAATAAAAAAAAAAAAATTGCTGTGCTGATCCAATTGTTGTTTATACCTTGCTGAAATTGAAGAAAAAAAAAAGGATAGATAAAAAAAAAAGGAGAAGAAGAAATTGCTGGGCAAAAATCGAGTTCCTTGTTGGGACTTACGGACCGCCTTCGGCCGTCTGCTTGTAGATCTCTCCGAGAGCTTCGATTTGAGTACTTACGGAGCAAAATCCGACATCGGAGTAGAAAGTTATGACCTTTTGAAGTTACCATGCCAAAAATCCTTTTCTGATTTCGGAAAGACAGATTTTTCCTTTCAAGCCTCTCAAATTCAGATTGTACTTTGCATTGTTTCCAGTTTGTGATTAGCCTTTTACTTATCCAAATACATCCCTTATACATCCCTTATACCATATTTTGAACCCAAAAATGTTCTTGACCAATTCCAGAATTTGGAAGAGCTGAAACCGCAATACAAGCTACTTTGTCCAATTTCCTTTCTTCAAGTGTCTTGAATTGTGATCTGAAAATTCTGAAATTATTGTGATCCAAAAATTCTGAACTTTTGTGTGTTTCACTGATTTTTCGTGTAGATTCTGATTTTGCAATCAGTTTGTCCGAATTCCTTACCAAAAAAATTCGAATTCTTGTGTTTTGGTACTGTTTTCATTGTATTCCTTAGATTCATTCTAATCTCATTGTCCACTTGCATTACCTTGTTATAAATTCCTTTGTGTAATATTGAGTTGTGGTCCGAAAATTCTGAAATTTTGTGTGTCTCACTGGTTTTTCGTGTAGATTCTGATTTTGCAATCAGTTTGTTCGAATTCCTTACCAAAAAATTCGAATTCTTGTGTTTTTGGTACTGTTTTCATTGATTCCTTAGATTCATTCCAATCTCATTGTCCACTTGCATTACTTTGTTGTAAATTCCTTGTTGTGTAATATTGTTTGAGTAAGAATAGAAACAGAAGAGCAAATTGAATGGTGTGAATCCGTCCCTTCACTTATATAAGCCCGAGAGTACTCAAACACTTAGTGAGTGAATTTGGGGAATTTGGGAAGGGAAGTGAGGACTTATAAACTGTTTTATTTTCTTTGCTAACCTTTGCAGCTATAATGGAGAGGCAACCGCCACCACCACCGGGTTCTAAGGAATCCTATGAGGAGATGTTAGCAAAATTTTACACTTTGGTTTCAGGTTTGCAACAGGACATCAAGGAGCTCAAAGCTGAGAGAGCCGAATCCTCTCGATCTACAAAGACCACATATGGCAATGATAACGATGATGAAGCCTTGAGGCATTTCAGGGAAGTCAATACTGTACTCTAGAATTGATTCCAATTTAGGATGTATTAAAATGAAAATTCCTCAATTCTTTGGTAAGCAAGATCCTCAAGCTTTCTTTGAATGGTCGATAAAATTGAAAGTATTTTACAAAGGTACAACTATTCGGAGGAAAAGAAGGTCAAGCTAGGCTGTGGTTGAGTTTCTTGGTTATGCCGTGAATCGGTGGACTAAAATTCAGCAGAAAGGAGGCGTGATGAAGAAGGGCACGTTTCGTACTTGGGATGAATTAAAGAAGCTCATGAAAAAGCGATCTGCTCCACACCAATACTACAGGAGATGTTCAACAAATTACAAAAGATCACCCAAGGAAATAGGATGTGAGGATTATTACCAAGAGTTGGAGACTACGATGCTTCGAATCAACATTCAAGAAGACAGTGAAGCTACTATGGCTCGATTTCTAGGAGGACTAAGGAAGGATATTGCCCACATTGTTGAGATGCAGGAGTATGAAGATCTCAATGAAATGTATCACAAGGCAATGAAAGTGAGAGGCACTTAAGGAGAGGAGTACCCGAACCTTTTCAACCCCACAGAATTCAAACACTTTGAAGTCTACATGGCCTAAGAAGAATTTAAGCACCGATTTCAAAAAGGTTGCAACTCCTAGTACCTCAAAAACTACTCCAACCGTGGTTTCAAACACTCACACATCAAGTGAGGTGAGAAAACCAACCAGGCTGCTTACGTGCTTCAAGTGCCAAGGCAAGGGACACTATGCACGAGAGTGCCCTAATGCTCGAATTATGGTTGTCAGAGATGATGGCATGATCGAAAGTGAGAGTGAACATGAAAGTGACCATGATAATATGCCAGCTCTTGTAGAAAATGGTGAACTGATGAAGATGTTTTTGGCCCGATGAAGGACCATCTTTGGTGATTATGAGATCTTTAAATGTTCAGATTAAAGAGGAGGACGATGTTCAACGCCAGAATATCTTCCACACTAAATGCACCATCAATGAGAAGGTATGTATACTTGTTATTGACAGTGGCAGTTGTACTAACATTGCTTCAACCTTGCTTGTAGATAAACTGAGATTGCCCACACGTCGGCATCTAAATCCATACGGTTGCAATGGTTCAATGAGATCGAGAAGTGAGAGTCACAAAACAGGTCTTAGTGAATTTTTCACCAACAAATACAAAGATGAAGCCTTGTGTGATGTGGCTCTATGCAAGTTGGTCACCTATTGCTTGGTAGACCTTGGCAATTTGACAGGATGCTTCCATGATGGGCAAGTAATAGGTACACTTTCGTGTTCATGGTAGAAAACTACTTTCTCGCTTTGTCGCCTACTCAAGTTTTTGAATCTCAATTACATTTAAAGTGCGAATTTGTATAAATGATGAAATTGAATTCTGCACTACCCGTGAGAAAAGAAGGAAAATTTGAGAATTCTACGCCTAAGAAAATTGAGTTAAATGAAGTAGAACATATTGAGAGGAAGAAAGTGAGTCAAGTAAATAAGAAGCAACCGAATTTTTATGCAAATGTCCGACATGTTGATAGTTGTCGCATACTAATCGTGTTTTGTTTCTTCTTGTTTGTTGTGAATCTAATGTTCTATTTAGTGTCGATTGCCATCCAACCTACCGGTTGAGATTTCTAACATATTGCAGAATTCCAAGATGTATTTCTGACGAGTTGCACGGATTGCCACCCAAAAGGGGAATTGAACATCAAATTGATTTCATACAGGGCACAACGTACCAAATCGACCAAGATATCGGTCCCAACTCAAGAGACCAAAGAGCTACAACGGCAAGTTGAAGATCTTTTAGTTCGTGGTCGCAAGAGAATCTTTGAGTCCATGTGCGTTCTGTCATTCTTGTGCCTAAGAAAAGCGGTGAATGGCGATGTGTACCGATTGTCGTCTTTAATAAAATCACCATTAAGTATAGGCACCCAATTCCACGTTTAGATGATATGTTGGATGAGTTACATGGTTCAAAGGTGTACACCAAAATTGACTTAAAACTGGATACCACCAAATTCGAATTAGAGAGGTGATGAATGGAAGATACTTTTAAGACCAAGTTCGATTTGTATGAGTGGCTTGTTATGCCTTTTGGTTTGACACATGCTCCTAGTACCTTTATGCGTCTTATGAATCATGTCCTGCGTTCTTTTATCAATAAATTTGTTGTGGTATACTTTGATGACATATTGGTGTATAGCAAAGACATTAATGAGCATCTTGAACATTTGAAACTTGTTTTGATGACTTTGGAAAGAAAACTTTTGCTAATTTAGCTAAGTGCTCATTCTGTAGAAGAAGTTGTTTTTCTTGGTTTTGTTGTTAGTGCACAGGAATTAAAGTTGATGAGCAAAAAGTGGAGGCCATCGGTCTTGGCCAATTCCTACTTGCATCCGAGGTTCAAGTTTTCACGGCCTTACAAGCTTCTATAGGAGGTTTGTGAAGGATTTTTCCACAAAGGCCGCACTTCGAATGAGTTAGTTAAGAAAGATGTAAAATTTGAATGGGGTGAAAAGCAAAGAGGCGTTTGATTTACTTAAGCATGAGTTAACACATTCACTGCTTTAGCATTACCTAACTTTGATCTAATGTTTGAAATTGAGTGTGATGCTTGAGGATAGGTATTGGAGCGGTGCTTCAACAAGAGGGACGCCTGGGTGCGTACTTTAGTGAGAAGCTAAGTGGGGCGACCTTGAACTATCCTACATATGATAAAGAGATGTATGCGGTGGTAAGAGCTCTAGAGACTTGGCAAGATTATCTTTATCCCAAGGAGTTCATCATCCATACCGATCATGAATCCCTCAAGCACTTGAAGGGACAAGTTAACTTAGGTAAGCGTCATGCTAAGTGGGTTTCTTTTATTGACATTTTTCCCTATGTTATCAAATATAAGAAAGGCAAAGACAATGTTGTTGCTGATGCCTTGTCTAGAAGGTTTGCACTTCTTACTACTTTAGGCACTAAGATTTTGGGTTTTGAATTGTTGAAGGAATTATATGCAACGATCCCGAGTTTTCTAGTGTCTATTTTGCTTGTGAACACGGTGCTTTCAACAAGTTTTTCCGATTTGAAGGTTTCTTGTTCAAAGAAAGCAGTTGTGTGTTCCGAGGAGTTCCATACGTGAATCGTTGGTTCGCGAAGCTCATGCGGCGGTTTAATGGGACACTTTGGTGTCTTAAAGACTTACGAGATTCTGCGTGAGCATTTTTATTGGCCCAAGATGAAAGTAGAAGTTGAAAGAATTTGTGCTAATTGCGTTGCTGCGTGCAAGCTAAGTCTGATCAAGCCACACGGATTGTATCATCCATTACCGGTTCCCGACTTCACCTTGACGGAAATTTCCATGGATTTTATCCTTGACTTCCAAGGAGTCGAGGTAATGACTCCATTTTTGTGGTTGTTGATCGGTTTTCTAAGATGTCGCATTTCATACCTTGCAGAAATCGATGACGCAAAGCATGTCGATTTGTTCCTTAGGAGATAGTTCGACTACATGGAATACCGAAGTATTGTCGATGATCGTGATGTAAAGTTCCTTAGTTATTTTTGGAAAACTATATGGGGTAAGGTAGGAACTAAATTGTTGTTTTCTACCACGAGTCATCCACAAACGGATGGCCAAACCGAGGTAACTAATCGCACTTTGGGACTTTACTTCGCCATTGTGCAAAAGAATCTTAAAAATTGGGAGGAATGTTTACCTATTTGTGAGTTTGCTTACAATAGAACTCTTCACACTGCTACTAACCATTCTCCCTTTGAAGTTGTATATGGCTTTAATCCTTTGACACCTTTAGATCTTTCACCTTTGCCAATCAAGAATTTTAATTTAGATGGCAAGCAGTGACTTTGTCCGAAGTTACATGAGCAGTTGTTTGAATATTGAGAAGAGGAATGAATCATATGCTCGAAATGCAAACAAGGGTCGAAAGAAAGTCACTTTTGAACCAGGAGTTTGGGTGTGGGTTCATATGCGCAAGGAAAGGTTTCCAATACAAAGATCGACAAAATTGCATCCACGTGGAGATGAACCCTTCCAAGTTGTCGCGAAAATCAATGACAACGCTTACAAGATCGACCTTCCTGGTAAGTACAATGTAAGTACTACATTCAATGTTGCTGATTTGTCTTCTTTTGACATTCTGATTATGATGATCCGGATTCGAGGGCGAATCCTCTCGAAGAAGGGGGTGATATGAATTCAACAAGCATTGAAGAGACTTCAACCCAAGAATGATGACAATAGCAAGGTCTCGAGAACAAGCTTGATCCACTTCAAGGTCTTGATGGACCGATGACAAGGGCTAGAACAAAAAAATGAAGGAAGCCTTGAATGGGCTCATTCAAACGCCCAAAAGGATGGGAGAAGACCAAGATTGACAAGGCCATGTTTATTAATGTACTAAGTGTAATTGGGTCTTGTTAATGGGTTTGGCTTTACTACTATTTTCCTTAGAACTACTTAGGATCATTGGGTTTAGTTTTAATTATATGGTAAATTGAGTCATGTAGCCCAAAGAGTCATGTAGCCCATTTGGCCCTAAAAGAAACCCTAGCTTGTGCAACCCTAATTTGTAAACCCTAGCTTGTGTCCATATAGTGGCCGTCGGCCATCTTGAAGGGCAGATTTGATGAAATGAAAATTTGGTTCTTGACATTACAAGCTTGAGAGAATTGCTCTCTAGTTTCTGTAATTACTTGCAAATTACACAAATTCGGAATTTGTGTGTTTGTTGTTCTTGATTTCCTAGATTTGTTCCCTAGGAAATTCGGATTCCATCCTTCAATTGATTCCAAGGTTTCTTGATACGGGTTATCAAGGGGTTGAGGACCTATTCCATCTTCAAGGAACATACCAACTCCAAGGGAAGAATTTTCAGTTGGGTAGATCCAAGGGAATTTCACGCCAGGAAGAGTTCCTTTGTTTCAAGAGCTCTTTCATCTTTTAATTTCAAAATTTTTTATTTCCATTCATGTCGAGATGAAAGTCCTTATAGTCACAAAGTGGTAATTGTTATAGCCTGTCAATGTAAATTGAAACTAGAAATCATCTTTTGTTCTCTTCATTTCCCTTTGCTCTGATTTTTTTCACTTCACCAATTTTGTTTGGATCCTCTTTTTCTTCCCAAAAAAGGGAATAAAAAGGATCTTTTTTTCTAGATCCCTTTTATTCTTGTTTAGTTCCCTTCATTGAAACTAGAAATCATCTTTTGCAAATTGAAACTAGAAATCATCTTTTGTTCTCTTCATTTCCCTTTG
Source organism: Gynochthodes officinalis (assembly GCA_020080225.1). Classification (NCBI taxonomy): domain Eukaryota; kingdom Viridiplantae; phylum Streptophyta; class Magnoliopsida; order Gentianales; family Rubiaceae; genus Gynochthodes; species Gynochthodes officinalis. The sequence continues at coordinate 34,636,936 of CM034623.1, read as the reverse complement.
CTCATATTTTTCACTTCACCAATTTTGTTTTGATCCTCTTTTCTTCCAGAAAAAGGGAATAAAAATGATCTTTTCTCTAGATCCCTTTATTCTTGTTTAGTTCCCTTCATTTCATTAGTTGTCTTTACCTCTACATTCCTTTCTTCCTCACTTTTTATTTCCTCTTCCGTTTGTGAGGTTTATTTTAGTTTCTTAGTAAGAATAGGGAATGATATTCTTTCTAAATAAAAGATATAAATAATAAATATGAGAAAACTAAAAATTGGATAATTCTTTTTCTCAATTCTGACACAAAATACTTATTAGATCGAATAAATATATTCGATCTACTAGAATGATTTTGTATTTATTCAATCTACTAGAATGATTTTGTTGGATCTAGACTAATACTAATTAAAGCCATTTTATAAATAAAATGTGACTAATTAACTAACCAAAAAAACTATTTGTTAGCATCTAAATATGTAAATGCTAATTTGGCTAACATTGAACTTGGTAAAATGAAATAGTTGAGTAGTTGAAAATTGAGATTATTTAGAAAAACACATTGAATGTTGAGATTACGTATTAAACTTCAGGTGGTCAATCTATAATAATAACAAAAAAAGGTATTCGTGATTGTTCTAGATGATATGAAACAAAAGATATACTAGGGTTAGGATAGTTATTGTATGAGATCTACCTAATTCTGGACGTAAAGGCACAAAATAGATTAATATGAATATTATGAACTATCTTATAATAAAACCAATTATTGCTAATACCTTTTTCTTGATTTCTTCTTCTATAACTTGAGTAGGGAGAAGGAAGGGATAAAGAGTCTTGTGGAGACTGTAGTTAAAACTCCTTGTTAAATTCCTATCACAATGATCGAATTGATTATTTTTATACCTAGTAGAAAATATTGAAAAATCATTCCGAACCTCCCTTATTTCTTTTTCTATTATAATTTTTGGATTATTATATGATAATTGTTTAACATTTTATATACATATATAGAAATAAAATAAAGAACAGATATGATATCTATTCTGTTAGCAACACCAAGGGGATATTAAATGAATGGAATTACGATATGAATGGAATACAATGAATAGAGCCACTTTGTGGTTTCCTCTAAAATGAGGTATGGAAGGGAGTCACTACGAAAAAGTTCCAAAAATTATGAAAAAAGTTTCAACCTCATATTGTTCATGAATTAAAAATCGGAATTGAGCACTTTGAAATGTAATCTACCATTGTTTCTAAATAGTTTGGTGGTAGAGTGGTCAATTATTAACTAAGTAGTGTCAAGTTCAAATTCCTACTTGTGGTATCAATGTTATTTATAATTTATGATTTTTTTTTTCGAAAAAGTGGTAGTTGTATTTACTTTTCAAAAAAAAATCATCATTTACAATTTGCCCATCGCTATAGCTTCATTTGTACTCATTTCGAGTCCAAGACTCAACAAAATAATTTCCCATCTCCTTAAATCCTATATAATCCTCCTATATGGCCAAAATGATCAAAGCAAGACAAGACTATTTTCATCTAGAGTGGTTAACATCTCTAATATTGCACAAGTTGGTTACCCCACCCACTCTGACTTATGCTGCTCCATCTCCTCTCTATACAATAGGTACCACTGAGTCTAATCATCAACTCCTAATCTCTATTTCATCTTACTTCATATGTTTTAGTTAGTGTCTTTTTCCGTTTCACTGATTACTTGGAACTCCAACCATTCATTTATTGCTACATCCACTACTAGCTTTTCTTCCTTCCACTCTTTCTGGAATAGCCAAGGTTCCTTATTTTCCATCGCATCCATAGTATGTAGACAATCAATTGTGCTCTGTCATGCAAAAAGTCAGTTTTCTCCTTTGCACAAATGTTATGCCACTAGTTTTGAAACTCCATTCTTGTGAATCCGAATTCTCCCATTTCACTGATGCTATTTTCCATACCATCCTTGCTCTGTGGTAGTGCAATAGTGTATGCTCTAATGCTTCCTCTTGTTCCCCACACATATGGCATATAGGGTTTTCTTGAATGCCTCCTTTCACGAACTGATCCTTTGTAGGTAAGATGCCATGCCAACACCTCCAAAGGAAATGCTTCAACTTGCCATTAATTCCTAGTTTCCAAGTGGTCCTTCATATATCTTTCAATATTCCTCTAGTTGTGCTACATTATGCTCTTTGGAGTTGCTACCATTGTTCTCTCATTGCTTGCTTATATGCTGATTGTACAGTGTAGATTCCTTGCTTGCAATGCTGCCAAATTAGTTTGTTCCTGCTTCCATCCATTTTGATTGGGATGTTGGTGATGGTCTCAATATCGAATCGGGTGAAAATTTGCCCAACCAGTTCCTTATTCCATTCCGTCCTTTCCCGATTCATAAGCTGGCTGACCCAAGAAACTTGCTCCTCAATAATTGACTTTAATTACTTTGACTAATTGCTACATTAGCAATCTATTCTTTTCATATTCATTTCTATTAATTGTACCAAATCTATTAAGAATATGTAAGATTAATGACTAAATTGGAAAGATTGAGGCCATTAGATATTGAGGTTGCATAAATTATTGAAAAAATTACATTTTCAGTCTCTAAATTTTGACATACTCTAAGTTTTAGTCCTCAATGTTTTCAAGGTGACATATTTAGTTCTCAAAATTTTTTTTTACACATTTGGTCCAATTGATGAAAATTAGTAGTGAAATAACGGCTAAAGGATAGTTGACTATTAGAGGTCAACATTTTGTTCTCTAATGTTTGCAGATCGACATTTTTAGGTTCTAAAATTAGAAACTAATTTGGCATTAGGACAACCAACAAAAACTGACAACAAACCATCGGAGTTTGCTTACACAAATCTTCGTTGTATTATTTAATTATAAAAATTCAATATTTGAAAAAATGGTGAAGATTAAATTCAAATAGCCAGATTTTACTTATATGAATATTAGTTGTATTATTTAATTATAAAGCTCATTTTCTAAATTAAAAATGTATCCCTCATCCTATATTTTCATCATTTTTAAAGAACCAACACATAATAATAAATTAGTTTTGTATTAAACTATTAATAAATTGCACATTTTCTTAAAAATGAGAAAAAAAGTATGAGATGTAGGGAGTACATTATTTATTAAGAAAAGTGATATTAATAAAATTTTGAATAATAAAAATATAAAAATATTATTTAAAATATGAATAAAAAATAAAAAAAATTATTATCTCCATCTGAAAAGATACTATTTAAAATGTTTTTATCTCTCAAAAAATTCCACTTTTAAAAAAAAATTCCATGCTAACCTTGCTAATAAATAACATATATAACCCACAATTAAAGTAAAAATAAAAATGTAAGATTAAACATGTCATGATGCATTAATTTTGTTAGACCTCATAACTGAAACAAAGTTATACTAAATCAAAAGTAGACTATTTGTTTGAAATGGGGGGATCAATAATGTATATTTTCATAAATAGAAAATATACTCCTTTGTCTCATTTTTTTTTTTACTTTTGAAAGAACATATAATTTATTGAATTTTTTCAAGAAAATGAGTTATTAATATTTTTATATATTTTTTAATCTTTTACATAATAAAAGTATAAAAAATAAATTCCTTATATTTTAAAATGTATTAAAAATATTAAAAATTATTTTATGAATAAAAAATCTTAGTATATTATACATTCTAAAAAAGATGAAAAATACTAGATGGAGGGACTACATTTTATATTCCAAAAAGAATTTATTAATATTTTTATCTTTTTTTATAGATATTGTTTTAATATAAAAGGATTTACTAGTAGTAAAGATATTTTATTTTTTAAACATATCAATAAAAATCTAAAATATAAATAAATCATTTTTTGAATAAAAATATTATAACATTGCACATCCAATGATGAAAAAATATGGAATGTACATTTTTCTTTTTAGAAAATGATTAATTATTTTAAAATATTAATGAATTTATTACTATTTTGTAATACTTTTTATTTTTTAAAATATTCAATAAAAATTTTTAAAAATTAATAAATCCTCTTTTGAATAAAAAATATTAATAAATTGCATGTTCTCCAAAGAAACAACAAAAGAAAAAAGAGAGGGAAAAAGGAGTTTTTATAATTAAATATACAACTAACATTAATGTAAGCAAAATTTGATGGTTTGGCATTAGTTTTGTCAGTTTTCTTAACATAGGAACTAAAAGTGTTGATCTACAAAGAATAGGGATACAAAATGTCAACTTCTAATAGTCAACTACCTTTTGAGAGTTATTTCACTACTAATTTCCATCATTTGGGCCAAATGTATCAAAAAAATAATGGATTCAGGACTAAATATGTTGGCTTAAAATATTGAAAACTAAAAATGATAGTATGCCAAACTTTAAAGACTAAACATATGATTTTCTCTAAATTATTTGCATTGTATATGTTGTCACTAAATACAGTGAAACTTGAGAATTGGTGTGAGATAAGAATTTCATATCGATCCATATTAACTCATACGCTCCCATTTTTAATAAAAAAATTTAACTGGAGGCATATAAGTACAATAAAATGGTTCTCTAGGAGTATTTGTAACTATATGTGTAGGGGTATAACATGTTGATAGTAAAAGTAATAAAAAAAATCCACCGTGAAACATAAAGGGATACCCAAAATTGCTATTAAGAGAAAAATATAACCCTACTGTGTACAAAATAAATTTTATACTTGAATACACACATTTTTTTCTCACTGCATACATATAAGTTTACAAACAAGAATTAATTCTAACTATTGGATGATGAAAAAGGGCAAAAGATCCCTAGAAGAAAATGATCCTATTTGACCATAGACATTGCTCAAATTAGGAAATAAAATAATAAAAAATCTCAAGTAACTAGTTAAACTGCTAAAGTCACTAAGCTATATTACTAATCTTTAATAGAAATTAATGAATTAATGAATTATATTCGATTATACCCTACTGGTTAGATTAATGAATTTTCAATTTAGCAATGATAACTGAATGTATATGTCGTTTGAAATAGTTAAAAACCAATGGGATTGCCTTAATGATCACTCACCCAACATGGTGGGGTGCCACATTGGGATCAAACCTTGGCTATAGTATTGTGAGGGCATTTAAAACTCAAGGCAAATAAATCTCGCAGAGCAGCAGGTGTTACTGCACTCAACTAGTTTAGAGGTGGGTTCTCTCCCTCTTAGGCCCCAAGGGTTTAGGTCTCTTGACTTATTTTATTATGAAGGCTAACAATGGATAATAACTCTTCTAAGGTTCTTTCCTTCATAGGCTCTTAGCTCCAAGTGGCTTAAGTCCTTCGACTTATTTTACCACAAAGACCAATGATAAACAATAACTCCCTGCGAATGATCTCCTTCCTAGGCTCCTAGCCACTAGTGGCTTAGGTCTTCTGATTTATTTTACCATAAAGACCAATAATAGACAATAGCCTCTAATCTCTCGTAGAGTACAGCTTATAACTTTTATCATATTGTACTCTCTAAAGAGTAATTTTTCTCAATTTTTTACTCAAAATATGCTAAGTTAGAATCCCATTATAACTAAGGATTCTTGTGGTTTTAGAGACTTTAACTATAGGAGAATAAAAAATAGAGAGCTTTCTCTCATATAGGCTAATAATAGACAATAATTCCTCTCCCAACACAATTTACAACTTTTATCATACTGTGCTCTTCAAAAATCAATTTTTCTCAAAATCTCACTTAAAAGTATTAAATCAAAATTTTATTCTAACTAAAAATTCTTGTGATTTGGAAGGCTCCAGTTACAAGAGAACTAAAAATGAAGAGCTTTTCCCCCTTTTGCGCTAATCTAGAAGGCGCTAAATCCAACAAATGCTAATGCACTCAACTGATTTAGAAGTGAATTTTCTCACTCCTTTACCACTAATAGTTCAGTTGAGCCTCCTCTCAACTAGTTTAAATGTAGGTTCTCTTTCTCCTAACCCTTTCCACCCCTCTTCCCCACCAAAAAAAAAAAAAAAAAAACAAAGGCTTAACTGAGCCTCGTTAGAGGGGGATAGTGTAGGTTATAACAATAGTTAAAAATTTAAAAAAAAAAATTTGTAAAAGAAAAGTTAGAAATAGTAGGAAAATACATATAAATACAATATACTAATGAATAACCTTATTTCCTCTATAACGGGAAGAATAAAAATTAATGAATCAACAAATATTAACAAAATTACAATTGTTGTTAAGTAAATAATTTTTGAACATAGCCAGATAATTTCTGAAATTATATTAATTATGTATACGTATGTGTGTGTATATATATAATATAACAAGGGGTAAAGTGTTAGTTATAATAAAATGAATACAGAATAATATATTTAACCCTATTATTTATGATATTACATTATAATATATTGAAGCATTGTACTATTTTCTTCATGATTTTTTTGGTTAAATTACTGAAAACAATTTTATTCATTGTAGGAATATATTTTATAAATTCTATATATATGAGGAAAATATTTTTATTTTTCCAAAAAGGAAGTTAATTTGATTAAGGTTTTATTGTTACATTTCGGGGATTCTCTGTTCCTCTCTCAACGACCCCTTCTTCTAAAGGGTATCGTATCTTCTTCCTCCCACTACTTCCCTTTACCCTCCTTCCTGTGTTTTTTTTTTTTTTGGTTTTCTTCGTCTTCGTTCGTCACACACACACACAGTGTCTCTCCCCACCCTACTGCCACCGCCCCTCTTCACTAATCACTATATCTTTGCTCCTTTTTGATTGCCCAGCATTCCTTCACCCCAATAGCCAGCACCACATCCCAACCCTTCGTTCATCCTTCGCTTTTTAATTATTATTCGGGCCGCCGTCGAGTGCAACCGCCTCAGCAAGAGCATACCAGAATAAGGAGCGGAGTGGAGAGGCAATCGGAGGAGTTTATACCAGGTATTGTGGTTGCCATATCCTATTTTTATGAAATTAGGGCACGGCAGCTTGATTAACCTGTCGGAGAACTAGCCCTTTTGTTTCTTTTGCAAAAAGCTTGCGGTTTGATTTATCGTTCGGTATTTGGGGTGGAATTGGATTTACATACAATGGGTGGAGGTAATTCTGTATTGTGGTTTCTTGGGGAGAGATTTCGTGGGCTAAAGGTTTCGTTTGTTTCAAAAATTGGATTTTTAGGGCAAAAGATGAAAAGGGTTTATTTGTATAATGTTATTTAGGGCAGTAGGCGAGAAGGGTTTATGGCAAAAATCGTGTTTTTAGTGGAAGAATTGTAAAGAGTTACATCAAAATTGGTATTTTTAAGGCAAAAGATGAAGAGGGCCTATTCAGAAAGTGAATTTAAGAGAAAGATAAGGAGGGTTTATTTTGAAAATATTATCTTTAGGGCAAAAGATGAGAAGGGTTACTGTTAGGTACTTGTCAATTGAGAGCTGCTGCATTAAGTGACGTACCATTGTTCGACGTGGGCACTTTGATCCCTGCATATTTCTGGTGGTTATGTGCAGGCTTAAGGCTATTCTTGTGTATTTGAAATCTTTTTTCTTCTATAAATTCTGTTTTCTGAGTGGAATTTGGTGATTGTTTTTGTTTTTTGGTTTTCAGAACTAATAACAAAACTCAGAAGCTAGTGCAGGAGTTATGTCACTGGTATCAACAAATTAAAAAACTGATGAACTCTAATGTTTACAAAAGGGTTTTTTTTTTCTTTTTTTGAAAATTTATATCTAAACTCCCTACTCAACTTTATGGTGCGGGTGTTGAGTAGGCTCTTTGGTCATAGTCTCACAACTTTCTCATGATGCTGTTGATGCTTTTTATGTTAGCGCTTTATCTTTACAATTGTTTTGGTAGTGTTAGAGATCTTCAAAACTTAGCTTCATAGAGTTTTTTTGTTCCTGATTTCAATGTAGAGAAGAAAAATATTTAATGCCTATCATCTATTTCATTTTCTTATCCATAAAGAGAAGTTGTGGCAGATGTGCTTCAGGTTACTTCTATGGATTTCATGTCTTCCTTGTGTATATGAAATTTGCATTTACCTAATTCCTGAGTTGCACATGGTGCTTAAGTGACCTTTATAGATTCTCTTCTGAACTTAAAAAGAAGGGAAAAACCAAAAATTGGATTCTGTGTTAGGCCTTTGGGCAGATTTGTCCTTGATACCGTATACCACTGCTTGTTTGAAACAAGGATTTCCGTTCTTTTTTGTTTGTTGTTTGCAAATCTTCTCAAATTGCTGTTTTTTCAATTGAATTTTTGTTTCTGCATATATAGGTTTGAAGATATATATATTTGTAAGTAATAACACGATATTAGTTATCCTTTTTTTTTTTCTGAATAAATTGTTTATTTTGGTGTATGCCCTATGTGCCTAATATGTTGGTTTGCATGATATCGTTGATGGATTCCATGCTAGCTTTTTAGTTTTTTGCCCCTAGTCTTATTATTCTCAATCTTTAGAGTTTTTTTTCTTTTTAAAATATTTATAAATAATACTGGATGGAGTTTTCTCTTCCCTTTTATAAATTATGTGTAACGAAATGTGAATACATCATAACATGACATTTTGTTCTCTCTTAAGTAGACAAACAAGTGCCATCCTACTATTCCTGGGAAGAGAAGAGAGGTAGAAATGGCTGGTTTATTGACTGGTGATACCTCTCTCCATGGAGTTTATGAAGCTGGAGCTCATAAAAGTTCTCAGGACAAGCCTGAAGAAGGTGGTGGTAGATGGTATTTTTCTAGGAAGGAAATTGAAGAAAATTCCCCATCAAGACGAGATGGAATTGATCTGAAAAAAGAGACTTATTTACGCAAGTCATATTGTACATTCTTGCAGGATCTAGGCATGAGGCTGAAAGTGTAAGTCTTTCTTTTTGTGCTGGATTTTTTTGGGTGTTGGGGGTTTTTTTTGGGGTGTTTGTTTGTGGTGGGGGACGTGGGGGCCAGGTAGTGCCTTATTAGCATCAGTTGGATAAGTATATCCCTGTTGTTTGAAAATAATATTTGCATTTTCTTTTAGGTTCAGGTGTCTTTTGATTTAATTGGCATGTGTTGTGGTTGTTATAAAATGTAGGTCATGCTATAAAGTTTGTTATCTTCTCATGACTATGAAGAGAACTAAGATAATCGTAATGGATATTCTATTTTATTAATGGCGTGTTTTTTCCGAACATCATTTGGCTTGACTTTTAATTGTAAACTAGATAAAAATATGATTATAAATTTTGTTTGTTCTGTTTAATTACTCTTTTATTTGCACTAGCCTCTCTCACTCTGTATCTATGTATATATGTTTCTTTTTCTTTCTAATAATTCATTTGAATTTGTGGACATGTGTGTCTGGTGTTCCATAATAATTCATGGTTTTTATTTTACTAGACAAAAGCCTAACTTGACAATTGGTACCTTTGTATGACTTCTTTCTTCTACATTTATTGATTTGTATCATACCTTTTTCAGGATTGCAATGATTTTATGTAAATTGGACAAGTTAGTTTCTTAAGCTGGTTCAACTTACTGCAGTAGGAGCCGCATGCTCTTTCTTATTTGTGTCTTGATGTAGCCATAGTTTCCCCCAGAAAAATATGTTAGGTAAAGTGTGAGAAGAGCACACTTATAATTGGAAGTTTGATATATCTTCTTTTTCCAGCATTTATATGACCTTTGGGTGGTTGTATGATCCATGTTCTTAAGCTGCCTCGAGACATTGGGTTTGTAAAAACCTCTTGATGGTTAATTTGCACCATCCGGGGTCATGTTTCATGTGATCCACAGTGAATTGGATTTTTAGGAGAGGGATCCAACTATCTAGATCTAGGGTGAGCACAGTATTAAGGATAGTGACTTAAAGAGTTTTTGAACAAATGAAACTGTTTAATATTCAAATATTGATGAAAATAAGCTAGTGTCACAAGTTAATGTCCATTACATCAGACCATGTATGACTGGTAATGTAGGCTAGCTTGCATGCAGTAGAAGAGATGCGAATGGAGAAAGCTTAACTTCAGCATGCCAGGATTGCCAAAATCGTTGAGAAGTGAGTCTCAGGCATCTATGTACATTTTAAGTAGGAAGTCCTGGACTTCTTGAGATAGACACAGAAAAGAGTTCTTGTTTGATAAGTAACTGGATCACTATGTGCATTTTGGTAGGAAATTGTTTACATGTGATTGTCATTAATGTCCCAAATTAACTTCCTAAAATGTCTAAAACAAGTCCTTGATGAAGATATGATGACCTAGTACTAATTATGGTTTCTTTATCTAAATCAAAGTTTTAGAAGCTTATTGTCCTGAACAATTTGTTCTGGAATAGCAAGTTTTATGTGAGTATAAAATGGGAAAAAAAAAAAAAATCTTCAAAGACTTAAAAACAAGTGTTTGAAACCCAACAAATAATGATAATGTCATTCCTTGACAATTTGCTGGAATGATTGCTTTGTGGAATAAAAATTCCAGATTTTGCTTCTTTGTGATGTCTCCATTTTCCTCTTGGATATGATTGGGTGGTGTAGGTCAATTGGTGGAAAGTAATATAAATGGAGTGTTACGTATGGGTTGGGAAGAGTATGAGTTAAATTTGTGCTTCAACCTACTTCTGGAATGAGGTTGTATTGAAGCTTTTTCATTTACTGCATAGTAAATGGATTGTTATTTTTGGGCTTCTATTAAATATTTCCAATGAAGGGGAGCTGCCTTGGCATAGTGGGTATAGCTATTGCCATGTGACTTGAGGTCACAGGTTTGAGTTGCACGACAGCCTCTTATAGAAATATAAGCTAAGGCTGCCAACATTAGGCCTTAATGCCCCTCTTTTTGGCCTTGCACATGCTGGATGCTTCTATGCTCTGGCTAACCTTATTAAATATTTCTAATAGTGAAAATAGATTTATGTGTGGTGATTACACGTGGGGAGCAGCCCGCCCCCAATTACCGGAGAGGATGTAATCCTTTACAAAGTTGAAAGGAGCTCCCATAGGATCAAACTGAGTATTCTTCCAATCTGCCTACTGCAGCTGCAGTAATTGATTGACAATTTATGTGCTGTAAAAGTCTGAAATGATTGTAGACTGGGGCTGCAATAGATATAATTGATCACATTAGAAAATTTTTTATTGGGAATATAGCATGTATTGGAGCTGATAAGATACATTATACCTTTTTATTGCATATTGAAAACCTGTGATCAACATCCAAATGCCCTTACTGTTTTTAATCACCTTATGGAATTGTTGCATTTTCACTAGTGCTGTTATTTGGCGATAGCATTTCTTATGGTACGGATTTCTTTCATTTTATCTCACTGTTTAAAGGGAATTGTAGTTATTCAAGACACTTTATTTGGCCAGTTTGATCTTTATGCCAAATATTCACAGTTTACTGAAGAAAAGTTTATGTAAATTAAGTTTAGCAGAAATATTTGCATCCATATCTGGTGTGATTCTTTGGCAATTGTTAAATTGGAGGTGAGTATTAGATAAAATAAGGAGTGAATGCATTAGCAAGAAAGTGGGGATAGCAGATGAAAAAATGATGGGAACAGCTTTAAGGTGGTTTTGACGTGTGTGGGAGACCTTTAGATGCACTAGTCCGTGTGTAGAAATAGAGAATTATTCACTCAAACTGAAAGGGGAAGGGAAAAACCAAAACAGATTTGGATAGAAACTATTGAAAAAGACATGATATATCTAAACTTAAATGAAAATATGTGTTTTGATATGACACGATAATGGTGAGATATAATTCATATAGCCGACCCCACATAGTGAGATAAAAGCTGAGTAGTTGTTCTTAGAGGTGAGTATTAGAACAAAAGAATGATTGATAGGCTAGTCGTGGTTCTGTTTATCTATCTAAATTAAAAAGAAAACAGGATGGTATTTTGTCATTTAGCAAGGAATGTGGCTCTCTGATCCTTTTGTTGGGTTACACATGTATAATCACTGTATTGTCCGTTATGTGGGCTAGAAATTTTGAAATCTAAACCAAAAATACAGCTTATAAGAAAAGCTGGTTCAAAGGGAAGTCTCCCAAGAAGTTTTGTAACTTGTGTGCTCCTCTTTGTGGTGTGATAATAAGCTTGCTTTTCTGTAATAATTTCTTTGCAAATAAATAATAGCATGCCAATGTTAAGTAATATTCTAAGTAGTTCAATGGGCAGAGTGAATGCAGAATCTTTTTAAGGTAAATAAGGCCCATTTCTGGAATTATGTTTCTTTGGTTGAACTCAAATTTATGTATATGAGTCAAATTTTGGGGTTCCTTCTTTTCTTTACATTTATTTTATTTAGACATATATTTCTTAAGAGTTTATGTTTGCTTGAGACTGAAGAATCCTTAGCTACTTTGTGTCCAACTGTTGTTCTCTATGCTTAAAAATTTTCACCTCCAAATATTGTATTTGTTGTGATTATCTCATGCAAGTGATTTACTGAAACAGATAAAATGGAATTGAATCAGTTTAAATCCCTCCTTCAGTACATTTCTTGCTTTGCACTTCTAAATTCTTACTGCAATGTATAAACAATTTAGAATTCCTATTTATAAGAATTTTGGACCATGCTGTCTTTGCCTACCTCATGATTATGCCATCATTTTTCTTAGATGTTAATGAATAAAAAAATTTTAAGCTGAATATTAATGCATTGCTGGATGCTTTGAATTGCTGCAGGCCTCAAGTAACAATTGCTACGGCAATTATTTTTTGTCATCGTTTCTTCCTACGTCAATCACATGCAAAAAATGACAGAAGGGTGAGTTATTGTTTCTGCCCATGACTTTTACATTGTTAATAATCTGTTGCTTACTGTTTTAACAGAATGGTTGGAAAGCATGAGGTCTTTGAAAGGACAATGTCAAGATGTGGTACTTATTTGGATAAAATTTCCACATTTTATTTGTCTTCGAATCTCTTTATATGTACTTCCATGTAATGTAAGAGGCATTAGGCATATTAAATTATTGGGTTTTCAGAATGTATTGTAAATTGGTTTCAGTTTTCATAATCAGTTGTATAGCACAAATTTTGTTTTTATTCCCGATAATAGGGTTCTTTATTTGTGAAAAATAATTAAACAACCGGTGTCCCATCAAGCTGTCTCATTATTTTTGAAGCTAGATAAAAACAAATAAGTGTGGTTGTTCTCCATACGACTGTATTGTGTAAGGTTTTATGTTGATTCTTACATTTAACAAGAAAGTTAATCAGTGTGCAAGTAGGTTAAATGCATACTTAAACCATAACGAGGTTAGGTTTTGTCTGCTTTATGTTAAAGAGAATAGTTGTATCCTGTAATGAAGAGAATGATTAATATTAGAATAAACTCAAAATCTTGAGTAGCTGTAAGAGTAGTTCTACATTGAGATATCATATGTTTATGCTGATGTGAATCCTGTCTTTTTGATCTAGTTGCAGCTCTTTCTTGAGACTGTTTAAACACTATATCCAAATCAGCCTAAATGACAACAATTTGTAGCAATTAATGACTAAAGTCTCTATTGTGGAGTTATTCTACATTCTCCTGGTTTATTAATTTTTGGAAGTTCTGAGAATCTCTACTCTTTGATGAATACATAAGAAGTGAAAGGAGTTCTCAATCTTTGATCCCAAGTCAATTTTTCTAGGTAGATACCCTTGATGGTGGTCAGCATTAAGATATTTTGACCCATAACCTAATTGTGTTGCAGAACAAATGGTTGCAGTTATAGTGGACATGACTCAGATAGTATTTAGATAGTAAAGCTTATTCAGTTTTTAAAGATTATAAAATATTGTTTTTATGTCTAGTACCTTTTATTTCTATTATAGACTGTTGTTGCAACTTAAACCCTTGACCTTAGGTCATATGGCGATAGTTCTTACTACTGGGCCAAGGCCCCCTCTATGTAAAGATTAGAATATTCTAAAAATTTTGACCAAGTGCTTTCTAACTAGAAATGTATGCTTGAGCTTGAGAAGCTCTTGATCTAGTATGCTTTTATACATTAAAGGAGTTATTTAAGCAAGAGTAGTGGTGGGTACCTGTTAGAAGATTAAATAGTTGAAACAAAAAGGGGAAACAGCCACTCTTCATGAGCTGTAATTGCCTTGGGTTTTTCTTTGGAGTTTGAAGTATGCGGCAAGTCCTTTATGCCTATTTATACCTTTTTTCTGGGTTTGAAATCATTTTTTCTTTCTGGGAGTTGAAACTGGTTCATGTTCAGAGATATTGAACTGGCTTTATGTGGCCACAATTTTCTACGCATTAGAAGGATGTGAACAGTTATAGTTTTGTATCTCTTCTTCTTCATCTTCTATTGCTGTTAGAAGTACACACCATTGGCTTAAGGAAATAACAGTAAGGAAAGGAAGAAGGTTTGGAATTTGCTGTTAGAAGTATATGCCATTGGCTTAAGGTAATAACAGTAAGGAAAGGAAGAAGGTTTGGAATTTCCCCACTGGTTCTTTTTATCTTTTGGTGAGGAATATAATTTATTTTGGGGAGCTCAAGTTACTTGAATGATCCCTTTTGTTGAAATTCAAAATGTGATTTTGACTTCTTTTATAATTCTTTTTGTAGACTATAGCCACTGTTTGCATGTTTCTTGCTGGCAAGGTTGAAGAAACTCCTCGCCCTTTGAAAGATGTCATACTTGTTTCTTATGAAATAATTCATAAAAAGGATCCTGAAGCAGTACAAAGGATCAAGCAAAAGGTATGGTTAGTATTAGTGCTTCATGCTGCAGGTTTTCTTTTTAGGAAATAATGAATCTTTTTGAAATACTAGTCTCTCCTGTACTTTCATTTGATACTTCAAATCCATCATGCAGGATGTATATGAGCAACAAAAAGAACTAATTTTGCTTGGGGAAAGAGTGGTTCTGGCAACTCTTGGTTTTGATCTTAATGTGCTACATCCTTACAAGCCCCTTGTTGAGGCAATAAAAAAATTCAAGGTTGCTCAAAATGCCCTAGCACAAGTGGCGTGGAACTTTGTGAATGATGGGTATGCTTCTTGTTTTATATGTATTTTTGTGTAATGCCCCCCTCCTTGGCCATTCTTCTTTTTGACCGGGGAAAGCGGCATGCAGGCTTCGGACGTCTTTATGCTTGCAATTTAAGCCCCACCACATTGCAGCAGGTGCCATTTTCCTTGCTGCTAAGTTCCTCAAAGTAAAGCTCCCATCTGATGGCGAGAAGGTTTGGTGGCAGGAGTTTGATGTCACTCCACGCCAATTGGAGGGTTGGTGTCTTGCCTTACTTTGACTAGCAAGTCTTGTCAGTCTGATTTGTGGTACTGGAAACCATACAACCCTTGCTGTCAGGGAGCAACAATATTTGGTTAACGAACCCATCCTTGTTGTCAAGGATCAAGTCTTGCAAGATTAAAAACCGAAAACCAGTAGATGGGTTAAGATTTAGTGTCTTTTGTACTAAATATATGATATTTGGTAAAAGTTCTTAGGTGAAAAATTACAAATTAAAAAGAACAAAAGGGTGGGGGCCGAGAGGAGGGGGGTTCGAAAAAGAATGGGAGTGGCATTTAAGATATTGCACACAATAATTTACTATATTCTGTGTTACTTTGTAGTTTTGTTTCATGATCAGGGAACATTTATTCCTTGCAGAGGTTAGCAATCAAATGCTGGAATTGTACGAGCAGAACAGGGTGCCACCTTCTCAGGCTAGTGAAGCAGAAGGTAGTGCTGGAGGTACTCCACGGCCCCTACCAAAAGTTTCTGGTACCAGCGAAGAGAACATTGTGAACCATAGTCATTCTCAGGGCAGTGTTGCTACTTCAAAGGCTGGATCTTCCAAGTTGGCTTCTAGGCTTGTGGCTGATCAGGCACATACTGATAATCATGTTGGAACTGCAAGGGCTGCTCAGAATCGAAGTAATGACTATGGAAATTCTGAAGCACATAACCTTTCAGAACGCAAGGGTGATGGTGAACTCAATGACAATCAGCACCCTGAACAGGAGCCATACGCTCGTACAGGAGAGGCACCAAATGCATTCAGATATGGTTCTGAGAGACATAATGATGAATATCAAGAAAGGAGTGAAGGAAGAACTGAAATTAGGGATGCCGGAGAATTTAAAGACAAATCTCACGGTCGTATCTCAGAATACAAGGATGGTGCAGTTGGCCAGTCGCCCCAACCAGGCCCAAAGTTGGACAAGAATAAGTTGAAAGCTCAAATTGAGAAACGGAGGAAGTCACGCCCAGATATATCTCGGAAAACAGATGTTATGGATGACGATGACCTGATAGAAAGAGAACTTGAAGATGGCATTGAATTACCTGCTGAGAATGAAAAGAGCAGGTCGGAAAGAGAGCAAAGTTGGTCCAAAACTTCAAGCAGGCTGGAGCATGACAATTCACATCATTTTAAGCATCATGATGAGGCTGGAGATGGACATTATCCATTAATGAAAGGGCAGTCATCACATGGAGAAGATTTTGATAATGTGGAGGAAGGGGAACTTGAACCATTTGATAATGCTGACCGGGGTTATCAGTCTCCAAAGTTGAGCAATCGCAAAAGGAAAGCTGGTAGTCCTGCTGACAAACCAGAGGGGAAACAACGGCACGATTACGCAGGATCCCATAATCATGGTCACCATGACTTCCCAGAAGATAGAAACCGGCTAGGGAGGCTTGGCTATTCAGAAAGGGACCATAAAAGGCATGTGCAAGAGAATCACGTCTGAAATGTGTAACACTGCCGGAAGAGTTATGTCCTTCTGTGCGGTCTAGTGTTCTACGGTTTCAAGTATCACATGCTTTTTCAAGTGGTTTATGGTGTCTTCTGAATCCTTCCGCATTCAACTGCCTAGGAAATTTTGTGACGACTGGGGTTCTCAGCCTGCTACCAACTGTGTTAGATTGAAGGTGGTTCTTGCTTTGAGATTTATTGGATGTGGATCAATTCCTGTATGACTTCTGCTTTCTCCAGTCTCATTTTGAGGGAAAACATTTGTATAAGGATGGATCTAAGATGATTATTTAAGATATCCAAGGACTTACATTGGGTCCATTTTCTCCAGTTCTTTCTGTCATTTGTCATCTTTTGATCAATCAACCTTGATTATAAAAATCCTCTCGCGGCTCTTGCCAAAGGAGTGCTTTAATTCCTTAGATGTTAATTACTGCATCTTAACGCATTTCGATGAGAATCAGCTAATTTTGGGTTCAAGTGATGAGAATTAGCTAACTCTGGGTTCAAGTGATATTTTACCTCTAATCACAATTTATTTTTTGATTTTTCAGTATCACTCGGTTTTGGATCTTTATTTAATTTCATCAAAGTTTCATCTTGGGAGTGTTTGGCGTTTTTTCACCTAAATAGTTTTAATTTTTTTAGGAAAATTTCTTCGAAGGTTGCTCAAAGAATCCTTATATTTTTTATTGAATTACTATTAAGACAGTGATTGCACACATTGCGACATTAACTCCAAGCAAGTGTTGCAACATTAACTCCAAACTAGTCGAAAACTAAAACATTGCAGTTATGTACTAATCCAGCTTACTGCAAATTTTTGCACCCCCAATTCAGCCCCCCTGCTGTTAAATTTGCTTGGAGCCGATTGGCACGATCTTTGATTTTTGCAACTCTATAAGGAAAGATCGCTCTCCAGAGCCGATCATTAACTTCTCAAGGGGCACCAAGGCAATAGTGCATGAGACGTTTCTGCTAATATTTAATATTCTGTTTCTTGGCACCGTCTTCTTTGATTTAGAAGATGACCACACACTGAAATTGCTTTGATACATTGCTTGGATGTAATTAAGCTTGCAAGCGTCTTCTATGGATAAAAGATACTACCAAATAACTCATGTCATAACTAGTAAACTTTGATAGGAGATATTTGATGGGCTAGAGTTCATTTTTTCACTCACTCTCGCAGTGATAAAATATATAACTACTCATTAATTATGATTTCAAACCATTTAACATGATATTAATTCAGGATAACCAAATTAAACAAACATATACTATTGCGTTTTTGTTTTTATATAAATGAAAGTTGACCACAACATGAATATTATAATTTTTTTTTCTTATAAAGGGGGGTCTTAGATCACTGGTAAGGTTGCTTGTTTACAATTGGCTGGTTTAAGGTTCGAGTTTTGGAAACAGTCTCTCTATCAAAAAAAGGCAGAAGTAAGGCTGCGTACATTTGGACTACCCTCCCTCTACACTCATGAAGCGGGTAATTTGGGATAGTACAGAAAAAAAAAGATGTAAAGATTTTCAGTTCAATTCTTTTTTTTTTCCTATCTACCCGAACCAAACCACCCCCGTGGTTTCTTATATTTAAAGTAATTTGTGTATCTACCGCAATGATACTATTTTCCATATCCATACGATTGAGTATTTAGGTTTCCAAAATAGTGTAAAAAGAAGTGTTTCGAATCATTGCTATTTGACTCGGACCTGTTCTAAAAAAATCGAGGAATTTTGAATTGTTTGTTGAATAAAAATGTAATGAACCGGCCAGACATATTCTTTTCTGAATTGTCCAAATACACAAATGTGATATGACATTGAACGTCACACCAACATGAACAAGTGAACAAAAACAGCTACAAATTATAATGAAGGGGCAAAATCATATACTGAAAGCATAGCCCCGCCGCGACTTCATTCTTATTTCGCTAATGATATTGCCAAAGCAAACGTTCTGTTTAAAGTAATATTTTATTTCCCTTTCCAAACTACCCTCAATTAACGAAACACTTCCTTTTCTCCATTTCTCAACGTAATCCTCCCCCTCCCCCTCCCCCCTATCTCTATAAAATTCAAACTAAAATCTATATAAAATATATTTATTTCCAAACTAATTCCAATTCTAAACTAAAAACCAAACAGACCAAATATAATTTAGATTTAGAATAAAAATAAAAAATAAATTACAACATTTAGTTGTGTATGTTTAATTTCAAATGTTGGAGCCAATTAGGATTTAGGAATGAGGACATTAACTAGTATCCAAATATGGAATAAAATTCTATTCTGAGATTTTATGGCTAGTGTCCAAATTTCATACTCAACTAATTATGGGTTTAACACTTATATTTTGGAATGAAATATTTTAGTCATTTAAGATGAACATTTTGAATTACATTGTTTCAAAGTATAACTTATGCGATTCATTATTTTAGTTCAAAGTAGAATTAATTATTATCACGTATTTTTCTTATAGTTACGTTGTTGTATATAACACAAGAGAATGATGTAGATGATAACATATTTTTACTCAGCAGTAATTCGAAAGAAGTATAAACAAAAGTTCTGCAACTTAGAACGTTATTTAAAGTGAAGTCCAAATCTATATGGAACAAGTTTTATAGCCACTAATAGTTCAATATGGGATAAAGAATATGTGCTACATAAAGAAGGAAAACTAAAAAGCTCAATGTTTTGATTTAATGTCGAAACTGATGCGAAAATATCTATTAAATACATAGCCTGCTTTCTTGTTAGTATTATATATGAAAGGCGGCTTCAGTGAAAATGAACAAATATAAAGGAAAGCAAACCATCTAAACATGTAGAATATGTGATAATCTTATCCAATCCTCTTCTGTTTTGTTTGAGTAACGATCAAACAACTTAGAGTAGTTATAGAGCCACAAAATTTTGAGTGCTGTCTTTCTGAGGATTCCGTGTGGCAATGCATCTAACTGGTCACAGTGAGAAATGATCAGCCCTCGAGGCAATGATTAAGATAACATTGACTTGCTTATCACCTTCACTTAGATCTTCCCACCTTTCCAATTTCTCTACTGATAAAATTTCTAATATTTTCAAACTGTGGCATGCTGCTACTTCAACATCACAATGGCCTTGTGCTTGATCATCATCACCTTTCTCATTATTAATTCACATTCCTCAGGTAATCCATAAAAATTGCAACCTAAATACTTCAGACTATCCATGTTTTCAATCTCAAGGTATTTGGGAGACACCATCTTTCTCAAAGCAGGTAAGGATGAGATAAATGAAATAAAACTCAAAGACAAACTTTTCAAGTTAGTGAAGAGGAAGCTTGCCAAAAGCCACTTTGGCAATTGAGCTTCTGGACTAAAAAAAAATAAATAAAAATTCTTCAACTTTTGCAAGTTTGGCGATGATTCTATTATGTGGATCGAACTTGAAGTTTCATATCCTAGACTTCTTAATGTCAAGTGTTACATGAAAGAATTTTTCCAGTTTTGCTCTATTTAGGAAGACAAGAAAATATGCTACAATCTGCAATGTCCAAGTTTTCTAGATAATTCACATAATATTTCTGGCAATTCATGCCACTCAAGTCTAAGTATCACAGATGAATCAAATTTCCAACCTCACTTGGTAGTTCTTCTAGCTCATGTTGAGGCAAAGTCAAAGCCCTCTAGTAGGGCTAGACAAAAAATAGGACTATACTGCCACTGAGTCACACTTACATTTACATTTTGGGGTTTGCGTAGGGAGTGATTATGTGGATTAGGCAATGTCTGTGTACTAGTACTTTTTCCATTAATATTAATGGTGATCCATGTGGGTATATTAAGCCAACTCGAGGCATTTGGCAAGGAGATCCTCTTTCGCCATATCTGTTTCTTATTATTTCGGAGGCGTTATCTCATCTTATTACAAGAGCTAGTGGCTGTGGGGAGTATAAGGGGATGAGGGTTAGTAGGAATGGGCCTGTCATTACACATTTGTTTTTCGCTGATGACTCTTTGTTCTTTTGTGAGGCAAATGTCCATCAAGAATAGGTTTTATAGGGTATTCTCCATCGTTATAGTCAAGGTTCGGGCCAAGCAGTTAATTTGGATAAGTCTTCAGTGTTATTTAGTCATAATGTTTCCAGGGTGGCAAGGAGTGAGATTTGTCAAATGATGGGGGGAGTGAAGGAACAATTGAATGCTCGTTATTTAGGGCTGCCTATGAGGATTGGGCTGTTGAAGAAGGAGGTTTTTAATTTTATTATTCAAAAGGTGTAGCAGCGAATTCAGAATTGGAAGACTCAATTTTGAGCTTGGCAGGCAAAAAGATTCTTATCAAATCGGTGGTGAATGCTTTGCCAACGTATGTGATGGGGTGTTTTAAGCTTCCAATTGGAGTGTGTAAGGAGATTTGTCGTATTACGGCGAATTTTGGTGGGGTGAACGAAAGGGTGCGAGACAGAAGATTCATTGGAAAAGGTGGCAAGAGCTTAGTAAGGCAAAGAAGGAGGGAGGGTTGGGATTTCAGGATCTTCAGCTTTTCAATGATGCTTCGCTTGCGAAACAAGTCTCACGTGTTATGTCGCAGCCGGATTTATTGATGGGTAGAGTCATGAAAGCCAAGTATTTTTCTAATGATCAGTTGTCGTCGGCAGTGGAGAAGAAAAATGCGTCATGGCTGTGGAAGGGTTGGATGGGGGCTAGGAGGCTAATTAGAGGTACAATTGCAGGTACTCATGATCAGGAGTATTCTGTCCGGTCAGCTTATCATCAACTGCTACAGGAGAGGCAACATGCAGAACAACAGCTTGAATGCAGTAATGCGAGAGGGCGAAGGCATTGTATGTGGATGGCTACTTAGAAGCTGAAGGTGGCAGGTAAGGTAAAGCATTTTGTATAGAGATGTTGTCACAATATTTTGCCATTAACTGCCAAGTTGTTCCAATAGAAAGTGTAGGTGAATCCTTTTTGTCCTTTGCGTGGTGAGGATGAGGAGACGGTGGAGCATATAATGTTCAATTGTTCTTGTGCCAAGATGGTTTGGAATCTAGCCGGGTTAGGCTGGGGTAAGCCTGGGCGGCAACATGATAGATTTCAACATTGGTGGCAAGATTTGTGCTTTAGGCAATGGGAGAATAGTTGGAAGGACCAAGCACAGTTTATAGCCTACATTTTGTGGATGTTATGGAAGGGTCGGAATGTTTGGGTTTTTCAGCAGGAATGGTGGGAGCCTGAGAAACTAGTAGACATGGCGAGCAATGCTTGGTTAGAATTTTGTGAAGCTAATAGGAGTTAGCTAGGATCACGTGGTAGATCAGTGGCTAACTTGGTATTAGAGAGGAATGGTGTATAGTAGGTGGAACATGAAAGGTAGGGAGTTGATAGTTGGATTGGGGGAGTTAGTCCTTTGGTTACTGTCGCTTCTCTTTTTTATCTGTTTTGTATTTTGTGGGAGGAAGGTTGTTATGGTGACTTATAGTCAGTTAGTCTTAGCCATACTTAGAGCTAAGAAGAGTCCAGTTTTGGCTGGACATTGATTGTACAGGTTAACTTTCAAAAGTTAATACAATTATTGATCTTTGGTAAAAAAAAAAAAACGTTTAAAACACCTAAACAAAACCTCTAGGAACTTTGCACCTACGAGTGATAAAAATACTTGGCACCTTTCTAACATTTGGCTTTTGATACTATTTGTTGGAGAGATTTTATAACATATGGAGCCCAATTAGAGCGGTCCACTAAATAAGAAGAGCCCACTTGAACAAAAAAATTTAAATTAGTGGGTTTTGGGTATTTCTCACTTATTAAGTGCTCTAATTTTTTTCAATTTTTTAATATAAGAAAGTATCCGTAAACATAACATATGTAATTCTTGAATAAAAAACCATGAGCATATAATAATATATAACACATAACGGGAAAAACCTAAAGACAAAACATATACTTATTTAAACCGTACGATAAAAGCAAAGTCAACCATATGAATAGAGTTTCAAAACGTGTTTTTGTATTTTTTAAAATAGTAATTGTGGGATAAGAGATGTATTGAAAATTGAAAAAATGTATTAAGAAATGCAAAAACTTGTTTTGAAAAGTTAACCATATATAACCTTGAATCTCCTCATGAAAAAATGATCGCATTTTTTAAATGCAAAATATACATTGTTTCAGAGCCAAACTAAAAGAATGTAAATTAACGAGATCAATATTGACAAAAAACAATTAAACTAATAGAGTTAAAGATTAGAAGTAATCAATTTATATATATATATATATATATATGCACACATATATGATGCCAAATTTTGGTGGGAAAATGGGGGCATAGGGCCTATGGCTTCCATCCTAACTCCGGCCCCCAATGAATGTCAAACTTTTTTAATAGATTCTTTTTTTTTTGGACCAAAAAGAGCTAATTTTATTAAAATGGGAATACCCAAGTTAACATAACACATAGGTGGTCCATAAAAGGATTAGCCTTAAATGGATGGGCCCTAACACAATTAACCTAACCTAGTAGGGGTTAGTTAAGGCAAAATCCCACTATAAACTGGGACCGGTATAACTTCAACACAGTGGGACCGATACCTCCTAGCTAGGACCTAGCTAAGAGAACAAAACTTTGAGCTTGTCGGCCTCTCTCACAGCTCCCATCAACAGACAGAGAAGAAACGGATCACAAAATTTCATGTAGTACGGTTCTGCTTTGGTCGATCCCTTCTTTTCCCGCACGGTCTTACGCTGCATATCATCGTGCTTGACTTTCCTCCCAGGCTAGGACACCTAAAACCTTTCGTAGGGAAGTCGCGCTAAAAGCACCATAAAATCGTCACTGACTTCAAAGTCCAGCAATCTGACGTCCAGGATACACCTAAGCGTTGCCGTCCTACAAGGGACATAACCCCTGCCGTAGGGAAGCCTCAGTAATACCATCACGATCTAACGAGAAATTGCATTGCCCATCCGCCCATACGAGGGACCCAAAATCCGACTAATGACGGTCTAAAAAAAAAAGTACTATTCATGAACAGTAGCACTGTTCATGAACGTTGGAAATTCAAAAAATTTTACTGTTCCATAAACAACAAATACTGTTCATGAAACAATAAAAAATCACACCTTTTTCGCACGTTGGTTGCCCGCACGCACAGTAAAATTCCCTCAGAAAACAGCCTGCCGGCTATGAGTTAATAGATTCATGAATTTATATATTAACATGAGAGTTAAAACTTTCTGAAATAATTGAAAGTTTGCACAAATTTACTTTAAAGTGTAATTTTTGCTTTTAAATTAGACTGTCATCTCATTTTAAATTTGTTTGGTTTCTGAAATAACTTTTATATTTCTAAAACAAAAATTATTTCATAGTAAAAATATAAGAATATAAAAAATATTTTCATAGTAAAAATGAAAAATAATATCAGACTCTTAGTTGACAATCATAGTCCATGTATGTTGTAGTAGTGTATCATTGTACAATTTGCTTTGAATTGGAAGCAGAATCCATTTTGGTGATACCATATTCAAGGCAATTTTCTGTGTTTCTTCAATGGCAATTTATGTTTTTGAATTTAAAATAGATTTTAATGCACTTTCAAGGAGCGGGGAGCGTGCCATCAAAAATTTTAATAAGTTTTAGTTTTTAACTTTTTGATCATTTTTCTTTGTATTTTTACAAATATATAATTATTTTTATTAAAATATTTTTGAACTATATAATTCTTTTTGAAAATAATTTAAGAGTAACAGAAGTTTTATAATAATGAAGGTAATTGATATATTAATAACTTCTCTCTCTTTTTTTTTTTTATTAAAGAAAAATCTGTTGGCATTGACCAATATGTAGGAAAATTAATATTGTATAAGAATGTGACTTTTATTAGAATTACTGAATATGCAATACACTATAAAATTTTAATAATTAAATATTTTATTAACTTTTATGTTTGTATGAGTTTAAATGATTTTGACAATTCATTTATAGTTATTTTTACAATGATCAATAAAAATATATGTAAGGAAATCTCTTATTGTTTCTTAACAATTATTGATAAATGGAAGTATGTTGGGTAAAGTTTAATATTACATTTTATATTATTTTAATTTTACATTAACACATAAAATATTTGCAAATAAAAAAATTGAATTGGCAGGAATAGTTATAATAGAAATATACAAAGGTGCGTGGATTATAAAGTTTATATATTATCTTCAAAATTGAACTATTAATTGTATTTGTAATTAAATATTAAATAAATAAAAAGATCTTTTTACTCAAAATAATAATTTTTTTTTAGGAAAATAAGTTCCAATAAGATTTAAAATAAACACTATAAAAATGAATAAGATTAACATATAGCAAAAAAATTTACAAAAATTAACTATAGAGTTACATTATTCTTAGACTTAAACTAAAACTAAAACTAAAACTAAAACTAAAACAAAGGAATATGGGTTGAAGGGTAATATAGAAAAAAAAATATAGTATACAATTTCTGTGAAATGGGAAGATAAAAAATTATTTAAACTTTCTTTTATCCAATAGATGTCTGTATTTGTTCATGCCATGATTGTCGGAAAATTGATCTATCTGTGACCATACTATGTAGAGAATCTGCCATATTTGAACACGTCTATAGCTGAAGCTCCTTAATAATAAAAAAAAAAAAACTGAAACTTTAGTTGATCATTAAAGTGTACAACATATAGTTGATAGAGTAATTGCTTTGATTCTAACTACTAGTCTATCTACTATATAGAAAGTAACTTTAGTTTTTATGTGTTGAGTGAGCTGAAAACTTCAACTTACTTTTTTAAAGTAATTCGTTTAGAGTGCTTATTCGATCATTATCTTTTGATAATATTGATTACATTCATTATTTTGAAAATATCAATACAACTATCGTTAAAAAAAAAAAAAAAAAAAAAAAAAGAAAAAAAAAGAAAAAAAAAGCTGAAGCTCCTCACCCGCTTTAAGCTTTCTTTGGTCCTACTTGTTGCCCGTTTGACTCATTCTTCTTACCAAAGGTTTTCTATTCTTTTCCTTTTCCTTTTTCTTTTTCTTTTTCCTTTTCTTTTTCTTTTTCACTTGTTCATCTTGTCTATCATTGGGGATCAAATCTATCCCTTATAACCTTTCTATACTTTAGCTAGGTTAAGGTGGTCTTTTTTTTTTTGACAAGAAGGTTAAGGTGGTCTTTAGAAAAATGAATAACAATACCTAGCTACAATGAAAAATTTTAACGGTATTTCTCAAAAAAAAAAAAACCAATAATAGTAATCATTTTAAATATCATTCATAAATATACTAATTAAATTTTTATTCAATGTTTTAAGTTCTTGGTTACGTCACAAATAATCCACATAGGTAAAATTATTTCATATATTTACTACATTCTCATTTTTAGTGTAGTAAATGAATAACATAAACTTTTATTTTTTTTGCCTCTTATATGTAGAAAAATTGTCCCTCCTAAATTATAAATTGTTCCCCTTATTTATTTTTATTTACACTATCTTATGTGATACCGTGGATGTATAGAATATTTATTCTTGCCTAGATCTATAGCATTTCCTTATACCATTCCTTGTACCATGCACGGATTAATATTATACCATTCTTTGTAACACGTATTAGTATTTTCATATAACTATTTTGGTTTATCTCCTTATTTATACTATTAGAGTTCAATTTTTTGTATAAAAATTTATTTTTTCTGTTTTACATATTATTTTTAATCAACATTCAATATTTTCTTATTACCCATTTTGTATCAAAAAATATTTTTAATAATATGAAGTGAGTACAAAAAAATAAATATTGACACTAAAATATATTAGAATAAAAGTAGTCATTAATAATATAATTTTTAATAAAAGTAAAAATAATTTTATACAAATATTAAGATATATTATAAAGAATGGTATATAAGAAAAAGCATTACAAAAGATCCGTGCGCAAATGATCCTTTATGTATACGTATCATTAAGCAACAATTATTCATTATTGCATGTTAGTATTATCTTTATTTACTCTCAATTGGAATAACATAGCATAAAAACATTCCCTACATAAGAAAATAGTTGTACAACGTAGCAAGGTGTATTATAAAATAGACGATATGTTAGATAGAAGATTTTGATACTATTTTTCACTCAACAAATTTAAGAAGTTACCATCCTATTAATTAAGAAAATTTCAAACAAAGAATTTCATTTCATTCTTAACTCAATAATATAACTAAAAATCTATTATAAACTAATACTGCTCCAAAATAATATTATACGCCTCCAAAATAATATCTATTGTTCAAATTAAAATTTTAAAAGAAACCCCACAGAGGTATTGAATAAAAGAAAAATTCATGGTGAACACTTTTTAATTTCACGATTTTAGATTTTTAAGAATGATTTCAAGTTTTTATACGTTTTGAGAGTTAGAGCTTTGAGTAGAAGTAGGACTGCAGATTTTATTTTTGATAAAATATTAAGAATATTATTTTTGTTGTTGTCTTGTATATATTGGTAGGTTTTGTTTCCTATATAAATAAAATATTGTCCTTAATAAAAATTAAAAAAAGATTGTACAGTCTTTATTGGTTATGAAAACTCTATTACACCTAAACGAGCTTTTTTTTTTTTTTTTTTTTTTTTTTGAAACGAACTCACTCAAGTATTAATAGTTCATAATCAATTCTTATAATATACAAAAAATTTGTACTCAGCCATTTAATATATTAGTTAAAATCCTTTTTTGTGTTCATTTGTTTATAAAAAATTAACTTTGGAGCCTTTTTAAATTTTATTTTAAATAATTAAATAAATACAAGTGGGTGAAAAATGGCCAAAAAACACAGCGAAAACAGCAATTTTTGTTTGTTTTCTAAAATTTCATCAACCCGTTATTTTAGCCAATTCATGGTATTAATATAAAAAGGTACTCACATAATAATTATGTATGCAGCCCTTAGTTGCTAAACCCTAAACCCTAAACCCTATTAATAATAATAAGGTATACAGCCCTTAGTTGCTGTCCTTTTCATTGTAAATTTTACTCTAAATTTCTAATAAAAACTTCGCCTCCTTGGCTCGTCAAAAAAAAAAAAAAAATTATGTATATTCAAAATTAGAAAGTAAAGATAAAAATGTAAAATTATATATTTAGTGGTTCATTGAATATGTTGATCTAATAACTAATAAAAAATTATATCTTAACTAAATTGGACTCTTTTTTTTTGGACGGAGAGAGTATAACTTACTAGAAGCAAATATATGGTCATTGAAAAAACCAAATGGCAACATTCTAATGTAACCCATTACAGTTTGTTCTAGGTAAAAAATGATCAATTTACGAGCAAAGTTCATGTTTATTTCTTTAATAATTGAGTACTAAAATGTGTTCATGTTTGTTTTGTTTTCTCAATTAAGCAAAATTATATGAATAAGAATGAATCAAACGAGTTTCTTTGTTTAATAATTGAGCACCAAAATGTGTTCATGCATGTTTGATTTGTTTACTCAATTATTAAGCAAAATTATATACATACAAATGAATCAAACGAGTTTGGTTTGTGAACTGTTTGGCTTAGGCAATAGTTTTATCCAAAATGGAGGGAAGTATTATCCATCGAATTTGAGGGAGCTATCTAAACAAAGATGAAGTATAAACTTTTGGGGTCTATATGGAATTACCAGGAAAAAAAAATGTAGTTCCTTTATAAAGTTATATCAATATTCCAAAGGAAGGCAAAGTTCCAGGATATGATGATTATTAAAGAGAACTCATGTCGACATAGTAAGTCATAATTCAGCCAATTACTCGTTACTCAAGGAGCCATCTCCTCCAAGCATTACGGTATTGTCTTCTTTCTCTAATTTGTTGCAGTAGTAAGTCATACACGAAATGTACCATTGTCTGAATATTAGTCGGAACATTTGCTTGGCTTGCCATTACTCTTTTTCACCTTGATTTGCTAGTTTTTCTTATATCTTTCTTTACTGGGTTTTCTAACATAGTTCTTCTTGCGGTTATGATTGGCATCTTTATGAGGAACAATTTTTTCCCCCCACTTTGCAGCTAGGTAAGCTTATTCTTTCTAATTTCAGGAAAATAATCAATACCATTGAGCGTAAATGCTTTCAGGACCAAGACTTAAGTCCCTTACTGAGTGCTAGAGTTCCTGCTTTACTAGCATTTAGGAGATGGGTAGAATCTCTTATGCGGCACTCAAATGATGAGGGCATCATTAGCTCTAAGTTGGCTTAGTTTGTCATGTGTTAATTTCTTACTGGTTAGTGTTATAGTTATTGTTATTCTTTGTACTGATTGATTATGAAAGTGATTGCTAGAGAATATGTAGGTATGCAGGAATGGAATCAAAAAATCAGGTCATACTCGATGGTAATCAAGGAAGCGAGGACACTGTTCATGCTTCACATCCTGTACAGCACAACTCTGATGATACTGCAGAACATTTAGCATACTCCATCAAAAAAAAGTTATCCATGCTTGCTCAAGATAGACTCATTTATGGTACAGTTTTTATCCATAGAGTACCTGAAAAACATCGCTGCAGAAATCAAGAAGCTTACACGCCTCGGTTAGTCTCAATAGGTTTTCTTCATCATGGTGAAAGCCAACTACAAGCAATGGAAGAATATAAGTTGAAATATCTAAACAATTTCCTACACACTTTTCGAGTTTCCGTAGAGAAGTTGACTGAATATGTCCATAGTCAGAAGAAGCTTGTCTGTGGTTGTTATGAAGATATTTACACCCGTAATCTTTCAAACCTATCCAAAAGAAACTCTCTGAAGTGATTTTGTTGGATGGGATTTTTATTGTTATGCTTTTCTTGAAGAACCGTTTTCCTGAAATGAGAGAGATGGGTGATATAATATTTAGTAGTCCTTGGGTATCACATGATATATTGCATGACCTGCTGCTCTTTGAAAATCAACTTCCGATGAGGTTTCTATGTGCCCTATACGATACTTGTGTTGCGGGCTATGTTAGCAAATGCTTAGATGATGATACTATTTATCCCCAATCTTTCATTGAACTAGCCCATCAATACTTTATGAATGTGGGTAATACAGGAAAACAAGCACTGACACGTGACTTTGGCTATCCAAGGCATTTAGTTGAGTTCTTATCAATTCTCCATATGTCTGATCAAGATGAGACAAGAAGGTACGAGAGGGACTTGCTAAAGGTAGCAAAGAAATCGGAATTTGCCACCTGTGCAACTGCAACAGAGCTGTTAGCAGCTGGAGTCAAGTTCCAACATGGAACAGGAAAAACTCTCTTTGATGTTCACTTTGACAAGAAGACAGGAGAGTTGAAGATTCCACAACTGACGGTAAATGATCATACTGAAACTTTTTTTCGGAATCTAATAGCATTTGAGCAGTCTGGATATCATTCCAAACACATAACAAGCTATGTTATCCTGTTGGATAACTTGATAGACACTCACAGAGACGTTGATGTACTCGTTAAATATAAAATCATTGTCAATGAGCTTGGCAGCGGTGAACAAGTCGCAGAGCTTTTCAACAACCTTTACAAAGAGTTTGTGACTGATCCAAAGGAATTTTATTTTTTTGAGACATGTCGTGATCTCAATGATTATAGCAGAGACTTGTGGCATAAGTGGAACTCAAGAATTTTTAAGTGGTATGCAATGCTAAGACGAGATTACATTGGGAGTCCATGGTCTGTCCTCTCTGTCATTGCTGCATTTATACTGCTCGTTCTCACTGCAATACAGACAGTGTGTTCATTGCTTCAAGTGCACTTCGGAACTTGAATTAAGTACAGATGGAGATTGGACACCGTATAAAAGAACGATGGCATCTGAGTCTTGCCACATTGTTGCTAAACTTGTGTCGCTTATGTACTTTCAAATGCTGGTTCATGATTGAACTCTAGTTATGCTCTTTGAAGTTGAAGATGGTTTCAGCACAGATAGAATTATAACATCTGGGTGAAAGATATTTTATGAATTGCATTGTACTTTTTAACTAAGTTACCAGTTGTTTAGGTACGTTCTCCAGGATTTGATGCAGTAGGCCCAAGAAGTATTGCCCTACCCATTCAACTGTTATGTTTTCTTACGCTTTTGTGTCATTATACTTTGCTTATTATGAAGGTGTATTTCAGTAGCCTGCCATGTTCATTTTCAGCTATTGTTTAATCAATTTTCACTCTAATGTAACCCTGAAATGAAAGCAGATACAAATCATACTAAATTAATTAAAGAAAATACTAATATCAGGTTAAATTTGAGGGAAATTTAGTAGTACGATCAATACTTGTCAATTCAAACTAATTGAATCAACCTGCAGTGGCATTTTGAAAATATTTCCTTTTTTCAGAGTTTATAAAGTACATATCAATTTACATTCAAGAACATCTTTTGAAGAGATGTCTTGCAAGCTTAGGGACCCGAGACCTTTCTCTCTCGGGCAACTATCTCTCCGTCTTCTCCATCGTCCCTGCAACAACCTTCGCAGAGAATTTTTTTTCCTTACCGCCCACATTCTCCTTGTTGGAGAATGGGGGAGGTACCCTGTTTTCTTTTCCCACACTACAAGAAAACTGTTTTATTCCGACGGAATATTCCGACGGATTTTAAACCGTCGGAACAAACCGACGGATATCCGTCGGAAAAAGCAAACGGCAAGGCGACGGCAAAAATTCCGACGGACATCTGTCGGTAAAATAAATTCCGACGGAAATCCGTCGGTAAAATAAATTCCGACGGAAATCCGTCAATAATCCGTCAGAAGATACTGGCGCCAAACTGCGCCAATATATTCCGACGGATTCTCCGTCGGAAGATCTATAAAACATTTATTTTTAAAATTTTCCGACGGAAAATCCGTCGGAATATTTGCCTAAATAGTATAAAAAGGAAAGTATATTTCCGACGGACACTCCGTCGGAAGTTCTTGCCAAGGATAAAGAAATTTTACACGTTTCCGACGGACATCCGTCGGAAAGCTTCAAAATAAACAATTAAACCATTTGCGACGGAATCTCCGTCGGAAGTTCTTGCCATGAATTAGAAAAAGTTACAAAATTCCGACGGAAAATTCGTCGGAATTTGGGAAAAAAATATAAATTTCCGACGGATTTCCGTCGAAAATATTCAAATAAACATTTTAAAAATTTTCCGACGGATAAGCCGTCGGAAGTTTTATTCCGACGGATATCCGTCGGAAATTTGCCAATACATTAAAAAAAAACCCTGCTCTTTTCCATTTCCCCCTCCCTCCCTCCCTCCCGCCCGCTCCTCCCGCCTCCCACCTGCCCCCTCCCCCCAAAATTTTTCTTACCTTTTTTTCCCCCTCTTTCCTCTCTCCCGCATCGCATCCCACCTTTTTTCTTACCTCAATCGTCCTCAATCGTCTCCCCCCTTCAGCCGCCCCTCATTCGTCTCCGTCGGAAGTTACGCTGCCCCGTTGCTCGGCCTCCGTCCATACCTCATCGGCCTTCAATTCCTCGGCCGAACGTTGGACCGAACGTTGTGGTTTGTGGCATATTGTGTTTCTGATTTCTGTTTTGGTTTGTGGCATTTTGTAATTGGCCGTGCCGATGTATAATTTTCTGGTTTTTTGGCTTCTGATTGATGAGAATGGTTCTGTTTAACGAATGCTGGTTTTGTTTTTGGTTTCTGTTCTGGATTTGTGTTCTGTGTTCTGGATTTGTGGTTTCTGTTCTGGATTTGTGGTTTCTGTTCTGGATTTGTGTTCTGTGTTCTGGATTTGTGGTTTCTGTTCTGGATTTGTGTTCTGTGTTCTGGATTTGTGGTTTCTGTTCTGGATTTGTGTTCTGTGTTCTGTGTTTGATGGGAATTTCGTGTTCTGTGTTTTTGCCCTCTTGATATTTACTGCATTTATTCCTTCTAACTTGTTTGAAGTTTTGTAGACTTTTTTGCTGAATTTTTTTAGCATTTATATGCATTTTTGTATTCTGGACTAGTTTTCAACTCTGTTCAACTCTTTTGGGAACAGAATCTGGATTTGGACTGCATATAAACATTCAGTATTTATCTACATTTTTGTATGTTGTTCTGGACTCTTTTTATTAAAATGGAATTTATTTTTTTTAAAAAAAATTTTATTACACTTCCGACAGAATTCCGTCGAAAATTATTTATTTTTTTCTAATTTTCTTAATTTCCGACGGATATCTGTCGGAAAATATTTCCGACGGAAATCCGTCGGAAATTACTTATTTTTTTAAACAATTTTATTAAACTTCTGACGGTATTCCGTCGGAAATTATTTAATTTCCGACGGAAAATCCGTCGGAAAAAAATAATTTTTTATTGTCCAGCATCCGTCGCAAAATCCGTCGGAAAATTTAGTTTTCCGACGGTTAACCGTCGGAAAAGTTTTTTGTGACGATGGTTGTTCCGATGGATGATTTCCGACGGATTTCCGTCGGAAATCTTACTTTTTCTGACAGAAATGTGGATTTGCCGTCGGAAAATTGTCGTCGGAAAAAATTAATTTTCTTGTAGTGCCAGTTTTTCATTTTAGTTTCTTTGTAGTTTCAAATCCCTAGTTTTAGAGGTTCTCCCTTCTATTTTGTTGGTTCGATGTTCTTCAATGTTTTCCGATCTCGATGGCTTAGCAAACTGAGACAAACGATCCTTGGGAGTTGCTCACCTTTGTTTCTTCTAATGGCTTCTGCCGGGTTCTCTTGATTTGGTTTACGCTCTCGCAAACGGCGGCAAGTCGTGGGAAAAAACAAACCAACTTCAGCCAAAGAAGAAGATGATGCAGTCGGATGATGGAAAGAGGCATGGATTGTAATGGATGTTCTGCCTT
This sequence comes from Gynochthodes officinalis, assembly GCA_020080225.1. Classification (NCBI taxonomy): domain Eukaryota; kingdom Viridiplantae; phylum Streptophyta; class Magnoliopsida; order Gentianales; family Rubiaceae; genus Gynochthodes; species Gynochthodes officinalis. The sequence continues at coordinate 34,603,392 of CM034623.1, read as the reverse complement.
GGTCCCTCCCATGTTGTTGAAGGAGATTGGCTTTGATGGGTAGGAGCTAGCTGGGGTCGATGGGTGGCGGCGGACTGAGGTTGGGGGCAAGAAAAATTAGGGTAGTTTTTTTTTTTTTTTTTTTTTTTTTCAGTCTTTCTGTTCCTATGAAAGAGGACTTAGTTTCTTTTTTTAAGGGTTTTGTTCTCATTCGGGAGGTTATGTCCTCCCTATCGGAGGTGGTTTGGGGTACCAACTTGGATGGTGAGGTAGTTGATAAAAAAGGTAGAGTAAAGAATGTCAGCAAATGCTTTCTATTTTTTATTCGACAGCCTTACATGTCGATTGTGATACCTCCGTAGGAATCTACAAGTTGGATTTTAGTCATTTAACTCGTATAGTTAGATGATCTTGTGTTACCGTTTCTGTGATTCGGTGAAGTTTTATTACTCTTTTTGTGAGATGTAAGGCTTTGTATTGCCAGTAGACAAATATATATTTGTTTCATATTAATATAACTATCGTTTTTAGTTAAAAAAAAAAAAAAAGAGATGTCTTGCATGCTTTTGCTTTTGCTTTTGCTTTTGCCTTTGCCTTTGTTGTCTTAAAAATAAACATTCCCTTCCTCAAATTATTTTTCCTCTCAAGCCCAACACGCAAAATGTTTTTAGTTTTCCCAACTCCATTTTAAAACAAGTTGCTGACTGTAAAACTAAATTCAGTTTTGATTGAAAACATGGTAAAATTTTTGCCACGCCAAACTCATGCATGATGTTGTGAGTGAACAACAGCATTTTTAACTTTACAAACATAACCCTTAAAAGCAAGGGAGATAGCTCCACTTGGTCAAGTACTCTTCCATATACGTAACCCTTAAAAGTACTCTTCCATATACAATGAAAAAAAATATTTCAAAACCCTATTCTAGAAAATCCATGACTCTCACTTGCTACTGAATTTTTAACAATACACAAACAGTAGAGATTCGAGATTCAACAAGGGAAAAGGCTTGAATCACCTAACCAGTCCTGCCTCCCTATATATGTTACTCTTCAATTCCAACCCAGTAACCTGCCACAGCAAATCAAAGAAGATGCAGATGGGAAAACATTTAATGGACAGATTCAAACCAAGTTCAAGAACCATTTATGTCAGAGATACAACTTTGCCACAATGGCACCATTCAAAAATTTTTACGCAATTCAAATATGATGTTATTATATGGGGATGATTATGTATACGTAGGGATAGGAGAAATGAGATGGAGGTGATGGAGAAGGAAGTAGAATTGGGATAATTAAAGGATTCACAACTTTGTTTGTTAAGGCTAGCTATGAGTAAGTAATGTTTTCATCTATGAAGTGTAAATATTCTCAGTGACAAGCAAAAAACACTAACCTCATAATAGGCAAGCGTACTGCTTCAATTGGACTTGTTCTTTTCATCTAAGTATCGCTGCAACTTAATGCTGCCCTTGACCTCAAGTTTGAGCCTTGAAATCTTTCCAAGAATGCAATGCGGCAGCGCCTGTAGCTTTGGACAGCTATCAATGATTAGCTCCTCAAGGTGCAGCATCACTGAGACACGATTGTATTCCTCATCGTCTTCATTGAGGTCCTCCCATGTCTCCAATTTCTCCAGATATTCAATTCGTAATGTCTTCAACCTGGGAAATGCTTCATCTTTATTTGGATCACCAATTCTCACATCATCTTCACTTTGATCATTAATTTCCTCATTATCTTTATTTGGATCACCAATTCTCACATCATCTTCACTTTGATCATTAATTTCCTCATTATCTTCACTTAGGTCTTCCCATGTTTCTTGATTCTCCTTGGCAAAATGCATTGCTGTGGGTAGTCCAAGAAATTCACGACCTAAATGTTCTAGATTGGGAATGTCATAAAGCCAAAGAAATTCAAGAGATGACAATTTCCCCAAAGCAGGCAGGGATATGATATTCAGTGCTGATCTCAAAGTCAACCTTCTCAAGTTATCAATGAGAGACTTGGCCAAAATCCACTTTGGTAAGTGGAGTCCTGGATAATTATCCAACTTAAGCATTTGTAAGTTGGGAGGTGGTTGCAATACCTTAATCGAACTTGAGTTTTCCACATCACGGCCCTCCCCTACAAAACATAATTCCAAATTTTCCATACAAGATTTTTCATCCAACTTTGCATGCTTAAAATCTACCTTTCCATGAACGGCAACGCGCATTTCTTCAAGATCGTTGAGGCCCTGCAGCATTACAATATTATTGTACTTACCACCTACCCTGAAGACATCCAAAGTACGAATTAAAGTCAAGTTCTCAAACCCTTGTGGCATTTGTTGTGCCTCTTCTGTCGTATTATTAATTCTAAGGTGTCTCAAGTGTTTAAGGTCCCCAGTCCTTCGAGGAAGGCACAAAAGTAAGTAACAGTAATGAACATCTAGGAATGCTAAAAAATATAAATCACATATTGATTCCGGCAATTGCTTTAATGGATTGCCACTCAAGTCCAAGTACTGCAGAAACATCAAATTTCCTATCTCACTTGGAAGTTCTACTAGCTGACAACAAGATAAAACCAAAGCCCTCACAGATTTCAAACCTCCATACAAATACCCGAAACCTTCAAAATCAGAAAGAATGAGACTTCGCACCTTTATTTTATAGGCTGCAGATACTGTTTTCATCTTGCCAATCCTAGTAGCATCGTCATCTGTAAGCATTACAAAATCATGAGCCACATCATGCATCCTGCAACTGGTTATTTTATTCTTATGAATAGAGCCCTTCACAAAATTGTGAAAGAAACTACGGTCTGCCAAATCATTGAAGCAATCAAGCCCCTTCATCTCCATTCTTTTATCACCTCTTTGACTTGAAGGACCAAGATAACCTTGTGCCATCCACAATCTAATAAGTTGCTCAACGTTTATGTCAGTATTTTTTGGATAGACTGCACAATATGAGAGGCAACGTTTTAGCTGTGGGGATAATTCATTATAACTCCCATAGATATGGGGGTAAAGACTCATTGCCACTTCCTCCTGCCAAATCTCACTCTCCAAAACTTCTTCCCACTCTTTTACAGTCTGTTTAGTTCGCAAACGAGCTCCCACAATTTTTGCAACGACTGGTGAGCCCTTGCATTTTTTGGCAATTTTCCTCCCAATCTTTGCCACTTGCCCACAAAATTCAGGTCTTCCAGAGCATGCTATCTCCTTCAATATTAACCAGCAATCAGAGTTTGAGAGTGGGCATAACAAATGTGTGTACACTGCGCCCATTGCTCTTGCCACTCGTTCATTCCTTGTTGTCACTAGGATAATGCTTCCGGGAGCACCATAGAGAGAGTTCAGAAATGGTCTCAACTCTGAAATGTGCGATTCCCAAACATCATCTAGGACAATCAAGAATTTCTTATTCGAATAAGACTCCTTTATGAGTTGGAACATTGCTTCCAACTCCATGTCGGAGTAACTACTACAATGATCTGGGCTTTCAAGGAGAGCAAGTGCAATTCTTTTCGCATCAAAAGAATCCGACACGTAGACCCATCGTGTAAGTTGAAAACCGAGAATAATTCTGTCATCATTGTAGATCAGTTGAGCCATAGTGGTCTTTCCACTTCCCCCAAACCCTGTAATAGAGATAACCCTAGACCTCTTTTCATCAACTTCCTTAGTAATACTGCTGCCACTCTTAGGCAATAAGTGCTTGAGTAGAGAAGCCTTATCAAATTCTCGACCGACCACACGTGATACCTGAGGAAGAGTAAGCATGGAGGTGCTAACAGATACACCACTGCTACCTGTAAGTAAACCAAATATATGTGCATCTACCCACAACTCTTGTAGTTCACCATCCAACTTCTTCATCTCGGAAGCAACGTCGCTAGGTAGAGAATCACTTTTAAGAAAATAACGAAGGCATCGAATAAAATAACTCACCTTGTTCAAGAGTGATGGACTTGTTCTAAGATTTTGAATTTGTTTGTGACCCTCGATGTTCGATGCATCCAACAAATCTTCCAACTCATAAATTTTGTCTGTCAACTGTTGTAGCCACATCTTAAAAGATCGATGCTCCACCCTTCTCTCCCTAGCAGTGTCCAGAACTTTTCCAATTTCTTCCAAAGTAGAGCAGAGATTTTCCACCGTTTTTCCGGTAAGTTGCCTGAAGGCAGTATCACGCATTTGATGTATTAAATTGGGGATAACCAAATCAGCCATGGAAAGTTGCAGGAGACACAGCGTCTAGAAACTCTCTACACAAACGCTACCGACACTCAAAGATGGCAGAAAGAAGAAGACAGAGCAGTCTTTGGTGGAAAAGCAGGGGGGGGAGAAGGGGGAAGAAAAAGAGGAAGTGTGATGGATTCCTAAAACTGTGGCATCTTACTTTACCCCATTAACACAATACTTCCGAATTCAGTGATTCTTGCCTGTGAGTCTGTTTGGGAATAAATCCAGTGGAAGGGAAGCCAAATTTCACGTGACGTTTCATTTCAGCTTTCCTCAAATCATGTATTGTAACCAACAAAAACTAACCAGTTCACAAACTAATATTAATTCTCTCCATGTCTATCACCCCTAAAGGAAAAAATGCAAAAAATTACACTGAACAAAATTCTTATTCTATCCTTAATAATTAATGTGAGTCATAAGTGGAAAATTATAATCATAACATTATGGTACAGTACTTTATATGTCTTGATGAATTATAATCCTTAAAAATTGAATTCTTGGTTTGGGAGGGAAGGAATAAGAACCTATTTAGGAGAAATAACAAGAAATATCTACTCCAAATTTGAAAGCTTATGTTTTCAGTTTTCTCTCAACCTACAATACAAACTTATAAATACCTTGATTTTTTAGGACTTTCTTCTTAGATCGGTAAGTAGAATCAACCCAGGAAAGCAAATGAGAGTTAACAAGCAAAGCAAGAATAGTCAATAGATTCTTAGCTTGTTCAGTTAGTATATATGGAGCATGATTTAGGAATGGTTTTTTTTTCTTTTAAATAAAAGAACTAGTTGTCTACCTTTTCTTTCAACGGGAAATTGATATATATATATTTTAAAAAGAATGATAGTCGATTGTCCAATTTCATAGTATATTTTTGTAATTATAATATCATTTTGACTAGTTGTAGGAGAAGAAGAAAGAAATACAAAGAAAAAAACCGATGGATTTTGATTTCTCCTTGTGACGTAGGATGGGGTACAATTTTACGGAATCACAAAACTCAAGCAATCTCAATTTTTTATGCTAGGCCTGTCGAACCATTCATTATTTTTTATTGTCGCATTCTAGATACTAATGTGAACCGAGTGATTCCTATGTTTGGATTGCATTTTTCTTTTTTAGAACTTTTTTATTGACAAGTGTAAAAGTTTAGGTCAAAATTTTTTTTGTTAGAAGAAGTGTATTGGAGGGAAATAAAGGTTACATTTGTTAAATTTTTTCGGAGGAAAAGAAAAACATTCAAAATTTAATTCAAGTTTAAATTTTAAAATTCTCACTAAAACTCCTCTTACAATTTTTTATTTTTTAAAAATTTCCCTCCAACACACTTTGTCTTTCCAAATCCTATCAAAATTTTACACTTTGTAGTAAAAAATTTCTTTAAAAAATTACGACCTAAACATAGCCAAAAAATACGTTGGATGGAATTTTTTTTAAATAAAGTGAGGACAATTTTTTTGGAACTTTAAATTTTAAATTCAAAATTTGAAATCAAATAGAAAGTTGTCTGATTTTTCTTAGAAAAAATTAACTTTTCTTATGAAGCTTTAAAAAAAGTCATAAGATTTTTCAGTCTTTCTTTTCATTAATATTTATTTGAATAATTTTTATTATGCGTACATTTTTCATTAGTTCTGAGATTATAAGGATAGAAAAGCTCTAAATGCGTGATGAAGAGGAAAAATGGAGAAGAGACACAACAGTGAAGAAGGACCAAAAAAAATACTTAGGGACCATTTTTCGTTATTTGATTAGTGGTAAGTGGGGGTGGAAAAATAAACTTAGTTCAAAAACTCAATCCAATCAACCTACTATTTTTGACTTATTGGATTAGGTCAAATGGATCATGAATCACACTGATTACGTGTTAAATAAAATTTGTAACTTCACAATTAATGTGGATTGGTTGAACCCAATTTGACCAAATGGATTAAAATTATTAATATAAAAAATTAAAGAGGCAATTGGCCGACTATCTGCTGCTGCTGATCGATTGAATTCTGGCCAAATTGCTAGAATTTAGTCAAAAAGGTAGACAGCGTTTTGGTAGCTGAAAATTCACATTGTGCAACAGCTCAAGAGAAGTGATCTGGTCGAGACAATAGACAAAAAGAAGTGAGTGGCATACAAGAGTAGGAATTATTATTTCAAATTTTATTGAATTTAATTTATTCATAAATTAACTCTAATCATGTTAAACATATTTGTATATGTTTAAACATTTTATATATTTGCATGAGAGAAAATTATATTTTTAGTTCCTTACAAATTATCTAAAACCTTCTTAGTTTTCCAAATATAAAAATAACCTTTTTGATTTCTTATATTTGAAAAGTAATTCTTTTAGTCTCTCATCTAAATTTTATAATGAAATTTATAAATAAGTTTCATGTGCACCCCTTGTCATCTTTTGTGTAAGGGTAAAAACGTTTCACAACATTTCAATATCAAAATCATAGCAAAATTAATCGTAACGAAACCCTAATTCATAAGAGGGGCAAAATTAACATTATTCATCTCTGAAAAGCCTAACTCATTCTCTCTAAAAATAATCATGTTTAACCCATATGTAATTCTACAGTTACAAAATACGAGTTGTGTGGCGTACAATTTGAGCTTAACGCTACTATTTTCATGCCTCCAATGAATAGCACAAATAAATGGTAGATCTCTAATTATGAAAAGTTTTAAGAAAATCCTTCCATTATGCTACTATTAAAAGTTGAGATTGAGAATAAATTCTTATACCAGGATTTGTTAGTGTCCAAGGTATTCTCATTTCTCATACTATCGCCTTTCCGCTGTAGCAAAATGTTGTGTTCATGGATACTATCCTACATTGGAAAATTAAGAGAAACTAGAGCAGCTAACAAGTGGCAAGGACCCAGAACCCACTAGTTTAAGCTTTTGGGTTCATGTGAGCTCCTACTGTTCATTGGGCCACTCTAGTTGGGCTCCCCATGGTTAAAACCTCCCCAACAAGTGGTATTAGAGTCGGAATGTTAGATTACTAGAAAAAGCAAGTGGTTCCTGGTTAGATCGGGCCTTATGGATGACTCGTGGACAAGTAGGTTTGTTGTAATTTACTACTTGCACGGACACTATTGGAGTAGGGAATGGGCTTGGGAATGGGCTTGTGGGAGGGGAAAGTTTGTTGTGTTCATGGATACTATCCCACATTGGAAAATTAAGAGAAACTAGAGCAGGGAGGTTTGTTGTGTTCATGGATACTATCCCACATTGGAAAATTAAGAGAAACTAGAGCAGCCGCTAATAAGTGACAAGGACCCAGAACCCATTAGTTTAACCTTTTGGGTTCAGGTGAGCTCCTACTGTTTATTGAGCCGCTCTAGTTGGGCTCCCCATGGTTAAAACCTCCCCAACACAAAAGACCAAATGCTTCACTTCTTTGCTTTGCTTCTTTGTTTTCTGAAAGGAAGGGGTTCATTTTGACCATGAATGAATTAGGGATCTCCATTAATTAGTGAACAAACTACAATGTTATGAGATTTTTCTATCCTCACATAAAAGACCATCCGAGGTAAATGTAATATTTACTATAGATTCCATCACAAAATTTAGATGAGAGACAAAAAAAGGTCATTTTTTAAAATGCAAATACCAAAAAGATTATTTTTAAATGTGTAGGACTAGAAAAGTTACAGGGTAATTTGTAAGGGACCAAATATGCAATTCAATCATGTTATAAATATTTTTAAGGGATAATATATTAAAGATTAAAACATCTATTTAGTCCCATAAAAATAGGTCTTTAACTTATTTGATCCTACAAATTTAAAAACGACATTTTTAGTCCCTTTAATTACAAATATGATTATTTTGGTCTTTCGTCTGTTATCTCAGATAGAATCCGTCTGCAAAGTTGGTAGGACTATTTTGCCCTTTGTACAACGTGAACACAAACTTCGCAAACGGATTCCGTCCGAGATAACAAACAAATGACCAAAATAATCATATTTGTAATTAAAGGGACTAAAAAGATCATTTTTAAATTTGTAGGACCAAATAAGTTAAAGACCTATTTTGATGGGACCAAATAGACGTTTTAATCTATATTAATATGTCCCGAACTTAGGTGCTTATAACCGTTTTGACCCGACTTTGCAATTGTAACAACACGACACCTAATCTTTAAAATGTGTAACAATAATGTCTTCCTATTTGAAAAAAAACGAAAAAGTCCTCCGATATAAAGTATATAGTCTAAAATTCTAAAATAAATTTTTAAAAAGACAAAAAAGAAAAAATTTAAAGAAAAATTGAATAAACTTATTTACACTATATAATAAATTTTTTTAAACTAAAAATAAAATTTAAAGATGAAAATTTAATAAAATTTAGAGACAAAAATGACCAAAAAAATTTAGGTTAAAAAACAAAGTATCTATAAAAAAAATTGAGGTTAAAAAACAAAGTATCATATAATAATTTTTTGTATTTTTGTATTAAAATTTTTAACAAATGTTTACATAATTTTATTAGATTTTTTCTTTTAAAAAGTTAATAAAAAATTAAACTATATCAATTTTTTATCATTTTTGTCTTTAGGAAGGGCTTTTTCGTCTTTTTTCCAGTAGGAGGACATTATTGTTACACATTTTAAAGTTCAGGTGTTGTATTGTTACAATTGAAAGGTCGGGTCAAAACGGTTATAAACGCCTAAATTCATAATATTTTAATATATTATCCCTATTTTTAATATGGCTAATTCCAAGTTCGAATAAAAGAGGAAGGTTGTGTTAAATCAACAACTAACATAATAACTGTCAAATTTAATGATATGCATCATAATTTAAATTATGTAAGGCTAAGATGTTCCCTGCTTTACGGAGCACATCACAAGGTCCAACCAACATCTTGGCCAGGACTATTGCATCTCCATGAGGGTCTAGCAATAGTGCAAAATTTATGCGTCTTCATATACTAATAGGAGGGATAATAAACACTTATGTAGAAAAAAAAAATAAGACTATTAGAATTAGAAATTGGAAGATTAAAAATTTGACAAGGAAAGTAATAGAGCTAGTACATACAATGAAGAGGAGACACATAAATATTATGTATCTCCAAGAAACAAAATAGGTAGATTAAAAACAAAGGTTTTAGATATTTAAAATATAAACTTTGTTACTTTGGTATTGTGGAAAGGACAAAACTAGAAATGGGATAGATATTATTATGGATTCAACATTTATAGAATAACTGTAAGTAGGAATAGTTAGAAAACGAAACAGAATCATAACTTTTAAAATTATTATAGGAAACGAACCTATAAATATCATTAGTTTATATGCAAATCAAATAGGGTTAGATGAATATATTAAAATTAAATTTTGGGAAGACCTAGAGACTTTAGTCTAAACAACCCCTCAAAGTGAAAAAATTATCACATGTGAGGATTTAAATGGACAAATAGGAGAGGGATTGAGGAGGATGATAAGGTTCATGGAAGTTATAAGTTGTGAAAACGAAAGTAAAACTATTTTAGATTTAGATTTTATAATAACTTATAATTTGTTCATAGGCTATACCTTTTCTAAAACAGAGAAGAATACTTAATTTCATTTAAAAGTGATTTTAATGAGTTGCAAATTGATTATTTTCTAATTAGAAACAATGATAGAAAATTATGTAAATATTTGTAAGTTAAAACCTGAAAAAATCTCACTACTCAACATAGGTTAATAATTTTTAATATAAGACTTAATAATTTTAAAAAAAGGTACCCAATACACTTATGATTAAGTGGGGGGATTTTAAGAATAACAACAAAAGAAAAATGTTTATAAAAGTCTTATAAGAAACTATTATTTTGAATGTAAAAGAGGAAATAGAAAGTCAATGGGAAAAAGTAACAAATCAAATGAAAGTAATTGCAAAAAGAGTATTAAAAGAGCCAAAAACCCATACATGGAATAAAGAATCATAGTGGTGGAATAAAAAAATTTAAGAAAAAAGTAAAAGTAAAAGTAAAAAGGGCAAATTATAAACTTTATATGCATATAGAAATGATGAAAATATTGAAAAATACAAGATTGCTAAGAAATGTTATGAAAAAGGTAATAAATGAGGCAAATACGAAGTTTTCAAAAATTGTTATAAAATATTAGATAATAAAAAAAGGAGAAAAAGATATATACTCCTTCCGTCCCCAAAAAAAGAGTTCACTTTGGTTGAGATACAACTTTTTATTAGTTATTAGGTACAACTCATTTAATGCATCACTAAATGTATAATTTTAAATTTTTATTCTTACTTTTTAATTTTGAGTATACATAATTATTATTAGTGAAGATATTTTAGAAATTTGATTTAAAAGTGGACTCTTTTTTTTGGGACAAGAAAAGTGGACCCTTTTTTTGAGATGGAGGAAATATAAGATCACAAAAACTAGGGGAAATAAACCATGAGATTTAATACAAGTGTATAAGGATAACTTTGAAAATGTTTTAATTGATGATAAACTAATAAAACATTAATTGAAAGAATACTTTTTCTGAATCTATTTAATGAAGTCAATTGGAATGAAGTCATATTAGATGAGTTAGAATAATTGAACTAAAAGAAATTTGTCATTTTTATTTCAAAATCTAACCTTTGAATGTAGAAAAGTATTACAAGTAATGAAAAATGGTAAAAAGATAGGTCCTGAAATTACCCCATTAGAGTGATTGAAGTATTTTGAAAAAGTTAGTATCACTAGTGTTATCAAACGTGACCGAATCGACCAATCGAATCAGCCTAGATATGATCTAGATTTTGAAGAAAACCTGCAGTTGGAAAAAATCAATTAGTAGTTAGTTATAATTTGTTGTGTACCACTTGTTGGCCTTTGTGTGCCACTTGTCCGTTTTTTTCTCGCTTATTGGGTTTTTTATTGTCCTTTTGGAGTGTTATTATATTAGTTAGTATTATTTATTTTTTCCCAATTTAGTCGAGTGTCTTCCTCCTCTGTGGAAATGCTTGTTTTCATGAGTTTGGTTTCATCCAACGTCATGAGCTCGTTTAGCCTTTTAGGCTATGTATATTTTGTCAATTTGCCTATCAAATATAACTATTGTTTTGGAAAAAAAAAAAAATCAATCAACCTTTGTTTGACCAGTCAAAATTGTGATTGACCCAAATTTGACTGCGTTTACTAAGGAAATATTAATTTTTAAAATTTATAATTTAATTCTAATTTTTTTTATAAAACTCATTTTGTTCGCATTTTGTGTGATTGCGTTAAAATTTTTACCTACATAGTTTTAAATTCTTCACAATTGAATATCTCAAATATTTATACAAAATACTTCTTATAATTTTTTAACTTTCTTATTTAAAACATGTTTTTGTACCATTTTTAATAAAATTATTTAATCATACGTCTAGGACTTCATACAATTTATACTAATTAAATCAAATTTAACTACCCAAAAAAAAATTATGTATTATATTTTTACATATAATAATATTTTTATAATTAATTTATATTTATTACATCATAACAAAATCATTTATTTTTTTTATTACTTATTTGACCAATCCGATTGATTAACACCGGGCCCCTTAGTTTGACTGGTTCCTACTCCAGTCCGTTTTTAAAGACACTGGGTATCACATGGCTCATAAAAATCTATTTAATTTAATTATTAAAAATAATAAAATGCCTAATCACTATAGAAAAAGTGTATTAGTTCCTTTATATAAAAATAAGGGATATATACAAAATTAAGCAAATCATAGATATTGAATTGTTGAATCATACTATGAAATTATGGGGAAAAATAATAGAAAGAAGATTAGAAAATGATATTAGTGTATTATAAAATAGATTTGGTTTTATGCCAAGAAAGATTACGATGGACACCATATATCTAATAAGGCTATGCGAACATTATTATGAGATAAAATAAGATTTACATATAGTATTTATTAATCTTGAAAGAGTATTTGATAGAGTTAATCATGATAAAATATTGGAGATATTAGAAAAGAGAGAAATTAGAATAACTTATATAAAACTTATAAAAGATATGTATAAATATGTAACAATATGTGTAAAGCCGCTAGTAGGGATATCAGGCAAACTTCTGAGTACTCTAGGTTTGTATCAATGATCCTCCTTGAGTCTATATCTTTCGTATTATTAATATACGAACTCACTAAACATATGCAGAAAATAATTTGTGCATGTGCGTTATTTACCGACAATATAGTTTTGATTGATGAGATGAGAGAATGAATAAATACTAAGTTAGAAGCTTAAAGAGAGGCATTTTAATTAAAAGTTTTTAAAATAAATAGAGGTAAAATTGAATATATAGGGTATCATTTTAGTAATTATAGGAGAAGCAATGAGATAAGTGTGAAAATTGACAGACATGAATTAAACATATCTAAATTTTTTAAAAATTAAGATTTATAGTTTAAGAAAAAGGGGAATTGATAAAGATATTACACGTTGAATTTCGACAGGTTGAATTAAAGAAGAAGTGCATACTCTATATTTTGTGATCATTAATATTTATAAAATAGCCATAGGACCATTAATAATTTATGGATTGTTGATGTATTAACTATAAACATAAATAGAAAATGAGAGTAGTAGAAATAAAAATATTAAGATAGATGTGTGAATATAGTAGACTAGACAAAATTAGTAATGAATATATTAAAAAGAAAGTAGAAGTGGGCCCAATAAATGAGAAAATGAGAAAAATATGTTTAAAGTAGTTTAGATATGTACGCACGAAACCCTTAAATGCACCGTTACAACATCTATATAATAGATAATTATTAACTCACTAAAAGGGAAATGTGAAAACCTACAAAGACTTGAAATTTTTTTGTTAAAAAATATGAATTATTTAAATTAAAATGAAAATATATATTTTAACAGAAAGAAATGGTAAGATATAATCCATATAACCGACCTCACATAGTAGAATAAAAGTTTAGTTGTTGTTATTGTTGTAACTTATTCATAAATTGATTGATGATTCACAACGAAGAATATTAGAAAGTAACATTAAAGATTATGTTATGGGAGAGACTGAACTTCCTCCATTATTTTGATGGTATGGTTGTGTCAACTTATTCTATGCTATTAGATTTCATTGGACAGTAAGATTTAAATAGGATCCAATAAATAAAAAAAATACAAGTTACATAGTAATAATGCACAAACACCGGTTATTTTTTAAAGTAACAATTTTAGTAACATTTTTTTTTAACTGAAACGATATTATATTGAGAACTGGGCACAATGGCCAATATACAAAGCCGAAAGGCTTAGAGAGTTTCGTGGAGTCGCTACTGAAAAACAGCGCTGTAACCCACGAAAACAAAGACCCTTAACGGGACTAGAAGCCCTCAAGGGGCACAAACCACCCGCAGCGCGGGACAAAAGCCGCAAAGCGGCACAGGTTGAAAACCTAGACAACCTAGGCGCAACCAAAAATACAAAAGCCCGGTTATATCGGGTCATTAATACTATACAAAAATGATCTACTGTTATCGACTAAAGCAAGTGGCTCCATTGGGTACCTCAAAGGGCATGAGATGAGAGAAACTGAACGCACGTTGGTGGTCCCTAGCGCACATCCGACACCGCTCGAGCCAATATGAAACCGCAACCCAAACCGTAAGCAGATCCCAAAAAAAAAAAAAAAAACTGTTCATGAACGTTAAAATTTGAAAATTTTACTGTGCAATGAACAGTAAATACTGTTCATTGCACAGTAAAATTTTCGCACCCGTTTTCGCACTTTTTCGCCCGCAGAAACAGTAAAAAATGTGAGAAAAATGGCCTTTGGCCAAATGAAACCCATTGTATCCTTTTTTAACAATTTTAGTAACATTCAAACATTGAATTTTCAAAATGTTCCAAATTGCAACTAAAATTAATTTTATTTCTAATTTGCCCCAAACAAAATAGTAAATACTACACTTATGCCCTATACTTTTTTGCAACTTTAATTTCAATTATGTAATTAATGAAAATTTATACAACTATAACCTTAAAATTTATTCTTTTTCCCTTCAATTGAACCCCTCACACTTTAATACAAAAATTTTCAAATTAAACTCAAATAATTATGAGTATATTTATTTTTGAAATCCCATTTTAAATTAATTTGATCATTTTTCAGTCAACAATTGTACTATTTTTGTGGATGGTATAATTTTACTTATTTGACGATATAGTGGGGAGAACTAGAAAATATATTCTTAATTAGCGATGGTACAATGAGTTTTCCCATCATTTTTAAGTCCAATCACTAATTAAAATTTCATGGCATTTTTATTTATGCATGTATAATTATTGATTGATATATGTTTTAAAACTTAAATTACGAATTTAGTTTACTAATTGTCACAGTAATTAATACCGGTAGTATAGTAATGTAGTTTTGCAATTATATATAATAGCATAAATCAGAAGGTACAATGTTCATTGCTAGAGGTACAAAATTCTATTAGGTAATTTTAAACCACAATATGTAATATTTAATTTTATAATTTAATAGTTAGTGGTATTATGTATTAAACTGAGGTAATTATCGAGTACATTATATTTTTAAACCCCAATATTAGATTAATTTGTTCATTTTTTGGTTAGCCACTATACTATTTTTTTGGATGATACAGTATTAATTATTTGATGGTATAGTGTGAATGAGTAGAAAATACATTCTTAATTAATGATGGTATAATGCATTTTCCATCACTTTCAAATCTAATCATCAATCATAATTTTGTGGTGTTGGTATTTATGCAAGTATGATCATTTACCTATTTGTTTCCCAAACCTAACTTACAAATTAATTTATTAATTATTGTGATAGCATAATACTTTTTCTCCAGTGATGCAGTAATATTTTTGTAGCAAGTACAATACATACAATCAGAAGGTACCATTTTCTTCACTGATGGTACAAAAACATATTACATAATTTTCGACCACCTTACCTAGTATTTTGATTTTAAAATTAATCATTGGCAATACAATGTTTTAAACAAGTGTAACTATTGAGTAACCATTTTTTAAAATCAGATTTGAAATTAATTTCTCTATTCTTCAATTAGCCATTGTACTATTTTTTTTAATGGTATAATTTTAATAATTTGATGGTACAATGTGAATGACTATAAGGCACATTAGTGACATGAGTTTTTCCATCACTTTCAAGTGCATTCACTAATCAAAATTTTATAGTAGTTCTATTTACGTAAGTTTAATTGTTCATCTATATATGTTCACAACTAAAGATATGAATTAATTTATTAATTATGATGATGGTATACTGTTTTTTCTCTGGTGGTACAATAATATGCTTTGGCAAGTACAATATAAACAGTCAAAAGATACAATCCTAGTTACTAGCGGTATAAAAACTTGTTACATATTTTTCAACTGCCTTATGTAATATCTTGATTTTAAAATTAATCAGTGGAGCTACTTTGTTTTAATGAGTTTTCCCATCATTTTTAAGTCCAATCACTAATTAAAATTTCATGACATTTGTATTTATGCATGTATAATTATTGACTGATATATTTCTAAAACTTAAATTACGAATTTAGTGTACTAATTTTCACGATGATACCGGTAGTATAGTAATATATTTTTGCAAGTATAATAGCATAAATCAGAAGCTACAATGTTCATTGCTAGCGGCACAAAATTCTATTAGGTAATTTGCAACCACAATATATAATATTTAATTTTATAATTTAATAGTTAGTGGTATTATGTATTAATCTGAGGTAATTATCGAGTCCATTATATTTTTAAACCCCAATATTAGATTAATTTGTTCATTTTTTGGTTAGCCACTATACTATTTTTTGAATGGTATAATTTTAATAATTTGATGGTACAATGTCAATGACTATAAAGCACATTCTTAATTAGTGATGGTGAAATGAGTTTTTCCATCACTTTTAAGTGCATTCACTAATCAGAATTTTGTAGTATCTATATTTACGCAAGTGTAATTCTTCATCTATATATGTTCACAACTAAAGTTATGAATTAATTTATTAATTATGACGGTGGTACACTATATTTTCTCTGGTGGTACAATAATTTGTTTGGCAAGTACAATATAAACAATCAGAAGATACAATCTTAGTTAGTAGCGGTACAAAAACAGGTTACATATTTTTCAACTGCCTTATGTAATATTTTGATTTTGAAATTAATCAATGGATGTACTTTGTTTTAAATAGATGTAACTATCAAGTACACTATTCTTGACATCAGAGGATTAATTTTTGCATTTTTCTATCAGCATTGTACTATTTTTGTAAATGATACAATTTTAATTATTTGATGGTACATTGTGAATATCTATAAAGTACATATTTAATTAGTGATAGTACAATGAATTTTTCCATCACTTTCAAATCCAATCATTAATTAAACTTCTTTTATGGTACTTGTTTTTACACAACTGTAATTGTTAAACTATATATTTCTAAAATTTAAATTACGAATTAATTTTTTTTGGTGTAACAATGCTAATAATTACAAATATGTTTCCTACATCTTTCAATTAAATCTGTTATTTTTTTAATCTTATAAATTTATTATTTGTTCCATAAGAGTTATTAATTTGTGATTTTTGAATTTTATATGTAATAAACTTAATTATTAAATAATTTATTAATTTTTAGGTGATTTAATGTAAAAAATAAATTGGTAGTAAAAAAAAAGCTAATTTAATAAGTATTCTATTTAAGTGGTGTAAGTTACCAATCATATAAGATATGTTACAATGTTACCAAGTCTATCTGAATATATATATTACATGGCATTTTTTTATTGGTTAAAAAAACAAAGAATGATTCCGTCAAATAGAAAGAAGGGATTGTAGAATTTTCCTTAGATCATGAATTAATATACATATCAATTAACATATCACGTATGAATTAATTGTCAGTGATTAATTATCAGAAATTAACATACATTTAGTGTGGGTTAGTTGGGAATAATCTTCAAGCTGCACCAGGATGAAATGATAGACCACTTTGCCGAAATGGAGAAGGATCATCGAGCAGCAAGAGTGGGTTAGTTCCAAACCTCCTTTTCTTGCTTTCTTATCTACGAGTTAATATTGGTGAGGAATGAGGATTCTTTCTTGGAATGTAAGGGGGTTAGGAGCTAGGGAGAAAAAACGGGCGGTCCGGAAGCTAGTGGTAAAGAAAAAATTTGGGTTGGGTTTCTTTCAAGAATCTAAATTTGTGAAATTAGACACACGTGGAGTTGAACAAATTTGGGGAAAAAAGATTACAATTTTGAGTGGGTTCCTTCAGATGGTCGTGCTGGGGGTTTGATTACTGTTTGGAATGCTGATTTCTTTCAATGTGCAGAGGCTATTTTAGACCAAAGGTATATCCAGCTAAGAGGTAAATTGAAGGGTTTGGATTTAGAGTGTGTTTTTTGTACTGTCTATGCTCCAAATTGTGATACTCAAAGAAGAGCCCTTTGGATAGAGCTGACTAACAGAGTGGCAAACTGGCAAATTCCATGGTGCTTTGGTGGAGACTTCAATGTAACGAGATCATCGGAAAAGAGAAGTGGTCAATCAGGTAATCTGTTAGCCATGGATGATTTTAATGAATTTATCGATAATTTGCAACTAGTTGATTTGCCTTTGTTAGATGGGCAATACACATGGGGAAATAATCTCCAGTTAGTAGTAGGCTGGACAGATTTTTGCTCTCTAGTGAATTCCTGGATAATTTCCATCATCAAGTTCAAGAAAGCTACCAAGGTCTCTGTCTGATCATCATCCCATTTATCTGGACACAAAGGAGACAAATTGGGGTCCAAAACCTTTCAAGTTTTTCAACCACTGGCTTGATAAAGAAAGCTTCAACATAATGGTTCGTAATGAATGGAAAGATATAGCAGCACAATCTAGGAATAATGCTGGTTTGTGGCAAAAGCTGAAGAGACTTAAGCCCCTCATTAAGCATTGGAGAGTTCATAATTGTGAGGCTGATCCAAACTATATTCAGGAATTGGAGGAAGAGATTGACAGGTTGGAGAAGTTAGACACAGTTATGGTGCTACCAGCCGACAAAAGACTTGAACTTGCTAATAAGCGGGCCCAGTTATGGAATATGTATAGGGCACAGGAAAGAGCTTGGTTGTAGAAGTCCAGAAGTAAATGGCTACAGGCAGGGGATAAGAATACTAAGTATTTCCATCTCATGGCTTCCTCAAGGAGAAGGGTGAACTTTATTAGTAATCTGGTCTTTGAGGGAAGGAGAGTGTCGCAACCAAAAGAGTTGAAGGATGCAGTTGCAAAGTACTACTCGGATTTATATAATAAAGTGTCGGCAGTTGGTGTGTTAGAATTAGGCTGTCAATTCAAATGCATCTCAGACAAACAAAGGGAAATTCTTGAAGTTCCATTCTCAGAGTCTGAAGTTTGGGAAGCTATCAAGCAATGTGATGGGAATAAAGCCCCAGGGCCAGATGGTTTCAATATGAGTTTCTTTAAGCATCATTGGAGGTCAATTAAATCAGATGTGATGACATTCCTAGAAGGCTTCTTTGAGACTGAGACTTTTGACAAGGCAGCAAACTCTTCATTTATTACTTTAGTTCCAAAGATGAAGAATCCTATCCACTTAAAAAATTATAGGCCTATTAGTCTTGTTGGGAACATTTATAAAATTCTGGCCAAAGTTTTGGCAATTAGACTGAAAGAAGTGATTAATGAGGTGATCGGGAGCAGTCAGTTTGTGTCCCTAAGGAATAGACAACTGTCAGATTGTTTCTTAATTGCCAATGAGGCTGTGGACTATCTCAGAAAAAATAACAGAAGTGGCGTCTTGATGAAGGTGGACTTTGAAAGCAGTTTGATCGGTATTGGGATGGATGTGGGTCTATTGAACTACTGGCCGAGGCTCTTTGCAAGGTTGAAACCTTCCTGTTAAATACCTTGGCCTTCCTCTAGGGGTCAACTCCACGGTCCAAAACATCTGGAGGCCTATCCTTGATAAAATGCGATCAAAGCTTGCCAACTGGCAAACAAGGTACCTTTCTATGGGTGGTAGAGTGACTTTAATTAATTTTGTCTTGTCAAGCTTGCTGGTCTTTTTCCTGTCAGTTTTTAAGCTACCTTGTGGAATAAAAAATGATATGGATAAGTTGATAAGGAGATTTCTCTGGGGCAGTTCGACCAACAACGTAAATTGCATTATGTGGTGCATACGATTAATGCTCCAAAGTGGCTTTGGGAGGTATGATTGATTTCCAACTAAAAAACTCAGCCTTATTAACAAAAAGGCTATGGAGGTTTGGCAATGAGGTGAATTCGTTATGGAGGAATTTTATTGTGGAAAAATATGGGCTTGAAAGAATCGACTCTCCCACTCCATGTAACAATTGTTTCGTCTCTAATTTATGGAAAGCTATTATCGCTCCCTTTAGTCCTCTAACAAATTTCATGAGGTTGTTTCAAGAATGAGAGCATTGCTCGAAGGGGAAAATATTGTGTTCTGGCAAGATGAATGGATAGAAGGAGTGATCCTTAAAATGTTGTTCCCTCGGATCTTTGCTTTGTCTAGGAATAAAGACGGATGTGTGGCTGATTTTGGCAATTGGAGGAATGGTCAATGGGAATGGAGGATCGCTCTTCAGAAAGCTTTCTTGATTGGGAAAAATAACATGGAGAACCTACTATATTTGCCGCAAGATCAATTGCCAAGTCAAATGTCTCAAGATCGGATCGTATGGAGAGGAGTCCGAATGGTACGTATTCCACTTCTTCTTTTTATAAATCTGTTGCAACCCTAAAGGCAAGGGGAAGTAATTTGGAATCTAGTATGGAATGGGTATAGTCCACCTAAAGTGGAAGTTTTTGTCTGGCAACTGATTCATCAAAGGCTTGTCGTCGCTTGCTTAGGAGGGTATTATTAGCAGAGCTTCTTTGTGTGCTTTTCTCGCAACTCGAAATAAATCGGTCCAACACTTGTTTTTTGACTGTCGATGTAGCTGGTTGGTGTAGACTAGGTGTTTCGATATCTGGGGCATTACCTGGGTCTGCCTGGGAATTCTTTCCATCTTTCTGAATAGCTGGCAGCAGTCCTCCCCGAATTTCAATGGAAGGCAGCCTTGAATTCTATTGTTCTATGTTATTACTTGGTCGATCTGGTTGTGCAGGAATCAAGTTACCTTTAACAATAAGAACTTTGATTTCGTGATCTCTTGGATTTGATCTTCATCAGGTTTGCTACGTGGTTTAAGGCGAGGTGGCCTTCTTCTTTAGCATCTACTACGCATATATTAAAATGAATAGAAGTGAGGCAGAAGAGGTGCAAGAGGAAATCGCTACTTGGTCTCGCCCAAACTGTATAATGAAGTTTAATGTAGATGGTTCAATATCGAGAAACTAGTAGGTGTATTGGGGAATTCTTAGAGATGATTTGGGTAAAACAAAGATCGTGTTCTCAAGCACGTTGGGATTCTTGATTCCAATCAAAGGAGTTTTATGCAATTCGTGAGGCTTTTCTAGTGTTTGCTGAGTCTATTTGGAGGAGCTCTCATGTTCTTGTAGTTAAAAGTGACTTAATTAATGCAATCAGCTGGTTAAAGAACCCATAGACAGAGCCCCTTGGCACCTTAAGAATATCTCAAACCATTTAGACTTGCTGAAGCAGAAACTTAAGCACTGGGAGGCATACCATATCCCAGGAGACATTAATAGTGTGGCCGATAGGTTGACAAAGGCAGGAGTGTCCAGATCGCAAAGCTTGTTGGCAATCATTGAGTAAAAAATGCATGTATTGCATGTCCCTTCCTCCTAACTCTATAGTAGTCTGTGGAGTAGGATTGTTATTGTGTCTTAATTTCTTACTTACGGTAAGTATTGTAACCTTTATCTGATCATCTAATAATAAATTTGATTGCTTGGCTTGTCAAAAAAAAAAAACATACATTTAGTGTGAAACATAATGCTAAAGTTTTGCGCAAGTCCTGGACTAGTAAAATGAATGCCCTGTACAAAGGCTATGTTGGGAGATAAAATTATTTGAACCTTGACCTCAAAGGATTAAATTCTAAGATTTTCAGCAACGTTCAAACTAGGGTCAATCAAAAAAGGGAGCATCTACATTCTGTGCAAGTGCAGTTGCAATTACAACCAAGCAATAGTGCACTACCGAAGGAGGATAAAACATTGCCATCTGAATATGCAGCCTTAACATTGGCAGAAGATAGCTTTTTTAGGAAAAAAATCCAGGAATGAATGGCTGGATCAGTGGATCTTGGAGACAAAATTACCGCTCTTTCTAATGGAACAACCTCGAATTACAGGGCTTACAACAGAATCATTGTTGTATATTTCAAAAGGCAATCCCACATTGGAAGATTACAACAATATAGTAGCACTTTATATTGAATTGCCTTTGAGTGGGCTTGTGACCAAGAGAAAGAGTGGTAGACTCGCGCGCATGAGAGTGGGACAAATTGGGCCAATGCAGTCCAAAACGATGGATTTGCCCTCGCGTGGGTTACACACGGTCCAGTCCAAGTTTTTCTTTCTCTCATTTTAGCCTTTATTTTTGCAGCTTATCTGTAAATTGCATTTTTTACTTAACTCGGTTTTACGAATAACAATTACCCATTTTACTTAGTCAAAACCCTATCCTTCAATTGACCGAGTAGCTCGTGGGTTTACCGGTTCTGAAGCCTTCCGCATGTTGACCACGTCTTGCTGGATTTGCCTCAACGTCCTCAACGTGCAGCAAAATTTTCTCAGACTTTGTTGATCGCGGTTATATATCTCGCTCCCGAGCCTCAAAATTTAGAGCGGTACATATTTGCTTACTCTTCCCTTACGCTGCTAAAAACCATTCTTCCCCACTCAAACCTTGTTCTGCTGGTTTTAAGTGTTCTTGCTGCTCCTGCCACCCTCAAACAATAGAGGAAGCCTTGTTTTATCTTGGGGAAAAATTTCTAATCCACAGAAATTGTTTCTTTAGGTCAGTGCATATTTTGCACGACTCAAGTGTGCTCATCCCGTTTTCTGATTATTAGCCGTTATTCCCAACAATCTAAAGAAACAATATGGCTACTGCTGTTACCAACACAAACGCTGCCAACCCTTCTTCCGCCGCAAATGCTACAAACCCCGCAACTTTCAATCGCTTAAGACAAATCCTACAAACCACAACCGCAATCAAAATAGCCAACACAAGTTCAGATCACACAAACCATGCCCGGCCCATCCGCTCTATGCCAAACCATTCCGGATGTCTCAAACATTGAGATCTTTGCCAATGAAAACTTTAAAGGTTGGCAAGAAAGGATTTTCTCCTTACTTGATGTCCATGGTGTTGCACATGCCTTACTAGAATCCAAACCTACCCTAACTACTCCAGACAACGTTCAACAGTCATGGCAACATGCAAACAAAGTATGTCGTCACACAATTTTGCAAACTCTATCCAACGAACTCTTCGATGTGTTCTGTCCGTACAAAGAAGCTAAGGCAATATGGGAAGCCTTAACTAAAAGGTTCACTGTTGAAGATGCCACCAAGCAGAAGTTTGTCGTTGGGAAATTTTATCAATGGCAAATGGTAGAAGAAAAGGAAATCAAAAGTCAGATCAATGAGTATCAAAAGCTTCTCGAAGACTTGAAGGACGAAGACATCATCCTTCCAGAAAAATTTTCAGCCGGCTTATTGATTGAAAAGCTGCCCGACTCATGGAGATACTACAAAAACAATCTCAAGCACAAACAAAAGTCTTTCACCATCAAGGAGTTGGTCACCCACATCCTCATTGAAGATACCAACAGAAAGGAAACAAAATCTGCCAAAGCTAAAGAATTAGCATTGAAGGCAAATTTGGTGCAAGGAGGTAGCTCCAATAAAGGTACGAAGTCTAACTCTAAATCTAAAGATTTCAAGCCTAAGAGTACTAACTTTAAGAAAAAGAAAGGCTCTTGTTTTGTGTGTGGTAAGCCAGGACACCATGCTCCTCAATGTCGCAAGAGAATGAAAAATGAAAATCCTCCTAAGGCTAATTTAGCTGAAGGAGATGAAGTTATAGTTGCATTCGTCTCTCAAGTAAACATGGTAGTCAATGCCAATGAGTGGGTGGTAGATTCAGGGGCCACTCAACACGTTTGTGATAATCGAGAGGCTTTTTCCTCCTACACTTCGGTAGGGGATGAAAATCAAGTAATCTACTTTGGAGACACTACCACTGCAAAAGTGCATGGCAATGGCAAAGTCCTTCTCAAACTCTCATCGGGAAAGACATTGGCTCTTAACAACGTGTTGTATGTTCCAACTATTAGAGCTAATTTGGTGTCTGTGCGATTACTTGACAAAGATGGAATAAAAATTTTCTTTGAATCCGGAAAAATTGTTATGACTAGAAATAACATGTTTGTATGCAAGGGCTATAGTAATCAGGATTTATATGTACTTTCTATTTCCAATGTGATCAATGAAAATGCATCTGCTTCTTCTGTTTATATGATTGAATCATTTTCTTAATGGCATACAAGATTAGGACATACTAATTTTAGCTATATTAAGAAAATGCAATCACTTGGCTTAATTTCTGGCTTGAGTTCAACCAACATAGATAAATGTGAAATTTGTGCTGAAGCAAAAATCACTAAAAAGACTTGTATTTCCGTTGATAGAGAAACTGAATTATTGAATTTAATACACATTGATTTAGGTGATTTAAAACAAACTATGACTAAAGGTGGTAAAAGATATTATGTTACTTTTATTGATGATTTCTCTAGATTCACTAAGTTATATTTACTTAGAAATAAAGATGATGCATATGAGGCCTTTATTTCTTATAAAACTGAAGTAGAAAACCAACTTAGTGGAAAAATTAAAAGAATTAGATCGGATAGAGGGGGTGAATATCTATCACTAAATGAATATTGTGAAAAAGAAGGGATAATTCATGAAGTAACTCCCCCTTATTCACCTGAATCTAATGGTGTAGCTGAAAGGAAAAATAGAACACTTAAAGAAATGATGAACTCCATGTTAATTAGTTCTAATGCACCTCAAAATCTATGGGGTGAAGCTATTTTATCAGCATGTCACTTGCAAAATAGAATTCCACATAAAAGAACTGGAAAACACCATATGAGTTGTGGAAAGGTCATGCACCTAACTTAAACTATTTAAAAGTGTGGGGGTGTTTAGCTAAAGTTATGTTCAACCAAAGAAAAGAAAAATAGGTTCAAAAACATCGATTGTATGTTTATTGGATATCGAACATAGTGTCGTATATAGATTTCTTGTGTTAAAAAGTGATGTGCTTGATTGTAACACTATAATGGAAACAAAGAATGCTGAATTCTTTGAACACATTTTTCCACTTTCTCGAGAAATTTCTCATGCACCTATTGAAAATAATAGAGAAATCAATTCTGATGAGGAATTGAGAAGGAGCAAAAGGCCTAGAAAGGAATCCTCTTATGGAAATGATTTTTATACTTATCTTATTGATAATGATCCGTCAACTTTTGACGAAGCGATTTCTTCTTCTGATTCAAAATTTTGGAAAGAAGCAATTAATGATGAAATGAGCTCAATTTTGAAAAATAAAACTTGGATTTTAGTTGATTTACCTACTAGTGCAAAACCTATTGGTTGTAAATGGATTTTCAAAAGAAAATATCATCCTGATGGCACAATTGACAAATATAAAGCTCGGTTAGTAGCAAAAGGTTTTTCTCAAAAACAAAATATTGATTACTTTGATACTTTTGCACCAGTATCAAGGATTTCATCTATTAGAGTTTTATTTGCTTTAGCTTTTATTCACAAACTTTTTATTCATCAAATGGATGTTAAAACAACATTTTTGAATGGAGATTTAGAAAAAGAAATTTACATGACACAACCTGAGGGTTGTGCTATTTCTGGACAAGAAAATAAAGTTTGTAAGTTACTAAAATCACTCTATGGCCTAAAACAAGCTCCTAAACAGTGGCATGAGAAATTTGATAAAATATTATTGCGTGATGGTTTTTCATCTATTGAAGTGGACAAATGTGTATATACAAAAACTATAAATAGTGATTATGTGATTCTTTCTTTGTATGTAGATGACAAACTCATATTTGGTACTAGTTTGAATGTTATAAA
This sequence comes from Gynochthodes officinalis, assembly GCA_020080225.1. Classification (NCBI taxonomy): domain Eukaryota; kingdom Viridiplantae; phylum Streptophyta; class Magnoliopsida; order Gentianales; family Rubiaceae; genus Gynochthodes; species Gynochthodes officinalis. Next base: position 34,578,013 of record CM034623.1, on the reverse strand, counting down.
TAGTACTAAATGTTTCTTATCCTCAAACTTTGATATGAAAGATTTGGGTGAAGCCAACGTTATTTTGGGTGTTAAAATCATAAGGAGAAGCGATGGAATTATGTTGTCACAAAATCATTATACTGAGAAACTTCTTAGGAAATTTGAAAACTATGATGTGACACCGGTGAGCACTCCTTATGATGCTAACTCCCAATTGAAAAAGAATCGTAGTGACCCAATTGCTCAGTCTAAATATGCTCACATTATTGGGAGTCTGTTACATTTAATGAATTTTACGAGGCCTGATATAGCCTACGCAGTGTGTAGACTGAGTAGATATACTCATAATCCCAATCATGAGCATTGGTCTGCTTTAGTCAGACTAATGAAATACTTGAGAGGAACCATTTATTATGGTATCCTATATAGTGAATTTCCCAATGTATTAGAAAGATACAGTGATGCTAACTGGATCTCTGATTCAAATGAGACTAAATCCACTAGTGGCTATGTATTCACATTTGGTGGTGGTGCAATAGAATGGAAATCAGCCAGACAAACTATTATTGCTAGATCGACTATGGAGTCAGAGTTTATAGCTCTCGATTTAGCTGGTTCGGAGGCTGATTGGTTAAGAAACTTCTTAGCAGGAATTCCTATAACCAAGGGGTCAATGCCACCAGTTCCTATGCATTGCGATTGCCAAGCCGCAATTGCCATAGCGAAAAACAAATCATATAATTGCAAAAATTGACACATGAAATTGAGACATGATGTCGTAAAGCAGCTGCTAAGAGATGGAATAATTTCCATTGATTATGTGAAGTCAGAAGTGAATTTGGCCGATCCTCTGACTAAACCCTTGGGAAGAAAATTAATTCTTCAAACATCGAGGGAATTGGGACTTAAGCCAATAAGCTGTCAATAGAGATGGTAACCCAACCTATGTGATTGGCGATCCCAGGAAATAGGTTCATAAGGGTAATAACAAATCGACATTGGCAATGAAACACTTATAACATTGTCCCTTCTATGGTGTGTGTGTTATAACTGCTACTAAATATGAGGTTGAGTTTCTAACTCTTAATGAATTCATATTCCTTATGGATGGTGTATTTAAAGCAGTATACACTTGATGAATTCACTTATATGAGAGTGGAGTGATGCCGCTTCTATAAGATTTTGGTTAAAGTCTTTAGAGCTCTCATGAATAAACCAGGCACGCGCATGGCTTATTAGCGCAAAAACGCGTCGAACAGTAAGATAGTGGGGGTAGCATTGTGATTGATAAGATCTCTATCTTACAACAATGATTTATCGGTTCATAGAAATTTTACATTTCACCAATAAATCAGTAAGATATATTTTATCAATCTAAGTTTGGTTCATAGTCCAAAAGCCACCAAACTAAATGCATTTGCACCCAGACATTCTAGCAGAACAGTTTCATCTCAATTTTATTCTTTTGAAATATGTGGGGGATTGTTGTATATTTCAAAAGGCAATCCCACATTGGAAGCTTACAACAATATAGTAGCACTTTATATTGAATTGCCTTTGAGTGGGCATGTGACCAAGAGAAAGAGTGGTAGGCTCACGCGCATGAGAGTGGGACAAATTGGGCCAATGCAGTCCAAAACGATGGATTCCCCCCTCCCCTCAAGCTGGGTTACACGGTCACCTACCCAAGTTTTACTTCTCTCATTTTAGTTTTTTATTTTGCACTTATCTCAGAACCGCATTTTTACTTAACTCGGTTTTACCAATAACAATTACCCATTTTACTTAGTCAAAACCCTATCCTTCAATTGACCGAGTAGCTCGTGGGTTTACTGGTTTTGAAGCCTTCCGCATGTTGGCCACGTCTTGCTGGATTTGCTTCAACGTCCTCAACGTGCAGCAAAATTTTCTCAGACTTTGTTGACTGCAGTGCTATATATACTGCTGCTCCCGAGCCTCAAAATTTAGAGCGATACATATTTGCTTACTCTTCCCTTACGCTGCTAAAAACCCTTCTTCCCCACTCAAACCTTGTTCTGCTGGTTTTAAGTGTTCTTGCTGCTCCTGCCGCCCTCAAACAATATAGGAAGCCTTGTTTTATCCTGGGGAAAAATTTCTAATCCACAGAAATTGTTTCTTTAGGTTAGTGCATATTTTGCACGACTCAAGTGTGCTCATCCCGTTTTCTGATTATTAGCCATTATTCCCAACAATCATAAGTCTTTGTAAGGGTACAAAGGAGGATGGGACACTGGTCACTATAGGAAAGTTAAGGCCACGACCATGCAATTTATGAAGACCTCTTTGAGAAGAATAACCAGTTTCAAACTCAAAGAAAAATATTAGGGTAAATTACCAAAACCCCCATGAGGTTTGGATTTATTACCAATACCCCCTGTCGTTATATTTAATTGTTTTAATGAGTAAAATGACAAAAATACCCCCTACAAAATATATCCAAATGCAGCAAATAAAATACAAAAAATTCAAAAATTTGTCCTAATAGTTTGTAAAATTTTGTCTTAATATCTTGTATAATTAATACATTATTATGCGTATATTTTCTATTTTATTTCTATTTTATTAATTTAATTTATACATTATCATTGTTAATATGAATAATATAATAATTTTATATTAAAAATAAGTAAATTTTTATAATCATACACTTTTTTAGGTAATATAAAAAAAAATTTACTAATTTCGTCCTAATTTTGTCCCAAAAAAAAAAAGCAAATGCAAAGGCTAGAGGAATAAGGGTAATTTCGTCCAAAAATTTTAATTTTTTCTACAGTTATAACGAAAACTGTTAAATTGGACTTATATGTTATAAAAACCTAAACTTTAGGGGGGTATTAATAGTTTTGCCAAATTACAGGGGGGCATTGGTAATAAATCCAAACTTCATGAGGGTTTTGGTAATTTACTCAAAATATTATAGCAGGTTAATTACATTGCTGTCAAACTCGGCCTGCCCAGTCTGGGTTTGTATAAAAACCTCTATTTTAAAAAAAAATTGATCAAATCTCAGTTTGACCAGTTTTTTGACTTTTTTAAAATGAAATTTTAATTTTTAAAAATTTTAATTTGATCTTATATTTTTATAAAATTTATTTTTAATGCTTTACGTGAATATTTTGAATTTTCACCCAGAAAGTGTTTTTTATTTTTTTTTAAATTTAATATCTCAAAAAATTATAAAAGAGATTTATTACAATTTTTAATACATTTTTTTCTTAAAATATGTTTTATACTATTTTTCATGAAAGTATTCAATTATACATTTGAAATTTCATGCAATCTATATTTAATTTAAATTTTACATTAAAAAATTAAATAACTTATTTCTAATATATTTGTATACTAATATTAATATTTTTATAATTACTTCATATTTATTACATCATAATGATGTCATTCGGTTTTTTACTATCGGTTTGACTGATCCGACCGATTGACCCTAGCTAACCCCTTCTCTTGATCGGTTCACACTTTAGTTCAGCTTTTACAAAACTACATAATTATTACGAGACGTATATCAAATTATGAAAAGTACTATAATAGGTTAATTATAAAAAGTAATATAACAATTTAATTATTACAAAACATATATTAAATTAGAATACGATTGTTGGGAAGATTACAACATGCATGGGGAATCCAACTAGCAAGTTAATTATGAAAAGTACTATAGAATGTAATTATTACGAAGCATATATCAAATTATGATAGGATTGTCAAGGAGATTACAACATGGGGAATCATACTAGAACGATCTAAAGAGTGAGAAAGATTACAACATAGGAGTCCCAATTAAAATGGTCTAATGAGTAGGAAGGACCCAAGAGTAGTGGTGGGAAAGATCCAAGAGTAGTAGAAGACCCAAGTGTAATCGGAGGCTAACTTGAATCCAAAAATTGGTGGTGGAACTTTTCCACTTATTAGGTACCCTAATTTTTCTTACTTTTTTAATGTGGGACAATATATATAAATACAATAAATTTTGCCCTTTATGGATATACTATCATAACAATACCCACTTCCCCACAAGCTCATATATTTACCATGAACCTATTTAGTACTACGTCAAAGCCCACTTTAGAAGAAGAACCACATTTTTTCCCTAATTTAATCAGGAGAGGAACTACTTACCTACTTGTCCATGAGTTCCTATGAGTTCTCATTAAGGCATGGTCTAACCAAAAGACACCACTAGTTGGGAGGATTATAATATGGGGAGTCCAACTAGAATGGCGCAATGGGTATAAAAGTTAAATTTGAATCTAAAAGTTTAAATTGGTGAGTTTTAAATCGTTTCTACTTATTAAAATGCTCCAACTTTTCTTATTGTTCTAACATGAGATAGTATTGATGAACATAACAAGGATTGCATTGATCAAGCCTATATAATTTGAAGAGATTAAGCAAGTTCTTTTTAGTATGTCGATAAATAAAGCTCCATACCCAAATAGATACTCAACAAAATCTTTTTAGCAACATTAGGATATCGTATAGGAGGATGTGGCGCAAGCTATCTAACACATGTTTGGGAAGAGTTAAACTTACAAAACCCTCAAAGCATTAGCCTTAACATTGATCCCTAAAGATAGAACAAGCCACTAAAATAAAGGATTATAGATCTATATGGTGTTATAATTTGGTGTACAAATGTTTTTCGAAGAGAATTTCTCTTGACCACATTGAGTTGAACTTCCCACCTTAGTTATAAAATGGCTTAATCTACTTATAAATGGCTTAATCTACTTATAATTCATTAATTACTTAAAATTAATTTAATCATTAATAGTTTTATTATTAATAATTAATTAATTAATTAAAATTAATTTAATTAATCATTCATTTACTTAATATTTTAAATTAATAATTTAATTAATAATTCATTAATATCATTCAATAATATTAATTATTATAATTACTATTAATTAATTTATAATATTAATTCATTTATAATTAATTATTTACTTAAAGTTAATTTAATCAATAACATTTTTATTAATAATTAATTAATTAAATAAGATTATTTTAATTAATCATTCATTTATTTAATATTGTAATTTAATATTATAATTCATAATTACTTAATCTCATTCATTAATATTAACTATTATCATTACTATATAATTAATATTAATTAATTTTAAGTAATTAATTTATAATTAATTAATTTCTTTAAATTAATTCAATAATAATATTTTCATTAATAATTAATTAATTTAATATTCTAATGAATAATTAACTAATAATAACTAGACAGTTTTTTTCAAATTCATTCCATTACTCAAAATAATACCAAACAACATAATTACTATCATTACATTCTATTCCAAACCTTTCTTTCTATCAAATCCATTCCATTTCTAAACCCATAGATTATACCAAACGCCCCCTAAATATCACAGTAATAAAAATATAACATTAATAAAATGAATAATTTATGTCAAGACATAAAATTAATATAACATTACCACGATATATAAACAATTACGGTACCAAATACAATCCATCTACACATATAAAATTAAATATTATAGTAATAAAAAATTAACTACGTACCTTGTTAAAATGGAAGATTTGTGTTCTTTACGGACAGTTATTTATCTAGAAGAATAAAACCTTGGATGAAAATGAAAAATAAACGAGTTATTTTGGTTGAATGGAGAAGAAGAACAAAATAATGGAGAAGAAGATAAGATCTTACAGTGTTGTTAGATTTAGATGTTGGACTCTATAGATGGGAGAGCAAAGCTGATCGATGGAAAACTCAGCCTTTCAAATGTTGTGCTGATCAACGGCGGTAGCTACTTCATTAACTAGCGGCGCAATTTTTTTTTTGCTCACAAGGAAGAGCTACATTAACTAGCGAAAGATGAAATACAACGAAGAAGAGAATGCTCGGGATGCTTGGGTTCATATTCTCTAAATTTCCGACGGAATTCCGTCGGAAAATGTCGGCACCGTCGGGAAAAAAAATTTTCCGACGGTAAATGTCGGCACCGTCGGAAAAAAAAATTTTAAATATTTTTTTTCAAAATTCCGACAGCATGTCCGTCGGAAATGTTTCATTTTTAAATTTTTCCCCAAACTATTTCCGACGGAAATCAGTCGGAAATATAATTTTCTTTTTTTTATTATATTGTTAAATATTCCGACGGCAAATCCGTCGGAAAAATTGAAGTATAAAATTTTTTTATTGCTTTTCCGACGGATTATCCGTCGGAAATACGTCGGAATTATTTTTACCGACGGACATCCGTCAGAGATTTGGTTGCCGGCCTGGTGCTCGCTTTTTCCGACTGATAGCCGTCGGAAATTTCCGACGGATTAAAAGCCGTCGGAATAGTCCGTCAGAAAATAACACTTTTCTTGTAGTGGTTGGCCTCCTAAATATGGTGAGTTATGATCCCCAAATTGCAGAAACACAAGGCAAAGTTCCCTACAATCTGATTTTTTTTCTTTTAATAAAAAAAAAACCTCCTAGTCATATGTTAAAAAATAAATTGCATTAATTTAGATCAATTAAATAATGTACGAATTAATTAAAAATTTTGTCCATTTCGATTGGATGGTGTGGAATAATGATAAAAAAAGGAAAGGGTGGTTAGAGCATCACGTAGGGTACTGTAAAATATCATAATATTTAGGGTTATAAAGGTGGGAGATATGTCATTTTGGTGATTCCTAGAAATTCTATCCTTTCCATACTTTTCCATGTTTTCCGCAGTAAAGCAAGCATTCTACTGATCCTAGATTCATCCAATTTAGTCTAAACCATTCAACGTGTACATACGTATATATCCTAGCTTGGAAAGGTATAGAGTACCTTAACCACTTGATTTCTATCTTTTTGCCTAAATTTAAGCCGAAAACGTTGAACAAAACAAACAGTCATCCCATTTGCTTTGCAATATGCAAATTAACCTCGATCATTTCATCAATTTTCGAGAACACAAAAGCTGATGCTGTCTAATTCTGGTAATCAGTATCCTCCTGAGGACAAGAACGACACATACTTCGTGCCAAAATACCACTTCAATTTTATCAAATCCCAATCCGCCATACGCTTCCTAGGCTTGGTTTTCACAGCAATTTTTCTCCAAGTCCTGATCATCGTTTTATTGACTCGTGATTCGTCCCTGTTCCAAATTGCATTGAGCAAACAAAGCTTTCCACGTTTCGGGGACAAAGAATGCAAAAACGGTAGGGTTTTGTTTACGATCTTCCTCCATTTTTCAACAATGAACTTCTGGAAAACTGCCATGAGCTGGACCCTTGGAAATCCAAGTGCGCTGCCGTTTCTAATGGTGGATTCGGCCCGAAAGCCACCAATCTCGATGGAGTTGTGCCGGAGAATGTTAGACCCGCTTGGTATTGGACCGACATGTATTCTGGTGAGGTGATTTACCATGTCAGGATGTTGAATTACAAATGTCGAACACTGAATCCTCAACAGGCCACTGCATTTTATGTACCGTTTTATGCGGGTCTAGCAGTAGGAAAGTTTTTATGGAACAATCACACCTCAAAAGACCGTGATCGACCTAGTGATATGATGCTGAATTGGCTCAAGAATCAGCCCTTTTGGAAAAAGCAAAATGGAGCTGATCATTTCATTATGCTTGGAAGATTAACATGGGATTTCCGAAGGGTAACTAATAAAGATTCGGAATGGGGTACGAGTTTTATTCACATGCCGTTGATGAAAAATGTTTTGAAACTTTCATTGGAAAGAAGTCCATGGGATGAGCTAGAATTCAGTGTTCCATATCCAACGCCATTCCACCCTCGATCAGAATCGGATATCATTGAATGGCAGAAATATATTCGAGCCCAAAATCGCCACAGCCTGTTTTGCTACGTGGGTGCTACGCGTAAAAACTTCAAGAATGACTTTAAAGCTTTGTTGTTGGATTACTGTAAGGGTCAGTCTGGATCCTGCAAACTTGTTGATTGTGCAGTGATTGAATGCTCAGATGGAGCACCTGCATTTGTTGAAGCATTCTTGGATTCAGATTTTTGCTTGCAGCCTAGAGGGGATGGCTATACTAGGAGGGCTTTGTTTGATTGTATGTCGGCAGGTTCAATTCCTGTCTTCTTTTGGGAAAAAAGTTTTCAGGGTCAGTATGAATGGCATTTGCCCTTAAATGCTGAGACTTATTCAGTTTTTATAGATAGAAAAGAAGTGAGAAATGGTACAGTTTCTATTAAAAGTAAGCTTGAGGGATATAGCAAAGAAGAGATTAGGAAAATGAGAGAAACAGTGATCGATCTTCTTCCAAGAATTGTGTATGCAAGTAATACTTTAGGGAATACTAAAGATGCTTTTGAGATTACCATTGAAAGTATATTGAGGAAATTTCGACATCAGAATTTGATGGAGAAGCAATCTTTGTAATGTAGTAGAAATCGGAATTAATAAAATGATTTTTTTTTTTTTGGGTATGTTTTTCTAATGCAATTTCAAATTTCAATGTGGTTCTGGAGCAGCAAGAATGGGCGATCACCTAACCAATCCTCCATTTGATGTTCCGACTCTTCCGATATCCCAAACTCATTGGAAGATATATTTCCTCCCCTTTTTTTTTTCTTGAATTGTCAATATTCAGTTTAATTTATTTTATGGTGAGAAATCACCCTCAATAAACGTTAGAACTTAGAACTATGGCCACTAAGAAAATATTTCATATATTCTCTCTAATATGAAGGATGGTGCAGGAGGGATAGTCTACCCATGTATAGGGGATAAAAAAATAAAAATTTATATGATTAGTTTGTGCATTATAAAACAAAAATATAATGAATGTGTGAAATATTTTTTTGGTGACCACCAATAACAATTAATATCTATTAGGTATTGTTTTTGGGATCAAATTGGAATATTAGCATTTAGAGGTCCTTAATAGAACCACTATATATGAACAAAAATATGTTAGTAAACCAAACGAAGTTCAAGTTTAACTTTGTAATAAATGGCTATAATATATGAAATAACGAAAAAGTAACAATTTCTCCATTCTTCATTTAATTTACTGCGATAATCACTGGCGAGAAAATAACCTCGTGTTGAGTCATCTTCCAAGTTCTAACGTTAATAAAGTTGTTGGATAGCATTTTTGGAAAAAAATTCTGTTAAGGGCGTAATAGAAGTGTTCTACATTATTAAAAAAAAAAAAAAAGGTACAAGTTTTAATTATTTGTTAAGAAGTGCATTGAAATCAATGAATCATAATATTTTCGTGAAAATGAATTAATAAACCCTTATCCTCTTTCCTTCTATTTATCAAACTCGATAGCATCAATGGAGAAAGCACGACTGAGAGAATCTATCGAAGATTCAGAAGAAAATCTTCATAAAACAACTGAATTAGGATAAAAAGATCAAGAAAAAGAAGGTATATATATTTGTTTTTACCATTTTGTATCTAGATCTTATAGGTTGTGTTGTTTCACTGTCTGTGGATGTGTTGTTTTTGCTTCTTTGATTTTTCTCTATTACACATTCATTCACGAAATGATCAAATTCTCTATTACACATTTCTATTTTAACAATCAAACGATCTATTTGTTGGCACGAGTTGGAAAACTAGGTGGTGATATAAGTTTTTTTAAATTTTTTTTTTATGTTGACATTACCCCGGGGGGGGGGGGGGGGGGGGGGGGGGATGGAAGGGGAGGGCCAGGTTAAACAGTGAGGTAAAAGACATTATAACTAGAGAATTCCGAATTCGAGACCAAAAAAAAAATGTTAACGTTGAAGCTCCATGTCCATGTTAATTGGTTTTCATAAAAATAGTCTTATGAAACAGTTTCTAAAGTAGTTTGAGTAAAAGGTTTTAAGAATTTTTATAATATTGAAAATATGTCTGGATAGTGGTTTTATAAATATGGTTTTATTGGATAAAAAATAATTTGGAAATAGTTGAAAATTATTTAGATATATTTCCGTTCTTATAAAACGCTGAAAGTGCATTTTTTTTTATCCCTTTTATTAGCTTAAAGGTCTCACATGTTACCCCATTCCTTGTCACCCAACCCAATTACTAACCATGCCTATTCTTTTTTACTATATTTTCTACACCAACCCTTTAGATTGATAAAACTTTTAAATATAATTTCACATTCATCTCTCTAACTTATACGAAACCCAATGAATAAAACAAAATATATCCTCAATTGAAATGTTAAAGGCAATAATATATAACTTACAGCAAGTGAATTCCTAACATCTGGGCCTTACATACATTGCACATTTGGGCTGTCATATTAATTTAATGGTTATTGAATTATATTACACTATTTTCAGATGTGTTAATCTCTTCGATTATATTTCGACCACAATGATTATTTACATCCTCACCTTTATGTTTCACTTGTAGATTTTTATTTCATATGTGTCAAATTCCATGCCAATCTTTGGAATAATTTCTACTGGCATAGGTCAAAGTACCGAATGGTTTATCAATAGAAGAAAGAAATAGAATTGAGGGATCTAAAATATACATGAAAAAGGAGAGCCATGCACTTATTTCAATTGTGAATGAACTTCTTCTCTTTCCCTTGTACCGGTTACAATCATTGAATGATAATTTTTTTTTTTTTTGGAGCGGTTAACAAACTGAATGAAAAATTTTCTGAGATGGATTTGGTTAAATTGTAAAGACACATATTATATTTCGAAAGAATGATATAAGAAGTTGTATATAGAAGTGGAATAGAGTTCCAAAACTCACGTAAGATCGGAATTAGACCACCATCCCCAATTGTGGCTATGGTTCTTAGAACCGTCATCCACAATTTCGGTTCGTAAACCGAAACCGTTAGTATTGTTTCAATTTGGTTCTAATTTGAATTGAAATTGTGATCACCTTTAAATATCCCCATGTTACAAAGGGTAAAAAAATCCTAGGCACTTCAATTAGTTGCCAAATATTTTCTAAAATATGTACAAAATTATAACAACATTTTGCTTTCCCCATTCAACAGGAACGGTCAAATTTTGAAATTGAAAAACTACCATTGTTATTTGAAAATCAAATGTAAAGCCAAGAATTAGAAAACGTTGTAATCATAGCAAATCATGCAAAGATTAAATTACAAAAGTAACCCCTTACATTAAACTTTTTAATCTTTTATTCCTTCACATGTTAAAATAAACATTTTAGTCCCTCATGCGTAACATTCTTTACATGGCTAAGAAAGATAGTATATGAATATGACAGAATCTCAGAATAAGCAAAGAAAAAATCGAATCGGATAGGCAAAAGCACTCAATTGTTTGTATGACATTTAAAAGCAAGAGATTAGATTTTTACACTTTCCCGAAAAGAGCTCGAAACATGAAGCTTTTCTTATTGTCCGAACACAACAACCCGCGGCTGCGGGACTTCAGATGATGGTTGTACGTACCCATTGAAGATCTGAGGCGGTAAGTGATCATGGGATGCCTATTGGGAGGGATGTCTCCTTACCTATTGGTCTTTAATGTCCTAAACTTTGTCATCTCCCAATTGAATTAGAGTAGTACAATTTTACAAAGCTTGTTGGATAGCAAAGCCATGCAATATATAGATTTGGAGGAAGCTAGTGCTCAGAAGAAGTTGCAGATCCTGAGCAAGCCACTCTAATTCCTTCTTCTTTTATTTTCCTTCGGTACAATAAGAAACAGAATATGAGCTAGTGAACAGCTACACAATTTATTTGCCAAAACTATTTGGCACGCTTCTTGATGGCAAAACTTGAAAATAGAACAATCTTTTCTGTCGCGTATTCTCAGTTAATGTAATTTCATCTACTATTTTTCAATTACAAATTCTAGTATCACTACAAGAAAATTGGATTTTTCCGACGGACAATTTCTGACGGCAAATCCACGTTTCCGTCTGAAATTTGAGATTTCCGACGGTTTTCCGTCGGAATAACGGTCGTCGCAAAAAATTTTCCGGCGGTCAACCGTCGGAAATTGAACGGATTTTGCGACGGCAGCCGGATAATAAAAAATTATATTTTTCCAACGGATTTCCGTCGGAAATTATGAGAACAAATTCAAAAAAAATAAATAATTTTCGACGGATTACCGTCAAAAATTAAATAAAATTTTAAAAAGAAATAAATAATTTCCAACGGATTTCCGTCGGAAATTAACTAACATTTTTTTAAAAAATAAGTAATTTCCGACAGATATCTGTCAGGAATTATTTAAATTTTTTTTGGAAAATAAGTAATTACCGACGGATTGCCGTCGGAAATTATTTAAAATTTTTTTAAAAAATAAATATTTTCCGATGGATATCCATCGGAAATTAAATAAAATTTTAAAAAGAAATAAATAATTTCCGACGGAAATCAGTCGGAAATTTAATAAAAAAAATTTTAAAAAAATAAATTCCATTTTAACAAAAAACTAAAAATTATTTTATACACATAAATTTGACAAAAAGTAATACTATCCTAATCGTTGTCCGTATCCATGCTCGAGTCATTATCTTCATTGTTGCTCGTTTTTCTTTTCTTCTTGCCGCGCTTTTCCATTTTCTCTATCTTTGCCCGTAGACTCTGAATCAGCTCCGTCATTTGTTGTCGTCCAGTACTGACCTCCTCAGTCAGTTCGGCCACTCTATGACGCATCAGATCATACTCAGCTTGAGACACGAACGTCGAAGATGATGCTGAATAGACAGAGCGACTGGTAGAAGGCTGATTCCCCATCCCATAAACTCTACCCTTGTAGACTCCACCGGCAGCCTGAGTAAATAATTCTTCATCACTACGTGGGGGATTCTGCGTCCGCGCAGTACTATCATCTGTCGTTTCTGTCTGATTGAGTCTTTCTTCAGCCGCAAGAGATTGAAAAGCGTTCTATCAAAGAAAAAAATATATTACACATTTTTATTTATTATTAATAAACTAAATAGATTTTGTAAAAAAAAAGTATTTTTACTAAAAAAACTCACATATGTAGCCTCAACACGGGAATCAACCCACTGATCCCGCTCTCCAGTCTCGGGATTTTTTTTCTTGTGGCCAATTTAGAAAAGGTCAATCTTTGATAGCCTTTTGCCCATAATATTTTCCTACATATTATATAAATATTAGATTAACAAATCATATTAAATTATACATAAATGACATTGAAACAAAAAAAAATATAAATATTCTTACAATTCTCGCTGCATGTGTAGCAAGTGATATTGAGCCGCAAGTATTGAGAGACCCGCCTTTCTCTGAAGCACGAGCCTCCTTTGTCTGAATTTGCCTTTTTTTGAATGCTTCAGTCGCCCAATGTTTTTTAAGGCATTCCCAGACGTGGTCGCCTATCCATTGCGGTCTTGTCTTTCTGCGGCGGATTTGATAAAAAATATCCGCAAAGCGCTTTGCCCCTCGTACTTCGAATGCTCGGCGGATGTTTTCATCATTTCTTGGCAACCAATAAACCTTGCGCTACAAACATAAATGACGACATTAGTAATTATATAACTTATAATTTATATAAATCAATATAAATAATAATATAACAGTAAAAAATTACCTTAAACTCCGAAAACATCCTATCGCAAACCTCTAGTGGAATTTCGCGCCATACTGCCCAAGGTTTTTCAAAGTGGGCTTTGATTGCATCGTAAATTGCACCCGCAGCAGTATGACTCGGAATGAATCTAAAAATATAAACAAAACAAGAAATCAATATTAAAATTTTAATTGAATACAAGTATTATTTAAAATAAATGCTAAAAATTTTACCCGGTAGAAGTCTCGTCTGGTATAACATATGTTGCACCATCCTCCTCCCGTACATGATCCAATGGAGGCTCGATCTCGGCTTCGCCATCATCACGATGCTCCGAATGTGGTGGTGATGATGATGGTCTAGATCCATCTCCAGTATGTGTGATGCGCGGTGGTGATGAAGATGGACCCGATCCATCTCCAGTGCTCTGTGCTGAGCCGGCTAAGAGTGGACGACTGAAAGTCAACCCTGACGGAAGGGGATGCAATGGTGTATGCTCCGACGAACGCGAACTAGCACGACCTCTGCCGCGACTAGCACGGCTACCTCTGCTCTGATTTTTATCCATTTAATTAAAATCCTACAATATCTAACAAAATATAACGAGGTGTGATTGACATTAGAATTTGTATTTTGTTAGCAGAATAGCTCAAACACATTTCGAACTATTATTTATTAATCCCTCCCAAAGAAATTAAATTTTATAGTAGTTTGTGCCATTTTAATTCCTTTTAAAAGGAATTAAAACTTTTCTTGCTAAGTTTTTAAAAGAAAAAAAAAGTACTCATTAAAAATATATTAGTGCAAGATAAGATTTATATTTTTTTAAATATAAATTAACCACTAATGACTTTTGCAACCAAAACATAATTAGGACAAGAATGACAAACAGTACAATTTTTTTAAGGAAAGCATTCCATCTTATTTATCACCATAATTACTATTTTTCTCTAAAATTTTATGTTTGGTTTAGATGAATATAGTTGAATTATATAAATCTCAAGCATGATTATTCTTTTTGCGAAATTACTAGAGGCCCTAACTACTATAAATTGAACTTATCCATTTGTTTACATAAGCTTGAATATTGATTATTCACAAACTAGCTGGGCTTATTATTGCTTTTTGGGATCAAGCATTTTATGAACAAATTCCTTCGTAGTTTTCATAAATAGAGTAAAGTAGAAAGAATGTGTGTATAGATTGTTAGTTCGAAACTTATTTCCGAACTTTCCAATAGATTTTTACATTTTTAATATATTTTATATTTTGTAATAACTAATTTTAAAAAATATAAAAATACGTTTTAAAACGCAATTAATACAAATATCCTAATTAAAGATGAAACAAAAAGTTAGTAAAATCAAACCACACAAATTAAATACAAAACTACCATTTCTTACCACAAAAATGTGAAAGTCAATCCCAAAATGGATACAAAACCCAATCATACTACTACAAGAAAAATCGCTTTTAGTGATGGAAAATACGGTGACGAACGAAAATCTCGTCACCAAATACCACATTTGGTAACACAATTCAACTCGTCAGCAATTTTGCATTAACTCACTAACTTTGGTGACAAGTCACTTGAAATCATCACCATGTCATCATTAAAGGACATGGCGGGAAGGTTTCCCTCCAATTGGACGCAATTAGTGATGAAAATAGGTGACGAGAACTACTCTTGTTAAATTCAGTTAAATTCAGCCAATCAATCCCAACTCAGTTAAATTCAGGCCAAAGATATAAGAAGAAGAAATTTTTTAATTAAGAAAAAGATCCAAATTTGATTATTTCCATCTAGCACTTCATGCCAAAGATATAAGAAAAAGAAATTGAAAAGAGCGAAGCATTTGGAAAAGTTGAATTTAACTTATAAAGAAAAGCTAAAGATTCTGCTTGAAAGTGTTGTTTGCAATTTCTTTGTAATATTGTAGAATGCACTAGGTATCAGCTTAGGGCAAATGAGAACAAATAAGGGGAGGCTTTGAAAGGAAATCAAATGGTCTAAAATTCAGCATATAAGGAAGGAAGAGAGTAGCAGTTTTAGTCCCTAATGCTTGACTTACTATCATTTTTAGTCTTCAATGTTTCAAGCCACACATAATCTCCAATCTATAATTTTTTTGACACATTTTGTCCAATTGACAGAAATTAATAGTGAAATAGCAGTCAAAAGACAGTTGACCGTAAGCGGTTGTCACTTTTAATCCCTAATATATGTACATATGGAAAAACGTAAAACCACACCTCCAATGAATGACAACAAGCTTGAAAATAGCTAATTCAAGCAATTGCCAATATGCAATACCTAGCTAATCAATACACGAGAATCTTGGTAACAAAACGTACAAAAATGGAAATGGCAATAAATAAATTTTCCACATATGAAAAAATAATTAAGAAGTTATACACCAGCAAAACTGAAAAATTATAGCTGATATTTCTGATGAAACTTTCAAATAAAACAAAAACCAATATCCACAGCTTAAGAAACACTTTCTGAAAGGAATTTCTATCTTGAAAATCTCCAATCAAAGATGCCTTCATTTATTTAATCCACTTCCTAAAACATTACTGTCTACTGTTTTTATCACATTGGTATGAGTTGGAAGAATATAAATCTCAGGTACTAGAGTAACTTTCACATTCTAAATTACTAGATGATTGTAATGGAGCAAGTCATGTCAAGAATGTGCAATAGCAAAAGCATCTCAAATGACAAATAAATTATAAATCATTAAAAAATAAAAACAATAACAAAAGAAAAAGTTTTATGGTACAAAGACATGCAGGAAAAGAGTTGCTAAATACATACATCAATGGAATAGAGTAAGTAAAGAAGGAGGAAAGAACACAAACTATTTAGGTATTTCTGAATCTAAGAAACACAAAATATGGTAAGCACCCGAATTATGGTCTAAGTAAGAAATAATTGCCTTTCTGACAGTTAATATAACCCATAATTGCAGAAGATTTTCAAGGCTTAGAGGCGCTTCCAGAGGTAATAAAGCAGCAGTTATATATGTTCTCCTAAAGTAGGCAAATTATTCCACATGCAGAGAATGTTGGATCTACCTCCTTTTCTAGGCTACATATGCAGTGTATATCTCTTGCATACGGATAATAATTAGGGGATTTTTTTTTTTTTTGTCCAAATGAAAAAATTGTAAACCAATCACAAAACTGACAGAGGATGAGAAAACCACTAGGAGGAGACAAAAGAAAGTTCATTGAGACAATAAATTTTTGTAGTAAATATTTATATGATGAACCCCAGCTGCAAAAGCAAAATGTAAATTATCTATCAACATGGAGATATATAGCCTGAAAGAAAACAGCTCCATCCATATAGATTTGTTAATGGTTATCTCAGTATATCGTTGACATGAATTCAAAAGCTCTTTAAAGGATTCATAGTCAGGTAACTATTAAAGATTGAAAAGTTTCTTTCTTGTCAGTATAAGTTAATAGGGCGAGATAGTCAAACTATAAATGATCGGGGAAGATGTAAAGATGTATCAATCAGCATATAAATAAGATGTAACATCGTTTACTGAACCTTCGATCATTAACAGTTCAAGAGGTTCACCCAATAACAATGCAAGTTCTATTTTCCTGAAGTTTACGAGAGGCCCGTTCACAATAAAAGGCAACAAGCCCCTGCTTTTTTCATCAGGTCATACCAGAAGCTAATCCAATCAAAGCCAAACACGTATTGTTTCCAAAAGTAAAAATCTTTTTCACAAGCCAGCAAACGAAGCACAGACACAAAGCATACATATTACAATTTCAAAAATTTAAAGAAGGCCAAAAAATGAACACGAAGATCAGATCCCCTGGCCTTACATGCTGCATTTATAAAAATAAATCCCATTCACAATAAAATCGTAACAATACAACGCAAAAAAAAAAAAATTTCACAGAAGAATAAATAAAATAAACAAAGGAACGAAAAATTACACTTGGTTGGATTTTCTGGCTCCCTCGAGTACTTCACCTGATACATTGATCCAAGAAAAAAAGGAGTTAAAATGCGAATCTATTTTAATTGAAACATAAAAACAAAAGAAGAACAAAAAAAAATTACAAAATTCAACAAGCAAGTGTGCGTTCCAAACTTGAAGCTACAAAAAGCACTGAAGTGTGCGACAACACAGGGGCGAGTGCTTTGGATCAAGGCTAGCGACGGACGGCGGCGGGAGTGGCGGGGATGGTAGGACGGAACAATCGCCCAAAAAATTGCCGAAAATTTGGGGGAAAAGGGCGCGGGAGGCGGGAAAGAGGAAAGAGGTAAGAAAAATTTGGGCGGGTGGGAGGCGGGAGGGGCGGGCGGGAGGAGGGAAATGGGAGGGGAAAAGGGGTTTTTTTATGTAGTGTCACATTTCCGGCGGATAGCCATCGGAAAAAGTAATTTTTTTTACTTTTCGGAAGAAATTCCGACGGATTATCCGTTGGAACTTTTTTAAATTTTTATTTTGAATATTTCCGACGGACATCCGTCGGAAAGTTAAATATTTTTTTATTTTTCTTAAAATTCCGACGGTTTGTCCGTCGGAAGTTTTTAAGTTTTTTAATTTTTGGCAAGAACTTCCGACGAAAATCAGTTGGAAATATAATTTTCTTTTTCATATTATTTTGTTAAATATTCCGATGGGTACTCCGTCGGAAAAGTTTGAAAAATAAATTTTTTTAAAGATTTTCCGACGGATGATCCGTCGGAATATCCGTCGGAAATATTTTTTCCGACGGATGTCCGTCCGAGAGTTTGCTGCCGGATTGCAGTTCGCTTTTTCTGACGGATGTCCGTCGGAAATTTCCGACGGATTAATGTCCGTCGGAAGGTTCCGTCGGAAATTAAGCCTTTTCTTGTAGTGTATCCAACCAAAACTTACATGTCTGTGCCAAAGCTGATGACAGAAACTTGGGATGAAGTTGTATGAGACGGAAGTCTCTCCTACAATTAATTCTCTATTGGAGTTTAAACCAACCACCATTTGTCAAATCTGCTTTGAAACCTTTTTACGCTTAATCAATAAGTTCTGCATTTCAAAAATATGTTGTGGAAAATGATGAGTATATCGGGTAATGAAGATTTTATAACTCTTTTTAAAGGTTGATGATTTGGATTTCATGTGCCATGCCAATTGTATAAGAATGTACCAAATAGATAACAATAACAAAATTTTTATTTTATTTTATTTTGTGAGATTGATCATATGAATTATATTCTGTCGTCATATAATGAAGCACATAAAAAGAAAATTAAACTATAAACCAGACAAGGGTGCACAACCTGTTATCCAAGTTTGTTTTGAGGTTTTTTTTTTTTTTTTTTGACACCTTTGTAAATATGGAATATTAGGCTTTACATTGCATCTTTGTAAACTTGTCTTCGAGCCCCAACAAATGGTTTGGAATTAGTCAGAAGATGGGCATATTCTTATCTATTTTAATTTTGTTATGAGCATATTCTCGTCTATTCTATTTTTTTTTTTTTTTAGTGAAACCATATCTTTCGTAGTTTTGGATTTTTTTACTTTTAATTATTTTTTGTATTCTTTTAAATTATTTATTTTATTATCTTAATGATATATGTAATTGTTGTTGCTGGGCCAAATCAAAAGGGAAAAAAAAAACCAATAATGAAATGGATATCTTATTAAAGAAATTATATATAATATGCTTTTAAAACATTTGCACGAGTCATTACATAGATAAATGCAAATAGGTGGACATGCAATTACCTAAAATAAAAGTTGTAATAAATTATGATTAGGATTGATTAATTAGAGCGGGGGTGTGCAATGTGCATGGGTAGGATAGTGTAACGTAATGGCTAAAACTTATATCTTATCCTATTATGTACTGATGTATAAGTTTTAAATTTTTTATTTTTTTACTTTATGAAGTATAATAAAAGTCACTTGGTTCTTTTTATGTAGCAATTTGATTCGTCCATCACGTGTCTGGTGCATGTTCCTTTTGTTTTTGTCTTTTGCAATTAGTTAAATGACGTCATTTTGGGTAGGGGTGGCAATTTCTGACACAACACGAAATTGTGAGATAAAATGTGACCTGAACCTAACACGAAAATTCGACACAAAAATAATCGTATTGATCCAACCTTTATTGCCATCTTCTTTTTTTTTGCAATCTTGTTATTTTTTCAAAACACGACACGCGAACCCGAAAGCTGACATATTGTCAACCCTAGTTTTGGGTCCTCTTTTTTTTTTAAAATTTTGCTCTAATTAAAACGATGATGTTTTGTTGGATTGGGATCATTGGAACGTCATTGTTCTGTTTTTTTTATCCTGCGTGAATTAAAACGATGTTGTTTTGTTGTCGGTCATCATTGGAACGACATCGTTCTACCTTTTTTGGCCTTTTTGCATTTAATGGAACGGCATCGTTTTGTTTTTTGTTTTCCTACAATAATTAAAATGGCGCCATTTGTTTGTTTGTTGTTATCAGAACGCCATCGTTTTCCTTTTCTCCCATTATTATTATAACGATCTTGTTTTGATCTCTTTCCTTTTTCTGGTTTTGATCTCTTTCCTTTTATTCGCATTCTTCCCCAGTGGTAAAACGACGTCGTTTTGCCTCTTCTTTTTCAATTTTATACTGTTGCCCGTGACAGGTTCTGACTTCTGCCTCCTTACCAGTTCATGCCTCCCTTCTTTTTTTTCTGTTTTTGGTTTGTTGTCAGAAGCTTTTCTTTCTTGCATAGCCATTTCCGCTAAGTAAGCAGCAGCGGTTCCTTGTGTTGTCCTCTCTGCAGTTTCTCTCCAACGGTATTGATTGCTTTCCTGCTATTGATTTATTATCTTCTGCTTATTGTCTAAAGTGTAGTTTCTCTTTTGTTTTATGTACTACTCCTCCTTTGTTGCTTGCATTTTTAGTCCATGTTTTGGTGTTGTTGTTTCTCCGTTTTCCTTTGTTCTGCTTCTAAATAGGTAACAGATTATATATATTCCTCTTCCTCCAATTTTTTAGATATAGATGCAGCTTTCCTGGTTCACAATTTATGATCTTGCTTCTAGATTGTTTGATCTTTATGTTGTATTTGTGTTTGTTGGCTGGTTTCAGAACCTGTGTTTATGTTGAATTGTCTAATTGGTTGGGCTTTCCTTTGCTGTGTTTTTTGCTCCTTCTGTGTTGTATAAATAGATAGCTTATTATATTGATTCTTCTTTCGTGCAAATTTTTGGATATAGATGTAGATTTTTGGCTGTAGAATCCATCATGTTGCTTCTAGGTTCTTTTATTTTTCTGATGTATTTATGTTTGTTTAGTTGCTTGAATACCTATATTTCTATTTAATTTTGTTTCCTCAATACCTGTGTTTGTGTTTGTTGAATGGTTTCATAACCTCTCTACAGTTTATGTTCTTTCTATCCCTGGAGTTTGCTTTTGTTTTTTGGGCCTTAGATCTGTTCTATGGTTATGTTCTCTTCACCTTTTTCTTTTGAAATCTTGAATTAATCTAAATGTGGAATGTTTTTTCCCCTATGCTATTCTTTCATTCTCTCATTTAGTCTCAAACATCAATAGTTATTTTTCTCATTGCTGGTGTTTCTGTTTGGTTAATTACCTGATAAATGCTGCAAGTTTTGGTCATTGCAGTATCAAAATGATTGAGTTGTTGTGGTTGAAAATACTGATAGAAAAGGGGAAAAAGGGTGATAGGAGTAATGGAATTTATGAGATTCTTTTCATTCATTGGTTGACACTTGATGAGTAGATCAATGAATAAGATAGTAGATGCAGGAAAAGAACAACGTGCATGTGAGAGTAAAACTAAAAGATGAGAGGTGAGTGTACATATGAAACGTAGTGAATAGAAAGCAAGATCATATATATAAGCTTGAATATGCTCACTAATTTTGGGTTATAATTTTTTAGATATAGATGCAGTTAATTATTGTAGTTCACAATTTATGATCTTGCTTCTAGGTTGTTTGATCATGTGATAATTAATTTGTGGTTATAATCTTTGTGTTGTTTGACATAAAACATAGTGAGTAGAAGCGCTATGCAATGCACAAGGCATGTGCATTTACTTGGGTAATCACTTGTAGGCATGAGGGATTTAGTGTGGTTATAACCTTAACTAATTTGTGTTTGGAAATAGATATAGCTCGTGGCTGGAAAATATATACATATAAGCTTGAGTGTGAGGATTGGTTTATGTGTAAGATTGATGTTCTAGTAAATAGTTTTAGATTTTTTTCTCGTGTATGTTTGAAATTTGTTATACCGTTTTACTTTTGAGTTCTGGTTCATTGATGGCTTTTGAAATGTAAATCTCATGAGGCTAGATTTATGTATAACATTGATGCCAAATTTGGTTCTTTTACTGAGTTTCTTAATGTTTGATCTATGAGAAATGATTGGTTGGCATAATATTTGGGAACATTTGAGGATAATTTATGTCCAATTTTTGAGTTGTGACAACTATCGTAGTTTGTCGATTAGTCAGCTGAGTGGCTTATTTGGATTTATATGTGTAGTCAATGGTATATATCATGGTGCTTGCCTTGGAACTGTCGTAGTTTGTCGGTTAATCAGTTGAGTGCCTCATTTGGATTTTATGTGTAGTCAATTGTATATATCATGGTGCTTGTTGTTTTACTGATCTCTTGCTGCAAAATTATAAGTTCATGTTGCTTTTATTTTATTTTATTATTATTATTATTTTTTTTTGGTTATCCTTCTTGACCCATTTGACTACAGTGAATGTGAATAACAATTTATGAGCACTGGAATAGATTAATTTCCATTTTTAGACTGCTTTAATCTCTAATTTATGATAAATGAATGAATTAGTATCATTTCAAAACATCTGAGGACAGTGCAATTTGCTGTGGACCATTTATGTCAAACTGCATTTGACTGTAGTGAATGTGAATAACAATTTATGAGCACTAGAATAGATTAATTCCATTTTCAGACTGCTTTAATCTTTGAATTATGATAAATGAATGAATTAGTATTATTTCAGAACAACTAAGGATAACGCAATCTGCTGTGGACAGTTTATGTCGAACTCTTATGTATTGTATCTTACTTTTCAATCTGTGCTCTGTAATTTCTTTTTGCTGCTTGTCTACTTGAAAGAATAATAGGTTGTGAAATATATACTGTTTATTTTTCATTTCTAGTTGACTGATGGTTACTAAAATCTAAGTCTCATAAGGATCAGTTTATGTCTATTGATTCCCAGCGGATTTGTCTGTGTAGTGAATGGTATATATCATGGTATTTGGGTTGGATGTCACTGAATATTTACATTTCACTCCTCAGTTTGGTGGGGGACAAATATTGATCATGGTCTCATTTTTTTGTCAATTATAACACAAAGGCATTACAGAATGCACAAAGATTATGCTTCCTTTTCCTATGACCTTTACAATTTCCTATGACCTTTACAAATTATAAAAGAATCCACAAACTAACAATATGCTTCATGTTATACAAGCCTAGAATCATCTGTCAAAATCTGCTGCATGCACTGATCTGTCACTCCAAAACTATAAGCTTATGTTTATTTATTTATTTATTTATTTTTATTTTTTTTAAAAGTTATGCTCTTTGTTTTCTCTTTAACCTTGTTGATATTCATTTACCTAGCTATCTGTTATAGCTATGGAGGAGACCTTTTTTTTTTTTTTTTTTTTTTTTTTTTTTGGTTATGCTTCTTGACCTATTTGACTGTACTAAATGTGAATAACAATTTATGAGCACTGGAATAGATTAATTTCCATTTTCAGATTTCTGTAATCTCTAAACTATAATAAATGAATGAATCGGTATTATTTCAGAGCAGCCGAGGAAAGTGCAATATGCTGTGGACAGTTTATGTCCAACGCTTATGTATTGTATGTTACTTTTCAATCTGTATTCTGTAATTTCTATTCTATAATTTCTTTTGGTTGCTTGTCTACTTGAAAAAATAATAGGTTGGTGAAATATATACTTGTTTTATTGCTCATTTGTAGTTAACAGAAGGCTACTAAAATCTAAGTCTCATAAGGATCAGTTTATGTCTATTTGAATCCCAATGGGTTTGTCTGTGTAGTGAACAGTATATATCACGGTATTTAGGTTGGATGTCCTTGAATATTGTACATTTCCCTTCTCATTTTAGTCAAGGACAAATATTGATCACAGTCTCATTTTTCTGTCAAGTATAAAACAAGGGCATTATAGAATCCAGAAAGATGATTCTTCCTCCTACTATGACCTTTACAGATTATAAAAGAATCCACTAAATAACAAAATCCATCATGTTATATCACCCTAGAATCATCTGTCAAAATCTGCTGCATGCACTGATCTCTGACTTCGCAACTATAAGCTTATGTTGCTATTTTATTTTTTTTTTCTTTTCTTTTTCTTTTTAAGTTATGCACTTTGTTCTTCACGTTATTGTTGTTGATATTCATTTACCTGGCTATGAGTTATAGCTATGGAGGATTTGATGTGGTTATAATTGCAAGTAGCCTGTGGTTGAAAGCAAATATGGCTTGTAGGTATTAAAAAAAGAATGAGCTTGTGCTGGTTTTTTTTTTCCTTTTAAATGGATTTATTCTCTTCAGTTTATTTGGCTGTAGTAAATCTGAGCATCAGTTTATGTATAAATTGATCTTCCAGTAAATAATTTCAAGTAATTTTTTTCCGTGCATATTTAAATTTTTTTTATATTGTTTTGAATTTTAATTATGGTTAAATCTCGATAAAATGACATCAATGTACCTTAGAAGTTTTACTTCTCATTTATTTTAATCAAAATTGACTTACTTAATAACATTTACATTTGTGAGCATCTTGCATGTATAACCATTTATTAGCTCAATCTATGACTTAAGTGGTACTTAATTTATGTTAAATGGAAATTATGCATGTATTACGATGCTTCACCTTTTCTTTACAATACTGAATTAATTTATTCTATTTCTTGTATAATTTAAAAGGTTTTTCAATTCTTATTTTGTCGCTTTAATTTCTTTGTATATGATAGTGCCATTTACCCTTTACTTTGCAGGGATCGTATTTATTTTCGAAGCTCTTCTTGCCTTGCGTTTACAGAGAGTAAGTAATAGTTTTTAGCCTGTTCACTGATGTATTATTGCTATTTATGCTATGTTCTGTTTTTACTTTTTATTTTATGAAAGTTTGTTCTTATTGTTGTATAGGTTATTGTTTTTGTCACATGTTCTGCTAAACAAAGGAGACATTCCAAGTGATTTCCTATTTGCAAAAGGCTCCTCTCTTTTATAATCTGTCTTTGTCTATGTTGATTTTTAGTTCTCAGCTCTTGTCATGCTATAGTTTGTAAGATAAAAATGAATACATGTTTAGAATTTTAGTTAGATTGCTAGAGAAAATCTGTTACCACTGTTTTTGATAAAGTATCCTTTTATTAGTTTATTTGATTGTGATTTTGACTATCTTTTGGTTCATAGAGTAATTTTGTTGGAACTGTGAATTTTGTTTTATAGTGGCTATTATTGTGTGCATGAGTTTTAATTTTTTCTTCATTTTTGCCATTTGATCCTTTAGATGTTTGATTCATAGAGTTATTTTCTTGGAACTGTGATTTTTTTTATAGTGGTTATTATCGTGAGCATGTGTGTGTGTGTGTGTGTTTTTTTTTTTTTTGCATTTTTGCATTTGATTCTTTAGATGTAAGAAAGTGGTGTTCAATCTGGTTCCTTATCCCAAAATGATGCCGCATAAAGAAATGCTCGTTTAGAAAAACGTAGGCAAACTTATGCAAAATAGCAAAAGCTTGTTTCTGTCATGGAAAAAAAATGAATGATTAGCCCATAGAAGACAAGCCTATACTAATAATCAAGAGAAACTTAGGAATTCTTTACCTTCTTCTTATGTGAATTGCTTGTTAGGAAATAGGAGATCAGGGTGGCGTCACTATAAAACTAGAATACCATTTGGCCATATAGAGACTGCTATTTGGGTTCCAAATTCTGAGACTAATCCTGATAGTTCAGTGTCTGTGTGCTGTGCTGAAGCAACAAATATTGTTCCCATTGTTTCATCCAGTTGTATTGATTTTCTGCCCCAGTCAAATAGTTCTTCTATGGAACAATTATCTAGTCAAGCTTCTTCCTCTTCTGGAGGCATAATTTTTTCTTTGTTTTGTGTCCTTAGACCAGTTTCTGGTTACTTTTTTTTATAACAAACTGTGTTTACCAACCACTTAGTAGTAATGGCCTTAGTGATACTCACCTGTGTTGTATTGTTTTTAAATATCTTGCCTAAATGAATGAGGGATGTAGTTCATAGATTTTAAGTCAAAAAAGCAATACGATAATTGTTCATTGAGAGCTTCTTCTCGGTTTTTGTAGTGAATTTTGAAGGCTGCTTCGATTCATTTTCCAATCCTCATTTTCATTTTGTCATCTTATATGAATGTCTTTTATCCATTGCTTTATTGAATGCTTAAAAAATTGGACAATTGGATCAATTAGATTAGTGAATTCACATTGCCAGGTATTTCACTCCATCTTTAGAAGTAAGAGGAGAAATTGGCAAAAACCAAATATGGGATCTTATAGTATTACTGTTGAACCAGTCTAAGGGAGACTTTACTACTAAATTGTGGAAGTTCGTAAATAGTTCTTCTTGTAGTATGCTTGATGAAGGCGATATCCGCAACCCCGTCTATGATCCGATTAGATGGTTTAGACTCGAGATTTTTCGTCTTCTTGGTTGATGATCATTCCTGCAAAATAGATCCTGGAGCTCCGGGCCTAAATTAGAACTTTAATCGGAGTGTAGTAATTTCCAGTTGTCAGAGAATGTCCCCCTACCTTGTTGTCTTCCTTGTTCTTATGTACCTCATCTCGTCATTTGTGGGATTTGATGTCGTGGATTATAATTGTAACCACTGATTACACGTCGCAATGTCCGTTCCACAATTATAGCTTGTAGTTACGTGCTTATGAATAAGCACAACTCTATTGAATTCCCACATTGTGACCTAGGGCTCAAAGGTCCCATACACTTGGTGTGATTTTAGTATGTTATCATTGTTGGTCTTTGAACTTAGAGTTCAAGGATCATGCTGTTGAGATTGCCGCAAAGATCCGGAACTTTTTGCATGTCGCTGAGGTTTGGTCTTTGACTGGCCTTAACCTTTAATCTGAGATGGAACATTGGGAACTGGATCCATACACATCATGAGCCCTCCAGACCTTAGCGTGATAATGTCAAGCTAAGGTCTTATCAAATGTAGATGTCTAGGGTGCTTGGTGAGAGAATGAGAGGTAATGATTTTTGTCGCCATATTTTTTGTCAATTAAGGCTTATCGTGGGTCGTGTGAGCAGTTAATGTTTGCCTTGTAAATGTATAACTTTTAATATTGTAGGCCCTAAAAGATTTGGTGGAGTTTCACATGAAAGTTTTACGATTTGACATAAAGGTCATTACTTTTCTCTTTTGGTCTTCCCATCTATTGCTTTCGTAGCCTTTTGATATTCAAAAAGTTCACAGCTTTTTTGCTCCGGCGAGGAATTATGCTGTTTGGACGAGTTCGCATGGTTTACCCAGTGAGAACGCCCGTTTTAGAAGGCACTCTACGAAAAAGTAAGTATGACTTCATCTTACTCTATGTCTTCTAGATCTTCCCGTTGGGATGAAAAGACTGTCTCCCTGGCCGGTGAGTAGTAGGAGAGTAACAAGGGGAAAAAGGGTTTTGGTTGTGTCAAGTTCTGAAGAAAATGGTAGTGTTTCTGGGGTAGGATTGTTTCATCAGAGGCAGTAAGTTCTTCTTTGGAAGAATTGGAGGAATTTGTTGCAGCCTCTATAGTGGGGTATCCCTCTAAGTTTGTGCCCACTGCTGAGACTCTATCGTTAGTTTTTGAGAAGGCTAATGTTAGAGAACTCAGAAAGATGTTCCATATTCCTAAAAATATGGCGTCAGGGCTGCTGGTAGTGAAAGTAAGGCATGTGACCCTCCAGTGAGGTATACTGCCATATATGAAGAACACCTAAAAGTAGGTATTAGGCTTCCTGTTTGCCAACTTGTGGTTGACATCTTAGATTATTATGGGATAGCTGTAGCCCAATTGGCGCCTAATTCAGCAAGAACCATTATTGGATTTGAGGTTCTATGCTGAGAAGGAAATGTAAAAAGTTTTGTAGATCTTTTTAGATATTTTTACTGCATGAAGAAATCTGTAAATTTCATAGGGTATTTTGCGTTTTTTCCAAGATCCAAGAGCAAGGTTGTGAGGCCTTTAGCCCACCATGAATGAAAAAGAATGTTTTTCTTTATAAAATCTAAGGCTTGTAGGCTGAAGACGGGATAGTTTTGTGGAGATGCAAATGATGCATATCTAAATCGGAGAAGGCAGAACCCCCGTAGCCAGTTCCGAGATGAAAGGATTGGCAATTACACGAAAGGAGACCTGGTTAAGTATAAATTGAGTCTGGCCATTGCCAAAAATGAATCTCTGATAGTGTAATCTGCCAGAAAGGATGAGGCGAAGGGTAGGGTTTTCATATGTTATAGTGAATTTGTGTTTCTATTGCATGTGTTGATCTTGTGTGTGTTGTGTATTGCAGTGGTGAAGTTCGGCGATTTGATTATCGAGATGATTGCGAATGAGGAGCGTTCTAATGCTGAGGATGTTGTTGTTACAAAAAAAGTGGAGATGGGGGAGCCTTCAAAGATGAAAGCTGATGAGAAAGTGGTTGAGATTGGGTCTCCAATTAGAAAGAAAAGGGTGAAGATGCTTGCCAAGGACAAGAAGACAAGTGAGGCAGAGGCCGAGGATATGGCCTCTGAGACAGTGTTGTATTTCGCCAAGCCTGGAGAAGATGAAGTGCTTAAAATTGAGGGCTTGGATAACTATCAAAGGAGGTTGGCCGAGATGTCGATGGTCAACCTGAACAATAATTTTCGTTATTCTATTCCACGGGTAAAATTTTCTTCTTTTTTTTTTTGTGTTGTCTCGAGAATATATATCTAAAAATGTCTGTAATGGGTGGTTGATTTCGAGTGCAGGCATTGGCTTCATGGGCTGAATTCATTCTCAGGGCAAATGATCAGGCCGCTGAGGTCTCCAAATTGCAGACTGAAGTTGCTCAACTTAAGAAGGCCTAAGCGGCCTCTTTTGAAGTTAGAAAAAATGGGAAAAAGAGATGTTTGTGACTGTGGAGTCGATGAGGAAGTTGGAGGAAGAGGTGTCTTCTCTCCACCAACAGCTACAAAAGAAGAAAGCAGAGATGCAAGAGCGCGCAGCTATTAACCAAGGGGAGTTCGCCAAGTTGTTAGTGAAAAAGATTACACAGGACTTTGGCAAATTTGTAGCAAATCTGTCTAGGGCTGCAGAGGTTGAGGCGCCAAAGGGTCAAGCTAAGGTGGGGACTTCAGCTCAGGGTGGAGGCAGTCAGAATGAGGCTAGCTCTTAGGCCTTTTTTATTTCTTTTTATTAAATGTTTGTAAGGATAATTAATTTGGTTGCTCTTAGCGGGTAAAGTACTGATTTTTATTCAATTTTCATCATATCAGGATCATTCATTATCATCAAAGGTTGCTATTACTAATTTGCATGAGAAAGTTAACACACTTGAAGCTGCACATGCTGAGTTTCAAGATACCATTTCTAGGTTAGGACAGGAGAACAAAGACCTCCGGGGTCCAGTTGCCTATTTGAAGTATCGAAACCGCTGTCTTGACAAAGACAGGGTTTTATGCACATTTTAGGGTTTAACTCTTACCTGATGATATCCAAATTTCAAGTCTATTTTGGAATAGACTTTTGATCCAAATACTTCAACTAAAAGTTCCTCAATATGTGGTATGGGATATTTAACTGTTAAAGTGTTTAAATGCTTGTAGTCAACACAAAAGTGCCAAGCTCCATCCTTTTTCCTCACTACAAGACTGGAGATCCAAATGGACTTTTAATTTATTGCACAATGCCATTTTGAAGCATCTCAATCACTTGCATCTCTATCTCATTCTTTTGGAAATGTGGGTACATATAAGGCTTGATCTTAAAAGGTTGTGAATTTGGTTTGAGTGGTATAGCATAGTCCATTCTTTTATTTTTTTCAAGAGGTAGGGCAGTTGGGGTATCAAATACATCAGAAAAATGAGACAGTAACTTGGAGAATTCATTAGGCAAGGTGCATGAATTTTCATTTTCAGAACAGTCTGAGTAAACTTGGCAAACTAAGCTAGTCAGCAACTCTTCAGTTCTGCATTGCTTTACAGCTTTTCACTCATGAGTTTTAGTTTCTGAAATTCCACAACTCCCTCAAGTAATATAGTTTCATTATCAATAGACAAGCAAATCTGAAGCTGTTTAAAATCAAAGAATATTGGACTATATTGATACATCCAATCCACTCCCACAATTACTTCCCACTCCCCTATGTTTAATATCCTAAGATCATATGAAAATTTGTAAGTCTAAACTCCCATTTTATCCTTCTATGTATAGCATGGCTCACCACAGAACTACCCTCTGTTATAACTGCTATCAGAGGTTCAGTGTTCTCCAATTTTAGATTAAGCTTCTCCACTATTCTGGGATTAACAAATGATTGAGAACTTCCAGTGTCAACCAACATACTAATCACATGTCCTTCAATTAAGCCTTGTAACCATATAGTTTTCCTATTAAGAGAGGCATTTAAAGAACAAAGTGTTAACTCCATCTGTTTTCCAGGTTTCCCTATCGGCTCATCCTACTATCCAATGGCACCCTCAAAGTCATCCTCATCCTCTACGACCATTAAATTCAAGCTGCCATACTTACATTGATGGCCTAGATGTTGTTTATCACCACATTTGAAACATAGGTGATTGTTTCTTCTGTATTGTATCTCTTGTGGTGTTATTTTCCTGACATCTCCATTTTCTTTCCTTTTCTTATCTGTCTGCTTGAATTCACTTTTACCACCAACCCCACCACTAGCATTCCCTTTTGATCCTTCCATTGAACTCCTTGCTGCGAATTTATGGCGCTTACTCATGATTTCCAGAGACTGCTCATACACCTCAATAATCTCAAATGCCTCTAATAGAGAAGCAGGCTTCAGCAACCTCAAACATTGGCCTGATTTCCTCTCTAACTCCACTAATGAAGCTAGATACAAAATAAGCCTCTAATAAGTGGGGATCTTTGATCAGCATCAACGATCTAAGCTCATCAAACTTCTCTTGACACTCCCTAATTGTCCCCTCTTGGTTCAACATATTGAATTCCTCTACCTCATCTGTAAATGCTTGATCTCCAAACCTCTTCGTCCCGGTATTAGAGAACTCCTCCCAATAAATTGTACCCTTAGCCAACTTGATCCCTTGATACCAGATCACAGCCTTCCCTTCCAAGTGTATCTCAACTACATTCATTCTTTGATTCTCTGGAATCTGGTAAATGAAGAAGTACTTTTGGCATTTTCTCAACCACTCTCTAGGTGCTTCTTCATCAAATATGGGTAATTCAATTTTTGGATGAGTGATCCACCAACTTTTTGGACCTCGTTCGAACCATAAATTTGACTCCAATTCTTCTCTAGCTTTTTGAACTGGTGTGGGAAACAAAGGGTTCTATCCACATTCTGAACATTTTCATACTCCACCTCCTTTTCCTTGTTATATACCAACTTCATTAGAGCTAACATTTTGGATTTCAAACTAGCTACCTTCTCCTCATTTTTCTTATCATTCGCCTCTAGTTTAGCATCCAGAGCTTGCTGGGATTTCAACAACCCCTTCAGCAGTTCTTGGATTCTAAGTTGAGTCGTTTATTGTTTCTTCATTTGATTTTCCAAGGTTCTAAATCTAGTAGATTCAGCCATGTTTAGTCCAAGGCTCATAAGCTCTTATACCAAATTGTCAAAAACAAGAAATACAGTCCAAATTTGGCAGGGAAGAATTATAGAATTAGGAAAAAAAATGGGAAAAGATATGAAAATTAAGAAGGAAAAAAATCACACAAAATCTGCCTACTCCACTATACTCCATTCCACTACTTATAACTTCCATTTTCAGCTACAAGAATAATCCGTGGCCATTGGATCAAAACAACTTCATTTAATCTGCACCGTTGCTTCTGATTTTTCCTTTTTGCCCCCTCTTTAAGTAGAACAATGCCGTCTTTAGTTTCTTTAATTTCATTTGGACCCCGCTTATCTCCATCCTGCTCAATTCTACCCTTTTGGACTTAGTCTTTGACAATATCCTGCCCAAGAGCAGGCACTATCAATGAGCATTGGGCCCATCTCCATCCCAAGATATTATTGTTAATTTGCTCTTGCCTTTCTCTATCGGAATATGAAGTTTATGCGTATCCAACGGGGCACCTTACTCTCCTTTAGAGATTTTTAACAACGTTGATAATTAATTTCATTTTGTTTTCTCGTGAGATGAGAAGCTGCCAAAACACAAAGATGATGCTAAAAGTTGTGTGGATACCTGGGCAAAGACTTACATTTACTTCGTGTCTTCCGTAGGACACCACTTGAAATGGATAGAGTTCCTCCATCTACCTTGTACGCATGATTTCACAAATTTGTTGATTTTTATCAAAATTCAGTGCATGGACAAACAGAAAACGGCTGTGAATCATGGAGATGGTGATGATGAAAGGCCAATTATCATAGCAATGAAAGGTCATCCAGGAAGTGGTAAGACCACATTAGCCCACTCCATAGCCAAGGCTCTCAAATGCCCTCTTATAGACAAAGACCACTTCAGGGACTGCACAAAAACACTTGAAGAAGCCCTCATGGTAGCCACTCCAGATAAAGCATCTAAACTCCTGAATGACTTGTCCTACCAAGTTATCTGGCAGGTGGCCTCAACTCAGCTCAGTTTGGGGCTTAGTGTAGTCATTGATTCACCTCTCTCTCGTAGTGCACACCTAGACAGGCTAATCCAGATGGCAGCTGATCATGACAGTCGCCTTGTTGTAGTCGAATGTAAGCCGAAGAATGAGGCTGAATGGCGTAGACGGATTGAGTTGAGGGGTGTAACTGATGGATCAAGTTGGCACAAGCCAAGGAGTTGGCATGATATGGAGAAACTGTTGGAGAACTATGCAGGTTGTTGGGAGTATGATGTTGGTCAAGTGC
Source organism: Gynochthodes officinalis (assembly GCA_020080225.1). Lineage (NCBI taxonomy): Eukaryota > Viridiplantae > Streptophyta > Magnoliopsida > Gentianales > Rubiaceae > Gynochthodes > Gynochthodes officinalis. The sequence continues at coordinate 34,545,386 of CM034623.1, read as the reverse complement.
CAAAGATTGCTGTGGATACAACAGCGGATCTTGGTATGGAAGAGATGGTTTCCTCTGTGCTAGAGTTTGTAAAATCCAGTAATGGTCAAAGCATGAATACGCCATGTTAATGGTTGGTAGGTACCTTAGTTGAAAATGATGGTCACACCGATGTAAAGAAAGGAATTAGTGAATAAGCCTTTGATGTTTAACAGAGAGAGATATAAGGGATGATAAATTGACCATTCGATCACTAAATTCGAGATTTTTTTGTTTAGTTTGCCACTGAAGGAAGTTGCTGCACGGCTGGAGTTGCCATAATGGCCACTTGGGGCTCCCTTCACTTCTTTGCCTCATTTGACACAAGAATATGCAACTTTGCACAACAAAAAGATGTATACTCCCAGATAAATCTAAAGTGAGTAGTTGCAATATGCACACATATTATTTCAGAGATGTACATAGTTAAATCGTCAGAAACAAATTTGGCATAGTAGGTTGGAAAGCTTTTCAATATGATCGTGATTATCAGTCAAAATGTGGAATGGATTGGTCTCAAAGAACCGCCATAAACATGTCTTGCTCTTATTTCTTTTCATTTAAAATTGCTCCCAACTCTTAAGTCCTGCTCAGCAGATTTAGTTAAAAAGAGAAACGAAAGGAATAAGAGTAAGGAAAGAACCCATTATTTTAAATAGCTTATGTGGCTCCTTCAGAAATGCACCATAGCCAAGCAGTTTTTTCAAATCAAGCAAGAAATATAGAAGAATATCACATGTACGCTTCTGAAATAACTAAGACTATACTCCATCGGAGTTTCAGGTTTAGCTTTTGCTCTTGACAGTTTGAAGCACTGTCAACTGTAAAACAGCAACTGAATAAGAAAGCCAATTCTAATAATGGAAGCAACAATTCTCATAACAGGGCTGAGGAGTAGTGCTTCATCAAGGGAACAAAGCAAGGATCCTGAAACCTGAATAGGAATCACAACACTTGGATACAATCTCTAAATCAACAGAAACCGGACTACAATATGCTTGTTCATTTCCAGTGAAAGATCAAAAAGAACAGTACAAAATCTCTTCTAACTCAGCTCACCATCAAGATACATATGTACACACAAAAATGTATAACTACAGGGACAATATGCATATGTTTGTTCGTGGGATATGACTTTCTCACATTAGGTTACAACCTCTAAATCAATAGAAACCAGAACAATGTGCGTGTTCATATTCAACGAGATAAAATATGACAATACATGGTCTCTTGGCTAGTGTACTTCTCATCAAGATACAGCTGTACAAGCAACAAAGTAGACCTAACTACAAGGAAAATATGCATAAAAATTCATGAGATATGACTTTCTCAAACTTGCTAACTGTAGTTAAGCAAAAAACTTAGTGAAATTGTCTTTTCCGCACTTTCTGTTTGACACTAGCCTTGGGAGAAGATGAGCAAGATGAAGATGAGGAAAAGCTCACCCAGTTAATTTCAGCTTTATCTTTATCGAATGCCTTCATCACTTCATCTTTGAGTTCCATGTACCTCATCTTCTTCCCACTTTGCTCCTCTAGTGGAACCTTCTCCAATAGAAGAGTTTCTTGCATCTCATCCTCCAAGAACCTATCCAGTACCTCTGAGCAATTGGGGAAAAACCGCTTACCAGTCTCCACTGCCACAAGAACAAATACAACTATCAGAAATGAACTTATTAAGATGAGAACTTTCATAAGTCATTAATTACAAAAGTATGTAATTGCATATGAAACCTTATATTTTCCCATGTCATCAAAACATCAGCTTTTAGTGATACTAAATTCATCTATTCAACTTTTGTCAACGTTTGTAATACAAGAAGATCGCCTAGAAGATCCTCATTTCTTAATTTTGCTTTGACCTTTACTTTCTCCAAAACTTAACATGAGGGACTAATCAAAAGTTTGTATGAACTCAGTTCTCTTATTTCATTATTACTTGTTTCTTCTTTACTCTTTAGTCTGATTGATAGAAGAACTGCAGACAACTTTTCTTTCCATGAGAAGTGATGTCTGTAAAAACTCGAGATCCAAAGAGGAATGACAAATAGCTGTCCTTCCTCCACGCCACAAACAGCCAGGAAATTTTGACATATTTTCAATGCTTTGTGAGGTATAGTAATATTCTTGGTTAGCAAAGGATACAGGTTTTATCTTTCCAATCAAAAAAAAAAAAATTGCATAACCAGAAGAATAAAATGCAAGTCAGGAAAAGGAAAGGGAGGAGTAATAGTTTCTGCCGGCTAGTTCACTTTGCAGTTATCCAGAGAGCATTGCAATTTTCTTCTGAGCTTAAAAGTATATAAAATGGCTAAAAAATGAAGCCTGCATCTACTACTCTTAGTGAGTATGCCATTAGTCATTTCCATTTTTCACATATCTCAATGACAATGTAGAACCACTAAACTTTATATAGATTACACATCATTCACTAGACTTGTCACATAATAATCTTAAGCTACAAAGGTGAAGGGTACTTGAGCTGATACTTACCCGTCTTTTGCAGGGCTTGTAATCTTAACTGCAGTCGTTTTACTTGTTCATGAGGTATTTCATTCAAATCAACCTCTCTCAAATTTCCACAGAATGCTTTAGATGCTGAAATTCCAGGAAATTCTGATGTTGAATGTGCATTTGCAATTTCCATTGCTAGCCTAGCTTCTCGTGGAAATAATACTCGTGCAAGTGCCACTGCAATAAATCCAAAAAGTTAATTAGGCAGATATGAGGTTCTACAATTACATGATTTGTTCCATGAAAATAGAATAGTAAAATAAAAATTTGGCAAATGTTGTGCTTAGAGAAGAGGCTTAATACCCATACATAATGATTGGAAATCAGCTTCAGCACTGAAGATTGGCAAAAGCAAATGCATGAAGAAGCTAAAGTGTACATATTTGCTGACTTTAATGCAGACTGAAAACAAATGCAAAAGTTTAAGATGAAGAAAACAGACTTCAAGAGCCAATGTCATCATAAATGGTGGTTGGTATAACTGCACGAGTATCTTTAAGTTATTAAAGAACATTCAAAACTTAGGCTGCATATATTGTCAAAGGGGTGAGGGATTTTATGCTAAAACATGGACATATCAGTCTATCAGATATTGCACGTTATGAATTTTTATTCCATATGACATGCGAACGGTAAATGGACAATAGATGTGATTCTGAACCAAGTGAACAAACTTGTACTTTCAATAGAAATATTACCTCTGTTTTCAAGGAGAAGCAGCCTCATAACCAAATCATCTGCCACCATCATTGATGACATAGACATATTACCAGCCAATGGATTTCTCCTCATCTCTCTCTCCAATACATCAATACATAATTTGTCTTCATTAATTTCCTGACCCTGCTTTGTTGATTCATTGTATTCTTTTGGCCGAGTCAGTCTCCTGGAAATTGTAATTGCTGTTCTTCCATCAAAAGTTGAATCTGAAACAGATGCGCCCTTGTTCAATAGGCCAACAATCACTGATGAATTCTTGCGCCTAGCTGCTATATGAATCACTGTATATCCTCGAGAATTTTTAAGGTTGAGATCAGCGTTACCCAGACTAAGAAGCTCACTCAGGACTTTAGGGTTACAATAGGCTGCAGCATAATGAAGAGCAAAAGCATCATCTAAAGTGACATCAGATTCATCCAGAAGTAACTTCAGTAATTCTACATCATCAGAGTCCAAAGCTTTGTGAATCCTTCTGATTCTTTTGTCATATCCTAAGTTCTCCACACGAGTATCATGTTCCATGGCTTGGATAGATTGCTTTCTGAAAGATTTGATTTCACTCAGAACTTCAGGAGGCAGCTCTTTCTCAAGAGTGATGTCATCTAGATCTGAACGAGCTATTCTCTGGGCACTGTGTGATAGGAGCTGGTCCAGCTGGCAATGGAAGGCTACCACTGCAATTGGAATTACATCTTCCACAAATGCTTTGTCAACAAAGTTGAGAAGTCGACGCTGTAAAAGGAATAAATACAATTCTTACTCGGAAGGTGATATGGCAAAAAGAAAATCCCTTCTCTTCCATTTGTTAACAAAATGAACGGACAACAATCTTAAAAAATCGTTTAAGAAGAAACTTAAAATTGGCAAAGGGGGTAATACATAAAACACAAGCAAAAGAAACTTGATTTGTAGCATAGAATGAACATGAGTTGAGCAGGATCTTGAAACTTAAAGCATCTAAAGTTGGACAAAAGCTTAAAGCTATACATATGCAGATTAAAAAATAGTTAATTTGTCAACAGAGAAAGAATTAGACGTCCTTAGAAATGGAATGCAACTTAACATTCAGCTATAAATCATAATGGTTGAGATAAAAAATCGATTTTTGCAATTATTTTAAGAAGAAGCATTGAAGAATGCAGATAGAAAACAAATAACAGGTATTCAGGTGATGTTGGTTGAGTTTTCATTGAAGGAAAGACAGTTTGTAGACAGTTCAGCATCATCTCATTCACCCATTGATATTCTTCATGATGCAAACTTCTGCGGGAATAATCATGTTATAAATATTTCCTGTGAAAAGAAAGTATTACTATTCTCCTATTTTGCTAAGCCAAAGCTTACACTTAGAGTATTGTAAGTAGGAATTAGAATTTCCTATTGTATTCAAATCTTTAGAAAATTAGAAATATAATGATAGACTCATTGTTCTTGAACAACTTGTTTGTAGTAGTGGGGTAGTATTATCAAACATGATTTCCATGATTGCTATGAGCAGATCATTCAGAGGTATATCTCCATCCTCAACAACTAGAAACACTAGGAAATGAATTGATGAGTTGAAACTGGTCTAATGAAGTAATATCCTTCCTCAGCACATAAATTTGCAGATTGCTAGTTGCTGGTTGATAACATAAGCGACCAATGAAACTGACTTTCAAGAGTTTTATGTGTAGAAAAACAGAAGCCTCAACAATGGTGAGCAAATAACATATATCATTTGATCTCAACTGTAATTTGTACACCTCATACTAACAGAGCAGACAAAGTTTCCTTTTTATCTCTAGTTTTTGTGCACAATTCATTCATTTCTTGATCGGTGCATTGGATTTATATCTGGCCTGGAATAAAGTAAATTTGTAATTCCAGGGAATCGTGTACTACATTGACCCCATGAATTATCAGTTTACCAAATTGGATTTGAAATTAATTGACATTACGAGCATCATTCTAGATTAAGCTTGGAAATATTTGATAGAAACAACACAAAAGGTGTCATTCAAACAAAAGAGGAGCGGAAGGACATTAGCATAGCATCAAGACTTTCTCTAACCACTGTTGCATTTTAAATACTGACATACCTGGGACGACAACACAAGTTCTTTCATCTGAAATGTGGTAGAAGCATACATTAACTCCACTGCATAATTAATTGCCGGTCCACAAGCATCATGAGGACAAGACCCATCAACACATGTGGAAACCTCAGGCAGTGGTGGCTTAAGCTTTCCAGTGTAGACATAATTCAAGTAAACCATGAATGTTTCGTATCCTATCCTGGCATTAGGAACCAATTCCTTCATGTCATATGTTGGTTTACTGTCATTTGAAGAGCTTGCGTTGCTCTTCTTAAACAGGTCATGGAAAAATTGACTCCGTGAAGCCAAAATGCAGCGATTTACAGCCACAGAAGTTCCATCAACAACTATCACCGCATCACTGTAGTCCAACTCAGTATCAATCAAAAGCTTCTCAAGACTACCACTTAATTTAGTCAAGCTTAATAATTCAAGACAGGCCCCTGGCTCACAGCCAGCAGATGTCTGGCAACTGGAACCATTTGATGTATATGATGATGAAGCAAAGCTCAAGGACGATAAATTTTCATTTCCACTATCCATAACTATCCGCTAGTTTCTTCTTGATTTAAACTCAAGAGTTACAACATTCATTCTCCAAAAACGCATGAAATTCCTCCATACCAGAAACAATTCGCCTTATAGAAGGTACCTTGCCAATCAGAACGGTTTCTAAATTTAGCGAATATGACAACAGTCGGTTCTAAATTCTCATGGGCAATAAACCATGTGGCAGAAGAGTAAGTAAAATTTCTGCAAACAAAATTACAATTATGACCGAAATAATCATAAAAAAGAATTGCACAAAATTACACAGCATACGGAGTCCAGCTCCAGAATTTTCAGAGTTCCCAAATACTTAAGCAAAAAAGAAGCAACGAAGTAATAAAAGAAGCTCCAAAGTGGAATCACCTAAAGAGGAATTCAACCAATATTTGTTTTCCCAAAAAAAGGGGCCTAATTCCGAAAGCAAAAACCAAGACTCGAAGTCAACTCCTCAGCCATCAACAAGATCATACCCACTAAAACAAAGCTGAACCCAAGTCCAAAACCATTAAAAAGAATAATTTCTTGAAAGTTTTAAAGGCAGAAATCACAAAAACAAAGATTAAAATCTTAAAGGATAGAATAAAAATTACTTGCATATTCCAGTAGGAAACTTGAACGAGCAGTCCTACATACGATATAGCTCCAAAATCAGTCAGCTCAGTTGAAGAAATCTGGAAATCAAGGTAGAAATACTGAAAAGGGTACTTGTTTCTTACATGTACAGCAAGAATCTTATCAGCTTTGCCTTGAGTTGACTTGACTTAGTTCTAGTCTTCGGTTCTTCGAGACAAATTCTCTTGACTCAGCTGGAAAGGTAACAAATGGGGTGATAAACAGTGGATGACACGGAGTCTGAGAACTAATGACAAGACAAAGATTCGGGTTGAGATAAAATTCAGGGAAATGACTGATTTGGGCTAAAAGCATAAGCTTAACAGAAGCACTGAAGCCCGAGGGCTAGATCAGTTGTTCAATTTGAGAGCAATTTTAAGAAAGATTACGGTTTAAACTTCACAAACTATAATTAGTGAAGAGTTAGAATTTTTTTGGTCTACGGGCCTACAGATTATTATTTAAAATAAAGTTTAAGATATACACAGCAGTAAATATAAGAATGCCTAAAAAAACAAAAATTGTAATGGCTTAAGTGCTGGATAATAATTAGGATGCTGCAAAAGTTTGGAATGAGTCAAAAATGAGTTAAGTTGAGGAAGTGCATCTCAGCGTCTGGATACTCTGAACATTACTTTCTCTTCACTGGATTGAATGTAATCTATACGGACTCATCAATTAAGGGAACAGAGGCTATAAATTATGTACGCATGACGTAATTTTGTCAGCTGTTGCTCTAGCATGTCCAGGTCCTTTGGCCCAAATTAAAAATTAAAAATTAAAAATTAAAAGAAAAATTCAAACACTTCGTGCCCTTAACTGATTTAGACATTTCGTAATTTGGATAGTTAACAAATAATTTTGTTTATTCATAATATATTTTTAATAAATAATAAAAATTAATATATATTGTGAAAATTATAAAGTTGGAATGATAAAATGCAAAATTAAGCTTTAGGAAGCATTTTGCTAACAATTAAAAGTTCGAAGTTTTGTTTGTAATTTACATTTTCATTTTGGTTGTTTCCCTAGATGCGTGCAAATTACGTGATTGAATTTATTAAGTTTAGTTTGATTTGATTTTATTAGAATTAAAATTACAAGTTAACATATTAAATTGAAATTTTTTTAATATAAAAGAAAAAAAATTAAAACTAAGTCCCAAATTGATGGACGAATAGTGCTTGATCAAACTTTCATTTTTGTGTTAGTAAATAGTGACATATCATGATTTCGCATATAGTATGATTTATTTACCTATTTTTAAAAACATCAATGTGAAATCATAATAAATAATACATATTAATAGATTTTTATAGAGAAAGGTAGCTTTCAAGTGCAGTTTTCAAATGCAACATGCTAGGCGTTCACACTAACGTTAGCGTTCACACTTAACACTTCATTTCAAAGATCCAATGTGAACTAGTTTAGATTATGTGGACGTCATTTTCCCAAGCTACTTTCTCAAAGTTGTTTTCTCATCCCATGTTGGTTTTTTTTTCTCTCTTTCTTCGTTCGTTCTTTCTTTCTTTCTTGTATGATATGTATTAATTTTAACTCAAGAAGAGTTTTGAAGCAATTATAAGAACTGTTATCATATGACTTGAGGTTATTAGTTCAAGTTGCAGAAATAATTTCTTACGTATTTAACTTTCTTTTTTCTTTGTGTCACACTTTCCTTTTCATATGTATTAATTTCGATAACTGGAGTGATGCAGGTATACTTTTTTTTTCTGGACTAAGGAGCCCGCAATCGTTACCAAGGGTGTGCACTAAGTAAACTCCATCCCTGTGTAATAACTCGCAAACCACGTCTGTGTAATAACTCGCAAACCACGTAGAAAATACTTGTAGCCGTTACCAAGGGTGCGCACTGAGTAAACTCAATCCCTGTGTAATAACTCGCAAACCATAGAAAATACTAGACAAGCCTTGTACGATGAGCTCGACCTAAAATGTGTTGATAGAAGATTTGAATTCATGACCTTACGATTTCACATTCGCTGCCACACCAACTCGATACAGGCGTATTTTGCTCAATTAGAAGAGTGGGATCACATGATATTATTGATACAAGTTTAGTTAATTTTGTATTAAAGTAATTTTTACACTGTCATACATATATTACGTACGTTATATGCATGTACCATTATGTGACGAGGTTAGGCGTTTTTTTGTTTTTTTCTTTTAATCGGGTCGAGAATAGCGAGATACATAAAAGACTAATCGTAGTGTTGAAATTGTTATCTTTCTTTCGGCCAAGAGATGCATAAAGTAGCCATTCTGAAACTAATTTGTGGGTTTTAGTACAAGGAGGAATGGTTTTTTTTTTTTTCCCTAATTTTCACTTTTTGTTCCACATTTAAGTGAAGCTTAAAAGTTGGTGACAATCAGGATTTGTTAAGAAGTGAATCATTATATTTCTCTACCTTCAAACTTTTTTTCTTCTTTTAATTAGGGAAAAGTTAATTTAGTTTAATTAGTTAAATGTGAGGCTTCCATATATTTTTCATCTTGGGGCCAAAATATTATCCAATTGATCATGGCTAATTACTCCCATTAATTCTTTTGGTTGTTTAAACAAAAAAAATTAGAGTTTTTGACTGTTTTAGTCCCAACTTTAGTTTTCAAAATTTTTACATGGACAAATATAGTCATTATAGTTTCAATTTGTATCATTTTAAGGAGAACTAGTAGAAAAAATTAATAATTTAATAGTTAAAATGTATAGGGCTCACATTTATATAATGTTTTTAGTTGTTTTAGTCCCTAATGTTTAAATTTTCAACAGTTTTAGTTTTCAATATTTAAAGTTGTAACAATTCTAGTTTCTAAATAATTTAGGTGGACAACTTTATTTATATAATTTAAATTTGTAAAAATGAAAAAAATGGTCTTGTTAGCTTAAAAAATAGGAAGAGTAAAGTGACATGTATTTGTTTTAATTTTCTAATCAGCACAAGTAAAAAAAAAAAAACATTTTTTTGTTCTATATTTTTCATTTTTTCCATTGATACTTATTTAAAAAATTAAAAAAATATATATCCATTAATTTACTCTTCCCATTCCTTTAAGATAATAATGTCAATATTTTTTAATTGTTATAAATTAAAATTTTAAAAATTAGATTTGCTCACCTAAATTATTTAGGGACTAAAAATGTTAAAATTTTAAACATTAAGGACAAAAATTATCAAAAATATTATAAAAATATGGACCCATATTTTTTGATAATTTTTGTCCATATATGCCAACTATTAAGTCATTAAGTTTTTTTGATTTGTTGTTTTTCAATTGTTACAAATTGAAACAAGAAAAACTAAATTTGTGGAGCTAAAAATTTTGAAAACTAAAATTATCAAACCCTTGAACATTGGGGACTAAAATTGTCAAAAATTCAAAAAACTATATTCTAGAAAAGCTTGAGGCAGGAATTGTCTTGAATGCTTAATGTGACTGAGTACTTTTGAAGGAGAATTAGACAACGCGTTCAAGTTCTTAGGAGATTTGATTGCCAAAAGCTTAATAAAATCTTAAAATTTTTGCATTAAGACTAAAAAGGCAAGAACCTTAATTTTGCAACTCTTACTTTAATTTGTCTAATAACTTTTGAATTTCGTCCCACCAACTCCACAAGATGGCAATAGTAGTATTGTAATTGAAATTGAAATTGTTTTCGTTCCTGGAATATTTGGTTGTAATACAATGTTTTTATGAAGCACAACACATATAGAACTCAAAAACATTAGTACATATGAGTATCATAATTCAAAAACGTAACACACCTAAATTAAGAAAAAAATGCAAACAAAGTACACTATTATGTTTGGATATCAAGATTGGATACACTAAGATGAAACCCTAACGACTGCTACTGTTAGCATATTAAATTTTTGGAGGAGTAATAGTTTTAAATGAAAAAAAAAATAGTTTTGATAAAATGAGATATTATTAGTACACAATAAAAAGACCAAAAAATCTGATCTCTACTAAAATATGTAATTATCTATTTTGAGTATAAAATAAATGTTGAATCGTACAAGCATATAATTTATATTCTTGCATATTCAGAGTCAAATAATTTATAGTTTTTTTTTTAATTTAAGTGAAAGTATAAAAAAATTATTTTTTTAATAGATCAAATACTTTTATGAATGGAAAATTTCTAAATATTTCTTCCCTCAATCTGGGCCAACATAACAACAAAAGAGTATCGAACAAAAAAAAAAAAGCCTATGTGGGACAAAGTAAAAGGTGAAATAAGTGAAATTGTAATTTTTAAAGTTCAATAAGTGCAATTGCAGGCTCTAAATTATATACGACTGCCCATGTGTTCAAACATTAGAAGGTCCTATGCTCAAATTGCTCCCCCAATATATTATTCTCCACCAGAGCTAGTTTATACTATTTGTTAGAAAATTTACATATTTATCTTTTGACAAAAAAAAAAAGTATCTGTTATGTGAAATTGAACCAATTAAAATTTATCTTTTTATACTGTATTAATTTTAATTTTTTGTAAACCTATCATTATATTAAAATGATCATATTCTTTCCATCAATTAACCTATTTTTATGAACATGCTTTCATTTCCATTTTTTTTTAATAAAAAATTCTTGGTATTAATTTTTTTTTTCTCTCAACATAATTTTTTCCCTTCAAAACATCCAATCCACCCAATCTATTAACAGTAAAAAAATTTTTTTAATAATTTTATCAAAGTAATCTTGTGTGTCGCATGCACAATATCTAGTTAAAAAAATAAAATTATATATAAGATATGTTATATTCTTATTTTTATTAAAGTAAACCGATCACAAAATTTGGTTCACCTATTATATAAATAAAAATGTCCACTTAAATGATAAACTGTTTTTCTTAATGATTTGCTTGTTGCAATAAACCAATCACCCAATTTTGTCCCCATCTTATGTAAATAAAATGTCCAATTAAATTATAAACTGGTTTTCCTAATAATTATAAACTGGCAAAAGTTTAGCAATGGTGGTGAATTGTAACAAATTGTATATTTCTTCAAGATGAGTTACTTGGGCCGTATATTAATACAACCTCCGTTTTAAGATGAAATTCACAGCTCTAATTAATAGTTCATAGTCGGTGAATCTAAAATATGTTTTTCCCAAGTCAACTCCAGTAGCACCTCTAGCACCATCGGAATGTTATATGGCTAACTCATCCAGGTTTTAACTAAATACAAAATTTCAATTTACAATTAAAATGACTATGTGTTTTTTTAATGAAGTTCTATATATTTTTTTTAAAGAAATTCAAATTTTCAAGAATTCACTATTGACAAAATACCAAAATAAATAATATACATTTCAAATTTAATGCCATTGGTATAAATTAACTTTACCTTTTACTAGATTTACTAGTTAATTTAGTTGTAATCATAACATTTATAAGAGATTAATTTATGTATTAGCAATCAAACATTCAATAGTAAATAGAATTATTAATGTCCTCAAATGATCTAATTTACATGGTTAAGAAATTTGTCCAAAATATTAATTAATGTATGCTCTAAGTTTGTCTAAAAACAATCATCATCTTACTACTTTTTAGATCCAATTAAGCCAAAACTTCTCACAAAATAATATGGAAAATTTTACCAACTATAAATTTTGTTAGTCCTTTGATTCGCTAAAGAAAAAGAAAAAAAAAACACTTTCCGCTTCCGTATCACGATTCCAACACACAATTTCGGCCTCCAAACAATTTCTTAGTTAGTTATAATTTGTACTATCCATATGGGCCATTACCCATTGCTCTGTTTGTCTATCTATTTGATGTCCACCACTACTACTTTAAGAACAACTGAAGCAGAAATATAGAATTTTTCAATATCGAGTTTGACTTGTATTTGTTTCGTTGAAGAAAAATTAACGTAGATTGTTCACAACAATTAAAAATCTAGACATCCAGATTTTTGAATTTTATGAAATTCAAATTATCAATTTCATAGATGGAATTTTATTTTTTTTAAAAGGTGGTGTAGTGTTTGGGTCCTCCGTTGGAGAGGTTTTGGGGTTCTTAGTATGGGCGGAAAAGTTGAACTAGATCATGGACGTCAGATTGTTAGAATTCGAAGCCAGTGGCGTTCCATGGTGCTCTCGGCTAGGTTTTCTACTAATGATTTTTGTGTTCTAGCTTAGGAGGAGGAGCAAGCACGATAACACGTAGCGTAAGTCTGCGCAGGAACAGGAGTTAGGTCCAGCCAATGCTGTGTAAAGTACATCTGCTTGGTCTGTTGCGTAGATTGTTGCTGAGGGGAGCTTTGCAAGTAGAGGCCGATAAACTAGGTTGTAGTTCTTTTAGCTAGTTAGTAGCTAGAAGATACCGATCCTACCATGTTAGGTTAGTTATGTTAGAACACATTTATTTAAGGTTAGTTCTTTTATAGCCACTCTATGTAATGTATTATTTAAGTATTCCCACGATAATACAATCAGTTTGATTTGAAAAAATATATATATAGATGGAACCTGGAAAAAAGCAGAGAGAGGGAGAATTTTCATGAGATGCTTCTACTTTGGATCAGAGTTGTTGTCTAGACGCGTAGGGTGCTGAAGTGGTCAAACATCCAATCAATTTACGCAACGTAATCCCCGTCGTAGGCCCATATGGTCCGCACCCGTGCGGGCTGGCTATCCCTCGACCTCTCCCACGTATCAAATCTCCTAATCTTCTGATTTCTGTCACAATTGTGTGACACAAATAAAAAGCGTAAGTTTAAATTTAATTTTAATTAAAATAACATTGTTTTAAATTTATATAAACTCATGATATAATTTTAAATTCAATTTTAATTATATAAAGTCTACAATTAAAAAATAAATTAATAAAACCTCCGTTTTAAAATAGCTCATACCTATTGAATCTAAAATAAGTTTTTGATTAATAGTTCATAGCCAGTGAATCTAAAATAAGTTTTTCCAAACTCAACTCCAATAGCACCTCTAGTACCATTAGAATGTTCTATGGCTTTTTTTTTTTTTTCACTGAAAATGATAATTATATTGATATGAACAAATAATACATATACAAATTTGCTTACTGGCAAAACACAACCTTAGTTCACATAGTGAAACTAAAACCGATTCACATAATCAGTAAAAGCAAAATCGTCTAACTATACTAACTAAGCAACTAAAAACCTAACTTCGCAACTAAAAACCTAACTTGTTGGCCTCTATATGAGCATCGTAACCAACATATAGAGCTGTCAGATAAAAAATGGACCGCATCCGCCACCATTATTTATTTTGCTTTTGACATTGAATATCCCGCTGCCCAAACTCGGTCCACAAAACCTCCAAGAAGGAGGACAAAACATCCTAGAATGAGGATAAAATCCTAAAAAAGGACTACGATCTCTCTCAATAGGAACATTGAACTATAAATAATAATAATAAACTACTGTACAATCGCACCCTCAATCGCACGCTGGATCGTCTCTAACTACAGTAGTTTTGTGGAAACCTAGAAACCCTTCTGACAATTGATAGAATGTTCTATGGCTAACTCATCCAAATTTTAACAAAATAGAAATTTACCATTTACAATTAAAATGAATATGTATTTTTTATAAAGTTCTAAATTTTTTTAAAAGAAATTCAAAATTTCAAGAATTCACGATTAACAAAACAATAAAATAAATAATATATATTTCAAATTTAATGCCACTGGTATAAATTACCTTTACCTCTTACTAAATTACCAGTTGATTTAGTTGTAATCATAACATTTATAAGAGATTGATTTATGTATTAGCAATCAAACATTCAATAGTAAATAGAATTATTTTTGTCCTCAAATGATCTAATTTGCAAGGTTTGGAATTTGTCCAAAATATTAATTAATATATGCTCTAAGTTTCTCTAAAAACAATCATCATCTTACTACTTTTTAGATCCAATTAAGCCAAAACTTCTTACAAAATAATATAGAAAATTTTTCCAGCAATAAAATTTGTTAATCCTTTGATTCACTAAAGAAAAAGGAAAAAAACTTTCCGGTTCCGTATCACGAATCCAAAACACAATTTCGGCCTCCAAACAATTTCTTTGTTAGTTATAATTTGTACTATCTATGTGGGCCATTGACTATTGCAACTTGTGCTCTGTTTATCTATCTATTTTATGTCCACCACCACTACTTTGTTTTATGTCCACCACTACTACTTTAAGAACAATTGAAGTAGAAATAAGAAATTTTCAATATCGAGTTTGCCTTGTATGTTTTTTCGTTGAAGAAAAATTAACGTAGATTGTTCACAACAATTAACAAACTAGACGTCCAGATTTTTGAATTTTATGAAATTCAAATTATCAATTTCATAAAAAAAAATTTCTCTTAAAAGGTATTCTTTCAAATTATCAATTTCATTAGTATTATTTTGATGAATTCTAACTCTTTTAGATTAGTGAACTTTTAGTCTTAACTTCTTTACAAAATTAAAAAATTCACACGATTAAGTGTGAGACTAATCCTCTAATGCACACGTAGCTTGACTGCAGTTATAGGGGTCAGATAACTGCATTTTCCATCAATTTCATAGATGGAAAATGGAAAAAAGCGGAGAGAGGGAGAATTTTCAGGTGATGGTACTCCTTTGGATCAGAGTTGTTGTCTAGACTCGTAGGGTGTTGAAGTGGTCAAACATCCAATCAATTTACGCCACATAATCCCCATCGTCGGCCCCTTTTGTTCCGCACCCGTGCAGGCTGGCTATCCCTTGGCCTCTCCCACGTATCAAATCTTCTGGCCTTTCGGTCACAATTGTGTGACACAATTAAAATTAAAATGCGTAATTTTAAATTTAATTTTAATTAAAATAACATATTTTTAAATTTATAAAAATTTATGATGTAATTTAAAATTCAATTTTAATTATATAAAGTCTACAATTAAAAAATATAAATATAAATTTATATATTCAATAATCCATTAAATATATTGTAATTGAAAACAAAAAAAAATTTATACTCAAATTAAAAAAATTAACCTTTTGTTTTTTGAAAGGGGGTAATCATTAAGAGGTTTGGACATTAATGGCGGTCTAATATTTTGTTTGGCTATTTTGACTTAAGTATATGTCTTTTTCTTTCTAATTTATCGTAAGTAATGACACCACTCTCCTTAGTAGAAATTGAAATAGGATAAAAATACACATACAAAAATTGTTGACTAGAAAATTAGAGGACAAAAAAAAAAGTTTCATGTTTCATGTTTCATGTTTCATGTTTCTTACCGACACACACCATCCCATGGCATCATTAATTAATGATCCAATATTGAATTGTCACTTTCAAATTTTCGTTCTCTCATTTTAAGATTGGGCTTGATGTAATAATTTACTTTTCACAATTAATAAGAGTGGCTTGTCAAGGGCATTGTGTCAAGCTTGGAGAAAGAACGACATCGCAAAGCCATAGTAGTAGTTAGTAGTTAGTGAGTTAGAAAAACACTTAAAATTCAATTAGACTAGGGCGGTGGAAATGGCTTATAAATATAGCCAAGTAATTCAGAGATAGGTGTGGATGTTGGTACTATTTCTTGCTCCCCAAGTCTTTCTCAATTAGATCTCTTCTCGCTTCTCTCTTTTTTTCTCTCTCTCTCAATTTCTCTGCACTCATTCTTCTTCTTTTCTCCTGGTATTGATAATTTTTCTGCATCAGTCAGGATTCTAGTTTTGATCCTGACATTTGGTATCAGAGCAAGAAGATCATAAGATAATGACGAAAGAGACACGTGGGAAAGCAATGGAAGAACAACTTAAAAGGCAAGAAATCCGATTTACAGAATGGGGCGAGAACTTCCAGAAGCAATTATCGGATGTGCATGCCAAGAATTATAAGCTGTAGCTCCAGATAGTGAAGAATAGCAGGAGGGTCGACTCCAACATTGCTGATCTTGGTTAGAGGGTTGATTCCAACATTGTTGATCTTAAGACCAGGTTCGGAACGTTGGTGAAGTTCTTGACAAGGGATAAAACCCTAGAGGATTCAATGGTGATTCTTAACAAAACACCATTGCTTCCTACTCCTGATGCAAATCTAAGAATTGGAATGGAGGAAAAATCCCCGATTCCTTCAAATGATAGGTGGAACAAATTTGGCTATGGGAACAACTTCTTGCACCCAAAGTTAGAGCTGCCCTTTTTTTGAAGGAAACAATCCAAGGGAATGGGTTCAGAAATGTGACAAGTATTTCTTGATAAATCAGGTGGAGGACAAGCAAAAGGTAAATGTGGTAGCAATGTACTTGACTGGAAAAGGAGACGTATGGTTCCAAAGCATCAAGCTAATGAAGGGCAAGGTCTCTTGGGGCGAGATGTGTGAACTGCTCTATAGAAGGTTTGATAGAAGGGAAATTCAGGATGAGGTGGAAGAATTCAATCGACTAAGACAAACTAGGAACCATAGTATCAGGCCCTTCTAGATCTCTTGTCAGTCTTGGAACCAAACCAGCAGACGCATGAGGAGGGGAAACAAGGAAGATATCAACCCAGGAAGTTCAAAGGAGATTAAACCTGGGGCTGTGTTTCAAGTGTGGTGAAAAGTTTGGCCTAGGACATATGTCCAAGATGAAACAGGTGGTATTTGTGTTTGTGGAAGATGAAGAAGAACAGGAATATCCTGAGGACAAAGAACTCCAAGAAGAGGCAAAATTTTCAACAGATAATGTGATAGATGTTTCATTACATACACTATCAGAAAGTTTGACGAGGAAAACCATAACATTACAAGGGGAGTTAAAAGGAGAGTCAGTCAATATTTTGATAGACGCAAGCAGTACCTACAGCTTCATACAATGGAGGTTAGCAGAAAGATTAAGTTTGGAACATAAGGCAGGCAGCAACCCTTCTACAGGTGATAATAGCTGATGGTACAAGGATAACAATTTTTGGAATCTGTTCGGGAATGAAATGGAGAATTCAGAACCATTAATTCCAACCTGATTTGAGAGTTATGGAATTAGAGGATGGGATATTATTCTTGGAGTCGATTGGATATACTAATATAGCCCTATCACTTTTGACTTTCAGAAGTTGCACATTCAAATAATCCAAGAAGAAGGAGGAGAAGTGGTCTTGCACAGGAAGGTAGACATTCCCGAGCTGAAATTGATCAAAGGGAAAGATATCTCAACTTTCTTGAAAGATCAAGAGCAAGGCCAAGGCAAGGTAAAACTATCTGTCATCAATGAGCTTAACATGGAAAATGAGGTAAACAGTATTGATGAAATTCTGAATTATTAAGGTAATTCCCTGAAGTCTTTGAAACTCCTAAAGGCCTACCCCCAAATAGAGCACTAGACCACCAAATACCCTTGAAACCAAATGCTCAATCCTTCAAATTGAAACCTCATAGATACCCTCATGGCCAAAAAGATGAGATTGAAAAATAAGCAGTTGAAATGCTACAAAATGACATCATCCAACATAGCAACAGTCTCTTTGCCTCTCCTGTTTTGTTGGTCAAGAAAAAAGACAATACATGGAGATTTTGTGTAGATTATAGATATCTCAATGACCTCACTATCAAAGACAAGTATCCTATCCCTAACATAGATGAGCTCTTTGATGAGCTTTTTGAAGCAAAATTTTACTCAAAAATAGATCTTAGATCCGGCTACCATCAAATAAAAAAGTCCAGCTAGAAGATGTCCCAAAAACTGTATTTCAAACCCACTTAGGATATTATGAATTCTTGGTGATGGCCTTTGATCTCACTAATGCTTCAGCTACATTTCAAACTTTAATAAAGCAAAATTTTCAACCCTTTCTTAGAAAGTTTGTGTTAGTATTCTTTGATGACATATTGATTTACAACACAACCTTAGAGGAGCACAAAAGACATCTGGAAATTGTGTTAAAAATTCTTAAGGATTATCAACTTTTTGCCAAATTGTACAAGTGTTCATTTGCTCAACAACATATAGACTACCTTGGCCATGTAATTTCAAAAAAATGGGTATGGATATGGACAAGGTGAATTGTGTGCTAAAATGTTCAATCCCCAAAAATGTTAAAGCCTTAAGAGGTTTCTTGGGACTCACGGGGTATTATCGCAAGTTCATCAAGAGTTATGGAGTTATCACTAGGCCATAGACTGACATGCTGAAGAAAGATGGTTTTCGGTGGTCTTCTGAAGTCGAGACTGCCTTCTAAATGCTTAAAGAAGCCTTAAGCATGACGCCTGTGCTTAGACTTCCTATTTTTTCACAGCCATTCATCATAGAAACCGATGCTTGTATCAAAGGGATGGGTGCGGTGTTAATGCAAAATAAGCAACCCATAGCTTATATGAGTAAGGCTTTTAACTCCAGAAACCAATAACTGTCCATTTATGAAAAAGAACTTCTTGCTTTGGTAATGGCTGTAACTAAATGGTGCCATTATTTGGTTGGTCATCATTTTGTTATTAAGATAGCTTATCAAACCCTTTAGTACTTGTTGGAGAAAAAACCTCGCTACACCTTTTTAACATAAGTCGTTAACTAAACTTATGGGTTTGGATTACTCCATTCAATACAAGAAGGGTGTGGGTAATGTGGGGGCTGATGCATTGTCTAGAAGAGAATTGCAAGGCGAGGAAAGAGAAACTATGCACACTATTATGGCTGTATCTTCCATGTAACCAGCTTGGATGGCCCAAATGGACTTAAGTTATGAAGGAGATTCTGAATGTCAAGAGATTATCAGTACATTACTGATAAATCCCGAAGCGGCTCCTGAATTTCAATATGAAGGTGGTCTTTTGAGGAGAAAAGGGAAAGTATATGTGGGCAAATCCAGCGACCTCAGACAACAAATTGTGCATAATATACATAATACGTTGCTTGGGGGTCATTTGGGCCAGAAGGTGTGCATTCAGAGACTAAAACTCTCGTTTTATTGGCCACATCTTCAAGAAGATGTTATTAAAGTGGTGTAAGAATGTGAAATATGCCAGCACAACAAAGGGGAACATATACCATAACTGGGACTATTGTAGCTGTTGCAGGTTCCTCTACAAGCTTGGAGTAGCATCATTATGAATTTCATTGAAAAATTACCTATGTCTAATGACAACGACACAGTCATGGTGGTAGTAGATCGCCTCACTAAATTCTCCCATTTTATAGCTCTAACTCACCCTTTTGATGCAGGGCAAGTAGCTCAAGTATTCTTGGATCAAATTTTTAAACTTCATGGACTACCAGCTACGATCATCAGTAATAGAGATCAAATATTCACTAGCTATTTCTAGAAGACTCTTTTCATGCTGTTTGGCATTACACTATGCTACAGTACAGCATATCATCCTTAATCGAACGGCCAAAGTGAAAGAGTTAATCAATGCCTTGAAACTTATTTGAGGTGTTTCTCCTGCGACAAACCATTAACTTGGAGTCAATGGTTACCAATGGCCAAGTGGTGGTACAATACATGTTGGTATTCTAGCATCAATATGTCACATTTTGAGGCTCTTTATGGGACGAAACCAACACCACTACCCCTCGGTCCATATCAAGACACAGTCATGCTGGCAGTTATAGACATTATTCAACAGCACACGTCCATACTACAAAGCCTAAAGGATAATCTACAGAAAGTGCAAAATCAAGCTAAGGTTTTTGTGGATAGACACAGAACGGATCGAATGTTTCAAGTAGGGACCTAGTTTACTTGAAACTACAACCTTACAAGCAACAAATGGTTGCTGTCAGGACCTGTTTCAAGCTGGCTTCCAAATATTATAGTCCTTTTGAGGTTGTAGAAGGAATTGGAAATGTTGTTTACAAACTGAAGCTACCGGACACAACCAAGATCCACCTAGTCTTTCATGTTTCGTTGCTGAAGAAGAAAGTAAGAGACCAACCAGTCATTGCAAGTCAGCTACCGCAACTCAATGAGGAAGACATATGTCCTATTTAGCCAACTGCTATTATGCAGCGTCGAGTTATAATGCGAGACAATCACCCTATCACCCAATGGCTTATCCAGTGGAAGGATTTCAGCAAAGAAGAAGCTACTTGGGAAGATCCAGTATTCCTCAAGCACCAGTTTCCTAACTTCCAGTCTTAAGGACAAGACTGAACTCATCCATAGGCATTTGTCAAGCTTGGAGAAAGAACGATGTCATAGAGCCATGATAGTAGTTAGTAGTTAGTCAGTTAAAATTCAGCTAGACTAGGGCGATGGAAATGGCTTATAAATATAGCCAAGTAGTTCAGAGATAGGTGTGGATGTTTGTACTATTTCTTGCTCTCCAAGTCTTGCTCAATCAGATCTCTTCTTGGCTTCTCTTTTTGCTTTCTTTCTCTCGACTTATTTGCACTCATTCTTCTTTTTTTCTTCTGGTATTGATAATTTTTCTACTTCAGTCAGAATTCCAACTTTGATCCTGACACGTTGTTTTTAAATCCGAATCGATTTGGAAAGTTAGACCGATCTAACTGCGAAATGGGTCTAGGTCTGGTTTGAGTTTGTTTAAAAGTATATTTTTAAAAAAATTCAGTCAAAACTTTGTCAAATTCCGATTTTGACCAATCAACTTGGGTTGACCTAGGTTTGATAGGGTTTTTAACTTTTTTTTTTAAATAAAATTTTAATTTTTAAAAATTATACTTTCACTTTATATTTTTATAAAACTTATTTTTTTTTAATTATTTTTACGTAAATCTTTTGAATTTTCACCCATAAACCTTGTTATTTTTTTAAATTTACTATCTCAAAAAATTATACATGAGATTTTTTAACAATTTTTAACACATTCTTTACTTAAAACATGTTTTATACTATTTTTCATAAAATTATTCAATCATACATTTGGTATTTCGAGCAATTTATACTTAATTTAAATTTAACTACATTAAAAAGCTAAATAACTTATTTCTAATATATTTATATAGTAATATTAATATTTTTATAATTACTTTATGTTTATTACATTATAATGACGTCATTAGTTTTTTATTATTGGTAAAATCGGTTGATCGCTAACCCCATGACTTGACCAGTTTGCATTCTGATCCAATTTTTACAACACTGGTCAAAGGTAGGTTGATCCCAAATATTATCCTATTGGCACAAGAGTTGATGATATATTTAAATAAGAAAACTGGGGGTGGAAATGTGATATTAAAGTTGGATATGGTAAAGTTATGTGACCAAGTGTCTTGGGTATTTCTACTAGTAGTTATGAGGAGGTTTGGGTTTAGTGAGAACCTAACTGATATGATTTGGTGCCTCATCTTGAGTTGTCATTTTTTGGTTTTAGTTTCTAGGATGCTGTAAAGTGATTTGCTTTATCAAGGGGTTTGTGATAGGACTACCCCTTATCCCCTTGATTGTTTGCGATCATGGCGGAGGTTTTCTCCCAATCATTGGATGTCTTACCTAAAGATGCCCAATTCATGCCATTTGTAGACTGTTCATTAATTATGCATGTGGTTTATGTTGGTGATATTATCTTTTTTTCATCAATAGATCATAAAACGTTGGAGAAATTGATATGAGTCATATGAGATTATGAAATGGTTTTCAGACAGTTGGTTAATGTTTCAAAATCGGCATTTATGCTTAGGAAGAGCAGTGAGGTCAAAAGAAAGAGGGTGGTAGCAGATGTGATGGGTTACGTAGGCAAGTCACTCCTTTTGTAGTATATAGGATGTCTATTGTACACTAGAAGGAAGACAAAGAGTTTATTTGTAGGTAGAGTGGATAAGGTTGGGAAGAAAATATCGAGGTGGTCGAAAAATGTGTTATTGGCTAGAAGTAAGGTTGTTTTGGTGAGGCATGTCCTTGTCTCTGTGCTGATATTCTTGCCAACAGTTTTGCATCCCTCAAAGGGTGTGATTTATAACCTAGAGAGGTTATTTTACTACAAGAAATTTGGCTTTTAGTGATGGAATTGCTAGTGACAAAAAAAATCTCTTCACAAAATACCACCTTTAGTGACTAAAACTTTTGTCGTAACCAATTTTTCGTCTACTCCTAATTTTTAGTGACAAGTCACAGAAAGTCATCACTAAAGAGTGTGGCGAGAAATTTTCCCGCTAAAATGGTTGTAATTAGTGATGAAAAATTAGTGACGACATTCATTCTCGTCACTAAAATCATAAAATTTGTTCATTGTGACGAAATTTTTGTCGTCACTAATTTTAATACCTTTTAGTGACGATATCTTTTGTCGTCACTAATGTTAATACCTTTTAGTGACGATATTGTTTCATCACTAATTGCTTATCTTTTTTTTTCCAAACCAACTAATTGTATTAAAGTGAGAATCTCCAATTAACACATTACATTGAGTGTCCATAAAAAGATTAGCCTTAAATGGACGTGCTCTTAACACAAAGAACATAACCCCAGTAGAGATTAGTTAAA
Organism: Gynochthodes officinalis; assembly: GCA_020080225.1. Classification (NCBI taxonomy): domain Eukaryota; kingdom Viridiplantae; phylum Streptophyta; class Magnoliopsida; order Gentianales; family Rubiaceae; genus Gynochthodes; species Gynochthodes officinalis. The sequence goes on along the minus strand of CM034623.1, from coordinate 34,522,496 downwards.
GCCTAAACCCGCTACTAATATATAATTTTTAATTAAATTCTTAATTATATGAATATACGTGAAATATCAGTAAATAAAAAATAGGAATTTTTTTAGTGCATTATAAAAATAAATTCTTGGTGTAGAGGAAAATTTAATTAGTAAAATAGTGACAATAAAAATGAAAATAGTTATAATCTATTAATTCATTTTTTTATACATAGGGTTTCAGTGTGTAATATTATTACATATGGAGATAGAAAATATTTATTTTAGTGTATAATAAAACAAAATATTATAAATTTTATGAAAATATATGTGTTAAGCTAATTAATTTGGGATAGAGTAGATAAAATGTTTTGGGCTAAATTGCTTGGGCCACAACTTATATAGGATTGGGCTTGTTTTGGGCTAAATTACTTGGGCCACAACTTATATAAGGATTTGGCTTAATTTTTGTTTACTTAATCATTCGGCTATGTAATTTACTTATTGGGCTGAAGTTAACTTTTGAAATATATAATTCTTAATTTTTAATAATTGTATTAAAGCACCCAAATATATATGCATTTGCCAACATTATTTGACATACGAATAGAGTATTTGTTTGTAGATACACTATTACCTCGAGAATTTAAGCATGTAGATGAATTTGACTACATTATATGAATTTACACATATAAGTTTAATCACTTTAAGTATAAAATTTTGTTAGCAGTAATAAGCACCTCAAGAACCAATTAGTTTATTAGTTCGACCTACAAACTGAGTTTAATAATATTATTAATTATGTTTGTTGTATTCATAGTTTATAACTAATAAGATGTTTTACTAAATTAGCCATTTTTTTGAGATGGAGAGATAGGGAGAAAATGTAAAATATTTTCACTATTTTAATTAAATTTGGCTCAAACCACAGGTGCCACAGCCTCGTCAAGAACAATACTGCTCTGCCATTTGACTAACAAAAAATGGCTCAAAATTGTATTTTAGTGTATAATATTATTAAATATGGAGATATAAAATATTTTCTTTGGTATATAACGAAATTGAATATTATAAATTTTAATAACAAGATATGCATTGGAACATATAATTTGGAATAAATTAAATAAAATATTTTGGGTTAAACTGATTGGGCCACAACTTATATAAGGATTAGACTTGTTTGGCTAAGGATAATGATTGGACTATGTAACATTTTTGTTTGTCCATATAATTGTAATTTAATTACATAGTCTTTTTTGTATTATCATACACCATTGGTTAGTACTAGTTGGCTTTTTTTAGTCAAGAATAACAATTTCACTAGGCATATTCTTCATTGGGCTAAGATTTATTAGCTTATTTATGTTATGGTTTTTAATTTGAAATAATTATACTATAACACCATGAAGTTTATGACTTGGCACACATAAGTTTTGTGTGTGTTAAAATAAACTATTGATTAATAGTAATCAAAAGTTTTGATATTTATTACGAACTATATTTCTTTATAAGAAAATTAGGAATTAAAAATATATAGTTTCAAACTAATTATAGCCACTAATGTAATATAACAACACAAGTAGTGATTAATATATGTACATATATAGTTAGACGTATAATGTATAACAAAAGCAATAAATACTTATACAGTTATACTCCTTTTGTTCCAAAAAAGGAGTTCGGTTTTACTAATGTACAACTTTTTATTGTTAGTCAACAAAATGCAAGTACAATTGATTTTATACAACTAATTTCCTCATTAAAGGTATTGTATGTCATACATCCTTTAATGTAATCTATCTCATTAAGAGTATTTTGGATATTTTGTTCAATAATTAGTATGCACTTTTGAAATAGTGGATATGTTTTGATTGGACTAAAATAGTGGATATGTTTTGAAATAGTATCTATATATACATATATAGATAGGACTAAAATTTATAGTATAAGTAATTAATACATATATATATAGTAGTTATGTGGTTATGTAGTTATAATAAAAGTAATTATTACAAAGTATAATTACTTTTATTGCATATATACACATGCTTGTAATATACATCATTTTTTCAATCTCAACATGAAAATATAAATATTATATTTTTTGTAAAAATATTTGCAAAAAAAATTCACTTTAGCCATTTAATAACTAATTAGGATTTTAAAATTTAAAGATTAAAAACATTCAAATTAGAATTTTCATAAATCAACATAGTATTATAAATTTAAAAAATTGATTACTAGTAAAAAAAGGTAAAGATTTTTTAATAATTAATAATAAAATGTCGTATGTTTAAATGCTTAAAAAAACAAAATGAGGGAAACTAAATTTAGTTAAGAGGAAAAAGCGGGATGTTAAAAAAATAGTGGCGCAAATTTACAACGTTCTTTGCCCAAACTTTACACTTAAACAAAAATTCTGTTTTGTAGTCCCGAAAATCAGTCTTCACTCCCCAGCAATCCTCCGCCCTTTACAATATTCGCCGCCCTAACCTTTCTTTCTCAATCGGCCAGCCAACCGTCTCCCTCCAGTGGTAGCTCCTTAAAGAAGCAGAATTGGTGCTCTTAGGTTTGCGATGGGCATTCTTTTCTCTCTTCTTTTGTCCTCTCGAGCTCCTGTTAGAACCACCAAAACCGGCGATATAGAGAACATGTATGTTCCCTTCACAATGTCTTGCTAGTCCCTCCTCAGACTACCCCATATTTTTTTTATATCTAAAAACCCACAGCCACCACGATGACCATCTGTGCTATCAACATTTGGGTTCTGTTTCACTGAAATTTGCAGTAATTTTTTCGCATTGGTGCCTAAGTTCCAAAGCTGAATTTTTTTTTCATTTTGGGCTTCAATGTTTGTGGAATTTTTGCTGCATTTTTCAGTCTTGGTGGATTCTACATTTTTGTTGTTCTGTTATGATATTGTGGCTGAAAATTCTACTGCCGTTTCCATTAGAAGTTGGTTGAAACTCTTGTTGGGCTATTTCCAATTTATGGTTTATTATTATTCTTGAATTGGATCTTTAGGATGTAAGGGTGACTGTTGTTTTTCTGAAATAGTTTCTCTGGAATTTGTTTTGCAATTTTTGGATTGTTTCTTTAAAATGTAATGCTCACTATTTTTTCTGGAATTTTTCTACAATTTTGGACTGTTTCCTTCGAATGTAATGGCAATTGTTTTTTTTTTTGTCTTTTGGAATTTGTTCTGGAATATTTAAACTGGCCCTTTTTCGCTTTTTTTTCTAGTATGGTGTTTCTAGAATTTGTTCTGCAATTTTTTGGTGGTCTGTTTGTTTACAATGTAATGTTCACTGTGTTTTTCTGGAAAAATTGCAGAAAAACTGAGATTTATGTTTTCTCTTCAACTGCCTTGTATAGGAATTAGGATGCATAGCTTGTATGGTAAAGTTTGAATCTGTGGATGTCATTGATGTTGATGGCTATTTTCGTCTTTCGCTCTTCTATGTTTAGTGTTTATAAATTTTCTGTTTCTTGTTGCATCGTACTACCTTTTCTATTAAGTTGGCAATGTTGTGGTTTTGTTCTAAGTTTTGTCTAAACTAGTTTTTAAAATTTTCATGTAACTAGTTGGAACTTGAAATTGCAAAGTGAATGTGTCTTTTCATATATGGAATGTATTTGAAATTTGTGTACTTTTTATAAGTTTCAACATGTTTATAATTTATAAATTGAACATATATTATATATAATTTCTATATATTTAGATTGGCCTTCGCCCATTGTTTTTCTGGAATGGTTGCTCCGGAATATGTTATGCACTTTTTGGTGGTTTGTTTCTTTACAATGTAATGTTCACTGTGCAAATAGTGTTTTGTTTTTTCTGCAATTTTTGGACTGTTTCCTCAGAATGCGAATCAAGATTGTTTTTAGTTTTTGACTTTTTTTCAAGAATTTTTTGACTAGTCTGGGTTTTTTTTTTCTGGAATTCGTTCTGCCAATTTTGACCTATTGTGACTGGAATGCAATGGTGACTATTTTTTTGGATTTTTTTTCTGCATTTTTTGGACCATTCTCTCAGAATGTTATGCCGACTGCAATGTTTTTAACAAGGCACCAAGAACATTGGTAAATGAGTCTCCTGCAATGTATGCAATTTTTGTTTGTAAACGTATAGACATAGTTTCTAAGAGTAAAACATGTTCAAATTTTTTCCTGCTTCTTGATATAAATAAATTAGATTGGTTTCCAAGGGATCAGTACCAACCAAAATGAAGTGTTACTTAATGAAAGTGAAGCTCCTATCAGAATTGATACTGAAGGTCTCCTATCATCTGAGAAACTTGTTCCTTCTGCAATGCTAAACAAGGTAATGTGGTTAAGTGGACTAGTTATTTATTAATAAATCATACACTATATTTTGTAATTGCAGACAAAATTTATGCTGCTTTTTGAATATGTAAATGGTTTTGAAGGTAAGAGTTCCGTATCGTCCTATTGATGCTAAGGTCAGTGCCCTATCAACTGACAGGGACAAACTACCATCTGGCAAACAGATATTAGCTCTGATGCTCACGTATGTTCCTGGTTAACTTACATCACTTATTTCTTATTTAAGAACTGATACGAATCTTAAACCAAAAGAATAAAATCCAAACCTATATCAAAGTGCTGGTCCTAATATTGTTCTCTAGGTTGAATTGATTCTTCCTTTAGCAAGACATCATTTCCAAGATTGAAGAAGGACCTTGCTTTTGTCCACTTGACACCCAAAGGATCATTTCCAACTACTGGATGTGAGTTGGACTGTTTCCTTGGAACCAAGAAGCACGCTCAAATTGTTGAGGGAAAGAGACTCAACAAGATAGCTTAAACATGAACCTAACAGGCTATCCTCAAAAACTCAAAGCAAGTTCTAAACTAGAACTCAAAGACAAGCTAAAGCTCTCAAGTTTGTAATGAATCAAGTCTTAATTTCTTGGGGCTGAATAGCTTCTATTTATAGATTACAAGTTGTAAGAATTAAGAAAGCCATTCCCTAGTTGGATTAGCTTTTTAGGATACTACTTTAAGAAACTATTACTAAAAGAAATACTTACTAAAAGTATTCTAATCTAAGAAAAGGAAATAGAACAAAATAGTTACCTAAAACAAATCCAAGGCTGTTTTGGATTTGAGTAGAAAATGACTTGAATTGGCTCTCCAAATGTAGATTGGATTTGTGTGTTGGTCGAATTTAGAAGTCCAGAATTTAGAATGGAATTGAAGCTTCCTAAAACTCATGTTTTTGAGCTGAACTTGAGCTGGATTGAAGCTTTCTAAACCTCATATCTTCGAGCTGAACTTGAGTTGGATTGAAGTTTCCTAAATCAATATCCAAGTGCTAAATGGAATTGCCTAAACCATAAGTCCAAGTTCTAAATGGAATGGAGCTAAATAGAGCTGGAATTAAGATGGTCTGGAGCTGCCAAAAATGTCCATGTGAGCTTCTAAAAACCGGCCAAATGCTAGAACCTTCCAAGGCCAAATGCTAAATCCAAATGTGGTTCGGATTTGCTTGTGTGGTGGCTGAAGTGAATTGCATTCTTCTGAATTAAAACCTTCCAAATTCAAACTTGAATTGTGATGAGAAGCGGCATAAGAATCTTGATTATACGTGTGAAAATCAACCACACTCGATCCTTCATTCTCGAGTCTTCATTGATGATTAAAATGACATATGATGATCTAAGACCGGAAGTCTTCCTTACTTTCCATGCTGCCTTAGTTTCTTGAGTTTCATTTAATTCAATTATAAGAGATGCTAAGGTAGCTTTCATTCTCTTAATTTGTGACCTAATCATAGGCCTTCTAATACCTTGTAATGGATCAAGATGTGGATGTCTCTTTGTAGGCGAATTCTCAACTAAACATCCAACTTGTGCTCTTAGATTTGTCTCTCTTGAATTTGGTTGTGTTGTTTTGGCTAGATGGTTGATTGTTCCAACCTTGGCTATTAGATTTTCATCAAGAACTTTATTGCAGTATCTTACTCTACTGGTGCTGCAGCTACAAATTCAAACTTGAAGATTCATCTAACGTGAAGCCTTAGATTCCATTACTTAACAATCGCATCTATGATAACAAGTTTGAGTCTCAGTTTTACATGATATCATATTCAAATAAGGTGCATTATTTCATTCTTTTGCTTTTCTCTAGTCTTCTATAGTTCATTTTTATGGTTTTTCTTTTTTTTTCCCTGTCTTATTTCCTGTGCCCTTTGTTTCTCTGGTAAACAAATTTTGTCGTACATGCTTTCTTTTTTCTTTTCTCTTTCTTCGCCTTCATCTGCTTCACTGTCATGATCATTTTCTGGGAGGCAAGTGGTGAAGTTTGGGAGTTATGATAAGATGATAATATATGTAGCCCAAACCATGGCTACGATATCTGTCCATGAGGCACAAGGAATTGTAAAATGCTACAATACTGCTTTGGTATTGGACTTGGAGACATAGTTGTCTAGGCTGTAGTTATTATATAGTATAATCATGTAGTTAACTCATGGTGATTTGATACTGCGCTGAAAAGTTATCTGTATGTCTTGCTTCAACTGAAAATACCATGATTTTGGCTGGGAGCTCTGATATTTATGTTTGAGGCATAGTGACTCCCTAGTAATCTGTCTTTTGTGATACTGATAACTTGATAGAAGTGGAGACACTCTGAAGTGATTTTTGCCCCTGCTTGAACTTCTTTATTTATATTGGGGAAGTTGATTAAAATTTATTAGGACGAGGAAAATGTTAGACATTTTGGTTGACTCCTATATTAGAAAATGCAATTGCATCATCAATTTTGAATTGTTACATTTTTTTTTCTTTCCAAAAAAGGAAAAAAGAAAAAAGAAAAGAAACCTATAGGAATTTAATTTATTATGCAATAAAGTGCAGAAACCATAAGCAGTTTTACATTCCACATTCTTGAGTTTGAGTTGCTTGTCGATTCTCTTTTTGGTGAAGAATTAAAATTATAGTATCTGTAATCTTTTTCACACTTTTGGCCTGTGTGTTTCTTTTGCGTACCTTTTTTGCCTGTGTTTTGGTTTGTAGATGAAACTGTAGCATGCCATTTCTTCTTCAATCTACAAGATTCTTCTACAGTTATCCCTCTATTTGTGATTGATACATATATACATATATATATATATATATATATATATATATATATATATATATATATATATATATATGCAATGGGTGATGTTTATCCAAATTCCACTAAACTTCCAAAGGGAGAATACACTTTGCAACTGTTTCTGAGGTGAGGACATTATTTTGAGATAATGTGAAGTGCTTATTGTTTCACAAACATCATCCTATGCTGGCTAGTGGTACATTAATTTTTAAAATAGGTCTATTTCAGTCAGCATTATAGACCTATAGTAATGTGTAGTTTGTAAACACTCTAGATATTGTAAACTTATAATACATTAAATTTTTAGCGAACAATTTTGATACTTTTTACAAATGTAGAATGCTCAATTATCTAGCACTCTAAAGGGCGGGCATAAAGAATAGGATAAAACAAAAGTCTTCTTGTCCAGAGAGCAGTCTTTTTTTTTTGTTTTGAACTTCGAATTATGCATAGAATTGTTAGAAGATCATGGAAGACTATACTAATCTTGTGTCTTGCTTTGTTTTTGTTTTAGGCATGACAATTTGGAGTATTTGGAGAAAATGAAGGGCTTGACATTATTTCTTGAAAGAAAATTGGAGGAGAAGGTGGATAAGCATATTCTGTACTGTATACTTTCCAAATTTTCTTGTGAATAAGATGGTTTTTTTTCCCCATCTTATGGGGTCTGTTTAGGGGGTGTTTGGTACCATGGGTTTGGATTGGTTTGGATTGGTTTTGACAATTTTTGGATATTTGGTACTTGGGTTTGGATTTTTGTAAACCTTTAGGGCTGGGTTTACGTTAAACCCAACCCCTCCCCCCTCCTTTTGACAAACCCTTGCTGAAGGGTTTCAAATTAGCTTCAAAACGACGTCGTTTTGGAGCAAAACCAAAAAAAAAAAAATTTTGGCTGCAGCGCCTGTCAGCGCCAATGTGACGCGCGCCCAATGGGCCCGCGCCACGTGTCAAGGGGGTTGCAAACCCCCCAAAGGTTTGCAACCCCCATTTTACCCTTTTTTTTAAAAAAAAAAAAAAATTTCACTAAATTATAGAAAATATTTTTCTCTACAAAATGACATGCACTTTGACTATTTTTTGAACAAGATATAATTTATTAAACATCATGTAATGTAAAATACTAATATTTTTATTATAATTTTAATATAAAATTTATTATTATTAATATTAAATTTTAATTTTAATATAAAATCTATTCCATTCCATTACAAAATAATACCAAACAACATAATTATTATCATTCCATTCTATTCCAAACCTTTCCATTCTACAAATCCATTCCATTCCTAAACCCACCATTTATACCAAGCGGCACCTTAGTTGTTTGACCTTTCCCCTCCACAGAATTCTAGAATTTTGTTCCGGTTAGTTTCTGGTGGAAACATTTTTTTCCTCATCTTTGGGAACGCAAGGAAACATAAATGGAATTCTTGATCCAAAACTTATTTCTATCAACATTCAGATACATAAGAAATAGTTTGATGGAGAAATAGTATGTAGATTACTTTTGGCAACTTATAGAATCTACCATGTTTTCCTTCACTGACAGGAAATTTAGAATAGGTTTTTCCAAGTATTATTTGTCTCCCTTGTCTATCTTTTATGTGCTTTAATCCTTCACTGTCAGGAAATATTATGCAACATATTGGTGCCTTGTTAACAGGGTTGGTTTATGAAGATTATCTTTGATTGGTCATAATATATTATGTCATGTGAAACATTTCATAGTCACTTCATTTTTCTTTGATTGGTGTAGAATGTAGTATGATTATTATAATTTGTTGGTGAAATTGTATTTTGTAATGAGATATAATTATTTGATGTTGCTGCTTCTATGGATATAATTGTTATCGCGACATGATGTTGTTCCTTTAATACCTTCTCAAATATGCATTCATACATTTAATTTCCTTTTTGTCAATGCATGGCACATTTCTACATTTGTCTGAGGAATAAACATTATGTAACATAATGATGCCTAGTTAAAAGGATAGGTTTAAGAGTATGATTTTCGATTTGTGGTTTTGTATTATGTCACGTGATAGATTGCATGATCATTTCTATTAAATGTGATTGGTGGAAAATGTAATATGATGATTATCATTCATTGCGATGAATTATACTATGTCATGAGATGTATAGTTATGGGGTGTTGTTTCCGTAGTTAGTCATATTTGCAATTGGATTGGATTGAATTTATAACATTTAGTGCTTTTTCTTTTCTTATCACAGTGACGCATCCACCACCACATAGCCAAGCATCTACAGATTGTAGACATACTTTGGAATCAAATGGCCAGTTGGTTACTGTTGTCAAGGTCTTAAAATAGCCTTTTGCCTATTTACTTTTAAAATGCTGTGGGAATTATGTGTACATTACTATTTTGTGGGGTGTAAGATGTTTGGATAATGTTTTATTCTCATGGTTCAATTAGGATATTTAACTTTTATTTTCTTGTATGCTAGGAAGGTAAAATGTTGTCTTTCGCAATGCACAAGTTTATCTTTCATGCCTTTCTTCATATAGGTTTTGAATGTTGAATGATTAGTAAGATTGCTTTCATTACATTTTCGATGTCGGTGATGTTTGTATTAAAAGGATAAATAATGTGACGATCAATACAGTGATGTTATTGGTGATAAAATACTGAAATATACAATGTTACGGGTTCGGTTAAAATTATTACTAACAACACTATTTAGTGACAAATTTTTTTGGTCACTAATTTCATTTGCCAACAAATTTTTAGTGACGAGATTGATTCGTCACTAATGAAAAGGAATGCAAATTTTTTCGTCACAAAATTGCATTGGCCAACAAACTTTTTATGACAAACTTAAAGTCGTCACTAACCATTTGGTGACGACAAAAAATATCGTCACTAGTTCGTCACAAAATGAGTTAACCAAGGTATCTTTTAGTGACTACTTTTTTTCCCGTCACAAAACCATCACAACTGCCCGCCTGACCGAAATAGTTTTAGTGTCGAAATTTTTCCGTCACTAATCGTGCGCAATTAGTGACGACTCTTAACTTTTAGTGACGACTTTTCCCCCTTTTTGTGACGACTTTTTTCGTCATATCCTCCTTTCGTCACTAATGCCACTCATTTAGTGACGACTTTTTTTTTTGGTCGCTTAAACTCTTTAGTGACGGAGCATTAATGATGACCGAGTGACGAACTATTTTTCCGTCACTAAATGGTTTTTGTGATGAAAAAGTGACTTTTAGTGACGAGATTCCAGTCGTCACTGAAACCCATTTTTCTTGTAGTGTTTGGTCTTTTTTTTTTGGGGTAAGTCAAAGTATAGTATAGTCATAAATATTATCAGAGAAGGTGGTTTGAGCTGTGTGTTCCAAAAGATAAATTAGGCTTTGGATTTCGAGCTTTAGAAGAGATAGCCAGGACATTTGATTGTAAACTGTGTTGGAGATTCCAACAACAGATGTCTTTATGGACTAGTTATTTAAAGACCAAGTATGTAGTTGAGGATCAGCCAACCCTTGTACGTTTTGTAGCTACGGGATTGTATGTTTGGAAGCATATTTTGAAAGTTAGGGAGTTGGTTTGTCATTTTTATATGACAATTGGCTAAGGGATGGGGTGCTGAAGGACAAGATTGAGAGTCAAGAAGATTGAAGGGTAGGTGATTTCATTGTAAATAATGGATGAGATTCTGAAAAGCCATAGTTGCTTTTATCTCATGCACTGGTAGAACAAACTTTGGGGGTCCCGGTAGAATTGGTGAAATGGGAGATTGAACAAATCTTATAGTAGCTGGTAGCATTTGGATTATTTGTGATGAAGTCGGCTTATGAATTGCTTTGAATGCAAGAGAGCTAGTTGCTCATTTGATAGTTTTTGTGGTCCGAGGGCAATGGTGAATCCATGGCATGGTTCATGTCATTAATGTTGAGAGGCAAAATCCCAATTGATGTTTCTCTACACAGATTTGGCGTACTGGGACCATCAAAATATTTTTGCTCTATGCAACCCTAGGTGGAGGATATTGATCATATTTTTTCCTTGGGTGACTTTGCAATGGGGCTATGGGAATATTTTGAGTGAAAGGTGGGCATTCAAGGGGTTGCCAGACCGATTTATAACTAGTGTAGAAAGGTACGGAATGCTAGGCGTGAACGACGAGTGTGAAGGCAGCTCTGGGGATCCTTTCCCAAGTTATTTATTGGGTACTTTGGAAGGTTTGGAACTTGCATCGATATCAACATAGAAAGGTGTCAAAGTGTTGGGTGATTAGAGAGGCGGAGTTTCTAACGATGGAGAAAATTAGGTTGTAATTTCCCAGCCTTGAACTTTGGAGAAAGAATTGGGACCAATTCTTGAATGACCCTATTGCAGGTTGATCAAATGGCTAGGTGTTTCAGGTGTGGTGGAGATTCCCAAGATATAAGGGCTTTAAACTAAATACAGATAGGAGCTCAATGGATAATGGGAGGGAATCTCTTGGAAAAGGACTGGGGCATGATAATATATATCATCTGGTCTTTGCTTATTTGGACTATAAGGTAGGTTCCTCCTAGTATTCAGGTAGTGAAGGTAGAGTATGAATCAAAGGTGCTAGTAGACATGGTGAATAGAAACTTTTCAATACCATGAAGCTTGAGGGTCTATTTCTGGAAGATATAGAGGTATAAAAGTTTGGTTATCTCATTTGCTCATTGCTACCAGGAGGCTAACATGGTGGTGAATGGTTTGTCTAAGATGGCATGTAAAGCTAAACATTCCCGATTCTTTACATGCATAGAGGAGATTCCACGACATGTTCATTCTTATTTTTCATTAGATAGAGACCAAATTTATAATTTTAGATTTGTTTAGACCCACCTTACCGTCCACTTTACCCCTTGACTTTGAGAGAGGTAGGGCTACTGTCCCCTTCTCTATTATAATCTTGTTTTTATGGAATAATAGGGTAACCAAACTCACAAACTGCTCAAAAGGTTGTTTGAGAAAAAAAAAAAAAATAAGTAGTAAGCAGCTCTAGTAGGACGGCCGCATTAGTTGTTTTAGTGTAATGTTGGCTAATTATTTAGAAATATATTTTATTTTATTTTATTTTAATTGGATTAAAGTTATTATTAGGCTAAAGAATACCTAAAATGTGACGAGAAAACATTCACTTTATCTTATATGTATGTAATTTGGGTATTCGATCAAGTATTTTTCTCCATCCATGTGTGTTACAATTATTATTGCTAGTTTTTATCTATTAAAATATATAAATTTATATAATGGTCAACTTCTACGAATTGCATTTTTAACGTGCTACAGTACTACTTATATATATTTCACAAATCCACTTGATCATTTCGTTGAACATGAGTTGTATATCATTTTCTGATACGCTAATAGTATTTATCTTAATTTTATTCAAATATTACTGCTATTTTTGAAGTATAAATAAATTACTTAAATAAACCACAATAAATTAGTAGTCCATCGAACAAACACTTTATAGGCATATTTATAGAATACAGCTACATCTATGTTAATACCTGTATCATGCTCCTCAAACTTTTGGAAAGTCCCTATCATAAAATGAAATCTTTCTTTCCTTCTACCTTGTTCATTTTTTCTACCTTGAACCATTTTATACGAGTGCTTCTTTTTTCCCAAATTCCAAATTACCCCAAGATAATTTCAAATATATTTGGTGCATACTTTGACGTATCCTTTGGGGAAAAAAAATAGATCATATTATAAGTAGATATTCACAGCGTGTGTTTTAGGCATGAAAAAGGAAAATGTGTAGGTGTATTAAACCAAGTTTATTTAACAAATTATATTTTGATTAGGATTTACTAATTCTTAGTTGAATTAGATTTGGATTCTTTTTAGAAAACAGATTTTGTGTGGGATTTGATTATCAAATCCTAATTGGTTTTGATTAAATATGGGATCTATATAAAGGACCCATGGTTATTAGTTTTTTAGAGAGACTTAGAAAAACAAGAAAAAGAAAGACTCCAAGAAAATAGAATTGTGAGAAGTAGGAGTTTCTTCATACTGTTTGTATTTTGAAGTGTAGGATTTTTCCCTACCTTATTGTTTGTCTCCAAATAAATTATTTGTTGTCTTTTCGCTGCGTGATTTTTGTACGTAGGATTTTTACATCCTACATGTGATATCAGAGCCAACAACGTTAATTGTTGGTTTTTTTATTCTGATGACTTTCCAGCAAGGGAGGCTAAAAGTTGTTTGTTAGCCATGGATGATTGGAACAAATATCAAAACTTCAAGATACTACAATAATTGAGGAAAAAGATGGTCCCAATGTGGAGTCTAATGTTCACAGTCAAAATTTTGAAGAGATGGATTGTGAAAATTGCCAAGTTGATTTTGTAAAAGATGAAGAAGAGATACTTGGTTTGGTAGAGCAACAAGAAGAATTTTTTGATGTTTTGGTTGATGAAGAAATCGTTAATTTAGAAGAAAAATCGGAAACCATTGACACAGTTGAAGAAGATGAGAGAAAATTTGAATCTCTTTACCTAGAAGAGAAATTGGGTATCATAAAATATTTTGAATTGCATAGCAATGGTGAAAATGATTGTTTTGACAATTGAGTCAATGTGGTTGAGGTTTTTGATCAAGAAGAAGACGCAAATAGAAAATTTTCAAAGTATAAATTTTCACCAATGACAAGATTGAAGGTGATAATGAAGATCAAGATCCAGAAGTTGATATTGTCGGCAAAGGAGATTTCAAAAGAAATTCATACTCGAGATGGAGTTGGAGCTACTTTTATGGCAAGCTTGGTTTAAGGGAGGCTTTGTAGGTGTATTAAACCAAGCTTATTTAACAAATTATATTTTAATTAGGATTTACTAATTCTTAGTTGAATTAGATTTAGATTCTTTTTTTTGTGTGGGATTTGATTATCAAATCCTAATTGGTTTTGATTAAATATGGGATCTATATAAAGGACCCATGGTTATTAGTTTTTAGAGAGACTTAGAAAAACAAGAAAGAGAGAGTTTGTATTTTGAGTTTATTGTTTGTCTCCAAATAAATTGTTTGTTGTCTTTCCGCTGCGTGATTTTTGTACGTAGGATTTTTACATCCTACAAAATGATCAGATGAAATGGTCATAAGTAACAATGGTGGTATTCACATTTTTTTTTCCCAAAACCACTATTACGAAAAAATAAAAAATACTATTTTTTCTATTGGACCTAAACTTATACACATCAGTAACATAGGTAAATTACTCTATTAGCAATGTTATCACGAAAGCTTCTGTAGTTTTAATAAAAAAATATATCATTTTAAAACATGATAATGAAACAAAAAATCTAATCTCTCATAAAATATATAAATATCTATTTTGAATAGAACTAAATGTGGAATTGTACAAGCATATAATTTATATTTTTGAATATTTAGAATTAAATAATTTATTGTTGTTTTAATTTAAGTGATAGTATATAAATTTATTTTTTTAATAGCTGAAATACTTTTAATTTCTTTACTCAATTTTGGTATGACATAACAAAAAAAGAGTACCAGGGAAAAAAATGTGAGACAACGTAAAAGGTGAGATAAATGAGATTGTAATTTTTAAAGTTCGATAAGGATTTGTTTGGTACCTTAGAATTGGGGCTTTAGAATTGGAATTAAATGCCCCAATTCTAATTCTGTGGTTTGGTTTTATAAAATATTGAAAAATTAGAATTGTATTCAAATTCTACACCCTTTTAATTTTACAATCTCTTTTTTTTTTTTGGGTGAAAATCTAAGGCTATGTTTGGACTTTGATTTCATTTACAAAAAGTTAACTTTTCTCAAATAAAAATAAAACATCTAAAAACATTTTTATTTCAAAATTTCAATTTCAATTTCAATTTCAATTTCAAATTTTCCCACTCAAATTCCTTTCACATAATTTTAAAAAAATTTCTCTCTTATTTTTCTATCCAAAATACTTTTTCTATAAAAAAATACCCACCAAAATTTTCACACATCCCAATACAAAATTTCTCAAATAAATCACAATACGAACATAGCAAAATTTCCAAATCTAGGGCTCCGTTTGGATTCATTTTCATTTATGAAAATATTATTAAACAAAACTAAAACATCCAAACATATTTTTATTTCAAAATTTAAAATTCAAATTTTCTCACTCAAATTCCTCTCACATAATTTTTTTAAAAAAATTCTCTCTCATTTTTCCTTTTAAAATACTTTTTCTATTAAAAAATACCCACAAAAAAATTTACACATTCCAATTCAACTTTTTTTAAATAAATCACAATCCAATTGAAGCTTAAATCTCTCCAAAAAATAAGAAATAGACGGACCCTTTCTCGATTAAAATTTGCTCATTTAGGGTCATAACAAAAATGGGTCAAATTACTCCAAAATTGTCGTGTTCTGTTTTCTTCTTCCCTTCATCTAGTTCCTCATTTTTCTTTTGTTCTGATTTGCACCGAGTGGTTATTGGTGGTGCGGTCGGTGACACTATTGGTGGAGTTGTTGGTGCTATTTATGGAACTTATGAGGCCATTAAATACAGGGTTCTTGGATTACTCAAAATCCGACACATTGGACAAACCATGTTGAGAAGTGCTACCTTGTTTGATCTTTTCTTGGGTGTTGGAAGTATGATCCATTGTGGAAAATCATACTAGGTTTTTTTTTTTTTGGTTGTTTTTCGTATATTTGTAACTTGAATTTAGAGGGTCTACTGTTTGCAAATTCTTGTTATATTTCTTTTATTGTTGCCCTCATCTCTAAAGTAGTACTAGAATTGGGTTGCCTAAATTTCATTTTTGAAATTGGGAGTTATGGGGATGGGTGGTTTCTTGAAAGATGAACATTTATTGTTTGATTAAATGTCTGACAAATGTTCTTTGCATATATGATGTTTATACTTCACCAAAGGGTTCTTTATTTTCCTTTTTGTTTTCCTTTGTCTTCTTTAACACTACCATACCTCATGTCTCAAATGCCTGTGCTTTGTATTTTGTGTACTTTTGGTTGAGATTTATGGGTAAATACATTGGTCCACATAAGTTTCAAAGAGAGATGTAAAACATTTAATAAGTAATACGGGTTCAAAATTTATTAACTTAAGTTTTTGAGTTTAAGTTGGGTTTTAACCTATCTATTAATGGCTATTATAGGCTCTTTGTGTGTTTTCTTCTACACTAATTCCTAACAATAGTATCAAGGCCCAAGGTTCGTAACTTGAGTTGGGCTATTGGACTAGTTGTTAGCAAAATTGATAACTTGGGCTATTGGATTAGTTTAGTAGTTAGCAAGTTTGCATGGGTCATGCATAAATTACCTCTTAGTATTAGATCTACTCGAGTGAATAAGAAATTGGTTTATAAAATGAGTATTAAGTGTAGGCTAAATTGCCCTTGAGGACAAAAAGACTTGAATGAAATTTGGATTTGATGTATAGACGACTCATGAAAAAAGAGATTGTTGAGGTTTATGAGTAGATGCACCAGTTCTATATCGGTTTTAGAAATATGTAAAGTACTTAACAAGTTAGATGGATTCAAAACTTACTAATTTAAACTTTTGGGTTTAAGTTAGATTTCAATTTACTTATTAGTAGTTGTTGTGGGCTTTTCGTGTGTTTTTTTCCCACACAAATTTCTAATATTTTTCCTGTTTTGTTTGGCCATGAGGGATCACTTTGGTTTGATTTCTTTCTCCAAGCTTATGTTCTAGACTTACTGAGGTGAGAAAGCGTAAAAGAAAAAAAGTTATAATTATGTTGCTATTCCGAATAGTTGGTATTTATGTTCCAAACTTATTGAGGTGAGAAAGCATAAAGAAAAATGTTGGAACTATGCTGCTATTCCGAACGATTGGTCTTATGTCAAAGAATGTAGACCAACTGGGCATCTTCCAAGAATTTGGAATTATAAATCAATTTTAATGTAATAATGTAGAGCACAACAAAGGGGCATTTTCAATATTCAAACAAAGAATTTGGAATTATAAATAAATTTATTATTAATTCAACTGATTTATCAAATAAAAGATTCAAATAATTTGAAATTATAATAGAATAAATTCAATTTACACATAAGTATGATTTTAATTCAATTCTAATTTTAAAATGCTAAACAGATCCTAAATACAATTGCACACTTTATATATGACTACCCATGTGTTCAAACATTAGAAGGTCATATGCTCAAACTGCTCCACCAAAAAAATATTTGTTAGAAAATATTTATTAAAAAAATCACATATTTTTGTTTTGAAAAAAATTAATTATTTTTATGTGAAATTGAACCTATTAAAAATTATCTTGTTTATACTGTATTAGTTTGAATATGTTTTTACCCTGTCATTCTATTAAAATGATGGGAAATTTTCTTAAGAGGAAGTGGAAACTAACTAATAAATGAAAAGGATATAACTGTCTCTTAATTCCTAGCAAGGGCAAAAGTAGTTTTACCTTCCAAATACAACTTTGCTTTTCTAAATAATTTTTTTTAAACCTAAACTCGATTAAATATATAATTTTAAAAACCTAGATATGAATTAAATGGTCATAATTTTTTAATATCAATATCTAAAAAAATCTAAGAAGTTTTAAATAAATAGTTACACAATTTAAAAATTTTATTAAAAAGTTTAAGTTTAAATATGTTTTCTTTTTTTGTGAACCTAAATGTTATATAATAAAAAATAACCAAAATAATTGCAAATTATTGAAAATAATTCACTATTTTGATATTTCATTTTTAACTTTTTGTGAGATTTGATGTTAAAAAATATTAAAATTCACAAAAATTTTGAAAAAAAATTAAATCTTCATACAAATTTTCTAACTTTTGTAGCTTTTAGAATATTCTGACCTTGAACTTTTAAATTTTCTATCTTCAAAAATTTTGAATTATTACCAGGAAATATTTAATTTCATATAAAAGATTTGTTTTTAAGATTAGATATTTGGTTCCGTTTAAAGGTGTAAACATATTTTATTTAAAAAATAGAATTCTGTTTGAAAATTAAAATACTTTTACCCTCATAAAAAATTAAAATAAAATTATACTCTTTTTATTAATTTGATAACTATCATCCTCTTTTTTTAAAATTTCCCCTAAAATGATCATGTGCATTCCACTAAATGACCGATTTTTATGAAAAAGCTTTGATTACTTTCTTTTTAAAAAAATTTCATTTTATTTTGATATTAAATTTTTTCCCCTCCAAAACACTTTCTATTAAGGGTAAAATTTTGTGAGCTTATCTATTTATTTATTTGATAGACCTCGTTTGGTTGGTAAGGAGTTTTAACTTGAAAAGTAATCTGTTTCTTTATTTTTAAATTCCAATATTTGATAGGCTTAGGAAAGTAATCTGATTACTTTTCTATGTTTGTTTTAATTTTAAATTTTTTGAGAAAGTAATTAGATTCCTACAAACAAAGAAAATAAGTGCAACATTCCAAAATTCTGATTTCTTATTGAAAGTTGTTATTTTTTTACTTTTCTTAGGATTTTAATTCAAAAAACATATTTTTGACTTTCAATCTTATTTCATCTATCTTTTTTCTTTTAACTCTCATATATCTTTACTTTTTAAGTATTAGTCATGTGATCTTCTATTTGAATTATTATTAGTTTTACTCTTTTTAAAAAAAAAATTACTTCAAAAATTTTTTCCTAATCAATTCATAATTTATTAAAATTAAAAACTATGTAATTTTCTATTTTTTTTCTCATTCAATTTTTTGACTTGTGGTTTAATTTCATCCTAAATCAGATTTGTTTTTTGGATTTCAATTTTGCTACTAAATTATTAATATCATTATTATTATTCCATGTTTATCCATACATCTGTTGTTAGAATCACATTTTTTACATTTTCTTTCCTATTTATATTTCTTTAATTTTTTTTATATTTTTAATTTTTATTGAACTAATTCTTTATATTTTCTTCATATTTTTATTTCTTTAATTTTTTGAAATTCTTTTTAATTTTCATTATTTATTAGTATAGACACTAATTGTGACAGTACTAATACATAAACCCTTTATAAAATATAAAAATATGTGTGTATCTAAAAATATTATTACAAAAGTAATATTTTTTTTTGGTTTAAA
The DNA here is from genome assembly GCA_020080225.1 of Gynochthodes officinalis. NCBI lineage: Eukaryota > Viridiplantae > Streptophyta > Magnoliopsida > Gentianales > Rubiaceae > Gynochthodes > Gynochthodes officinalis. The sequence continues at coordinate 34,503,298 of CM034623.1, read as the reverse complement.
TATTGTTATATATTACAATTGACAAAATTAATAAATCTTAAATTATAATTTGATTAAAAACCAACAAGAGTTGTCTCTATCATTAATATAAAATAAAAGGAATAATGTGATAGATATACATGTCAAATAAATTATATTTAAAATATATTTATGATTCACTATTATATTAACTTTCCAATAGATATTCTCATTCTATCCAAACATAGATAAATATTCAAAATTCTCACAATTAAATTCTTAAGATTCAAATTCCTTAGAAAAATATTTATTTTTTTCAAAATTAAATTTTAAAAAATTATTTTTCCATCTAATTTTACTTTCCTTCCAACCAAAGAAGCCCTTAATAATTCCATCAAAGTAATCCATCATAGCACGGATTATATCTGGTTATTGTACATCTCATGACTTGAGTAGTCGGGTCAATTACAAAAGATTGAAGACGGGTTCTTTGTATCTCTGGGCCGAATATTGCTACAAGCCCAAAATTAACCTTCTTTTTCTTCTTCTTCTTTTTCTTCCCTGGCCGTCGCTCAACTTTCTTCCTCTTTTCAGTTTTCAGTCACTCCTCCATCTCGTCGGTGAATCCTACGTACACTAGCTCAGTCAGGTCAGCTCCGCCAGCACCACTTTTGTTTCTCAAAAAAATTAAAATAAATACTTCCGGGAAAAAAAGGAGTGTTATAATTTTTGTTTTGTTTTCTCATTCGGTATGATTTACCCCTTTTCACTTTGGTTACTTCCCCTTTTTTTCCTTTTCATATATGTGTATATATTTTTTTAAAGATTTGTTTTACTCCCACTTCCATATTCAGTTTTCTGTATAGATTGAATTGTTGCCTTTTTATATTAGTTTGTGCGTAACTTTTATGTGTCTGTCATTCATCTATGTGCTGCAAAAGTTTGTTGGTACGTGGGTTCTTGTGATTTTTTCCATATATGGTTTTATTTTTGCTGGGAAATCATGTGTTTTGGGTTAATGCGGAATATTGTTATCTGGGATTACTTCGGCGATTGTTTGTATTGACTTCAGGACCTTCAGGTCATAGTCACGCCACCCTCCCACCCCGGGTGTGCCCCGCCTCAATTAATGATTTATTGTTATCGTTTACGGCAATGAAATTATCCTTTTGCACTGTATTCACAGATTGAGTCCTGCAGCAGAGAGAGTTTGGAATTAGATAGAATGGCAGAGAGGGAGAGGAAGGAGAAGGAAAAGGAGAAGGAGAAGGCAGCTGTGATTGGGCTTTCATGGGAACCCAAGCTAACAAATTGGTTTCCAACATCATCACCATCATCATCCAGGGACAATTTGGTGGTAGATTCTACAAATTCTGCCCGTTTGGAGGAGGAGCTGATAGATGGACTCTACGTTCCCCCAAAACACGACCCCAGAAAGCTCAATAAGTTGCTCCGTAAACAACTCAAAGATACTGCTGGCAAGCATTGGTACTCTCTTCTTCTTTTTCTTTTTCCCCTCAAATGGTCAAGGAAGTGATGGTGACTATATATGCTGGTCTTCTGTCCAAAAAATCTCTGATTTTGGACCATAGTTATCAAAGGCGCGCCTTAGAGGCGCGCCTCTCGCAGGGCGCAAGGTCCTGCGCCTTTCAGAGGCAAAGGCGGGCGATGTTAGCAAGGCGCGCGCCTATCAGAAAAGGCTCTCGCCTAGGATAAGGCTCAAGGCGCGCGCCTGGAGCGCCTTAGGAACGTTAGGGTTATGGAAAAAAAAAAGAAAGGAAAGAAGAATTGGCGCCGACAGATAAGCTCTTTCTTTTCTTCCCGCTCTTTCTTTTCTTCTTCTCCTATTTTCTTCTCTCCCCGATCTTTCTTTTCTTCTTCTTTTCTTCTCTCCCGGCGCTTTCCTTCTCTTCTTCCTGCTTTTCTCCTTTGCTTTTTCTCCTCTTCGGCAGCCTTCTTCTGTTTTTCTTCCGGTTTTTTTTTCTGTTTTGCTTCTGTTTTTTTGCAAACCAGTTGGCCGCCTTCTTATGTTTTTCTTCTGATTTTTTGGTCTGTTTTTGCTTCTGTTTCTTTGCAAACCCGTCCGCAGCCTGCTTCTGATTTTATCAAAGTTTTTGCTTCTCCAATTCTGCAAACCTTCTGTTTTTCTTCTGATTTTTTGGTCTGTTTTTGCTTCTGTTTTTTTGCAAACCCGTCCGCAGCTTGCTTCTGATTTTCTTCTTGTTTTTGCTTCTCCAATTCTGCAAACCTTCTGTTTTTCTTCTTCTTTTTTTGTCTGTTTTTGCTTCTGTTTTTCCGTCCGCAGCCTGCTTCTGATTTTCTTCTTGTTTTTGCTTCTCCAATTCTGCAAACCTTCTGTTTTTCTTCTGATTTTTTGGTCTGTTTTTGCTTCTGATTTTTTGCAAACCCGTCCGCAGCCTGCTTCTGATTTTATCAAATTTTTTGCTTCTCCAATTCTGCAAACCTTCTGTTTTTCTTCTGATTTTTTGGTCTGTTTTTGCTTCTGTTTTTTTGCTCCTGTTTTTGCTTCTCCAATTCTGCTTCTCCAATTCTGCAAACCAGTCGGCTTTTAAGTTTTATATTAAGACTTTTAAGTTTTGATAATTTTAGTTGGCTTTTTTTTAACTTTTAAGTTTTTAGAATTTTAAGTTTTGAGACTTTTAAGTAGTTTCTTTTAGGAAGTATAAGTATGAATGCCTAAAATATTATTTTAAGTTTTTTTTTTCATAGTGCGCCTGATGTCGCTCAGGCGCGCGCCTGCGCCTTGCGCCTTGCGCCTAGGCTCCAGGACCCCTATGCGCCTAGGTGCGCCTTGAGCCTTTAATAACTATGTTTTGGACTGCTAAATGTGCCCTTGTAAAGGGAAAATAATGTGTTTTGGCATTTTTCTTGGAGTTTTTACTTGCAAATAGTGCTCTAAGAAAATAATCACACGTACTTTGGAAGAAAGTACCTATACTTTAGAGCATACATCCAAGCTGATCTCTCAAACTCACCAACCATTGTCAATTACTGAGGTAAAAGTAGTGCTGATGTTAGAAGGAAAGCTCCGGTTTTCCCAATTCCTCCCCTTAAGAGCCTAACATGCTTCTATGGTACAGCAGTTGTAGCATCATTAGTCAACTGTTAATAGTGAACCATCTAAATTCCAATAGCTCAACATCTTTTACTCAATCAACTTGCTCTATGCATCGTATAATTATAATCTGCTTTGGAACCCTGTATTCTAATTCAAGCTAATTCTGCTAAAATGTAATGCAAAAATGTTTGATTTATGAATAGGTTTGACATGCCAGCACCAACTGTCACTCCTGAGTTGAAGAAAGATCTCCAGCTCTTAAAGGTGACTACTTTCACCAATGCTACTGCCCTTTTCTTTCTCTTTGTTTTCTAAGTTTACTTCTCTTTATGTCTAGTATCATCCACAATATATTTGGGGCTAATCTTATGGTACCAATTGTAGTGCTTCTGCTATATACTGATCAATTCTGTTTAGGTGAATTGCTTTCTCGTAGGTCTATGCTTTTTGGCTTTAGCAAGGAAATATGAAAATGCCTGCCTGAAGCAAGTGCTAGATATCTTTTGCTTGCTTTTGTACTTTAGTTCACCGTGGAAAAGAGAATGTTCAGTAGAAAAGTTGTCTATATTTAGAGCTCATAGGAAAAGTTGTCCTTATTTAGATACCTTCTCTGCCTCTACTTCTTGTTCTTTCTATTACTTTCACTTTATCTGTTACCTTTTTTGCATTAACTACGGCTACTTTTTGTTTAAACTTTCAGATGAAATTTCTCATTCAAGATTATGGAATTGTGAAGTAGAAGTAGTAGATGATTTAAACATTTCAGAAATATTCAACCTAATGCATTTTGGAGCTGTGAATTTTGACCAAGTCTGTTTTGTAAACTAAAATGCTTTTGCAAGCTAGCATCACTTTCTGAAATCATTTTTATGCGACTTCTTCATTTTGCATTTTGCTACTGATTCTGTTACTATCACTATACAGCAAACTGAAGCATCAGCTGAATATCATCAGAGTTGTTTGTAATTTATTGCAGCCGAAAATAACAGTTGACGCAGACTTTGGTGGTTCTACTATTTTCCACTGGAATCTGGGAACATTTCGTGTTTGCTTCTTATGATAGCTTAACTCACTTAGAAGGCTACTTGCTAACTAATGAAATTCATTTGTGGTTTCAGTTGAGGAGTGCCTTGGATCCCAAGAGGCATTACAAAAAGGGTGACTCAAGATCAAAAACGCTTCCCAAGTATTTTCAGGCAAGTCCCTGAATGATTATAATGTTGCTTTGGGTATCATTACATCACTATGTATTTTTTTATTCTTTAGCCTCACTATGGTTTTCTCAATCTTGCTTGCTGGTGTATAATTATATATTGAGTAATGTTGCATCGATGTGCTAATGACTTTATTTTTTTTACCTCGTGCTTTATTAAATGACAATGTAGAGAGCATAACTGTATTGTTTTACTTCCTTGCTGCTTTACTAAATGACAATGGAGAAAAGAGTGTAAATGGTTCTGGTTAACATTTGATCAGGTGGGGACTGTTATAGAGTCTGCTACAGAATTCTATACAGGTCGGCTTACTAAAAAGGAGAGGAAAGCTACCCTTGCCGATGAGCTTCTCTCTGATTCTAACCTTGCAAAATACAGGTATGGAAGGAAAGATGAAATTTTTTTCGTAGTAGTCACTGTGCATTAGAGTTTCTTACTTGTTATAATTTTTTTTAGTTAATGTGTATATTCATGGACATTAGACCCTGCCCATAAGATCTGTTGCTCTAACAGGTTGATTCTTAGTTTTAACAGGGGATATGCTCATACTGTTGAACTGAGTATTGATGCTGCGTTGCTTTTCTGATGTTTTTACTTACACACAACATTGCAGGAAACGCAAGGTTCAGGAGATTGAAGAACAAAACCGGCCTGCAGGGGTGGCCAAGTGGAAAATTAGGGGCCGACAGTCTTGGAAACGTGCCAAGCAAAGAAGGCATTGACTGTTCAGTTCTTATAAAGAAAAAGGCCAATTTACCTTGTTGTATTTGTTTGAAAAGAGAATTAAAATGGAACTAGGGGAAATTTTATTTTCATCCCTGGTAGTAGCTTCCCTGCTGGGGCCAGAATTTTTGTTGTCATAGTGATTTGTTAGTTAAGTTATCACCAGAATTTTTGTGATGATGATCCGTGGACATTGAGGGCAATGATCTCCACATTTCCATGGGAGCAAATGGTTGAGTGAGTATTCCTCATTTTTGTTTTTTCCCCCTCAAAAATTGCGTTTAATGGTAGAGTATTCCCTGAGCATATGGAGAACAACATAGCAAAAATCCTAATCCCTTAAAAGTGTCCAGCCAGGCAATTGAATGTTGCATCTAAGGAATTCTTTTCTTAACACGTACGGTTAAAACAATCTAAATTCACTTCTGACGACACTTCAAAACGAACTGGACTGTCCGAACATATTTTTAACTCTTTGTTCCAAAAAAAATCCAGCAAGTGACATATTTTTAACTCTTCGTTCCAAAAAAAAATCCACCAAGTGACAAAGCAAACTATTTCTTATTTTTATTTTGATTTTGATTTTGATTTTTTTGGTATTGCTCTGCAATTGTTGCTATACACGTGAACTTAATTACATCATCAAAATTCTATTCCTTGGTAGCAAACCAAGATATCCACTTTCTAATATAACTTGCTATAAGTGATAACATAGGATGAAGAAAAAAAGAAGGAATATAACATGAGTACTTTCACCCTATTTGATTCCTAACTTGGTAAGGTTTCTCCCGTCTCCCACCACTATCCCCCTTCATTTTTTTTTTCATATCTATATTGCACGGAATATCTATTCATTAATAAATATAAATATTTATATATATTAGTAGATATAACATTTATATACAAATTATTTTATCAATATTAATTTATTCTTAAACTATTTTTTAATTATCATTAGAATATATTTATATTAAACTTATACTAATAAAAATTTTAATTATTATGATTCATTTTTAGCAACTATCTACTATTAATCTATTATTCATTCACTATTAATTATGAATTATAATCTAGTTATATACTCTTGTTAATTTAATATATATAATAATTGAAAGAAATAACCACCCATGTTGTCAACCCACGTTGCCCACTAACAAAATATCTGCAGAGGCAGTTGGATAAACCAGAAGTCTGTAGACTTCTATCGGATATACAAAAAAACCAGGAAAAAAAAAAAAAACTTTGAGGCAACGCGTGTGTGGTGTGCTACAATAAAAACATAAGAAAAGACTCTTTTTAATTCTCTCCATTGCAAAGGCAGCATTTAATCTGTGGATAGTGAATATAGTCATTCGCATGATTATATTTCGACCGGTGATACAAGTAAGTTGATCTTAGGCTAATTTTTTTGAACGTATTTTGTATACTAATTTTGAAATTCGTTTTCTACATTGGTATCAGAGCATAAATTACTTGTTTCCTGGTCATTTATCATGTTTAGTAAACGTTTAAACATGAAATTTATGAATGGACTGAATGTTCATATTTTCTTGTATGAATCTGTTTCATTCAAGTATGTTGGTCAGCCCCTGTTGTATTGCCTTTTTCAAGAAATATGGAATGATATAGGCCATAATGGTTGTATTTTATGAAACTAGATATTAAAGGCTTCAAATAGGTATATACTATGTGTAATTTGGACGAAAGACAAGAGAGATATCAATCAACAAAGATTCGGGATTGAAAATTCTTAATCTGGAAATTTGTTTTCCAAAATCAATGTGTTCAAGTAGTCATGTTTGACCGCTTGTATCTCTTTGATTTTTTGGTTTTTATTTACATCTCCTGTACATATTGAAACCACACATTACAGGATTTAAAATGATATCTTATATGACCAATTTGGACTTAATATGAAGGAGATTCGAGTTTCCAAAGTTCTGAATTCATCAAGACTGAATCTGGAAATTTGTTTTCCAGATTTGAACGACCATGTTTGACAGCCTATATCCCTCAAAATTTTTGGACGTGTTTTACACCACTCACATTTGAAAACTACAAACTTCAGTTTTTAAAATGATATTTGACATGACCAATTTGAACTTAAGATGAAGGAGAAACAAGTCTCCAAAGTCGTGTACAAAAACTGAAGTTTTGTGGCCAAACCGAGTTGATGGTGTACCAAGCAAACCAAATTTTAAGAATATTACAGTTTGTTCTCCAAATTTTTGAAAATTATAGTTTGATCCCTATTTTTTGGAAAAATTGCAATTTGATCCCTAAATTTTTGAAAAATTACAATTTAGTCTATATATATATATCATATTGAGTTCCTATTACCTTGTTTTATCTAATAAAAAATGAGTATCCTTTACTCTGTATTTGTTATAGAAATTATGGTTGTGATGATGAGAACTCTGAAAGTAGTGAGAACGCAGGCACAAAAAGCAAAACTTGCAAAATGCAAAGAAGCATTAGCAATTTGTCAGTGGGATGAAAATCTCAATATGTTGAATCATATTATCATGGTCAACGAGATCACGATCAACGATATGATACAAAAAGTAATATGGGAATGTGGACTTACATCAAATGATAGAGAAGTTATCTATTTAAGACAAACACTTCCTGAAAAATGGCATTGTGCTTGATGAAATTTGGAAAACCGAAAGGATGAACAATAAACTCATTTTCTATGATAAGCTAGTAGAAGCTTTCTTGAGAGAATACATAAAATATGGGGCCAGAAGGACTTCAATTCATTCGATGAATGCATCCTTAAGTAGATCTAAAGAATTTGCAATGGTCTTCCCCTGGCTAGCAAATCATAAAATTACCTTTCCCAAGGACTTTTATGATTCAATGCCTTTACATTTTAAGATGATAAAATCTTAATTTGTTTTGTTTAGTTAGTTGTTTGGTTGTAATACTCTATGTTTAATTTCAAGTTACAATGCAAGTTTATATTTGTTTATGGTACATTGCTTTACGTTGTTTGAAATTAAGAGTATGCAATTTATTTTATTTTTAATGGGAGTTCTAAAAATTTTAGTAACTTTAAAGAACTAAATTGTTACATAAATAATTATTTTAATAATAATTTTAAATTGGGATTTTAGGTGATGATTGGGAACATAGTAAACTTTCGAATCCAAAACCTTATGTGAAATTATTATTAATATAATTAGTTAGTGTAAATTTGATGCATAAATGATAGGCATTAATAATATGTGCATATATGTCTGTAGAATTTTGTGTTCCAAGGAATTGGCTTCAGCATCTAAGAATATTGTAGCTGAACTGAACAAAGAAGAAAAGTTGAACGACGAAAATTATGAAATTTGGAATATGAAAATCGAGTATGTGCTAGAAGAGTAAAAAGTACTAGAAGCTCTTAACCAAATTATGGAAAAGCCTGAAGATGAGAACACTGCTCAACATCGAAGAGGTAAAAAGCCATTTGCTTCATAGAAAAGAAAGAACTCTCTTGCTCGCATTACGTTGCTGAGTAGTATGGACAATGATGTTATGCAAGAGTTCAGGCATTTTGATCATGCCAAAGAAATGTGGATTGCCTTAGCAGCGAGGTTTGGTAATACACCAGTTACCAAACTAAGACAACTCACTATAAGGTTTGACTCTTACAAAAAACCTCATGGACAGACAATGAAACAACATTTGAGGCAGATGTCAAACATGATTATTGAGTTAAAGGATGTTGGCCACATATTGACTAATGAGCAACAAGTACAAGCAGTTATTTGGTCCTTGCCTCAAAATTGGGAACATATGAAAGTCCACTTGACCCACAATGAAAATATCAAAACTTTAAAAGATGTCGTGCATTATCTTGAGCTAGAAGATGACCGCTTGCTGGTGGCTAAATCAGAAACTGACATATATTACGCAGATTCTAGTTCACAAGGAACTTCGGACTCCAAACGCAAGCATCAAGATGGCAACATAAGAAGTGGAAAGGCAAAGGAAAAGGTTCTTCAGGCAAAAAGCCAAAACTTAACCAACATGGGAAAGGAAAGCATCATTTTAAGAAAAATATTTCAAAAGTGAAATGTTTCAACTGTGGTAAGAATTGTCATTTTGCTTGTGATTGTACCGAGCCAAAAAAAGTACAAACCCTTTGTACTTTTGAGAGTACAACTTATATACCAAGTTCTGTTTTACTTACTGAGTCTCATCCTTTATGGATTGTAGACTTAAGCGCCATAGACCATGTAACGAAGAAAAGATATGCTTTCGTAAGGTTCCGACGAGTTCCACAGGGAACCAAGTGGATATATGTAGCGAACAACTCCAAAGTGGAAGTGAAAGAAATTGGCACCTGCCAATTAAACATGCGTGGTGGGCACATTGTTCCTACGTGATGGCTTATATGCTCCGGACATACGTTGAAACTTAGTTTCTGTGTTGGTTTTGGCTAAGTTTGGTTTTAATTTAAACTTTCATATCAATGGTGTTAACTTGTCTTTGGGAACAAGTTATTATGGTTTTGGATATTTTTTAGATGGTTTTATTGTGTTGGATATTTTCTATAATAATATTAATATATGTTATTCCTCATTCACGTATTCTAATTCTTATGAAAATTATGTGAATATATGGCATTCTAGACTTGGTCACATTGGCCAACATAGAATGAAAATATTAGCCAAAAAGGGCTTCTTAGGCAATATTAAAAGTGTCGATTTGCCTATTTATGAGAATTGCCAGGCGGAAAAATCCACACGAAAACCATTTGGAAAAGGAACAAGAGTTGAGATTCTTTTGCAATTAATCCAATCTGACATCTGTGGTCTAATGAATGTAAGAGTAAGGCATGGGGCTATATACTTCATCACATTTATAGATGATTATACTCGATTCGATAATATCTATTTGATTTCTCATAAATTTGAAGCATTAAGTTGCTTTAAAAAATTTTATGAATTTGGTAGAAAATCAATTGGACAAGAAAATAAAAGCATTAGGAACCGATTGAGGTCGTGAATACCTATCTGATCAGTTCAGAGATATTTGTGATGAAAAAGGAATAGAACGACAATTGACTATTCTTAGAACTCCTCAACAAAATGGTATTGCTGAGAGATGAAATAGAACCCTACTTGAAATGGTTAGGTCTATGATGGCATAAGCTAAATTACCAATTACCTGTTGGGGTAATGCATTGTTAACTGCTGCCTATATATTTAACCGTGTACCTACTAAATCAGTTACTTTCACTCCATATGAGTTATGGATAGGAAAAAAACCCTATTTGAATTTTCTCAAACCTTGGGGGTGTGCTTCCTATACTCACGATACCTCAAAAAAATATGAAAAATTAGGTGCAAAAGGTAAAAAGAGTATTTTTATAAGATACTCTGAGCACTCCAAAGGGTATATGTTTATAGATGTGCAAGATAGTGGGAGTATTACTGAATTTGAATCACAAGATGTCATATTCTTACAGAATGAATTTCCTAAAATGAGTGAGATAGGTAAAGACATATCCTTATATGAAACTTTGGAACAAGATAATAGGATTATTCCAATAGTAGGAGTTAATACACCATCATCATCTCAACCACTTGATGAGACGATACCACCATTATCTAATATGAGTGGGAGCATTATGGAACATGATGTGTTACAAGGTGAACAACCTTCGATACGACGATCAAATTGTAAAAGCATTCCTCGTCAACGTTTTGACATTGGAGCGGAAGCTTTCATGATTGTTCCACAAGAAAATGATGAGCCAAGGAATGCAAATGAGGCTCTAACATGCCCTGATAAGGAAAAATAGATACTAGCAATGGAAAAAGAAATGGAGTCAATGAGATCAAACCAAGTTTGGGAACTGGTTGACCTCCCAAAAGAACGCAGAGCCATTAGGAACAAATGGGTTCTCAAAACAAAGGGTGAAGCTGATGGCTCAATAGAAAGATACAAGGCACGACTTGTAGCGAAAGGGTATAATCAACAAGAAGGAATTGATTATGAAGAAACTTTTTCCCCTATTGTGAGATTTACCCCAATTCGCCTAATTCTTGCTATAGTGGCAAGTATGGATTTTGAATTATATCAGATGGATGTAAAGACTGCTTTTCTCAATGGAGAATTAGAAAAAGAAATATATATGGAACAACCTGTTGGTTTCATAACAAAATGCCAAGAATGAAAGGTATGTCGACTTTTAAAATCGATATATGGCTTTAAGCAGTCATCGAGACAATGGTATATACGTTTTCATAATGCCATAATATCATATGATTTTGTCATGATTGATGAAGATCATTGCGTATATATCAAAAAATCTAAGGATCAATATGTGATCTTATCATTATATGTCGATGATATACTTATTGCCGGAAACAATAAGAAGTTTATAAATATTGTGAAGAATTAGTTATCTTTCAATTTTGAAATGAAAGACATGGGTGAAGCTGCATATATTCTTGGAATTAAGATTTTCAAGAGATCGTTCAAAGGGATTATTATATCTTTCACAAGAGGCATAAATAAATAAAATCCTTGAACAATTCCATATGCAAGATTGCAAACCCATAGATACTCCTATTACAAAAGGTGAATGATTGAGTCGTAGAATATGTCCAAAGACTTCACAAGAACAAGAACATATGAAACGTGTTCCATATACTAGTGCTATTGGAAGCTTGATGTATGCTATGATGTGTACAAGACTTGACATTTGTTTTGCAGTTGGAATGGTGAGTAGATACCAATCCAATCCAGGTCAAGCACATTGAGTTGCTATCAAAAGAATCCTAAGGTATGTAAAAAGTACTACCAACTATTCATTATGTTATCAAAGAAGTGATCTGCACCTTAAAGGCTATACTGACGCTGATTGGGGAGGAGATTTAGATGAGAGAAAATCAACCTCTGGATTTGCTTTCTTACTAAATAATGGCGCCATATCTTGAAGTAGTAAGAAACAAACGTGCATAGCCTTATCAACAATGGAAGCTGAATTTGTGGCACTTTCAGCAGCAGTACAAGAGGGTGTTTGGTTTAAAAGATTTTTTTATCACTTAGGTGTTGCTAAACGTGCTGTAAATCCAATATTGGTTAACTGTGATAGCCAAGCAGCGATAGCATACACTAAGGATCTTAAATTTCATTGTAAGACCAAACACATAGATACCAAGTATAATTTTGTAAAAGACATGATTGCACAAAAAGAAGTGAACGTACAGTACATATCTATGCATAGAATGATAGCAGATCCTATGACAAAACCAATTCCTAGAGATGTGTTTCTTAGTCATGTGAAATCTCTAAGATTGCGTAGAAATTAATGTACTGAATATTTTGTATTTCTCAAAAATTCACAATTTCGTGATATTTTCTTACTTATTATTGCCTAAGAATTATTCAACATTTATGCATGTTAATACTTAGCGCATTATATTATATTATCGAGAAAGTATGTTAGACAGATGGAAGATTAGCCTACTCACATGAGTAATCACCTCTATTACGGGGTGATTAATAGAGATGAGACAATTTTAAACTTATTATCTAGGTGATAATTGAGAGCTCAAGTTTAAAATATGAATGTCACCTTAACAAAGTGTTAAGATGAGGACATAATATTGATTATGTCTGAAAGTGAAGTAACCCACATATTTCACTTTATTTGTCTTTAATGCCAGATGTGAGTTCTAATGGATTGATAGTTTAAAAGGAGTAGATATGTGAACTCAAGTTAGACATTGTGAATGTTTGAATTATCATCTGTAAGGTATTAAATGTAAAAATATACGCTCTATGGAAAAGGAGAAAAATATCGTAATATGTATTTCATACTACGTATGCACAGTTCGACCACTGTGAGTAGGTGAAAGTTTTGATCTCAACTTTCAAGTTGTGTGAGACTCACGAGGATGAGATTTCCTCAATTAAGTGCCCTTATGACTCTTATCTTATTCTGAAAATTTTTATTCAATGTTTGCTATCTTAGAATGTTGCCCACGATCATGAATGATGCGATCTAACGAGACATTTCTAGAAAAGAAAATTGAATTGAAATTAAGATATTGAAGAAAGAGGAAGATCAATTTGTTATTTGTCACATTTTCTTTTATATTCACTGATCGACCAATTATGATTATTTTGAATTTAATCATAATTGTGAATACAATATATGATATTTAAAGAGATCAAAAGAAATATAATGTGACTGATTGATCTAGGATAATGCATACAAGATCAATTCTAAATAATTATGTCCAAATATGAGCTGCTATATATTTCTAATAGATATATAGCATCAAACTCTCAGTGTATGCTGATCGCACCGATTATTTGCTTGTATGAACTTTGCAAAGAAGAGAGAGTTATAGTTTGACCATCATTGGCGAATGGGAGATGAAAAAAATATTCGCCCATGCTGTCAATCCACGTTGCCCATTAACAAAATAACTACAAAGGCAGTTGGATAAACCAAAAGTCTGTGAACTTTTATTGGATATACAAAAAAACCAAAAAAAAAAAAAACCTTTGAGGCAACACGTGTGTTGTGTGCTGCAGTAAAAACATAAGAAAAGACTCTTTCTAATTCTCCCTATCACAAATGAAGCATTTAATTCGTGGATAGTGGATATAGTTACTCGCGTGATTATATTCTGATCGGTGATACAAATAAATTAATCTTAAACTAATTTTTCCACACATTTTTTGTATACGAATTTTGAAATTCGTTTTCTACAATACCTTATACACTTTAAATTTTATTATATATAAAAAATAAAATAGAAATTTTATATTTCATGTTTAATTGAATTCTTATAATTATTGACATTATATAATTTATTTTGACTCAATACATTTTTTCAGTTAGATGTAGTATAATTTTTCATTATTAGATGATTTAAATACTAAAATTTTAAGTTTTTAAATTATTTTTGTTGAAATTGAGGACCCTTTGAGCAACCGGAGAGGACGTGGGAATTTTTTCACGGGGATGGGTGACGAGGAGGCTATCTCTACCCCAAAACCGCACCATCGCCATTGATAAGAGAATATACAGACCCATGTACAAGAAAAAGAATACTGCAATGTCATTATAGCAGCTTATTGAGTTCTAATGTCTCTTTGCCAGTGTCTTCTTCAGCCCTTTAAAAATCTTCCCAAACCAGATCAAGTTCAAGATAGCAAGCACTGCTGGAACCGCAAGAATCAAGCAATGCCCAAATATCTGCATCTGCTTCACCTGTTGCAAGACAAAACGCACCTCATCATATGCACAACTTGTAAAATGCAAAATAGTATGTTAACAATTAACTTTGATGACCATACAAAATGCTTTTATATAAAATGGATGTCTCTAATATATTTTTAGTCCCTTTATCTAAGGTGCAATGGCCAAAAAATGCAGATTAAATTCATTAACACATAAAAGATTTCAATAGGTAAAATGCTTTCCAACATAATTTACACAAAAAGACTAAATTCAAAATTAATTGTGATTACCTTATCATAATGCTCCCAAATGTGATAAAATAGGTACAAAAACAACAATATTCTGGCAACCTGCAAACAAAAAAATCAGCACGGAAAGTCAAGTACTGAAGGGTGGTACTTCATTGCTACCAAGAAAGGAAGTATAGAACATAAAACTCCAAGGATCCTTTTGCTTCAAATACAGAGCAGTAGAAAATATTAACACCAGAATAAATGTAATTTCTGAAATAACATCTATTAATTTACTTACCAGCCAAGAAGAGAACATCACAATCCCATTAATTACATATGATCTGGAATTCTTCATTCCAGTTGCATCAAGATACCTATTGAAGAAGGAACATCAACAGAAATAGTAAAAGAATCAGTCCAGATTTGTTCATTAGACATTTGTATATATAATTAAAGTTTTAATACTGTTTGAAAAGTATGAACAATAGATAAATGACAGTACCATCTCATATTGACCGAGAGTGTAGTTGCTTCAGACATTAAGACCATGTAGGTGTAGATCTGTCCTTCACCGGTCAGCAGAGCATCCATTACAGATATCATGGAAAGAAGATGATGAACCACCTGGTAACAAGCCAGGAAATTGCTTATGGCTAGAATCAACTGAAAAAAGTTAATGCAACTCCAGGTTTTTCCTTTCAAGTGTTCTAAGATATTTATTATCATAAAAAACATATAATAATCCCATGCTTAAGGAACCAAGGATGATGAAAGCCAAGATGTGGGAGAAAATGCAAATTATGGCAGCGAGCTATTAGAAGTGCAAATCAAAATTATATATATACTTACATACTCCATTCCACCTAAGGACGGATAAAACCAAATGATCATCCCAAGATCACTCATGAAATATCCGACAGATACCTATTAAAAAAATATATGAAATATGTCAAATAAGTTTTAGAAGCACAGCACTTACAAGTAGTTTAACCACATGAAGTATAAGGTAAGAAACATGTCAAATTTGTGATTGAAAAGTAATTAGAGTGAATCTCTCAGTAAAGTGATGTTCAGAAGCCCTCAATAAAAAAATTGCATACCACTGCTCCCCATAGAGAAGATAAGAAAAACAAAATACCCACCCAATTTCCCCCAGTTTCACTCTAGAATCAGAATCGAGCACTTCCCCTTTCTACTTTGATTGCTTTCTTTCTAGGGAGGCTGGAGGTAGAGGGTATGCAATAGAGGAAGTCACAAAAGGAAATGAAAAAAACTTACTCCCAAAGCAAATGTGGACAACATTGAATGTCGAAAAATAAAATCAGTAGCAAGTCGGCCATCAGAGAACAATTCTGACCAAAATACAAAGTAGAGTGACATGGTTGTGATGAATATTGCATGAAACGTTGATATCACTCTGCATCATAGATGAGTATATATAAGAAATTGATAGGAAGACTAGCATATCAGAGTACAGAGAAAAATTTTGATGGCCCAGTATATAGAAGCAGAATGGAGCACATCAATAATCTACTTACCGATTGTTCCACTCAATTTTCTGAGAATTTGAAAGTTTAGCATAGCTCTTGAAGTAAACTGGACTAATCACCTGGCTGAGATCATAAACCTGAAAAGCACAGAATAAATAAAAAAAGAACAACAAAAGAATGAGAGCTCAATATAAATTATGGAAAGATTTTTTCTTTTCATTCACAAAAATCCTCCCAATAAACAAACGTGGGTATCTGATTATAGACAGTTCAACATCGCTGTCTGGCCCTATTGTATTGAAGAATGCTAAAGATCATAGTAATGATTCAAAAATTGCGCAATTGTGTTTCATACCGTTTTGCAGGCACAAATGCCGCCAATGATAGATGTGTACATGACAGAAGAGTCTGCAAGCATATAGCTCTTTAGAAGAAGCTCAACTTGGGAGGTGTAGGATTTGATTGCCATCTTAGTTTCTGAAGTTGAATACACAAGACTGGGACAGAAAATTCCTCTTTCAGAACCTGCATTTGGGATTTCAATTACTTAAGTACATCCTTTGCTTCCTCTTGTTATGGTAAACAGGGGGAAGATTAATCCTTTCAAACTAGGTGAGAGAGATTGAACAAAATAACAGGTTCAAGCAAGCAATCTCTAAGCAGTTTCAAACTTTCTGACTTATGTTAAGCATTCAGTATTGAACCTAACAACACGGAAAGGAGTTATCTCACGCCCAAAGAATTTTTTTTTTTTTAAATATCTAATTCTTGCTAGGTAAATAAGTTTGAAAGACTACTTAACCTTTGATATAATGATCAGTTAGAATACAGCATCCAAGAGTTTTGTATTTCATAGGAGATTACTGTACCTCCCAAGGCTTAACCCAAGCAGAGCAAGATAATCTGGATAAATGACAATCAATTTTGATAAATAGCACCCCATCAAGGCACAATGTCAACCTAAAGCTTGCCATTGTAACCTTTTTCCAACCTCAAAATTGGAACTTTCCTCAACAATAGCTATGATTGCCCCAGCAAAAACAAATTTTACTCCAACTTTCCACTTCAAATGGAAAAAAAAACACTAAATATGTTGTTTTTTCCTCAGCCCCTATAGTTCTTCAGCATAGCCATGTTCTGAAAACAAAATCACATTAAAGATCAAATTTTTACTTCAATTACTTTCAAGAACCAATTTTCAACACCAAATAAGATAAACACTAATTATTTTAGCGACAAAATCATCAAATCCCAAGAACATCCCCAGATAAAGATTCTCAACGAAAATCAAGCAAAATCAACTAAAAATAGCCGTTGGGTTCATTAGATTCATCAAAATAGAACCAGAAAAAGAAACATGAAAAACCCATCAAATTGCTGAAGTTATCCAATCCAGTCATAAATATCATGAAAAGAAACTGAAACCCAGAGGGCCTTCCTGGAATTACCTTAAGAACGTGAATTTGAAACGGCCAAAGAAAAATGTGTTGTATTTCAATCGAATTCAATCAATATTAGTAATTCGGGAGGAAGGAAGGAAGGAAGGAAGGAAGCAAGCCAGGAAGGGGGAAAGAATCTGCGTCTCGGGCGACACGAATGAGAATTCTGTCCAAATCATCACAGGCTAAACCCCACCGGGAAGCAAACCAGTAATGAGGCCAAACCTGCAATTTTCTTATGCTCCACACGTCACCGTTTCCTTATCCAATGGGAGAACCGTTAAATATTGGTGGGCCCATAGGTACTTCAATCATTCATATGGGGAGTGAATTTGTTTACTTCGGGAGAAATTGAATAAACTTTGTTAGTCCATCAGGACCATCACAATTGAATATTAGCTGCTTCTTCTTCTACTTCTTCTTGTCTATTAAAAGTTAATTTTAAGGGTAAAAAAATTATCATAGGATACTTAGGACCTGTATGATAGGCTTTCAAAATATATTTTATATTTTTCAAAATATTTTTTTAGTTTTTAATATATTTTTTATTTTATAATTATTGTTTCAAAAAGTGTAAATCACTTTTTGATATAATGTTTGTATTTTTGAATTTTTGACTTAACAATGAATCATTCCACTCAAAAATTAAATCAAATATTGGTAAGCTATTATAGTAATAACATATAAGGTATTTTTTAGCAATTAACTTATCCTCAGTAAGCTATTATAGTAATAACACATAAGGTATTTTTTAGCAATTAACTTATCCTTAGTAATCTAATCACGTGAGAATCCTCTGTCAAATTTTTTTTACCAAAACCAGACCAAGCTGAAGCCAAACAACCGTTCTTCACAAAAACAAAATTTGTTTTTCACAAAAGCCACCCAATATCAAAAGGATCAAAATTGCAGCAGAACAAGCAAATTAATTTGTCAAGCAAAGTCGTGCTTCACAAGATCAAAGCCGAATGCAACCCAAAGAAACCAATCGACAAACGATTAGCTACTATTAGAGGCAAGGTTTTTTTTTCCCATTTTTTTTTTTTTTTTGTTCTTCTCCTCTAGGTACTTCATATGGTTCCGTTGGAAGAATTTTTTGTTGATTCTTTTAAAAATCAATATTGTTGATTTTTTTAAAAATCAGTAATCCTTAACTCTTTTGTACTGAATGGTAGAATACAAGCAGTGTTCACTTAAGCAAGTGTCCAAAGCCGTGCTTTATATGGTTCCGTTGGAAGAAAAGAATCAACAAAAAAATCAACCAAAAAAATCATCCTGATAAAGCCGTGCTTCACAATAGCTAATCATTTGCCGATTGGTTTCTTTGGGTTGCGTTCGACTTTGATCTTGTGAAACACGGCTTTGCTTGAAAAATTGATTTGCTTGTTCTGCTGCAATTTTAATTCTCCTTTTGATATTGGGTGGCTTTTGTGAAGAATAGCTACGGCTTGGTTTGGTTTTGGTAAAAAAAATTTGACAAAGGATTCTCACGTTGTTAGAGTACTAAGTATAAGTTAATTGTTAAAAAATATCTTATATGTCAGTATATGATTGAATACCTGATAAGTGATTTATCAGAATCATCCTGATAAATCATATTCTCAGATTAATTCTATACATTACATTTAATGGTCAAGGAATATTAAAGTTGGATTGTAGAGTTACCAAGTACACTGGTGATTGAGTAAATGTGGATTGATGGTAATTGATTACTAAAGAGAATGAATTATTTACCTTTAATTTTCATAACTCGCTCGAAAAATAAGCAATTCATTTGTCCCTTATTTTGGGTAATTAATAATTTTTCTTCAAGTATTGAATTACCCGATTTTACGTAATATAACAAATTTTAATAAGAGTGTTTTTTTTTTGAATTATTTTTTCCCCTAAGTTTAGAAGGTAGGGCATTTTAGGTATATTTACTGCATAATTATGTGAAGTAATATCGATGAGTTATGCGTTGGTAGAATAGTATAGGTGATTTTTCTTTTCTTTTTTAATTGCCAAAATGATATAATCTTCTCGTTATATACTCTTGTTAATTTAATATATATAATACCTTATATATTTTAAATTTTATTATATAAAAGAATAAAAATACAAATTTTATAATTCTTGTTTAATTGAATTCTTATAATTATTGACATTATATAATTTATTTTGACTCAATCTATTTTTTTCAGTTAGATGTTATTATAATTCTTTATTATTAGATGATTTAAATACTAAAATTTTAAGTTTTAAAATTACTTTTGTTGAAATTTAGGCCCCTTTGAGCATCCGGAGAGAAGGTGGGAATTTTTTCACGGGGATGGGTGACGAGGAGGCTATCTCTACCCTAAAACCGCACCATTGCCATTGATGAGAGAATATACAGATCCATGTACAAGAAAAAGAATACTGCAATGTCATTATAGCAGCTTATTGAGTTCTAATGTCTCTTTGTCAGTGTCTTCTTCAGCCCTTTAAAAATCTTTCCCAAACCAGATCAAGATCAAGTTCAAGATAGCAAGCACTGCAAACTGCAAGAATCAAGCAATGCCCAAATATCTGCATCTGCCTCACCTGTTGCAAGACAAAACGCACCTCATCATATGCACAACTTGTAAAATGCAAAATAGTATGTTAACAATTAACTTTGATGACTATACAAAATGCTGTTATATAAAATGGATGTGTCTAATATATTTCTAGTCCCTGTATCTAAGGTGCAATGGCCAAAAAATGCAGATTAAATTCATTAACACATAAAAGATTTCTATAGGTAAAATGCTTTCCAACATAATTTAGATTACCTTATCATAATGCTCCCAAATGTGATAAAATAGGTACAAAAACAACAATATTCTGGCAACCTGCAAACAAAAAAATCAGCACAGAAAGTCAAGTACTGAAGGGTACTTCATTGCTACCAAGAAAGGAAGTATAGAACATAGAACTCCAAGGATCCTTTTGCTTCAAATACAGAGCAGTAGAAAATATTAACACCAGAATAAATGTAATTTCTGAAAAAACATCTATTACTTTACTTACCAGCCAAGAAGAGAACATCACAATCCCATTAATTACATATGATGTGGAATTCTTCATTCCAGTTGCATCAAGATACCTATTGAAGAAGGAACATCAACAGAAATAGTAAAAGAATCAGTCCAGATTTGTTCATAGACATTTGTATATATAATTAAAGTTTTTAATACTGTTTGAAAAGTATGGACAATAGATAAATGACAGTACCATCTCATATTGACTGAGAGTGTAGTTGCTTCAGATATTAAGACCATGTAGATGTAGATCTGTCCTTCACTGGTCAGCAGAGCATCCATTACAGATATCATGGAAAAAAGATGATGAACCACCTGGTAACAAGCCAGGAAATCGTTTATGGCTAGAATCAACTGAAAAAATTAACGCAACTCCAGGGTTTTCCTTTCAAGCGTTCTAAGATATTTATTATCATAAAAAACATATATAATAATCCCATGCTTAAGGAACCAAGGATGATGAAAGCCAAGATGTGGGAGAAAATGCAAATTATGGCAGCGAGATATTAGAAGTGCAAATTAAAATTATATATATACTTACATCCTCCATTCCACCTGAAGAAGGATAAAACCAAATGAGCATCCCAAGATCAATCATGAAATATCCGACAGAAATCTATTAAACATACATATGAAATATGTCAAATACATTTTAGAAGCACAGCACTTACGAGTAGTTTAACCACATGAAGTATAAGGTAAGAAATATGTCAAATTTGTGATTGAAAAGTAATTACAGTGAATCTCTCAGTAAAGTGATGTTCAGAAGCCCTCAATAAAAAAACTGCATACCACTGCTCCCCATAGAGAAGATAAGAAAACAAAATACCCACCAAATTTCCCCCAGTTTCACTCTAGAATCAGAATCGAGCACTCTAGAATCAGAATCAAGCACTTCCCCTTTCTACTTTGATTGCTTTTTTCCCAGGGAGGTTTGAGGTGGAGGGTGTGCAATAGAGGAAGTCACAAAAGGAAATGAAAAAACCTTACTCCCAAAGCAAATGTGGGCGACATTGAATGTCGAAAAATAAAATCAGTAGCATGTCGGCCATCAGAGAACAATTCTGACCAAAATACAAGGTAGAGTGATGTCATGGTTGTGAGGAATATTGCATGAAATGTTGATATCACTCTGCATCATCGATGAGTATATATAAGAAATTGATAGGAAGACCAGCATATCTGAATACAGAGAAAATTTTTGAGGGCCCAGAATATATAAGCAGAATGGAGCACATCAATAATCTATTTACCGATTGTTCCACTCAATTTTCTGAGAATTTGAAAGTTTAGCATAGCTCTTGAAGTAAACTGGACTAATCACCTGGCTGAGATCATAAACCTGAAAAGCACAGAATAAATGAAAAAAGAACAACAAAAGAATAAGAGCTGAATATAAATTATGGAAAGAATTTTGTTTTTCATTCACAAAAGTCCTCCCAATAAACAAACATCGGTATCTGATTATAGACAGTTCAACATCGCTGTCTGGCCCTATTGTATTGAAGAATGCCAAAGATCATAGTAGTGATTCAAAAATTGCACAATTGTGTTTCATACCATTTTGCCGGCACAAATGCCGACAATGATAGATGTGTACATGACAGAAGAGTCTGCAAGCATATAGCTCTTTAGAAGAAGCTCAACTTGGGAGGTGTAGGATTTGATTGCCGTCTTAGTTTCTGAAGTTGAATACACAAGACTGGGACAGAAAATTCCTCTTTCAGTACCTGCATTTGGGATTTCAATTACTAAAGCACATCCTTTGCTTCCCCTTGTTATGGTAAACAGGGAAGATTAATCCTTTCAAACTAGGTGAGAGAGATAGAACAAAATAACAGGTTTAAGCAAGCAATGTCTAAGCAGTTTCAAACATTCTGACTTATGTTAAGCATTCAGTATTGAACCTAACAACACAAAAAGGAGTCATCTCACGCCCAAAGAATTTTTTTTTTTTTTTTAAAAATCTCTAATTCTTGCTAGGTAAATAAGTTTGAAAGACTACTTAACCTTTGAATATAATGATCAGTTAGAATACAGCATCCAAGAGTTTTGTATTTCATAGGAGATTACTGTACCTCCCAAGGCTTAACTCAAGCAGAGCAAGACAATCTGGATAAATGACGATCAATTTTGATAAATAGCACCCCATCAAGGCACAATGTCAACCTAAAGTTTGCCATTGTAACCTTTTTTCAACCTCAAAATTGGAACTTTCCTCAACAATAGCTATGATTGCCCCAGCAAAAACAAATTTTATTCCAACTTTCCACTTCAAATGGAAAAAAAAAAACACTAAATATGTTGTTTTTTCCTCAGCCCCTATAGTTCTTCAGCATAGCCATGTTCTGGAAACAAAATCACATTAAAGATCAAATTTTTACTTCAATTACTTTCAAGAACCAATTTTCAGCACCAAATAAGATAAACACTAATTATTTTAGCGACAAAATCATCAAATACCAAGAACATTCCCAGATAAAGATTCTCAACGAAAATCAAGCAAAATCAACTAAAAATAGCCGTTGGGTTCATTAGATTCATCAAAATAGAACCAGAAAAAGAAACATGAAAAACCCATCAAATTGCTGAAGTTATCCAATCCAGTCATAAATATCATGAAAAGAAACTGAAACCAAAAGGGCCTTCCTGGAATTACCTTAAGAACGTGAATTTGAAACGGCCAAAGAAAAATGTGTTGTATTTCAATCGAATTCAATCAATATTAGTAATTCGGGAGGGAGGAAGGAAGCAATGAAGGGGGAAAGAATCTGCGTCTCGGGCGACGAATGAGAATTCTGTCCAAATCACCACAAGCTAAACCCCACTGGGAAGCAAACCAGTAATGAGGCCGAACCTGCAATTTTCTTATGCTCCACACGTCACCGTTTCCTTATCCAATGGGAGAACTGTTAAATATTGGTGGGCCCATATGTTCTTCAATCATTCATTTTGGGGAGTGAATTTTTTTACTTTGGGAGAAATTGAATAAAATTTGTTTGTCTATCACTAGGGTATTCAATATTTGGATAACCCGAATATCCGCCCGAATTCAAACCGAATCGAAAATCAAATGTTTAGATTTTTGGGTTTTAGATTAAACCGAAATCAAACCGAAACCCGAATATATATGTATTTGTTATTTATATGTATATATATTATACATATAATTACATATAATATATATTTATGTATTATTTATATTAATATATATTATTTTTATAATTACATATAATATAAAAAAATAAATTAGGGTTTGGCCGAAAACCGAATAACCCAAACCGAATAAACCGAAAACCGAATGAACCCGAACCGAAGAACCCGAAAAACCGAAGAACCCGCCCGATGAATACCCCTGAATTGAATATTAGCTTCTTCTTCTTTTTATTTTTTTCTATTAAAAGTTAATTTTAAGGGTAAAAATATTATCATAGGATACTTAAGATCTGTATGATAGGCTTTCAAAATATATTTTATATTTTTCAAAATATTTTTTTAGTTTTTAATATATTTTCTATTTCACAATTATTGTTTCAAAAAGTGTAAAAACGCGTTTTGATATGATGTTCGTATTTTTGAATTTTTGACTTAACAACGAATCATTCCACTCAAAAATTAAATCAAATATTGGTAAGCTATTATAGTAATAATAATAATAATTATTATTATTAAAAGTAATTTGAGGTGATGAATATGTGATAATTTTTAACAAAATTCACCACAAAACAAGTCAAGGAAACCCCAAAAGCGAAAAAAAAAGTTAGTACTCCTTCATTCTAAAAAAAAAATTCACTTTTAATTCGATACAACTTTTTTTAAGTTGCAAAGTATAACATATTTAATGTATTATTAAATTTATATTTTTACATTTTTAATCTTATTTATTAACTTAGGTTATATAGCATCAATAACTAGTAAGAGTAGTATAAAAATTTCACACTAAAAGTGAACTTTTTTTTTTTAAAATATACAAGATTTTTAAAACTAGATTTTTTGTTGGGACGAAGGAAATAATATACAAACTATGAGATACTAGAAATTAGATTTGGCAATATTTTTATACTCCCAATAGGATGAAAGTTATTGGGTTTCTCATACCTATTAAAAATACCAATTGAGAATAAATGGGAAAGATGCTATTGGGATGAGAATTTATTTGATGAGATATGGGATACTCATGTGTTCTAATGAGATGGTTAAATAGGTAATTATTGGGTAATGTTGAATAATTAATTATTAGTGATAATTTAAAGTAATGATAGAGATAATGACAAATTATAGTGACTTGTATAGTGATTGACGTGACAACCATAAAAATACAAAATTATCCATTCATCTTCATTACAAAATACAAAATAATGAGGGATAATTTTGTCTTTTCATAGTTGCTATGTCAATCACTATATAAAGTCACTATCTCTATCATTACTTGATAATTTAATAAAAAATATTAACTTAATGAGGTTTAATTAGAATTATTTAGTAACTTTTTATTGGGAATTTATTAGGTAATTAAGTGGGGTACCAATAATAGCATTTAATTGGGATTCAAATAGGTAATATGATTATCTATTTCCATTATCTACCAATCTCATCCAATATTTAAAATTATTGAGTATTTAATTACCCATTCCCATTGAATTCCTACTCAGTTGCCACCCATACTAGAAACTTCATTTCAACACGTGTGGGGGATAAAAAAACTAAACAACTAGATATAAAAGACTACATTTGCAATTTAATCGGTATCATTTTGGCAATTAAAAAGAAGTGGTAATAAATGGGATTAAAAACGTGGAGGAAAATTTTCTAGAATACTTGGTACAAATTTTTCACCTATGAAAATTAAATATGTTTGATTGTTTTACTTTTGTTTTAATACTTAGTATGTTACAACATTGGTATACTAATTCTTTTGTTGATGAAGGAACCATCGCTACCTACGGGTATGCAGGTAAAAATTTCTGTGGAATAGCCGACAAACTCTCACAGAGGAGAAATGCACTAGGCAAGTTCAAGCGACGGTTCACAACCATGAAGGTGTCACAGGATTGAAACTCGTGACCTTACGGTTACACGCTCACCCACCACATCAACTTGACTACCCCCAAGGGGGCTTGGTTATTGGTATACTAATTCTTTACATTACATTTAATGGTCAAGGAATTTTAAAGTTGGATTGTAGAGTTACCAAGTACATTAGTGATTACGGTTTCATGAGTAAATGTGGATTGATGGTAATTGATTACTAAAGAGAATGAATTATTTACCCTTAATTTTCATAACTCGCGCGAAAAATTAGCAATTCATTTTGGGTAATTAATAATTTTGGGTAATTAATAATTTTGGGTAATTAATTTGTCCCTTATTTTGGGTAATTAATAATTTTTCTTCAAGTATTGAATTACACAATTTTACGTAATATAACAAATTTTTATAAGAGTTTTTTTTAAAAAAATAATTATTTTTTCCCCTAAGTTTGGAAGGTAGGGCACTTTAGGTATATTTACTGCATAATTATGTGGAGTAATGTGTTGGTTTAATTTGGATGAGTTTTGCGTTGGTTGAATAGTATAGGTGATTTTTCTTCTTTTTTTTTTTTTTCAAAAAGGTTACAGTATCAAGAAGAAAG
The DNA here is from genome assembly GCA_020080225.1 of Gynochthodes officinalis. Taxonomy (NCBI): domain Eukaryota; kingdom Viridiplantae; phylum Streptophyta; class Magnoliopsida; order Gentianales; family Rubiaceae; genus Gynochthodes; species Gynochthodes officinalis. The sequence continues at coordinate 34,477,281 of CM034623.1, read as the reverse complement.
TTTAATACATCACTTGATATGCGCTTTAATCATTTCTTTATTTTTGAAATTTATTAAAATTTATTTGTCGTTTTGTCATCTTGTGAAAATAGCCAATATGTTTGGTTTGTGTTTTTATTTGTAAAAAGTTAACTTTCTTTTTCAATTATAAAAATAAAATATTCAAATAATTTTTTATTTTAAAATTTAAAATTCCCTTCAAAATTCTTCTTACATTATTTCAAAAAAAAAATCCCTTCAATTTACTTTTTCTTATTATTTTTTCTTATAAAAAATTCTGACCAAAACTTTCATATATTCTAATACATAATTTTCAAATACAACACAATCGAAACATAGCTAACTTCAAGTAGAGATGAAGATAAAAGTTGAATGTACCACACATTATGCACTTTAATCATTGCTTTTACTTTCGAACTTATTAAATTTTTTTGCAACCTTCTATTATTTTACAGTTTGCAAGATTTAGGTGGCGTTTGGTATAAACTATGGGTTTAGGAATGGAATGGATTTGATAGAAGGAAAGGTTTGGAATGGAATGGAATGATAGTAATTATGCTGTTTGGTATTATTTTTTGTAATGGAATGAATTTGAAAAACCTTGTTTGGTTATAGAAGGGAATGGAATCAAAATTTTATGTAAGAATTTAATTTCTAATTTTGTTCTTCCTTTGAGATTAATTAATTATTAATTATAATATTAAAACATAATATTAATCATAAATTACTATTAATTAATTTATAATAATTAATATGAATTATAAATTATAAATAATTCTAATAATTAATATTAATTAATTAGTTTATTTTAATAGTTTTTGTTAATTAATTTTTAATATTATTGGTTTTGATACCACTTGTTAGGATCGAAAAAATTTAAATCCCATTTGTGACCACTATTGACTTGTCACTAAAAGCTAATTTTTTTGTACAAAAAGCCAATTTTTTTGTAGTGTATGTGAGTTGATATCGTGTAGCACCATAGTATGTGCAGAGTAATTTAATTAGTAAACTTATGAAATATAAAATAGGGTTAAAAGTTTATATTTCTATTAGTTTACAACACAAAAAATAATAAATAATTCATTTAATCCCACTTATAGTGATTCGGATGTTCATTGATTGCACACAATTTTAAAATAAAATAAAATAAAGATAATAAATCAACCCTCCTTAAACTAATAGAATGTTTTAATATGAATTAAATGGAGAAATCCAATGACAAAAACGCATGAGGTGTTGACAAAAATTATTTACTACCAGTGGGCCAAAAAGCATAATTTAATACATATACACACACAATATAGCCCTCAACGGATCATGAGCAATAGTGAAGCTTTAACTAGTACACAAATTTCCAACACCCTAATAATATCTAGAATAGCCTTAGCTAATGCACATAATTCAACTCTTGCAACTTGTTTGTGGCTGTGATTGCTTGGATGCTTGGATGCTTGGATAGCAATCAGACCATGCCAACACTAGCTTACTCACACTTTCTTTGTTTCCAATCTGGGACATGTCTTTTATTTTCACTCATTTTCTCACATACAAATACACCACTTTATAGCTACAACAACAAATAGAGGACTATAACAACAAATGGCTACAACAACAAACAAACACCCTTTTCTTTCTAGCTACAACAACAAATGGAGGACTATACTACAACAACAAACACACCACTTTTCTTAGACCGTGGGTTACAACTTCCTACAAGAAGAAGTTTTAGCTAGGCTTTTGGCATATCAATATTTATGTAATTTTTTACAATTCTCTTATGTTGCTACTATATTGATTTGTGGTTTGGAAGTCTGAAAATTTCGAATGATGGATATGCCTTCATTTTTGGTTTTATTACATATGCACCAATATTCCAGATTTCTTCAACTTCATCATTACTCACAAAGTGTTTGAAAAAAGTCCTAACACAAAAATGAAGCATCAATTGGCAACATAATACTGAGACATGTCTTTTTTTTTTTCCATCCAAATCACATGCAAATAAAAATGAAGGTAAATACAAGAAGAATTGATTTGAATCGCAGACCGTAAAGAATTGAATTGTAATTCTTTCGAATCAGAATTCTTTCTGAATTCTGATTTCTTCTTTCTGAATTCAGAATAATTCAGAAAGAAGAAATCAGAATTCAGCAAGAAGTCTCCAATCCAAATCAAAATCCAAACAATAACCGTTCGGTGCACCCAAGAACATAAAAGATAAACTCATACAGACCAAGAACATAAAAGATAAACTCATACAGATGGCCAATATAAAAGATAAGTTACTCCAAACCACAAACACGACCCCCACTCAAATCTTGTAAACTAACAACAACCAACACCCAAAACAACCCAGCACAAAAACAAACCAACAGCACTATAAACAAACAGCTTAGCAGCAACTTAGAACCGGATCCACTAAGCATAGCACCCTTAGATAAAATGCTGGAAAAGTAGAAAAAAGAAAGATGCTATCTTTACAAAATAAACAATTTCAAGCACCATACCACTTAAACAATACTACTAATTATCCAAGCATGCCAAAATGACATGAAGCAAAAGATGAGCAAGCATCCATCACAAAATATGATGCTTGCAAGCAATCATGCCAATTTCCGAATGTTCACTAATATACAAGCGTGCAAAATTGGCATGAACCAAAAGAATAACAAGTATTCATCACAAAATAAGTAGTTAAAGTAACAAACTCATGACATAATGACGACGCATCTCGGCCGGAAGCCCGTAAAACACTTCAATCTTCTCTTTGTCTTTTCCTAGGATGTTGGCAGCCTTGAACATGTCACTACTAGGGAGCTGAAGTTTGATGAGTTCGGGCACTACATCTCTTGTTCTTGTAGACTCGGCAACAAAAACTTTGGACTCTTCAGCTATTGTATTGCTTAACTTTTCCAAGTTCTTATTAAATCCCTCAACGAACTCTTGAAATTGCATATTTAACTTATTCATTTGTGACTCTCTATCATCTTGTGTGGTAGACTTTCTTCGTTTGGCTTGCATCGGTTGCTTCATCTTAGAGGACCTCTTTGAAGCATTGGTGTTTGTTGAGCTTGGGGTCGCACGTGAAGAGGCGTCTTCTTCATTCTTGGCTTCTTCGTCACTTGAACTTGATAAGCTCATTGCATTGCTTGCTCCTTCATCCTCTTGTGTTGGACAGATCTCCATATTGCGTATAGCATCTCCAAAACTCTCTACTACAGCCCCCGTAGCCCGATCACGACCATAAACCAACTCTAGTTGGTTCATAGATGGAAACTGAAAATTCCACATGCCCCATGCTTCTTTGTGTGTCTACAATGAAATGACAAAAAATATGAGGCAACATCATCGATTTGACATATTGTGAAAATCCATATAGAACTTGCAATTAAAATGAATTACCTGCTTATAATTATCAAACCATTGCCTTTCGCACTCAATCTTCTTATCCACATCATTTCAAGTACATCCACTCTCCCTACACATGTCGTTAATGATATGGAATTTGGTTTTGAGCCATTTGATCTTGAACTCAATGTGAGGAGTGACTTGCTTTTGGAATTGCGGGAGTTTAGCTACAATATGCCTATGCACCTCCACCATGTAGTTAGCTTTGAATCCCCCGTCGGTCTTCCACTTGGGATCACAGGCAAGTTCTTGGAGCACTTGAATCAAGATTTGAACCTCTTCTTCAGACCAAAACACCTTGTTGCGTCCACGACCGGTTAGTGTTGAACTTTGGTCCATCTACGAATAATATGAGTTAAAATAAATTAGATTAGAATATAACATCAATAATGAATATTGAAGTTAAAACATACACGAATATAACATAGACACATCAATCATCTATATAAAAGTTAAAATAGACAACGATAGAACAAAGACTCATCACATTCAATAAAAAATTACGAATAGTGGCAATTTCTCTAATACACAGAAGCATAAATCATTTCAACTAAATTACATAAACAATTAAAATCCACGCAAAGGTGAATTATGTGACAAACGCATAATCTAAGGGCCTAGTCCAAATTATCATCTAACATAGTCCTTCTCGCCCTCCAATTATTGAACATCTCCTTGGCTAAAACATTTCTAAAGTTAGTCCACTCCTCGGATGGAGTAATGGATGTGACATAATTTTCTTCAATTGGTCCATCTTCTTCTTCCTCTTGCAAAGGCTCCAACTCTTGTGGATCATAGGACATGGTCTTTCTAATAAGATTGTGGAGGAGACAAGAAGCCAAAATTATCCTCACTTGAGTTTCAATTGGGAAGAATGAAGGAGATGCAAGGATTTTTCATCGTCCTTTAAGTAACCCGAAATATCTCTCAATCACGTTTCTAGCCTTAGAGTGTTTCATGTTAAAATACTCCTCAGCCGTACAAGGTCAGTGGCCTACAAACTCATTTAGATGATATCGTTGGCACCGATAAAGTGCTAGAAATTCATCCGCATTGCAATATCCGGAATCTACCAAATAATAGCAACCTTCAATATAACAAATACAAATATGAGGTCAATTATTCGAGATAATATAACGAAGATTATATTATAATCATTATTAACTTGCATCATACCTTGGGGAACTCTAAGTCCATCCGGTCGACAAATGGCATCTCGAAGCACTCTACCATCATGTGCACTCTTCCCAACTGTAGAACATAAATGAATAGCATGTTAGGATCACATACCCCTAACACATTCGTTGCAATGTTTGCTTTCCTTGTCCGGTAGCGTGGTTTCTCCTCGGATGGTGGCGAAACTCTTATGAACGTCCTATCTAATGCACCTAGGCAACCCTTTCAATAAGAATAAACAAATATAAGGTCAAATAAGAATGCGAAAAGGTCAATTTAAATATGTCGTTGTATGACGAATCTATCTTGAAACAACTCCACCGATCATTTTCACAATCTTCTGTTATGGATTCCGATTTTTGTAGCAACAAAGAGTGAAGTTTCAATATGGCTAGGAGAATACTATTAAAGTGGCGGCTCACGATTTCACCACTCCGGTGGAAAAGCATCCCCATTGTTCTATTCTTCTTATGGTAAGCCAAAACATATATGAACAGAGCAACCATTTCATCAAGAGACATGTTTTTTGTATCACGTATACCTCCAATATCTCGTACCATCTCACACAAAATTTTCGAATGTATGCCTATCCATCCGAAGCTCACTAATAGATACAGTATCCGACTCTTTGGTCAATTTAAACATCCAATATAACCTCCAATTCCTTCTCTCCTCTTTGGTTTGTCGAAGGGGATACATGATTTGTAAATTAAGTGCCACTAATTGTCTCCAAACCACATAAACCAAGTTGAAAGCAGCTACCATATATGCAAAAATTCGAATGTTGCACTCACTTCTATGCCTTCTATTAGTTAGTGGCAATCTAGACATTGTATTCTACATTTTCAAAAAAAAAAATGTACTAAACAATTACATAAATGTCCACTATTTATTTTGCAAAAGCGAGAAGAAATAATCTTGACCCATAGTATACTTCAGCAAGCATAAAAATCCCATTTCAAAAACATTACAAGACAAAAAACAAGTGCTAAAATTACAATACAAGAACGAAAGTCCATCTAGTGTATTTAATGCTTCTAAAATTTAGCCCAAAAAGTTCAATAGTAAAGCTAAAACTCATAAACCAAAAAAAAAATAAAAAATCAGCAATTGCATTATTGCAAAAAACAGTTAAAAAAAATAAGACAGAGGAGATTTGTCAAATGCTTAGTTCATTATAGTACAACAATCAAAACCAGCATGAAACCACACCAGCTCCTATTTTTGCAACTACATTGTTGCAAAAACTAGCTCAGATGGGATCAACTAAGAATAATTCAACACTCTTTGGAACTGGATTTGGCCTAATGAGTTCATCCATATCTAGCATTTCAAGTTTCAATTCAATGAACCGCAGCCTAGATAAGATATTCTCTTACCCTCCATATCATAAAACACCAAACCAGATTTTTTAAAAAGCACAAACAAGTAATTTCATCATTTAAAATGCAAAATATATTATGCCAACCAAATACAAGCCACTTAACAAGAAGGAAAAATTTCAACTCGTTTTCTACAAACTCTGTTACACCAACCAAGTGAAAAAGTTGATATCTTTATGCAGAAGAGAGAGATGGGATAGATACAAAGTCCAGGATTTGGGTGGACCTTGGAATCAAAGAAACAATATCCTCCACTGGGCAATGGCGTAGCAGATCCAGACCATATTCAAGTTTAAAGATTATTAAAACAACCAAATAAAAAGAAAAAATCGTGGCATAGCATCAAATAAACAAATGTGGCATAGGATTTTGATGGACCTTGGCATCAAACAATATCGGCCACTAAGCAATGGCATAGCAGATTCGTTGTACCCAGTTCAAAGATTATTAAAACAACCAAATAAAAAGAAAAAAACAATGGCATAGCATAGCAGATTCAGAGCTAACTTACAGTCTCTAGTGGGCAATGGCGCAAGAAAGTCTAGATTTGTTGGAGAAATCGAAACCCTTTTCAAATCTGTAGAGAAATAGGAAGCAAGTTTGTTAATGTTGAGATAATCAAGCCCAGAGAAGAGAATATGATGGAGGGGATGTTTGATGAAAGGTGTCTCCGATGGACTCTCACCGGTTAGTCTGGATATGTTTTGGAGGAAGAAGAGCAGTAGAGGCAAGCAAGAAGGAGAAAGAGATGAGCAGAACGTTGCTAGTCTTTTTTTTCCTGTTATGTTGAAACCCGTCGCCCAAAACCCAACCCTCCCCCCCTAGGTTTCTAGAAAACCCACATTTACTACCTTTATTCCATTCCAATCCAACCCAAACCCACAAACTAAACACTCATTTTTGGTTCATACCATTCCATTCTCCTCCCAAACCCTCATACCAAACGGCTCCTTAAGTTTCAACCTTTTTAAAAAAACCCATAAACATAAAATAAGAGACAATCAATTGCAATGTGTGTGTAAAAAACTGGTTAAGAATAAGGTTCGTTTGGACAAGTTTCTCATTTACAAAAAGTTAATTTTCTCAAACAAAAATAAAATATCCAAACACATTTTTATTTCAAAATTTTAAATTCAAATTTTCCTACTCAAATTCCTCTCACATAATTTTAAAAATTTTTCCTCTTATTTTTCCCTTCAAAACACTTTTTCTATAAAAAAAAAACCTATCAAAATTTTCACACATTTCAACACAACTTTCTCAAATACATGATTGTCCAAACGAAGTCTAATACTGTTTTATTTCCTATGACTTTGAGCTTACCTAGCTAGTAGGTTTATTTTTCAATTTCTACAAATAAAACAAATTTACCAAAATAGTTTGCAAAAGTATTATTGATTTTACGTAGTCAATGTACACGAGGCTGTGTTAATTAAGTACATGATAGCATTTCTTCTTCAAAGCATTCAATAATCCAACTAAAGATACGTAAGGGTGTCATTTTGATTCACAGATCAAAAACGAATTGGATCGGATCAATTAATTTCAGGATTGGATTGAATTAGTAGATCGATCCGATTTTGATTCATTTTGATCTAAATGAAAAAAAAAAGTTATAACTTTTTTCTCAAAAAATAACTAATATTAGTTATAAAATATAAATTAATATTATTTTTGATAATTTAAATAAATTTTTTAATTAAAATTAGTCAAGTTGTGACAAAATAAATTATAATATTTATATGAAAATACACAAATTAAAATATTTACATGAAATATATTTATTATCTTTATATAAAAAATAGATAATTTTTTAATATGAAACTATTAATTTTAAATTTATGGTACGCTACTTAATATTATGTATGAAAATCTTGATCTCATCTGGTCCGTTTTGATCTAAATGAAAAAATAATTATAATTTTTTTCTCTAAAAATAGCTAAATTATTTTTGATAATTCAAATAATTCTTTAATTAAAATTAGTCAAATTGTGACAAAATAAATTAAAGTATTTACATAAAAATACACAAATTAAATTACATGAAAAATACACAAATAAAAATATTTACGTGAAATTTATTTATTATTTTTACATAAAAAATAGATAATTTTTTAACATAAAACTATTAATTTCAAATTTAAGTCAAGTTATCTAACATTATATATAAAAAGGAAAGCAAAAAAAAAAAAAAAAGAAGAAGAAAGAATATCAAATCGGATCAAAACCGATCCGATTCGAATTTGATCCAATCTGATTTAATCTAATCAAAATATTTGGATCAGCTAGAATCACGATCTACTCAAATGTGGATCAAATTGGATTGGATCATATTCCGATTGGATCATTGATTTTAAACACTCATAAAAATAGTAAGATGATGACATGCTATTTGAGTATTTGCCAAACACAAGATTGTTGCATTTAAAGATGGGGACTACTGTTCTACATGGTTTTAAAGGAGTGCATGTTTAAATGAACAATTATAATCACAAGATTGTAGGATTTAAAGACTTGTACTATTATTCTACATGTGTTTTTAATGATGTGCACTACCATTCTACATGGTTTTATTAAACAATTGTAATGGTTTAGGCATGCAATAGTGTGGTCCAAAAAATAATATTAAATTCGATGGCACAAGACAAGCAAATATGTAGATGGCCTTTCATTCAAACAAACCTTATATTTGGATCGTGTTGTATTGGAGAATTTTGTAGTAGAATGTGTGAAAATTTTGGACACAAATTAGGTGATATGAAAAAGTAGATTGGAAAGAATTTTTTTTTGAAATAATGTGAAAAGAATTTTGATGGGAATTTAAATTTTGAAATAAAAAATATTTATATATTTTATTTTTGTAATTAAAAAAAAGTTAATTTTTTGTAAATAAAAACACAAACAAACATATATTCTCAAATTCGAGGGCACAAGACAAATCCATAAATATATAGATGGCCCTTTACTTAAACAAGGCACACGTGACACGACAAATCAACAAAATGAGATCAAGAAGTACATAGCGGGCCTTTATTCAAACAAAGACAAATGAACAAAATGAGAGCGACCATAGCGCCACACAAATCAATAAAATGAGATCAATAAATATATAGATGGCCCTTCATTCAAACAAAGTACACGACAAATTAATAAAATGAGAGCGACTATAGTCTTTATTAGGGAACAATAGCCACTAATATATAAGTTAAAATTTAAATTAAACTTAAAATTTTAAATTAATAAATTCTGAATGTATTTTATTTATTAAATCTTCTATATCACCCTTTAAAATCGAAGTGGAATTCTTTACACATATTCATAAATCTCAATAATTTTGCCTTTTATGAATAAACAATCACATCAAACCTATATTTTATCTAGGTCAATTAGCCTGTGACTAGTATTTTTTGCAAACCTAAATCTTTTTGTTTTTTTTTTAAAAAAAACTGACCGTATTTAAATTCTATACAAATATATTTTTTCTTTAAAGACTTTATTTCTGAACCTCCAAGGTGTCCAATAACCAAGCCCAACATAAAGAAGACTTGACCCAATATCTTGGGCCTGACACTACTTGTCAATGAGTAGTCCAAATCAATATTAAGAAGTCACTCATGCATATTCCATGCAGACTTGTTTCCAACTAGTCCAAGTTCATCAATCTTGGGCTCTGATTCTATATCACTATTAGAAATTCATTCTTAAGAGACAATACCCAAAGGGCTCGTTTGGTTCGCAGGAAAGTAAAGTTAAATGAGAATATGATTTTTACGAATTTAATTATAAAGAAAATGACTACTTTTCTAGGGAATTTAAATTTTAGAAATTGAATTATGAGAATTTTGAATACTTACCTATGTTTGGATAAAATAAAAATATTTATGGGAAAGTTAATGTAATAATGAATCACAAATATATTTTAAATATGATTTATTTGACATGTACTCTACATCTAGCATATTATTCCTCTTATTTTTATATTAGTGCAGAATTCCCATGCAAGGCATGGGATGTCCAATAATTTGTTAAATACATATTGTTAAAAGTTTAGGGAAAACAAAAATTTTAAAAATTCAAACAATTAAAAAAATCATAAAGCAATAGACGAAAACTCTTATAAATAAATGTAAAATGACTCTACAAAAGTATAATTCATAGTGCCAAAAAATTCAAAATACAAAAAAGAAAAAGAAAAAAAGTCAAATTAGGGTGGTGAGGGTGGGGAGTAGCTAAGGTCATAAAAGAAGACAAAAAAAGAGTAATAATGATTTAATTAAAGATGTAGATATTATTGTCAGGATTCTTCTATAATTACTATAAAAAGAGTAAAATAATTAATTAATTATGAAAAAACATACCAATGAAAACTAAATTATTAAAAAAATAATAAATTTTAACCATCGTCAAATTGCTAAAAATAAATACATAGTAAATAGCTAATCTTTTTCAAAATTAGTAAAATTTAGAACTTTAACCATATTCTAATTACTAAATATTTATATTAATATTACAAGACTATAAAAAGACAATTTAATTCTCAATATTTATAATAATTGCATTAAAATTGACTGACAAACTTTTTCCTATTATATAATAGTTATTAATGATAGAGACAACTATTTTTATTCTTTTAATCAAAATATCATATAAAATTTTTTAATTTTGTCAATTGTAATATATAATAATATTTAAACCCAAAAAAATCTCATTTAAGATGAAATCAAACCACAATTTCAAAAAATTTAATCCGAAAAAATAAAAAATTACATAATTTTAAATTTTAATAAATTATGGATTTGAATAGAAAAAAGTTTTGAAGTAATTTTTTTTTAAAAATTAAAAATAATCATAATTAAAATAGAAGATTACATGACTAATAATTAAAAAATAAAAGATACGTGAGAGTCTAAAGAGAAAAAATAGATGAAATAATATTAAAAGTAAAAAAGATGTTTATTTACACTAAAATTCTAAAACAACTAATCAGAATGACAACTTTTAGTAAGGAATTAGAATCCTGGAATGTTGCACTTATTTTCCCAATTTTCAAGAATTTGATTACTTGTTTAAAAAATTTAAAACTGAAACAAACATCGGAAAGCAATCAAATTACTTTCCCAAACTAACCAAACACAGGAATTTAAAACTGAGGAAACAAATTACTTTCCAAGGTAAGAATCCTTGACAACCAAACAGGCCCAAAGAGACAATAGCCACAAATAAATAAGTAACCCATTTTGGACTTAAAAGTTTGACCTGTTAGGCTTTGAAACAATTTTACTTACTAAGTATTTTATACTACTCTCTGAAACTGATGTAAGATTCTTTACATCAACCTATGAACCTTAAGAGTTTCATTCTTTAATTTAATGGAATGGTTTCATTGGTTGTATGTGAACCATTGGATCATATTCTATGGTAAATTTTTAACAAAATGTATCAAATGGAAAAAAAAACTACTAACAAATACTAGTAAAACCACTACTAGTTACCCTTGACAAGTATAATTCCCTTCTATTTCAATAAATGACAACATATTCAACAACTCCATCTGCATATCTTTCAACTCATAAATATTATTAAAATGTGAATTTTGATCTAAGATTTAATATAAACCTTTCTTGTGGTATAATACATCTTTTAAGATGGTAGAATATTAGCTTTTTGAAAGTTCAGTACAAGATTAGGAAATACGTCCTTTATTAGTTATAGAAGAAAGACTTTTTTTCATAATTTTAATCACCATATATAATATTTAACTTTTAATATTAATTTTTGATGGTATTATGTTGCAAAGCCACATAATTATAGAGTTAATAATTTTTTAAATCAATTTGAGGTTAATTTTGTTTATTTTTGAGCACTATCAATACTATTTTCTCGATGGTATAATCTTAGCTATCTGATGGTATAATATAAATACCTAGAAGCTACATTTTTCTTTAGAAATGGTCATCTACAAACTGATAATCAAACTAAGGTAACCAAGCATACACTTGGTACATTATTGCTTGCCCTAATTAAAAGGAATTTGAAAAGTTAGAAAGAATGTTTAATGGTAGCTAAGTTTGCTTATAATAGCACAATTTGCCTTTTAATCCTGTAACACCATTAGACTTGACTCCTTTAACGGCTAAAGATCAATCAAATAGAATCAAGAAAATTGGGGTGGTGAAGAAGTTGCCCAAAAAGGTTTGCATGATGAACATCGAGAAGAAAACTCAGTAATATGCAAAAAGTGACAATAGGGTGAAAACAAGTTGTATTTGAATTTGGTGATTGGATTTGTATATATATGACAAAAGAAAGGTTCTCAACTCAAAGGCATATCAAGTTACGTCATCGAGAAGATAGATCTTTCTAGTGGTGGCTCGCATCAATTATAATACTCTTTACCTACATAGTGAGTATGGTGTTAGTACTACCTTTAATTTTACTGACTCATCTCTTTTTGAATTTGATACAGATAATTGTGATTTGAAAATGAACCTTCAAACTTAAAAGGCGCGAATCAAAATCTACTCAAAGGTATTCACAGGCCAATGATAAGAGTTGGGCAAAGAAGTTTAAAAAAGCAGTTCATGGTGACGAGATTAAATATTGGCACATGTTTTACTACTTTATGGATGCATGGATCAAGCGAATATAATTCAAGACTCAAGTGGGTTTAAAGGAATGTAATTAATTTAATTAGACCCAAATATATTTATACTTATTTTAAGTTGTAATTTGGCCTACTTGTAAGCCCACTAGCTTATTTTATTATTATTTGAATTATTTATGTTTTAAAATTTTGGGCCTTATTAGGTATGTCATGGTCCAACCTTGTGTTTAGGCTAATTAAAGTTTTCAGAGTTTAAATTTTTTACATTTTCTTAGAATAGTTTCTCTTTGCAGTTATTTCCTTTTCTTAAATTATTTGAAGTAGGGTTTGTTAATTATATAAGGAGATTGTGCCTCACACTTTTGTAATAAGGGAGATTGAGAATTTGATTAATAAAAATGTAAGGATTGTCCTTACTTTTGTTATCTCTTAAGGATTTGAACTTATCAAGGTTTGTCTTTGTGGCGTTCTTGACTTATTAATCTAGCCTGAACCACTAGATTGTGGCATCATTCTTCCATTGATCATATCAAAGTTCTTAGTTCCTTGCTAAGCGAAGGATTGAGGTTTTCTATCGGTTCGTTTTGTTGCTTTCGTTCGAGGGTCTTTGGGCCCATGTTCATCTTATTCGTGGGTTTTTCTTACCTATGGGGTTCACATCATGTGAGTTTTTAGGGTTTTTTCTCTACAAGGTTCACATTAGTTGATATCAGAGCTTTTAGATAACCCATTGAAATTGTGCATATTGTTAATATTGTAAAAGTTTTTTTTGTTAGAATTTTTGTCTTAAAAAATTATTTTTCGTACTGTACATGGTACCATGCACGGTAATGTTCATTGTATTGTTCATAGTTACTATTCACAGTACTATTTATGAGTATTGTTCATAAGTATTGTTCACGTGACTATTCATAAAATTTTTTCCCCTAATTTGCTATAAAATTTTGTTTCATTTTTCTTTTCTTTTCTTATTGTCAACCATTTATTTCCTTTCCATGTTTTGTTTCTTAATTTGTTGAGCAATTGAGATTCAAGTTTTTTCCCTTTTCTTGCTGATTTGAAATTCCAAATCTCAGTACAATCCAGAAAGAAATTTCTAATCTTGTTAACATTTGGAATTGCTAATTCTATTCTTTACTTGACTTGTATTATTGTTTTTGTTTGAAACAAATTGTTGATATTATATTCCTACTTGGACTTGGATTCTTTGGGATAGTAGAATATTGTTTCTAATTTCTAAAAAGATTTGTGAAACCCTAATCCTACTTGGAGTTGGATTAACAAAATTTGGGCAATACCATAAAACTTCATTTGAAATTATTTTTTCTTGTTTTTCTTGTAAAATTTGTCCTTATTTTTGTTCTTTTGATTGAGTCTAGTATTTGTTGCTTCTTTCTAAGTTAAGAAATTCATAAAGGGCTTGCTTTGATGAGAATCTTAAGGTCATTAAAAGAACTAAAGTGTAAGGACTTGAGTGATAAAAGGTAGAGAGTTATATTAGAAGTTAAAAGCCAAATATTTGAGTGAAACACTTGGTGAGTGAAAATTTATTGGGTAACACTTGAGGAGAAAGAAACTTGTGAGGTGTCTTCTCTTTTTGAACTAACTTTTGCAGTAAACCCAATAGCCAAAAAATAAGAGCAAACACCCAAAATCGTCCTCCACATTTCACTGAATAATCTTTTTCATCCTCCACTTTTAAAACGGGAACAAATAGTCCTTCAAATTTCAAGGATCAAAATTTGAAGGAAAATTTCAGGACTAAACGTTCCCGTTTATGAAATTTGAAGGACTAAAAGTTCCCGTTTATTTCACAAATAGTACCAAAAGTTTCGATTTATGAAATTTGAAGGACTATTTGTTCCCGTTTTAAAAGTGGAGGATGAAAAAGATTATTTGCTGAAATGTGGAGGACGATTTTGGGTGTTTTCTCAAAAAATAATGGAGGAGGTTCAACCAAACACTTGAATTAATGAGAGCAAGCATGAGCCCATGTGTTTCTTATGTGCTACGCCCATGTTGTTCATATCTTGAGGAGTCAACAACCTTACAAAGGTCAAGATTCGAGGACGAATCTTCTTAACGAGAGGGGGAATGATGGAATTAAATATTGGCACATGCTTTACTACTTTGTGGATGCATGGATCAAGGGAATATAATTCAAAACTCAAGTGGGTTTAAAGGAATGTAAGTAATTTCATTAGGCCCAAATATATTTATATTTATTTTCAGTTGTAATTTGGGCTACTTGTATGCCAACTAGCTTATTTTATTATTATTTGAATTATTTATGTTCTAAACTTTTGGGCCTTTTAAAAGGTATGATTCGGCCTTATTAGGTAGGTAATGGTCCAACCTTGTATTTGGACTAATTAAAGTTTTAGGGTTTAAATTTGTTACCTTTTCTTAGAATAGTTTTTTTTTTTTTGTAGTTATTTCCTTTTCTTAGATTATTTGAAGTGGGGTTTGTTAATTATATAAGGAAGTTGTGCCTCATAATTTTGTAATAAGGGAGATTGAGAATTTGATGAATAAAATATGTGAGAATTGTCCTTACTTTTGTTCTCTCTTGAGGACTTGAACTTATCAATGTTTGTTCTTGTGACGTTCTTAACTTATCGATCTAGTTTGAACCACTAGATTATAGCATCATTCTTCCCTTGGTCATACCAAGGTTCCTCTTTACACTTTAATTCTTTCAAAGAAGTCAAGATTCTCACCACTTTAGTTCTTTCAAGGAACTCAAGATTCTCACCAAGGTAAGCCCTTGTGAATTCTCAACTTATGTTGGAAAAATAAGAAATATTAAATCACAAATTTTGTCTCTTACATTTGACAAAAAAATCTTTTTTATCCCCGACATTTAAAATGTATCTTTTTAGTCCATCACAATAACAAAAATTTAAATTTAAATCCAATAACCGATAACAACCTATTTTCCCGGTTAAATGATCCATGTGAGACACATACTCATATATACGCAAGGATTCTTTTGGAAGCGCAATTTTTTTTAATGGATTAATCCCCAATTGCCTTTCACGGTTAGTCATTTAAAGCAATTAGGGATTAATCTATTATCAGCATCAGAATCTTTTCCAAGTCCCAATCGGAGGCAATTATGGAAAAACAGATATGGGCATAGGCACCAAAAACAAGAATCTAGAGGAAAGTTGCAGGCAATAGGAAAAATATCTAAGAAATACAACAAGAAATTAATAGAAGAAGGTGACTGACTGAAGGGGAAGGTGGGTGAAGTGATTCCAGAGCTCATCTTTGAAACCAGGACAGGTGGCTTAGACAAAGGTCTAATAGAACCACCACATAAAGTAGCAATCCCAATACCCACTGGACCGAGCTAAAAGTGGCATATAAGCACTACTGAGCCTACTCTCACCATTAACTCCACCCCCACTTGGCTCTATCTAAGTACTACTATCATTAACATATTTCTCTTGCAAAGCAATGGCTACAGAATCACCATTCCCCCACTTCCTCCACCATCATTCCTTGATCATCCCCTACTTGCAACAAGGGTTTGCCCATAAGAACCACCATATAAAGTTGATGATTATAATGAGAAGTTTGTCCAAAGACTTTTTTTTTTTTTTGAAAGAAACAAAAGTTAGATTTCATTAGTTCGAGGGCAAACATCTTAATTTCCTAGAAAACACGAAAAATAATGTATCAACATCCTACTAGGAACATGACAGAACAATAGTATCTAAACACTTTACACCACACAAAATAAAAGTCAATATATCATTCGCTTAACATTCTGAAACAAAAGAGACAATAATGAATCTATTTGAATGGGCCAAGGTACTTGAAATAGGAGGCAAGTAATTTGTCCTCTATTTCACCCAATGCCACAGCAACTTTGATTTACAACACTAAATCAAAGTTTCTACTAGTGTCATCAAGTATCCCAGCTGTTGCAGAGGTATAGTTGACTCCAAAACGCACTTGATCACTTGAGGCCTCAGAGTGGAGAGGAATCAGATATAGTCTTAGCAACTCAGCTATTTCATCAACCATGGTGTAACCATTAGAGAAATGTCTAGTTGGACCACTATTGAAATCAATGCCACAAAGGAAATAGTTGGCTTGTTAAGCGATGATGAGGATTCTTAAGTGCCTCAACCAAAAAAGGATCCACTATTGACACGTAAGCAAGAAGATGAGCGATAACAGATGCTTTCTTATCTTTGGCCAAATCGACATTGTTCTGCATCTCCATGGCTATATCAGCTACTGTTGTAGCTACTGTCGCCATAACCGGTGATGGTTGCCTGTTCATAAGACTTATTAAGATTCACTTACACAAACTTAGCCCCAACCCCTCCACCAGGATTGGCCATTTCACTTCCCCAACCAGACCCGAACCCCTCACTACTCTCACAGATCCCAATCATTCGGACTTCATTGTTGAGAAATCAATTAACCCAATCAGTCAAACTTCACTGCTAAGAAAGTCCGACTGGTTGGGTTAATTGATTTCATAGCGAACTGATTAGAATTTGGGTCATAGGGTTGATTGATTCTTTTAATTGATTGGGGTTGAATTTAAATTAGTTTTTATTGTCTAAAAACCAATTGGGATTAAGCAGTTAAAAAATTGCATTTTCCAAATGTACCTTGCGTATGTATAAAGGTGTGCCTCGAATGTGTATGACTCAACTACGGAAATGAGTTATTACTGGTCATTAGATTTAAATTGGAATTTTTATTATTATGATGGATGAAAAAGATATGTTTTAAATGTTAGTGACAGAAAAATGTGATTTAATCAATAAGAAATAAGGAAAACTAGACTCAACAAAGAAACAAAAATAAGGACAAAATTTACAAGAAACCAAGAAATTTTTTTTTTTTTTGGATGAAGTTTACCCAAATTTGGTTAATCCAACTCTAAGTAGGATCCTTTTTATAAATTGAAAACAATATTCTACAACCCCAAAGAATCCAAGTCCAAGTAGGAATAAAATTTCAACAATTTGTTTTTAAATAAGAACAACAACACAAGTCAAGAAAAGAAGGATTAGCAATTCCAAATTGTAACAAGATTAGGACTTTTGTTCTTGATTGTACTCAAATTTGAATCTCAAATCCATAAGAAAAGGAAAAAAAAAAAAACCTTGAAACTCAATTGTTCCACAAATTAAGGGGTGTTTGGTTAAGGGGAATGCAATCAATTAATAAAATTCATTTTATTATTTGGTGTTTGGTTAGAGAAAAAGGGAATAGAATTTCGTAATAATTGTAGAAAATTGGATAATCATTGATTACCTACCTCCCCCCTATAATCATTGATTACCCAAAACTCAGTAATCATTTTCATTCTATTATTTCAATTTTACTATCAATACTAAACAATTATTATTTTTCTCACTCTATTTTCTCTCTCATCATTTTCTCATTTCACTTTCTCTTTCTTCCCACTTCTCTTTTTGTCTCATCTGTAGTTACTATTACTTTTTCTCTCATCATTTTCTCACTCTACTTTCTCTTTCATCATTTTTCTCAATACACTTTATCTCTCATCTCTCTTCACTGTTACTTTGTCTCTCATTATTTTCTTACTCTACTTTTTCTTTCATCCTTTTTCTCAATATACTTTCTCTCTCATTCATCTCATTGTTTCTTTCTCTCTCATCATTTTCTCACTCTATTTTCTCTCTCATCCTTTTTCTTAATATACTTTCTCTAATTCCTCTCATTGTTACTTTCTCTCTCATCATTTTTCTCAATTTATTTTCTTACTCTACTTTCTCTTTTATCCCTCTCCACTGTTACTTTCTCTCTTATTATTTTTCTAACTCTACTTTCTCTATCATCAATTTTCTCTCTCCTATCTCTTATCACTATATAATGTTATTTTTTTAGTATATTTCTTAACGAGGGTAAAATTAGAAATTTGATTGATTCCTATTCTCATAATTGAATTCAACAAAGCACCATCATTCACATTAATATCTATTATAGAGTTTGAACCAAACATTAAGAAGCCGTTTGGTTACAGGGAATGGGAGGGGAATGGAAAGGTTTAAACAAAAAGTGAATGTTTGGTATGTGGGCATGGGTTTAAAGAAACCCTTCGGAGTGACTTTTGGCAAAACCGCCCCCCTCCCCTCTCTTCCTTTCTGAAAACCCATCCAGATGGGTTTGAAAAAGGTTAAAAAACGATGTCGTTTTGAGCCAAATAAAAAATCGTAACTAATGACCTACCAATGGATTGCCACATATTTAGGGGTTGCAAACCCCCCAATGGTTTGCAACCCCCATTTTGCCTATTTTTTTTTTTAAAAAACAAATTTCACTAAATTATAGAAAATATTTTTCTCTACAAATTGACATGCACTTTAACTATTTTTTGAACAACATATAATTTATTAAATACCATATAATGTAAAATAATAATATTTTTATTATAATTTTAATATAAAATTTATTAATATTAATATTAAATTTTAATTTTAATATAAAATCTATTCCATTCCATTACAAAATAATACCAAACCACATAATTACTATCATTCCATTCTATTCCAAACCTTTCCATTGATTAAATCCATTCCATTCCTAAACTCACCATTTATACCAAGCGCCATCTAACATTGCAATAAGGATTCCCATTGTGATTAACTACCTCAATAAATTCCATTGTTATTTCCATTGAGGAATTTGAACCAAGCACTCCCTAAGAAACAAGACATGGAAAGGAAATAAAGGGTTGACAATAAGAAAAGAAAAGAAAAGAAAAGAAAAAGGAAACAAAAATTTATAGCAAATTAGGAAACAAAAAAAAAAAAATTATGAACAGTTGCATGAACAGTACTTATGGACAGTCTTGTAGCACAGTCCATAAATAGTAATTGTGAATAGTAAAAATGAATAGTTGTGTACAATCCAAAAAAAAATTTTTAAAACAAAAATTCAAGCAAAAAAATTTTACAATATTAACAATATGCACAATTTCGATGGGTTACCCAAAAGCTCTAGTATCTACTAGTGGACCATGATCAATAGTAACAATATTGTAAAATATGTTAATAAATATCCTTTTATTCTTGATTGTACTCAAATGTGGAATCTCAAATCAATAAGAAAAGGGAAAAACAAAAATTGAAACACAATTGATAAACAAATTAAGAAACAAGACTTGGAAATGAAATAAAGTGTAAAATTGATCATTTTTTTTTGGGTCGTGCATGGGGATTTATTTTTTAATTTATATTATCACGTAAATTTTGTTAACTACCAACACGCACATGCATACTTTTTTTTTTAAAAAAATATGCATTATCATAAATTAAATGGTAATTTTGAATAGAAGTATTAAAAATAATATAACTTGTTTACCATTTATCATTTTAACTTTTTTGGTCAAATATAATAGTACCTCTTCTAAATATTATATAAAAAATTTTCAATTATCATTTGATATTTTAATTTATATTTATACAAGTAAATTATGAAAACTATTTTCATATATAATTGATATATTTATTCATACATACTTGATATTTACAAATCCTTATTAGATAGTTTATGTTCTAATTTGCTTTAAAGCTTTTGGTGCATTTTCTTTATTTTTAAGTTAAAAAAATTATTATTAATTATTGAAATTTTAATTGCAAGTATAATCAATAGATAAAATCTAAAATTAATTGAACTATTTGTCATGCATGGGGAATGGATTTTTAAATTTATATTAACATATAAATTTTGTAACCCGCATATGCTTGGCAAAGTTGCTCTGATTGACTTGGAAGATATTTCACGAAAAGAAAAACAAAAATAACAAACGTATTCACAAAGTTATTCTAATGAGTAATGATATTTATAATGACTTTTTATAGTGACATATATGACAAATATGAAAAAATAAAATCATCTTTTATTATTTTATATTTTTTAAAGAAGAATGACAAGTGAATTTTGTCTTTTTATATTTGTCACATCGGTCATTATAAAAAATCACTATGATTAGTCATTAAAAATATCATTACTCTATTCTAATGGCATCTGCATGTAAATTAGATCCATATGTTCATGTAAAAAAATATGTAGCTGTCCATATATAGTAACTAGTAATATGATGAGATAGATAAGTCTAGGTTAACATGACTGTCCTCCTTAGACTGAAGAAGTAGGTCAAAACAATAGCTGGAGTCACTGGAATGGGAGATGAGATGATCATCAAAGGACCATAACCTTCTCTCCTCTAAACAATCACCCGTTGTTTCAAGCAAAAATTCAGCGATTTCACTCTGTTTTTCTCTTGACATATCAAAGTTTGCCCGGCCTTGTATCACCTGCAAAAATTAAATTTATTAAAACTGATCAAATATTGATCTAAACGAATATTAACAAATCTACAATGTTACTGCAAATTAACTTCTATGAAACTTGTAGCCGTTGATGTCATATGAAAAGAATTTCACTCTTTCCGATATCATGCATTGTTGCTAAAATAATATTGACTATATATACTGCAGCGCAACGAATTAATCACACCAAAAAATAAAAATAAAACATATAGTACTTTCTTTTAACTCTTCTGCGTTTGGGTAACTTCCCCCCAAACTCAAGAAGTTTCATTTTTAATAGAGTGAGACCACACAATTTTATATAGTACTATACATTCGCTTGTTGTCACCAATTTAGTTTACAGCTACTGGTCAATAGCATTGAAAAAAGAAAAAAACACTGAGAGTAAAGTAGGTTATTTACTAGTAAGGGCGGCAGATGGACGAGTTAGATCATTGAGTTATTAATCGATTAAAATTTTACGCATTAAGATTTAATCTAACCTATTTAGTTATGGGTCAGTTTGGGGTTGAGTCACTTTTAGATTGGGTCAAACCCAATTGACCCAATAGGTCAATTTAACTAATTTTTTTTTGGTTCTATTTAATTAAGCAAATTAAACTTATATTTTTGATCTTTTTTAAATACCTTTTTAACAACTAATCTTATTTAAATTTTTAATTAATATTTTTTTAAAAGATGATTTTTATGCTTTTCACTATAACTAAAAAATAAACTAATCTTATTTAGTTTCTCTATTAACATCACTTCTTTTTTTAAATTAATTTTATTTAGTTCCTTTTAAAATTATTTTTATGTTTTTCATCATAACTAAAAATAAACTAATGTTTTTTAATTTATCTTTTAACACCAATACCAATACTAACATCAAATAATCATTGAAAAGTTTTATATCAACTTCATCAATAACAAGTAACAATTGCTACTATTCCTACAATAATTAGATCTACTATATTAGTACCAAAACATTTGTTGTACAACCTGGCAGCTACTAGCCATAGAACTCCATTTTTTTGCAATACATTGGGTAGGTTGGGTCACTCATAGGCTGTGTTACTATACTGATATCAGGGTTTTGATTTAACGGGTCATAATCTAATTCAACCCATTTAGTTACAGGTCATATTTGAGTGGGGTTAAATCCAATCAATCTATTGGGTCAATTTAACAATTTTTTATTTAATTAAGGAAATTAAATATATATATATATATATTTTTTTTATCTTTTTTGAGTATTTTTTTTAAAACTAATTTTATTTATTTTTTTTAATAAAAAGACTATTATTATTTTTTCACCAAAACTAGAAAATAAACTAATCTTATTTAGTTTCTCTATTAACATGTATTAATTTCTTGATAGTCACTATTCATTTTCATTTTTCAACTAAATTTTTTAGACATTGTCAAAGTCACTAGAACGAATAAGGCAATCATTGTGAAAATCATTAGTGGGTTTAAGAAAATATGTAAAAGCCAATTTCTTGAGATGCTTATTAATGTGGCGAAATTTATATTCAATGCATCATGAACACTTAGTTCCAGTAGCTATTTGCAATAGCAATGCATTACGTATTCTTCTAATTGCCTTAAAAATGAAAAAAAAAGGGAAAAATGGTTAAGAAGGGTGGTAGAAGTATTAAATTAATAAAGAGAGCATAATTTTATTTTAATTTCTAATAAGGATAAAGATATTTTACTTTCTAAACGGAATTTTATTCTTTTAAATGAAATTTTTTTGCACCTTTAAATAAAGCCAAATATCTAATTTTAAAAACAAATATTCCATATGAAAATAAAGATTTATTGGCTATCAAAATTCAAAATTTTTCGAAGATGGAAAATTGGAAGTTAAAATATTCAAAAAGCTATTAAAAGATAGAAAATTTATATAAATATTTTGTTTTTTGAGAATTTCAATATTATTTAACATTAAATTTCACAAAAAGTTAAAAATAAAATATCAAAATAGTAAATTATTTTTAGTAATTTGTAATTATGCAACTATTTTGATTTTTTTTATTACATAACATTTAGGTTCATAAAAAAGGAAAAAAATTAAAATTAAAATTTTTGAATGAAATGTTTAATTTTGTAATTATTTATTTAAATTTTTATTTTTTTGGTATTGAAATTAAGAAACTATCATCATTTACTTTCATATTTTGCCTTTTAAAATTATATATTTAATTAAGCGTAAGTTTAAAAAAATTCATCTAAAAAAGTAAAAGTTGTCTCTAAAAAGCAAAATTACTTTGTCATTTTAGAAATGAAGAGAAAATTATACCATATTTATTTATTAGATAACTTCCCTAGAATATTGGAAAAAATTTCAAAAAAAAAAAAAAAGCCCAATGAGTCATTTTTATCCAACCCAACCCAACCAAAAAACGACAGTCATTATATGACCAATGACCCAAATGACCCAAACCCATTGAGTTAAAATATTAGGTGAGTTGGGTTAATTTATTGGGTTGAGTTTAATTTTGCCACCCTATTTGCTAGCTAGTTTAGAGTTCAAAGAACATCAGAAACTAGAGCGCATGTAATTTTCATTTTCTTGGTAGTTGGTGGAGAAACTTGCTTCTTCTTTTTTTCAGTTCATATGCTATTGAATATATAGAAAAAATGGTGTACTATGACTGGGAAGTAATTAACCTGCGAATTGTTTATGGTTTTCCCCTGTTGGACATTTAGAATTTGGCTTCTGCAGATTACTGGACTTCTTGGTTCCTTCGTCTTTTGCTTCTCTCGTTGATTTTTTCCAACATTCCTGCGTATGCCAAAGAAGTTTAATGTTAGTATGTATATATATATCTTTGAATATTGACGTCACGTTATATATTCATATGATTTTTATTATATAATATCCTTAGCCATTGATTTTGTTTTTCACATATTGAGAAGATAACTTTTTACAATCTTGAAATAGCCTTTCTCTTATAATCTTTGTTTCCCAAACATAAAAACGCAAAATAAATACAATCTGCAGAGCCTTCAAGTCAATACCTAAAAATGCAAGTGATGTACTGGGTGTGAGTGTGTGTGTGTTTTTATAATAAAACATACCAGCATATATATGCTGAGACTGCGGCATAATGTTACAATAAGAACCCACTCTATTATAGGATTTTTTGAACCAATATATTAGTAAATTAAGGTAGAACTTTCGAACTCAATGCTAATTTCGTGTCACATGTATAATTACTCCGACAAGAAAATATTGATTGGAAGAAAAGAGGAAATTTTAGCTTAAAAAAAAATAATTAAAATAATTCTTTTTTGTTTAAGGACACTTTTCTGAAGGGAAAAGTAAGTATTAATTGAGATTTTATTTCCTTTTCCAAACTTGTTAGTCTTCCAATTTAATCAACAGAAAAGCAGAAAAATTGCGAAAAGAATATGTTTTTTCTTATGCTTCCCCCCTCTCCCCTCCATGGTTCTATGTGAACTAAAATTTTGCGAATTGGCTTAGTGAGAACCTAAAATTTAATTAGTGAGACAAACAAAAGAAAGTATGGCGCAACTTGATCAATATATATAAAAACAGTAATGATATTTATTTTTTTCCTTAAATGAGCAATATATATGGCATCTAGAGATTGCTCAATTTCATAACCGATTCTAGTCTGGACAACAAATTATGAATATCATACTCATTTAATAGGCTTGATATGCTTCTTAAAGAGTTAAAATAAAGATTTGACTAAGCAATGATGGCTACGTGCATGTTTTATTTTCTGTAGCTTTTGGCAGGAATTTGGTTTAATACTGGTTTGTTAAGAAAAAAAGACAATTATCATGATTAGTACATTTGAGTTACATTCGACTCACAAAATCATGTCCATTATGAGCTGGAAAAACTAAGACGTCCATCAGACAAATTAACAATCATTTCGTAAAACATTTTTGAAGCTATGTATCAAAGGTTAATTTAGAAGAGTGCCTTTGTACCCTCATGTTTGGCCAATAAAGGGGTAATCAAATGTGTGTGTGTGTATACTTGTCACTTGAGGGTACAATTTAGTACGCATAACATAAACACAATGAAAAATGTTATACTCTTATTCCAGTTGAAAAATTCTCAGCTTTTCTGTTTTTTTATCTTTCATTTTTAGAAAGCTCGAATATAATCCAGCAATTAAAGAGTCTTTCTTGTTTGTTTTTGAACTTTTCTACCGTAATTCTATTCATGTTATTAAAAGAAATAATGCAATGAGCAAGCTTGTACTTTTGGTTGCCTTACGAGATAAACCTGGATATTTAATCATATATGGCTTGTTCAATTTTTAGTAGCATTTCAAGTCCATTTGATTCACACACACACACACACAAAAACAAATTCGCTACTACACAATTTTCGTGGATTAATTGTGACCTAGCTAGAAGGTGAACGAAGTGCATACCTTGGAGGGGACCAAGCTACATCATGAAGTGTGTCCTCTTCACGATCCTTGGTCGGTATCACTAGGTCAATAGTGGTCCTGTTCTTCGTGGTTCGATACATCTAGTCAACATTCATGAACCATCAGTCGAATATAATTCATAACAACTCAGAAAAAGGAAAAAGAGTAAAAAAACATAGACATTAAATTCTTTTTTTTTGTCTGCATGCGATGAGGCCTCAGGTACATGTTTTCCTTTGCGTGCACTTCAAATTCTGTCTAATTTTTCCCTGTCATACTTTTTCTAATTACATATACGATATCGTCTCACTTAAAAACATTACCTTTCACTATTTTCCTCCACACCAAATCAAACCAACCCCCAAAATAAAATCCTACAAATGACAACCGCTACCACTTTGTCTAATTTTTACCCGTCCTACTCTTTCTAATTGCATATACGACATCATCTCATTTAAAAGAATTACCTTTCACTATTTTCCTCCAAGCCAAACCAACCCCAAAATTTTTTTTTCAGCAAAGCAAATCTACCATCAACCCAAAAAAAAAAAAAAAAAATCTGGAAATCTAGTGTTCTCAAAATAAATAAATTCCACAAGCCACTGCCAACATAAAAACTAATCATCTTCTTGTGATGAATGGATGAAATTACAGTTTTTCCTCTTTGCAAAAATCAGTTTTGGTGCTTTTTATAAAATTTCAAAAGCCAAGATTATTGTGTATGAACCACACTCTTGGTTTCCAATTTTTTTTTAAAATTTTTTTAATATTTTTTTGCAGGATTTTATTTAGCTTAGCTTGTGGAAAAATATTGAAACCAACAACTTGCACTATTTTCAAGTGAGAATAACGTCGTATAGTAAATTGAATAGAATAAGATAGGGAAAAATTAGACCAAGAATCCGAAGTGCTTTGCATGATTTTGACGTTTCTTTAAAGGAATCTCCACGTAATTCATCACTTACTAAATCCTTTTTTTTTAAATTTTTTTTCAGTAAATCTTTTATTATGTGAAGCTCATTACTTTTGAACGCAAGGATCTCAAAATGACGCACGTAACAATGATTATAGAAAATTGCCTTTAAAAAAAAAAAAGAGAGAGGAAAAATATATCCTTAGCTTCTCAATTTACTAGTATTTTTCAATGCATAAAATAGGAATGCAATTATGCATATTCTGTTGGCAAGTGTTATTGAATTTGTTTTCTAATTTCGAAGTAGACAAATAAAGTATTTATGGGTTGTAACCAATAATAAATCTAGATGCAAACCCTACAAACAGAATACCTCAACAGAGCATATGTTAATAACAAATATTGGAAACCATAACTTTCAGTTTAGTTCTGAAGTTTCCAAGGGTTGAAGCGGGCCTGAAACACAGTAAAAAGTGGTAAAAATAGATCAAGCGAAACACGTACAATGACAAAAATGTGTGCTTAGTTGGGATCAGCAAACAATGAGGAATAAAAGGGAAATGAATGCTCTCAACTAAATAATTAATTGAATTTTAGCAATACAATACATTTTTAGACTAGCCATTACATAAAGTATTCCAAGGTAGACAGACAGATAGATAGCTAGGCCTAATGTTAGACTTGACCTAGGGGGAAGGGAGGAGGATAAATCTTAGGATAGAAAGGAATAATGATACCATTGATTATCCTCTACTTGTTTATCAAACTATAACTTCTTTTACCTTCTTCTAGCTTGAAGCCCTTTGATTATATCCACACAATTTTCTTCTGAATTCTAGTATCTTTCTGTATCAAAACTTAATTACTTATTGTCTTCCTCTTTCTTTCTTTCTTTCTGTTGTTTTCTCTGTTTTTGGTGTTCTTTTATAGACTGTGTTTGTCTCTCATCACAGTACAATATTTTGGTTTTCATTGATCTCATTCTCCTTTTTTTTTGCTTTGTTTCTTGACTAAACCTGACAAATAAACTTTTCTTCAATCTTAAAAAGTTACACTAATATTTTTTGCGATCTTACATTAACTTTGAGTCCTTTACTCCTTATTTTTCAAGGCTTTTGCTTCTTAGAGAGCAAGTGCACATATTTTTGTTGATGTAGAAATCAATAGATCACTCAAAACTTCCTATAATCATGAAGAAAACATCTAATATTCTTTTTTTTTGACAAGCAGAAAGCTGTTGATTTTTATTAGAAAGTCTCCAATTACATAATAAAGAACCACCACCAAGCTGCATTAGCTAGCAGCAATATGATGGGGTGACATCAGAAAATAAAAGACATAAAAGAAAGACTAGAGTAATATAATAAAAACATCTAATATTCTCAGTTCTCATCCTTACAAAAGTAGGGCAAAATATTTTTTCCAATCAAAAAGGTTTTTTTGAAATAAAAAACGCCAGAAATAAAAGATTCCATCAATACTACTCCATATACCTGCAAATGACTTTTGACATGAGACATTTGAAGTCCTCTTACTCCCATAATTTGCACAATTCTCTTTGGAGTTGCCTCTGGAAAGTTTATTAATTAGTCATCAATCAATTTCATCTATACAAAACAAACACATACACACACCAAATGGAATCAAGATGCTCTTCCATATAATATATATGCTTCTAAAACCTACCTAATAAAATCCACAGCACTTTATTTTGTACTTATGAATTTTTCAGCTAGCCCAAATGGATCAATCCCAGTATGTAATATAATTGAAACTTACTATGTTTTCCACCTAGGTTTTCAACAGCCTCAGCAAAGTGGGCGTGGAGTTCCGGCGTCCATCGGAGACGAGGAAAAGCAGATTTCTTGTAGTGCCTAACACTTGCCTTGTTAGAGTTCCCCATATATCTCTGCAGGTTTATTGAGAGATTTCAATGTTAATATTAAGGAAAGCAAGCTATAGCTGTCTAAATAGACCCCTACTACATAGGGAAGAGATAAGATGCTTTGGAGACCATAGACTTTTGTTGTAGCCTCCACAGACTTTGCTAAAACATTCTCCACTGCGTCCACATAAAGGGCAAAAAAATGGAAAAAAAAATTATATTTTGCTCTATTATTGTCGAATTATTAGTTTGAAAATTGATTACACTTGATTGGACTTTTTAATATGCTTAATCCTACAGTTCCTTTTGGACATTGTATTCTCAAGTCTCAACAATTGGATGGGTAATTCAAGCTTTGAAAAATTTCAGACACGAGCCTGCTAAATTTCACAATTATTAAAAACGGACTGATATCATTTTATACGATTCTCCAAACTAAAAACCTAATGTACCATTTTATGTTTAGAATGCACACTGTCCTCCATTACTTTAGCACTAAACTTATTGTGTGCTCTTTTCAATAATATCAAAATTTGCAAAGTGAATACTAATAGACAAATAAGTGATCATTTCTAAATCTATACTCAACTGATTCAATTGGGCAAGAACTTATATTTTAATAAATGTTGTTACAGTCAGATAATAATCTAACCTACCTGCCAAACATTCTCATTTTTCAGAATATTTTTATTACATTACGTGTCTTGTTCTAACATTGTGATCACTATTGTCAACAATTTCCAATCTGTAAATAAGAAAGGATAAAAATAAAAAGGGCGCGTTAATTATTCTTAATTAATGCCCAGTGTGGAATATTAAAATGTACCAAACATTTCAATCATAGTGCTTTCCTTTTATTGTCTTCATGAAAGGGAAAAAAATATTATGTTTATTTTTTTTAGCACGTGGAGATAAAGGAGTGTGTGGTTGAGGATAAAAACAATGTTAAATCCTAGGCGAAATACTTGAATTAATCCCACGTTAGATATGATGAGAACCCAAAAGGAAATTGGCTATGTTTGGATTATGTTTTATTTACAAAAATTAAAAATTTTCAAACAAAAAAAAAATATTCAAACACCTTTTTATTTCAAAATTTAAAATTTTCTTCCTAAATTCTTCTTACATAATTTTTAAAAAAATTTCTTTTTATTTTCTTTTCAAAAAATTTTTTATTAAAATTTTTACAAATTCTAATAAGATTTTTTTTTCAAATAAATCACAATTCAAATATAGCCACTTTTTCGTAGGACAACGTCATGAATGGTTGAATATAGATCCAGTCAAACCATAGAATGCTTATATTCAATTCAACTGACGAAACGCTACATTGAAGGGATGGAGTGTATTGAATATCATGATTGGTCGGCCAGTGATTTCAAAAGACCATTTTTGTTTAGATTAGATATTCTTCATACTACTTTGGTTCCTAAAAATGCATGCTTTTGAGTTCTGAACCTCATTGTTCCAAGAAAAAAAAACCAAAGGGGATGAAGTGTCATTTGATATGGGAAACTAATATTTATTATTTATCAAGTGACAAATGAGGACGTGGTAGATATGTAGGCCCCCTGATCACTTTGTGAGGCGGTGATTAGGCAGGTTGTGTACTACATAATAAAAAAGTAGGGATGGCAATAGGTCAGTTTTCAGGTTCGCATGTCATATTTTGAAAAAGTAACAAAATTACAAAAAAAAGTAAAAAGCAATAAAAGTTGAACCAGTGCGATTGTTTTCGTGTCGAATTTTCGTGTTAGATTCGGGTCACATTTTGTTTCATAATTTCGTGTCGAGTTTTCGTGTCACGTTAGAAATTACCGTCCCTAGAAAAAAGCATTGTAATGTAGAAATACTGTTTAAATAAGAAATTTGGGTGATACGAATATAACCATTAATAGAAAGTCGCATTTTGTTAACAGGATTTATGATCACTGTCTGGATGCCTTGATTTGGACAATTATAAATATCTCTCAATCGGGCACGACTCGAGGACTTTTGAGACTACCTTTTCTATCACCGAGTATTTTTCTCTCCTATAATATAACTTGAACGTCAGATTAGCTTTTCCAAACCACAACCCAAATTCCTTCTTATTCCTTTTTTTTCTTGCAGATCTACCAGTCCGGTTCAGGAAGAGCTGGTTTGGTCATAGACTCATCATCATTAATTTCATAAGCAAGCAATTTTTCATACTTTCTTCAAATATTTTGGGTAAAGAATATATATATATATATTCAAGGGAGATGCTTTTATTCTTTCATTTGATATTACCTCAAACAAAATATTAAAAAAATTAATTGAAAAAAAAGAAGAAAAATCTCAGTTTACGTTACAACTTATAATATCATCGTATGCATCAAACAATATAAAATCAAAATAATTTTGGAAAGAAAATTTGTACGAGGCAAGTCCAAAATTGATATTTGTCCTAAAGAGGTCGCAATTTTAACGAATTCTTCCCTTAATGATGCACAAGTTGTAGATCAGTCTTTATATCTCCGTGCATAATCATCCAACGTATGAATGAAAATGTTTCAAGAAATAATTATGGCAATTTGATTTCTCTAGTGACACCATGATTACAATTCATATGGCAAACATGTTTATTGGCTAATGTACTAGTCATACTTTTTTGAGTCTCGATCCAATTCTATCAATTCTACAATTTTACTATTCAAATTTATTAAAATGATTTTTATCCTAACTACAATTCTATCTTATTATATTAATAAAATATGATTAAATTTAACCCAAAAAAATTTCTATATTTAAGAAAAATTAAGAGTTATCATTATATAAATAATTTAATTAATTTGGTAATTTTTTATTAGTTTTTAACAATAAATAAATAAATAAGATATAAATACCTTTTGACTGTAACAGTAATTGAAATATTAAAAAAATTATATAAAAAATTATAAGAAATAAAAATTGAAATAAGATTATTTAATTATAAATTATACGTAAATTTTTTACATATCTATTTATATATTAATTAATAATTTTTTAAAAATAATTTAAAATTTATATTTTCTTATTTTTTCTACAATTTGACAATCTTACGATTTAATTCTATTACTCTAAATTGATTTTATGTAGAATCTCGATCCTATAAACAATGGGGCAAGCTAAAGCCCAAGACAATTACTTTTTTCTCATTCTTTAGTTAGCCTAAGAGGCTACTAAAACCGCAGTTAAAGTTCCATCCATGACCAAAAAACAAAACAAATTAGTCGATGAGTGTATGTTCAAAAAATGCATGCAAATGAAAGGGCATCACTTTCATGTCAATAAAAGACGGTGCCTACCTTTGGAGTTTGGACCCCATTTTTCTGTGTCTTGTGTGTGGTGCCGTGTTCAACACTGAACTCTATTGTCAAAAGATTCAACGTGATTGGAAAGAAAGAAAGCCAAACCGGAATTTTTGGAAAGCAATTTTTGATTATATGCTTTTGTTTCAAACAATTGTTGTTCAATATGCAACAATTTTCTAAGCCTATGGTTGTTTTAGGTACACGTCTGACATTCTTTTAACAAAGTTAATTGGGTTATATATATTTATTTATTTGAATGAAGTTATGCGTAGGTTGCATGCACTTGAAACCTACACACATAAAAGAATTACTTTGTTCAGGTTCTTATACACGCAACAAGGTTTTTCTAGTTTAAATAATAACTTTAACGTATAGACCACGTGGTGTATTCTCATTAAAATATATACCATTATTGGAATATTATGTATGTGCTAAATTTTACATTGCTATCATAACTAAATATTAAATACAGTGTAAATTTTACCCCTCAATTACCACTAAATATTACATGCCTGCACGATTTAAAGCGACAAAATAAATATATATATTGATTGTTAATTGATTTTTAAGTTTTGATCTCCCTAATTTTGAATAATATATTAAAAAATTGGGAAATTTTCTACGGAATTACCTAGGGACACTACACAAATCCTACATATATGTGGGATGCTACGTACACACTATTTTTACACTTTCGTATGCAAGTACTTGAGGTATGACAATGAAATCATGAATATTATACTCTTTTAAGGTTAAAATGTATTAATAATTATACATTATCTACGACCAAATATGAAGATATAAGTTTGAATAATATAATTTGAAATTGTCAATGAGTTAGTGGGAGAAGATTATTTACGTTTGTGAACAACCAAGGAGAGATTTCATCCAATGTTCATTTTTACAAATTATGCTTTTAAAAAATGAACTCTTTAGCTTACACAATCTACTTAGAGAAAGATCCCATTGGAAGAGTAAAAGTCTCAATACAATAGTAACCATTCAAATATTTAGAGTTTGTTTGATAAAATCAATGTTTAAATTTGAATGGTGAAAACTTAAATATGAATGCTGAAATAATTTACTTGTTAAAATCTGAATATTTAAAATTTAATTTTGAATGTTTGAATTATAATACTGAACCAATTAATACTGTTTGATAAATATTAGATCTAAATGTTGAATTACACAAATTATATCACTTTGCCTTTTATTTATTTTTTTATTTCTATATACAAATATTATTCATGAAAATATGTAAAAGGTACAATCTATCAAAATTAATATTTAATACACCAAATAAAATAGAAATTAAATGAATTGATATTTATTTAACCATTTTATAAAAAATAAAAAAAACACTTTTGAAAATATGTGTTATGAAAATAAAAGAAAAAAAAGTATATAAAAAGGGTTATTTATAGTTAAAAGAAAAAGAAATTAGTTTGTTAGAACGATTAAATAAAAGAGCATAAATTCAAAAAATTTATTGGCTAATAACATTAAGAAATTAAGCAGTACTTACGCAACTAAGTTAAATAAAATTTTGTTATTAACCAACTCAAAATCTAAAATTTCTTAATTAATTAATTTTAAGCATTAATTAATGTTATCAAACATGCCCTTAATCTATAAAATTCCTTAAGAACGTATGAGTCTTTAAAGTCAATCATTACCCAACTCGTATCTTTTATTACATAAATCCCCTTAGATTAGATATTACATAGTGGACACGTTCCTTTTTGAAGCCGCAATTTGGAGTGTTCCCATGTGCATAATGAACGAAAACTTACCTGCCGCATGTCGTACGCGAAAATTATAGCTGCTTTTCTCAACGAAATGACAGAAGTAGCTGGCTAGCTAGCATGATTTTCAACCCTTAAAAACAGGAATTTGACTTCAATTTTTCCTCTACGTCGTTCAATAAAGGCTGAAACATCAGACGTAGTCATCGTTCAATAAAGGCTGAAACACAAAATTCGGTCCTTATAATTTTTTTTTTCAGATTTAAAAATAATTTTTAAGATAGTGGATCCATTTAAATACATTATTTTTATTTGTAAATAAAAAAATTCTCAAACAAAAATAAACTATCTAAACACATTTTTATTTTAAAATTTAAAATTTAAATTTTTCCACTCAAATTCTTCTCACATAATTTTTAAAAAAATTCTTTTATTTTTCGCTGCAGAAAACTTTTTTTATAAAAAAATACTTACCAAAATTTTCACATATTCTAATATAACTTTTGGGTTTGGTTCGATAAGAGTACCCATATAAGTAACAAATAGACCTTATTTTGAATTAGATATATTAATAAAGTGAATATTTAGCTTTTAAAATTTACTTTTGATATAATATAATTTTTCAAAATTATAAGGTATAACATATTTATAATACACCATTAAATATATATTTTTACAATCTTATCATCACTGTTTGATGTGAGTCATATTGCTATTATATTTCAAATTATCTTATTTTTTAACATTTTAATTTTAATTTTAATTTTAATCCTTATCTGTTCACATTTTAATTCAAATCTTAATAATTTTGAATTAAATTCTTACTATATTTGTTATATCAATTTATCATAATCTCATCAATTAATATTTTTTGAGGCCCAATTAATAAGTCCAAAAAAATGCAAATTATAGTTATTGTATGGCTCGATAATATAATACAAATCTACCTAATTTTTTGGTGTTTAGAAATTTAGTGCCACTAAAATGAAAATTACATGGTACCATAAATATTATTTATAATTATATTTTTTAGATAATGCACAACTAATTTTTTGATATTACGTAATTTAGTCCTACTAAAATGTAAATTACCAAGTACCATGTATATGATTTATAATAGTTTAAAATATGCATATCTTTTTTAGATAATACTATGAATTCTATTTGGATATTATAAATGAGTAACTTAATAAATTTATATATTCAAATATTAGCAATTTTTTTCATAATTTTTTAAATAAAAAATTAAAATATATTATCATTTTTGATACTATAATAAAAAAAAAATTTAACAATAAGATATCCGTGCATTTGCACGAGTAAGAAATCTAATTAGTTGAGATAGTTGAACTTGATTTCTCTTCTTCTCCGGTCAAGCTTGTGACCACTTTCTTTAATTCAGTTGGGGCAAGTCTTAGATTTCTTGTTTGCGCGCGGGTTTGTTTAGAGTGTGACGTATTTGAAAGAAGTTGCATTGAAATGTCTGAGAATTTTGGTGAGTATTTTTTGATAGAAAAAGTATTGTGAAGGGAAAAATGAGAAGGAAATTTTTTTAAAATTATGTGAGATAAATTTTGAAATATAAATGTATTTGGATAGGTTGTTTTTGTTTGAAAATTTACTTATTCACAAATGAGAAAGTCTAGTACAAACAAACCTAGTTTCTTGTTGGTGTTTAGAGTGTGTGGTGCCCAAGGCAATCTTGTTTGTGCCCATAGGCCATAGTCACACACTTTCTCACCCTTGAAAAAGGGATGCCGGTGGAGTTTAGTTTATGCATACATACGCACACATACATTTTCAAGATCATAGTAGGCGATCGATTCTAAGTAATTCCGGCTATTTTTGTTTTTATTTTCTCTCTTTCCAAAACTCTCTATCATCAATGTCCACATACATGGAGATTATTTGCCTACAATTGTGTGCTTTGGGTGTGGTTTGTGAGACCTGTTGTTGCATGAATGCTTTAATTTTCTATTCAGTTATATAATTAATTGATTTAATCATTAATGAGATGAAGTTCTAGGATGAGTGTTGGGATAAAAAATAAATAAATCCCACAAAATAGTAAAAAACCGAAACACAAGGTTGGAATTAATGAGGGTGGCCCGCGATGAAGAATTTGAACTTCAAGCTTCAGGAAGGTTTGGAAACGGAAGCCACAAACAACCAACAACAATTCTTTTCCAATTGATTTAGCCAAAACTTGGCTCTGGCCCGCTAAAACAACACAAGCCAATTCACGATGGACCCACACAAGCAAACAATTCGGTTGAATTTGAATTTGTTGAATTGACTTTCGGCCAAGGAAAAAACAAGCAAAGCAATTTGCTTGAATAGTACAGAAAACTAAGGCCAATAACCAAGCAAGAAAGAAGACTTCGGCTGGAAAAAACCGTGCAGCCAATTTCTTGAAAAATTGCCGACGAAAATTTTTTATATGTTTATCTCTCTATATTAAAATCATGAATAACATATCCTATTTATAGGACTCAATTAAACCCTATACCTATTGGATTTGGTAACTACTAAATTAAAACCTAATATGATTAATAATTCTAAATCTAATAGAATTATTAAATTACAAATTATAAACCCAATAGAATACTTAGTTTAATTTAACTACAATGAGGGATGTAGTTTAGTTCAACTTTGTTTACAATTTTACCTTTTAGTATAAGTTCATTGAAGAATTTAATTTTCAAGATTGGCTGTGTCAGTCAAAAAAAAAATAGAAGAAGGTGATTAATAATGTTAGGGATAAAAAAATATTTTTAAATATGTAGGACAAAAAAAATTAAAAATTAAACAACTAAATATGAGACCGATTTTTGTGATTTAATTTTAATAAACTAACAATTTAAATGCTAGTCTTTCACACTTTCGACTAATTTTCTTTTTAGTTTAGGCCACTAATTCATTATGTTCTCAAATATGTTCAAATTTTGAGTTTGATATTCGAACTTATCGAATAGATTATTAATGTATCAATGTAATTCTTATGTTGCAGAAGTACGGGAAACTGCAAGTCCAGGGGATTACAAGTAGTACATATTTGTATTTTCAATTAAAATTTCAGAAATCGACAAACTAAAATACCACTTTTGAAAGGGGTGCGTGATATTCTAGTCCTATATTAAAAAATTAAGAAATAAAATAAGTGTATATAAAATCCTATTTAATAGATCATTAATAACTTGACTTAAGTACTTTGAGTTAGTGAAAACAAAATTCAAAAGTTATTGAACCAGTTCGTTTGATTAAGCCACTGCACTTGGTATTAGATCCCACTTGGTTCGGGAGCTAAGGTTTATATGTGAGAGTCACCTCTTGAACTTGAGCACTATTTGTAATATGTAACAAGTAAGAATTGGGAGTTAAGTGTTACATGCGGGAGCCACCTCTTCAATTTAGGCACTATTTATATTATGTAATGATTAGGGGAAAAAACAAGATTTTTACTTATTTGATTTGATTGTATCAAAAAGAAACTTTGGTAACCTGGGCATTATTTATATTAGGTAACGGGTAGGAAAAAAATAAAATTTTTACTTCTTTGATTTCACCTTGGCATTGCTAACCTAGTATTAAAACTGACCTAATTTGAGTGTTGCGTGTGGAAGTCACCTCTTGAACCCGCTAGCAGAACAAAATGTTATGCACAAAATGCTATCTAAAATGTTACATACTTCTTGATGCTATGCTACTAGCATTGAATTCGTTTCTCAACCAACTTGATGTGATTAGAAATCGGCCTAATTGCCTGGTCTTGTAATTTTAAGTTTCGTAATTTTGAGGTGAGATTTTGAAGGATGGTTATTATTTATTTGTTCTCATGTTGCCCCCCTTGAGTGTTAGGATCAAATAAGCACAAAAGAAAAAGTCCATAGGCTAAGAGTGTAACACACGAGAGATAAAGGAAAACAAACAATTTTTGCAAAGAAAACAAATCTTGCAGAATTTGGAGAAACTTTATTGATTAAAATTGAAATATCGATCAGAATGAATGAAAAAAGTTTTTAAATGCATATTTATAATTTAAATAAACTCTGAACATAATTAGGAATAAATTTTAATTTGACTGGAAAACAGAAAAGAGGTCAAACAATGGCCAAAATGAATGAATTTTTGGCCAAACCTGGGGATTAATAAGGTTACGGTCAATTAGTCTTTTAAATATCGTCGATACTTTTGAAACGATATATAATAATAACATTTTTGACACTATAATTAAAAATTATAACCGTTCAAAATTAAGTATGCGTTTTTGCACGTTTTTCCCTTTTGGATTGATCTTGCCATCCAAATAATTGCTCGTGGCCCATTCCACATCAAGGTGACATGTATTACATTTTTAAAAATGTTTTGATTATTTTTGAGTTAAATATTTTGAAAAAAAATAATTATCTTAAAACTATAAAAATTTGTCTTAAAAAATAATAAAATATATATATTTTAAAATACAATCTATCCACACCTTAAATATTTTCTATATAGTAATAAAACAGTTACTAGACCACAAATGTTACTTCCCCATAAGCATATTGAATTTTGATAGATATAAAAGCCTAAAACAAAACAGATGGCAATCCAACATTAAACTTCTATTTTTCAAAAGTTGAAAGTGTTATTGATGGTATTAAAAGAAAAATAAAGGGTGCTTCGTCTTTGTTGAAGCATTCTTACCTCATACAGTACAGTAATTTATTTGCTTATTGGAATCAGAAAGGTGTCCGGAAGTTCTCTCCAGACCTACGCCAACCCCAAGAAATGATAAAATTCTTCCGAATTACGCTTTATAATCAATAATTAATTGAGATTGGGAAAGATTTTATTCAAAGTTACTTGATTCCTCCACATCAAAAATAGAATTTATATCTGAACTTGTGTGTTTTATATGACGTACTAAGGGTCTGTTTGGATAGCCTATTTTTATTTGTAAATAAGTAAATTTTCAAATAAAAACAAAATATTCAAACACAATTTAAAAATAAATTTCCTCTTATTTTTCCCTCTAAAATACTTTTTCTATCAAAAAATACCCACCAAAATTTTCACACATTCCAATACAACTTTTTCCAAAAACATCACACTCCAAAGAAATTCATGAGAGATCTTTCAAAAATTTAATTCAGTAAATGATTTGATGTAAGATACACTAATGTTATACATGGAGCTATTCTGAATATATGTAATGCAAATCTAAATCTTGCATTTTTAGCTTACTATATATAGTAACTAGTAATACGATTAGATGGTTAAGTCTAGGTTAACATAACTGTCCTCCTTAGACCGAAGAAGTAGGTCAAAACGATAGCTTGAGTCATTGAAATGGGAGATGAGATGATCATCAAAGGACCATAAACTTCTCTCCTTTAAACCTTCACCCGTTGTTTCATGCAAAAATTCAGCGATTTCACTCTGTTTTTCTCTTGACGCACCAAAGTTTGCACTGCCTTGCATTACCTGCCAAAATTAAATTTATTGAAACTGATCAAGAATTATTGATCTATACCAAGCTCAACAAATATATAAAGTTAATGTGAATTATCGTCTGTGAAATCGTTGTTGATATTAGTCATGCAAAAAAGAATTTCATTATTTTACCATGCGGGGTTGTTAAACATATAGATTGTAGCTCTTGCACCTATTAGGAAACAGAACAAGTTTTTTTTTTTTTTTTTGGCCCTTCTAAAGCTGGGCAATGGTCATTAGCATTCAAATTAACAAACAAGGCGAGTAAAGTAGGTTGTTTTACTTATACTAGTTCAGACTCCATACTGATCTGTAACATTTAATGGGCATGCATGTGATTTGAAAACTTGCATTTCTCCAAGGTCAACGGTATATATGTTGAAATATATTCAAAAACATATGCTATACCATGAATAGGAGGTATTGATAATTAACCTGTGAATTGTACATGGTTGTCCCCTCTTCAACATTTAGAATTTCGCTGTTGCAGATGGTTGGGCTTCTTGTTTCCTCCCTCTCTCGGTTCTCCATTTGATTTTTGCCAACATTCCTGCATACGCCGAAAATGTTTAGTATTATGATTGTTTTTTTTTATTGGAATTTGTCGATATTATATTAACCAACATTGTGATTATAACATTAGAGCCACAAAAATAATGTATGTTGTCTTTCAGCTCTTTTTTTTTTTTTTCAGCTATTAAGTTTAGATGAATTTGGTTGATCTAAAGTACCTTCGTATGCCATATTTGGCCACTTTAGATCAATTTAATGTAATTTTATTTTCACAATGCCTAAGGCTACAAATAATATATGTTTTAAACTCTAATGCCAGTTAAAAATTTATCAGTTTTTCTTTTTAAAAAATTCAAATATATTCTAGTGGGTAAGATTAAGAGTCTTTGTTTTTTTATTTTGAACTTACGGTCATAATTCTGTACATGTACTAATTAAGAACATAATACAATAAGCAATTTGAATTTTAGGATGCCTTTACGAGGTAAACATGGATATTTATCGTATACGGCTTGTTCAATTTTGTTAAACATTTCAAGTCTATTTACTTCAAACACAAACACAAAAGCACTACTGACCACATGTTCATCGGTGGTGACAAAGAAGATGAACTAAAAATCGTAATACATACCTGGGAGGGGACCAAGCTGCATCATCAAGAATTTCCTCCGCATGATCCTTCGTAGGCACCACTAGGTTAATAGTTTTCCTTTTCTTCAGGCTTCGATACATCTGATCAACATTCATGATTCATCGGTTAATTCTATGTAATTCAGAACAACTCTCCGGAAAAAAAGAAAAAAAGAAAAAGAGAGAGAGAGAGAGAGAAAAATGATAATGTCTTTTATTTGCATATACATGAGGCTTTATTGACATGGTTTTGCATGGTTTTCGGGTTCCGGTAAAAGGATCCCCATGCAAGTCATCACAAGCTGTATTTTGATTTGCTAAGGAAATATAATATATATATATCTCTTATAATGTGAAGTTCATTAGTTTTGCCAACAAGGGTCACAAAATTTTTGACTAAAGGCTGCACGTGGATATAAATATTAGAGCAAATTAATTGCCTTCATATAAATGAGTATTGAATTTTGCTTGGTTTTGTTAGGTGATTGATTTTTTTTTCCTTTTTAATTTCTATTATTGTCTGATTCTCTAAGGACATGTATGAAAATATGTGCGGGATGTGATCAAATATAAATCTAGCTAGAAACCCTAAAACAAAATATATTCAGAAAGGATTATTAATTATAAATACTGGAAACCCTAACTTGTAATTCAGATCTGAAGTCTTCAACGTTAAAGCTGGACTGGGAAACAGTGTGAATTAGCAGCAAGAATAGATCAAATTAATGAAATAATTTTCAGGAAATTACACAGTTGACAAATTATGTGTGCCTAGCTAGTTACTGGAATAAGAAAACAAGAAAGGGTAAGGGAAGTTAACGCTCTCAAGAGTCTCCACGAATAACAAAGCAATCAATAGATATAATACATTTTTAGACAACCTACTGCATCAACAAGATACATATTCCAATGTAGCTAGCTAGGCCTAATACTAAACTTGATCTAGATCAAGCTTCTAACCCCTTCTTTTCTTTAGGTGAGAGGATGTTAGGATGGACCAGATCAATGATACCATGGCTCCGGCATGTTAACAAGCTTCAGATTTTAATGATACAGTGGTCTCTTCCTTGAACTATCAGCCTCTAGCCCTTAACTTTCCTTAGAGTTCTTGGACATATGCTTTATACTTGCAAAAAGTACTGTCAATCTTTAAGTTTTTATTCTCTGTCCTATCTTATACTACCTTGTCATTTTATATTTACACATACCATTTCGTTCTCCGCATTTTTTGTTTCTAAAGTAGCATATGCCTATAAATTCTTTCAAGAGTCGACAAGACAAACGAAAAATCGTATAGAAAAAAAATCTAATATTCTAACTCCCACCAAATTTGGGTGCCTAAATCATTTCATGAAAATGCAAGGACATAAAATTCCCCAACATAAAAGATCCCATGGATACCATATATATACCTGCAAATGACTTTTGACATGAGGCATCTGAAGTCCTCTTACTCCCATCATTTGCACAATTCTTTTCGGAGTTGCTTCTGAAAAGTTAATTGATTAGTCATCAACAATGATCGGTTCCATATATGCAAATATAGACAAAACTAGATGCAATCCAGAGACTATTAGAATTGATCTCAATAATATGCTTGTAAAAAGCTCAGTTTGTACTTATTTATTTTTCAGCTAGACCAAAAGGATCAATCCCAGTATGTTATATAAT
Organism: Gynochthodes officinalis; assembly: GCA_020080225.1. Classification (NCBI taxonomy): domain Eukaryota; kingdom Viridiplantae; phylum Streptophyta; class Magnoliopsida; order Gentianales; family Rubiaceae; genus Gynochthodes; species Gynochthodes officinalis. Next base: position 34,435,828 of record CM034623.1, on the reverse strand, counting down.
TGAAACTTACTATGTTTTCCACCTAGGCGTTCAACAGCTGCAACAAAGAGGTCATGGAGTTCCGGCGTCCATCGGAGACGAGGAAGAGCAGATTTCTTGTAGTGCCTAACACTTGCCTTGTTAGAGTTCTCCATATATTTCTGCAAGTTTACTTAGAGATTTGAACATTAATATTAAAGAATGCAAGCTATGGCTAGCTAAATAGAGCCCCTACCACATGGGAAAGAGATAGGATGCTTTGGGGGCATAGACTTTTGTTACAGCCCCCGCAGACTTTGCTAAAACATTCCCCGTTGCCTCCACATAAGGGGAAAAAGAATGAAAGGAAGTATTTAGATATATTATTATCTACTTATTAGTTTGAAAATTGGGTGCATTCGATTGGACTTTCTAATACACTACTACTATTTACAAGAGTAATATTCAAGCCTACAGTTTTTTTGACTTTGTGTTCTCAACATTTTGATGGGTAATTTATTTTGGAAAATATTTCAGTCATAGGCAATGTTATACAGTATTTTAATGTATACATCAACAATGGTATATTTTGTATACATGCTTTGGATACAGCATTGAACTTTGTCAAATGCGCCATTTCCATAATATTAAATTTATTAACGTTATACGGTATTTTAGTCGAAATTTTCCACTTTTATCATGCTAGTAGACGAATCATTCAAAACTTGTTTCCTTGTACTCAACAGATTCAATTGAACTAGAGCCTGAAGTTTTTAATTGTTGTTGTCAGTCAAAGAATAACCTTACGTACCGGCCAAACGTTCTACTTTTGTCAGGATTTCTAATTACATGTCGTACCTTGCTCAAACATTGCTATTATTTGGATCCGTAGATTGATAACCCAAAAATGAGAAATGAGAAAGAAAAAGAAGGTAATATTAGAATGTACAAAATTTCTAATATTCATTTTTATGGTGTTAACAGTTCCACTCTTTTATCATAGGAAGTATAATTAATGATGAATTTCAGTACTTTTAACAAAGGATAAAAAGTGTCAACAACAAAAGTGGAGTTCACATGTCATTAGTTTTTATTTTTCTTTTTCCATTTGTACGAATTTGTGTTCACAAAAATTCTTGCATGGTGTTTTCCTTTTACAGTATTCATGATTTCTCTGTAATTAAGCACCACAAAGAAATAATAATAAGTTTTTGTATTTTCTAAAAACATTCAGGGATAAAGATTGCGGTCGACGAAGAAAGCGATGTGAAATCCTAGGCGAAATATTCGCATTAATCCCACAAAGATGTGATGAGGAAGCTAAGAGGAAATGATTGATTTTTAAAAAGAAAACGTCATGGCTTATTGAATAGACGCCGAAATATATTCATGGTCAAAACGAAGAGTGCCTCTAGATTCAATTCAATTGACTAAATTCATTGTTGGAATTTATTGAGTTGATTGTACGGCTAATAATTTCAAAAGACCATATTGGTTTGAACAAACTTTTCCAATAGTAGATTAGATATCTTTCGTACAAATTTGGTTCCTGCAAATGCTTACTTTTGAGGTTTTGAATCTCATTGTTCCAAGGAAAAAAAAGGAGACGAAATTAATGTCGTTAATTTCATAACTAAGCAAATTTTCATACTTTCTTCAAACAGTACACAAAATCTTCCCCCCACCCCAACAAAAAAAAAAAGGAAGAAATATGGATCTAAGTTAAGGGTACTATAATATACTTGCTCTCCTATGTATCAAATAATAGAAAATGGAAAATATGTTTGAAAACATTTTTCTAACAGCACGTCCATAATTGATATAGTGCTGAATGGGTCATAATTTTAATGAATTTGTCCTCAATGATGTGGCACAGCCATCTATCTTGTGCATAATCATCCAAAACAAGAATGAAAATGTTCCAGGAAATAATTAGCCGCAATTCCCTTTCTCTAATGATATATGCATTAGTTTATTGACGAATATATGAGCTAAACCCTAGCTAGGACAAAGTACTTTTTCCTCATTCTTTAAGTAGCCTAAAAGGCCACCAAAACTGTTGTTAAAATTCCATCACATGGCCAAAAAGCAAAGCAAACTAATGCCTTCATGTCAATAAAGGGCGGTGCCTACTCTTGGACCCCATGGTTTATTGTCTTAATTGTGTGTATGATTGCGTGCTGCCGTGTTCAACACTGAATTCTCTCGTCAAACAATTCAAAGTGATTGGAAAGGAAGAAACTTTTGATTATGCATGACAATTGGTATCCAATACAAGTCATTTTCTAAGCCAATGGCGGTTTTAGGTATGTAACATTTTTGAATAAAGTTGTCCTGCGTACATTTTGATGAGGTTACGTGTAGGTTGCATGCAAGTCAAAACCTAGAAAAGAAAACCACCCACCACCCAAACCCCGGCCCTGGTCCCCCTTTTTTTTTCTTTTTTTTCTTTTTTTGGTTCTGGCTCTTCTCCATGTGATAAGGTTTTTCTGGTTAAAACAAATGCTCAAATTTACCCATGTGGTGTATTTTGACTAAAATGTATATTGTTATCCAAACATCATGATATGTGCTGAACTTTACATCATAATTAATTACAACAAATATTGAATGCAGCGACTTTTAACGCCACAAATTCATTTATATCTATAGAATGTTATCATTAATTTTTAGCCGTCCTAATTTTTGATAAGTCATACAAAAAATTGGAAAATTCTCTACTAAAGAAGTGACACTGTACATTCAATATTTAATCCATTCTATTTCGACCACAAAAACGTTTTTCTTTTCACATAACAATATTTAATCCATTTTAACCTCTACAATCTATACTACGGAAGGCCCAACCAGAGCATGAGAGACTAGACGAGAGGAAAAGTATAAATTGAATTGCACCCCTTGGAATTTTTTTAACTCTAGCTCAAAACTTATTAGTGACAACTTTCTTAAAGTCAATCACTGCCCAACTCGTGTGAAATGAGTTTGTTTATTAGTGCATTCAACATTGGTAGCTTAAAGTAAGTGCCAAGTTGGCTTTCAAAGTTACTATTATAGTTAATGGCATCAACTACCTTAGATTTTTTTTTTTTTTATTGTGTTTGGGACGATTCTTTTGTGGCTGCCATTGGAGTGTTTCCATGTGCATAATAAATGCAATCTTACCTGCTGCATGTCGTACAGGGACAATTATAGCCATTTTTCTGAATGAAATGTTAAAAATATCTAACTAGCTATGATCATTTTCAACATTTGAAACGGGACATTTGACTTCAGTAGTCCCCTTATATCGAGGTAGTCTTCATTTAAACTAGTAATTTATATGTTAAAATTTGGACTAATTTTCTTTTGAGTTTAGCCAATTTAGATTGTGTTCTCAAATTTGTCCAGATTTCGAGTTTGATATTTTACATTGTCGTAACTTTTATATTGTAGAAATCCTTGAAATTGCAAGTTCAAGAGTAGATGATAATATATTTGCTCTTTTTGGTAGAACTAGGGGTGCAATTGGGAGGAATGGGTGGAAATTGGACGAGATTTTAATGGGTAGGAATTATTAGGAATAAAAAATGTAATTTTTATTAAATTTAGGGATTATGTGAGAATAGGATTTAATGGGATTGAAATTTCTTAATTCCTATTAAGATCCATTAAAATTTTCCATTAGAAATTAAATGGTGACCGCTAGTAGTCGTACTATCACCAGACTATCGAAATCTGACCTGTCAATAGTGGTTGGTGATGACCGGTCAACAATTTGGTGGTGGTCTAGCCATTTGCTACCGTCATGATTTTAAAAGAAAAAAATAAATTGTATTTGTTAATAATATATATAAATATATTTAAAAATTGAAAAATAATCAAATTATAGTTACTTATTAATTATTCAACATTACTCAATAATGACTCGTTTAACTTTTTTCATTGAGACTCATAGGTATCTTATTACCCACCCAATAAATTTTTATTCCAATAACATCCTTCCCATTTATTCCCAATAAGTATTTTAATGGATATAAGAAGTAAAATAACTTCCATCTAATTGGATATCCATTGGAACTATAAAAATATTACCACCTCTAGATAGAACTCTCTCAGTGGAGGAACTAAGACAATATTTCTTGAGGGAAAAAGTAATTATAATTCTTTTGGATATAGTGGCTTATGTGTATGGGACTTCGGCTTATTGGATAAAGTCTGAGAGGTCCAGCCCATAATGAGTTTTATGGACGATCAAATATATTCGATTTCAAACTTCTATTACAACACGTTCCTATGATTTCGGACACAAAGTATGTATACTTCATGTTGACACTAGGTAAAAAAAGGAAAACCCCTAATTCTTGCATTTTATTATTTTCATCTATTCAAAAACTCTATAAGTGATTTAAGTATTGGAGTATCTATTTCAAAAACTATCACGAAATCTATTTTGCAGGCTCCCTTGCCGCAAGGGAATTCGAGAGCTATTTACTTTCTATTGGATAGCGGATATCTTTTTCATCAGGGCTGCATTTATCCAATCACTTTTTTTTTTTTTTTGCGGGTGGGGGAGGGGCAATCAAGCAAATTAAAATATTAATTGATTAATTTTTTTCTTTTTTAAACCCTTGTTTTACAATGTTTTTTAATGGTAAACCTTCCTTACTTTTTATCATTCCTTAGGAGATTCTGGTATCCATTATGTAAAATAAATAAATAAAAAATCCTCTACTTTTGCGTCCTGAAACAAACATCAGATATTACGTTTTTTTTTTTTTTTATAATCTGTCAACCCTTCTTTTTAGCTCAGCAATTGCAAATTAATTGAGTTTAATAAGACCCTAAAATCTCTTTAAGGAGTTTGATATTCTCATGTATATTTCTGGTCCAAACATGGCAAGCTGAGGTTACAGTAGTTGTCACATTCCTTTAGGATGGATCAATTCAAGTCGGCCACCAATATAATGGCATTGAAGAAATGGAGTGTCAGAACAAAGTTGAATTTATAATTAAGTCTTTCTATTCAATTAGGTTGCTTTTTCTAGGAGGGTGTTAAAAGAATCAAGAATATTAAAGAACCACATTTTATGTTTTAAAAGATATGAATAAGACAAAGTATGGAACTTTAAAAGAGGAAAACATTGCCTGTAATAGCAGTGTTAAAGTAAATTCTTCGCATAGAATTGTCCCCAATTTTAACCCCGAAAAGAAAATTCCTATATTGTGAGATTTGGATAATGGCTTGCAATAAAATAAATAAATAAAATCGTTCATTTCAGTTTTCAGCTTGTTAACATTATTTGTTCGGGCTCCAATTAATTATTTTACTTTTTGTATATGAAATTGTATATGAAGTGAAGTGACAGAACAACAAAACTAAAGATACAAGTGAAAAGATTGGGCTATAATCTGGTGATATTTGACAATCTTTTAATGGTTTAAAAGGAAAATAAATAGTAATCTAAAATGTTAGTAGTACATTCTTTCACATGATAGGCTACTAGCGTTGAATCGTTCCCCATTGTATGATTTAAAATCGGGGTAATTGCTTGTTCTTTCCCTTTACCTGTTGGGACCAAATTGGTGAAAGAAAACAACCACGACATCTAGGATTAGTTATATGAATCATATATTGTATTTTTTTTTATTAAATATATATTTTTATTTAAAATTTTAATTTCATTTTATGTCATTTTAATTCCTTTTCTTTTTTCAATTTGAATTAATAAATTAGTACCAAAAAAATAGTAAGCAAACTATCCTATAAATAGTGAATAAAAAGTTAATTTCATCCATCTTTCTCTAGTTTTGGTAAAACTACAAAATAAAACTTATTGTTTGAAAAAATTACTAACGTGCTCAATTTGTCTTTGCCGAAGCATTCTTGCATCATGAATGCACGTCTCGTACAGCTTATTTTAATGTGTTAGTAAAATTTATTTTACATCTCTTCATAGGAATTAATGATCATGGCAATTGGCAAAGATCCAAACAATAATTCAACAATTGATATTCAACTGACTTTTTTGGTACGTCAAAAAGTTCAAATTCAAACAACTGCAATATTAATACGTAGTTATTCATTTATTTATTTAATATACTCTCAAAAATGAATTTATATGTACTTCCTTCATCCAAATTTTTTGTGGCACTTTAGGATCTTTATTCTTTGCTTTTTGTCAATAGTAACTAGCAATATATTTATACTTTTGAATGACTCTATTGCAATTAGAGCAAATCATCTGAATTCCATTTGCGTTACGTACATGTCTAATTGGATTTGTCAAATAGATTTAGCTAAATGCATTAACAAAACCAGTATCATAGCTTTCTTTCAAAAGTATATATCTCTATGATTTTCGTGGATAATTTTGACTTCTTTTTAATCTAGAGGGTGTGCACAGTTTTATTTTTTTAGTTTTTAATTTTGTTATTTGGTTTTTATTAAACTCTTGTTGTTGGGTTTCAAATGAACTCCAAAACGACGCTGCTTTGTAAAAAAAAAGTAATATGACGCTTTGTTGATGTTGCATTTTGTGTCCAGGGGTTGCAAACCTTCAATGGTTTGCAACCCCCATTTTACCTTTTTTTTTAAAAAAAAAAAACAAATTTCACTAAATTGTAGAAAATATTTTTTTCTACAAAATGACATACACTTTGACTATTTTTTGAATAAGATATAATTTTCAAAATATCATATAATGTAAAATAATAATATCTTTATTACAATTTTAATAAATTTATTAATATTAATATTAAATTTTAATTTTAATATAAAATCTATTCCATTCCATTACAAAATATTACCAAACAACATAATTATTATCATTCCATTCTATTCCAAACATTTCCTTTCATCAAATCCATTCCATTCCTAAACTCACCATTTATACCAAGCGCCCCTTTAAAGTTAGTTTGGGTCTTCTTTTTCAAGTTGAGCCCAACAATAGTGGGCCAAATGGATTATTTTCATTAAAAACCCTCATAAAAGAATTTTACAATAGCCACAGAGATTTGCATAATGGTAAAAAACTGTTTATGTGGATTTCATTTTACAATTTAAACCTCAAAAAAATATATACATTTTTATCAAAAGTTAATAAATATTTAACTCTACCTAATTAGGTAATTTCCAAATGAAATTAACAAGTTCAAATTAATTATATTAACTTGTATATATATATATATATATATATATATATATATATATATTGAATATTAATTAATGATAAAAGTGTTTTTTTCCTCTATCGTGTTAAGCTCACATAAAAAATAATTTGGAATTTCTTGTATAAATGATAAATAATTTTTTCAGATAATCTCTTCTAATAACTAACTGAAAGCACAATATATAGAAATAAGAATACAAGACGCACAGGGTTTGCTCAGTGTGGTTTACATCTCTTGTGTAGTTTGCGGGCTATTACACAGAAGCGGGGTTTACCCAATGTGCACTCTTGGTAGCGGCTGCAGGTTCCTTAGTCAACAAAAGAATACAAGACGCACAAAAAAATTTTACTTGAAGGAAACTAAAGAATATGGACCAATCATATATACGTAAATATTTTTTTTCAAAACATCAATTTTCTTGTGTGATATTTAAATATTAATCTTTATTCATCCGTTGTTAATATTTTGAAATTGATTTTAAAAAAAATTTGTTCTCTCTCTCTTTTTTTTGGTCCAAACAATGCGTGTTTACTATTTTATGTGATTTATAACCTATAAGTTTGGTTCAAATATTTATTAAATTACGTGTGTTTTAAATATTAATTTCTTAACTATTCACTTGAAAGTTGATGAAATTAGTTTGAAATAAAAACTTCAAAATCATCATGCACTATGTACTTAGAGTATAATAATTAATAATTCATCATTTCTATTAATTAAAAAACAATGAAATATATTTTTATAAATATTTATTTGATATACTATGAAATCATTCTATGAATTAGATGAATTATTTGAGTAACATATAAAATTAATTTTCAATCATCATATACACAAACTAATATATATTATATGTGTAAAATAGACTATAAATAGAATATATATTAATATTAGTTTTATTCGACTTTTTGAAGTTAAATAAAAAAAAATTAAATTCATATTTAAAAGTGAACTTTATCTATGATTTAAATTTCGGTTCGATTACGTTCTGAATCCAAAACTAGTTAAATTAGAAAATCGTACACACTCCTAAATAATTTTAATGACTAAATTAGTGGTATTGCAAAATTCAATGCTACTAATAAAATTTTAACATTTTTATCTTTTTCTCCAACTTGTCTTTACACCCTACACAAGTAATGGTAAAGAGATGTAGATGTGAATCATTATTGGATCTCTTTTTGTTCTTGTTGGTTGTGTTTTCTAGATTCCTAACTATTTGGGGAGTAGATTTCATGGTGGTTGATTTGCATGACTTGGATAATCCAAGATGTGCTGTATAGTGGTAGATCTGTGGTGGTGGATGTTGCTGTTTTTTTTTTTCTTTTTTTTTTCTTAAAAAAAAGGTCAATGTTGAATTTGGTTGTAGTGGTTTTGCCTTGTTAAATAGTATAGTGGCAGTGACAGTGGTAGTGTTGCTTAGTAGTTAGAGATGAATGAAATTTTTTCAATTTTAGAAGTTAAACAACTGCCAGGAGAATATATTCAATACTCTAATTTAGCTAGATCAAAGCAAATATTATTTGCTTTAGTACTCTCTTCATCTTAAGAAAATAATTTAATTTCAAAACTTTTTTTGTCTCCAAAAGAGTCCATTTTTTGAATAAAAGAATTATATCCTTTTTACTAATAATAATTATGTAGTATCTAAAATCAAAAAGTAAAAATAAAACATTTAATAATATATTAAATGTTTTGTATCAAATTTCAAGTGAACTTTTTTTTTAAATTAAGAAAGTAGTTACTAAGGCTATTTTGATTTGAAAATTTAAGGGAAATTTTTGTTTAAACACATGTCAGAACTGTAAAATTATTTTTAATAGTGTAAATTATGTTTTTAATCGTCATACTTTTTTATCTCACTTTTAATCAATAAACTCTTTTAAAAATATTTCAAAGTCAATTACTCTGTCGACACCACCATAATGTAATTTCTTTCATCCTTTTCTTTTCTTTTCTTTTCTTTTCTTTCCTGGTCTATTCTTCTTCTTCTCTTTCTTCCTTTCTTTTCTTTCCTTTTCTCTTCTGCTCATTGTTGCTGCAAAAGATTAGAGTCTATAGATGATAAAGAAGACGAAAGAAAAGATGATGGTGCAAGCGCTTGTGTAAGCATTTGAAGGGTTGTTAATGAACAGCACTCAAAGAACAGCCACCAAAAAACCCGTCAACAAATACAAAACCATGCCTCTCGTCAACATAATATAGGCGTTATATCCAAGTCTCACAGCAATTCAACCAAAGTCCAACAAAATGCCGGCCATTACCACCACTGCCACCTTCCTTCCCTTTGGCCCTTTTCTTTTTTCAAGTTATTTTCTTCTACCCTAACGTTCTACACAAAGCTCTGACAATCATTGCTCAAAATGTAGTTCAGAGGAGGCAAAGTCAAAACTGGCATGTTTTTAAGTTTTAACATTTGAAATATTAGAAATTTTGGGGGAAATTAATGGGGATGCACTATAGAACAGTCGCCTCCACTTTCTTCTTCGGTTCCTCCATGGCAGAAAGTACCCTCTCAACTTTCAACTGACTCAAGAATTGATGACCATCCCATGAAACATGAACAACAAACAAAGATAAAGGTAGGGCTGTGTACCCAGCAAGCAATTCGGCGAGGGATCTGAGAGAAGAAGGAAAGAAAAGGAAGAAGAAAGCAATTCAGCCAGATCCGATCTGAGAGAAAAGGAAGAAGAAGAGAAAAGAAGGGATACTAAAGGAAGAAACAGAAGAAAAAAAAATGAGAAAAATGAATAAAATTATACTTTTGTCCATGGCAAAAATGGTGTGTTGCGCGCGTCGGACTTTCTGTCACACTTAACAGAGAAAATAGATGGAGGAAATCGATGGAGTTACTAATTTTGAAGCGAATTCAGTAACCAAAAATGAGACAAAAAAAAAAAAATGTGGTGACTAAAGTTAAGACAAGTTGTGCAGTGGCTGATTTCTGGGAAGGGATTGAATTTGGAAGATGCATCGCGAGAGGATCAGAATTTTATTAAGCAGGAATATCCAAACTTTGCAGCTTGAGGACAAGCAGAAGATTAACAGGAGGGGAATGTCAGGCTTGGAATCAAAACAATGCCGTTGCTTGTGAAGGGAAACAGTATCGTCCAAGTTAAAAGTTTCTAATTCCAGTTTAGATTTCAATTGGTACCCTAATTACTACAATTAAGCAAACGCAGTCATTCAAGTTGTGATTAGTTAGACTTGTGCAGAAAACCGTTAGAAGCTGAGCTTATATCTTGGACCTGAGTAGATAGTACTAGCAAGGAAAATTTGGATTGTTCTAGTGTATCTTTCTTGCTCAATTCTGTTATCCTCCTCTCTCTCTTTCTTTCTCCTTCTCTTTCTTAGTTCTTTCCTCTGATTTCTACCTGCAGAATTATTCTTATTTTCAGTTAATGGAATTGCCAGTTTCAGAGTTGCATTTGTTTGAATCCAGTTTTCAGGATTTGATCTTCAAGTCCTAACACATCTTTAGATACAATACCCCCCAAGAACAAGAACAAGCCCAAGAAGCAGAATTGGGCTCTAAATCATCCAGTGAAATGGACCCAAAGGTGAGAATAAAATAAAGGACCCTAACACTAGAGAAAGGAGAAGAAGAAAGGATATAAAAAGAGGGAAAAGAAAACTGGCCCTAAATAAAGAATAATGGTCCAGCAGCAAAAGGATAAAAACCAAAAGACCAGCTTCACGTAAAAGGAAGCTGGGCCATCCACAACAGGTAACAGCCCGAGAGCAAACACCATGACCATTATCATCCACTCTGAAAGAAGGTTTTCCTGGAACAAAATGAAGACCGGGACTCGACACAAATTAACCAGGGAGTGATTAGAATGCTTGCAGCAAGTTGACACGCACATTATAGCCTTTAGAGGGCAATAGGAGATGCCACAACATCCAATTTTGGTGAAGGCAAAAACTGAGCAACCAACAAGGCAGTATCTAGTCCAAAAAAGTAGCTCGCAAAAAAGCAATATGCAAAAGTAGATCACCAATCATGATTGGAGCGAAGGGAAATAGTACCAATAGGAACTCCAGTTTCAAGCCCTTAGATGGAGTTTAAATGAGGAAAATCGTTAACAGTACTGAAGTCATCAAAAAGGAAGGAAGAATTAATCCAATTCAGAAAAGAAGAGTGGAGAAATCTCAAGATCCAAAAGAACTAAAACAAGTAGTAAGTAAATACTGACTAGGTGATTCAAATGACGAAGTACAAAAAGTTCTCGAAGTGGTTGCCTTAACCTCAATGCTTACAAACGCTACAAACCTTTTGATGTCAAAATTAGTAGAAAATGAGAAGGGTTTTCAGGTAGCTAAACCAAAATCAACCACCTACAACATAATGAGGTTCTTGTGTTGGAAGTGTAGAGGCATGGGTCTTCTAACAATTGACGTGTTAAACAACTTTTTTTTTTCTCTTAAAACGATAGTTGTATTGATAACTCCAAAAGAACAAAACAATGATACCAAATGATAAATAAACGACTGAGTACTCTGTGTGAGTCTCAGACCACAACTAAGCTACAACAAGAGCTTACTCAGAAAATAAAAATCTAAATCGTACTCCCTATAAAGTGGATAATGTAACAGTTCTTTTCATGAAACTGTAATCCTATCAACTATATAATGTACTCTCTTGTACCCTTTCCACAACTAGCTGGCTACCCACAGCACTTAGCCATTTGGAATTCCCTCCACTCAGCAAATGCCAGATCCACATCAACACGCTCCTCTCTCCATTCGTTTTGGAATGTCTAGAGGTTTTTGGATTTCCATAACGTCCAAAGGATATAAACTATAAGTTTCCCTTTTTCCTTCCAGTTACTCCCCTTCATCCCCGTGATAAACAACTTGACCCGTTCTCACAATACAAATGTCATATTAATCATGGAGACAAAATGCAAGAGACAAACTGCAAAAAAATGGTTCTCGGTATCTAAATTCAGCAAGTGGGAAGTTGTAGATCCAAAAGGATTGCAAAGTAGACTTTGCATAGCATGGGGTGATAATACAGAAATCAGAGCATTGGAGAAATCCCAAAACCACATTTGTATGTGATAAAGGAACATCAAGAAATGAATGGATCCTATTTCTAATCTATGGCCATCTAGAAACATGCAAAAGAGTGGTATTTGGGAAAATGTGCATAACTAACTGAGATAAGAATGTTCCAATAGCCGTTGTAGGTGACTTCAATCAAATTTGGAGTCAAGAAGACAAAATGGGAGAAAACCTTTCGAACCAAAGGATGAGGAAAAAATGAAGGAGATTCTAAACACTCTAGGCCTGATAGAGATGCAAAAACTAGGAGTCTGGTTCACTTGGACAAATGACAAAAAAGGGGATGATAGAATCCATGAGAAACTTGATAGGGTGGTAGCAAATTTGCAATGGATTAGAATGTTCCCGAAAACAAGAATTAGAAGCCTCCCTATATTCAGATCAGATCATGGGCCTATGATTCTAGATACAATTCATGAATTCGGAAGGAAAAAACATAAAAAAAAAAAATAGATGGTTTCAAAGTGATATGAACCTCAAGAATGGCCTCAAGACCTGTGTTTTGTCAGAGATCAAGTCCCAAAAACTACCTTTTGAATTGAGTTAATTTATAAACTGGGTTTTATTGAAAATTCATATTTTTATAATTACAAAACAATTGAAAACAAATGGAGAAAGATCAAACATTTAATAATGAAATTTTAAAAAAATATTTAAATTCATATTTTCATAATTTCAAAATAATTAATAATAAAAAGGGAAAGATCATTTCTTCAATAATGAAATAAAAAAGGCCCGTTAATTAAATATATGTATATATATATATATATATATATATATATATATATATATATATATATATATTACTATTGAAACATAAAATTTATGAAAGATCCATTTAAGTTGCCAAATAATTGACAGTCAGCATAATTCCCAACAATAATGATCCCTTTTGGTTAAGTAACCAGTTCAAATAGCATAATTTTGTTGGCCAGACTGGAAGAGGGAAGTGCATAATTAAGCATATACTATTGATTAAAGTCTCTTGAATGGCAAACTCGTAGGGGTTCGTTTGAATTGCTCGTATTCAATTTTAGAATGTAAGAAACATATATAAATTATAGGGAGCAGACGTGTCACCTTTGATAAAGCATAAAAATAAATTGAAACAGTAAAGATAAAGATATGGGTTATGGATAAAAACGTGGATTGACTTTGAGTGAGAAATTTAAACAGTTTGTTATTATTATTATCAATTTAACAAATTTTTTTATACTATTAATATTAATATTAATATTAAAATTAAAAGTTAGTGAAAATTTAAAAAAAAAGATTGAAAATGAAGATTGTGGGACGAGAAAATGTACCACTAACAAATTTTTCGTTTTATGGTTTTTCTTTGTTTTTTCAAAACTTCAATATGAAAATATGGAATGTTTCTAGCATTATTTTTTTTTCTGGATTTTTTTTAACGAACTTGGGAGGAGAAAAAAGAAAGATGAATTGAAGTAATATAATCATTTTAGTTACATTGATAAAGAATGAAAATTTTAAATTTTAAATTTTAAATAATGATAAGTCTCTAAATAGATATTATAGCTAATTATAAAAAATTAAATAAATTTTATAAATAAAATAAGTTTGTGGTAACGGATGAGTGTAGATAAATAGATCAATAATAGATTCTGTTTAATTCTATTATACAATTATTAAAGATGGTAAGTAATTTGAATTTAATAAGATAAGTGTGAATCAAACATTTAATTAAATTAAAAGTTTGTAAGAGATGGTACATAATTTGAACTCTAATTTGATAAAGATGCCAAAATTTACTACATTAGTGTAAATTAATTATGTTATAATTTGATTGGTGGAGTTTACTTATAATTTTATAGTTTGCTTCATTATGTTAAATAAAATTGTATTCCAGTCAAAATCATATCAATATTATATATATATGTTATACAATAGATGTTTGATTAACATATTAATTTGAATGTTGAATTACTGTAATTGTACCATTTTGTCCTTCTATTAATTTTTTTCATTAATTTTTTTGATCAAGGATGAAATATTGTTTATGAAAATGCATAAAAATATAGTTATTTAATAAAAAAATTAATTAAAATTTATTGAACATCCTCATGAAGAAAAATTTTAAAAAATATATATTCTTGAAAAGACGTGCTATGATAGAAAGAAGAAGGTTAAGAAGTGAAGGCAAGATTAGAGTTATTTATTATTAAAAAAATGGGTTTATTCAAAGGAGACTAATTTTGAATATTAGATTTAAATCATTAAACGACTAATTTGAGTATATTAAGTATCAAGTATTAAGTTAATTTTTATATACAATTTAAATAGTGCTTAGTCAATTAACTAGACCTAATCTTTTTATCAAATAATTAAAAAATAATCTCTTAATTTATTAATTTTAAATAATAATTTATATTAAGAAATGAGTACTTAGTTCCTACTGTCATATCTTAGCCACCAGCCATCATCAGTTCCTATAAATTTCTTACGTCTTCGTTTCAAGCAATAACATTTCTTATTTTTCAAACAGTCATTGTGCTGTTGGTAAAATTGATTATCCTTTGTATTAAAATATATAAAATAAATATACAGAATCATTTCAAGCAATACCTGATTGTTCCTTTGATCAATCTTATGGCTCACCCACGCCAACACGAATTCATTTGAATAAGATTTCAACTATATTATATTACCAGAATTTATCTTATATATCTGCAAAAAAAAAAAAAAAGAGGTTATTCTACACTGTTTCTCTAATGGCACACCCTTCTTATTTTTTATATTGTTCATAATTTTAATATTCTTTCTCCTGATTATGTTATCTTTTATTTTTTATTTTTAAATTCTTAGAGATCAATCCACATTGCATACTGATATGCTATATAAAATAATAATAACAACTCATATTAAAACATTTACTTGATGAAATTGTTGATCGATTGCCCACTCCTATCATATTAAAACATAATACTTATGATTGCACATCACTTCGAGTCTAGTCTTTCATGAGCAAACTAAATATATTGAAATAAATTGCAATTTTATTCATAAACTATTTATCAATAAAGAGTTTTTACTATATTTGTGGGTTTACATGATCATTTAACTTGTTGACATTTCTATGAAGTCATTGCGTGGAACTCTTATTGGGTATGTATGTATGTGTGTATATACCGAGAAAGAGACACATAAAGTGCGTATATAGATGTAGAGGGTATTTTTCTAAATGTGCATATTATTTGTGTGTATATATTTGTTGGAAAATAAGAATGGCTCTTTTAAGCATATGTGAATGAGAAATTGTTCATTAAGGAGATGCATGAATGAAGGCCTTTCATTTTCTTGCACATTATGCATGATGTTGATAGGGTATGGACCTTTCATTTGATGATTCATGAATGATGGCTCTTGGCTTTTCATGTATCAAGTATAATGAAAGACTCTTCGCTTTTCATGCATCAAGCATAATGAAAGACTTTTGACTTTTCATTTCAAGGATGAATGAAGACTTTTGGCTTTTCATTCTCCAAACATAATGGCTTGTCTTTTGAACATGATATGAACAAGGAAATCTCCTTTATAAATAGAGGATTTCCCTTGGTGGACAAGTTGATTTTCTAAGACAATTTTCTAACTTTTCCTACAAAACTCTCTCAACAATTTCTCTTTTCAAGTTTTCAATTCTAGTAGTTTTCGGTGATAGAAGAAAGGCACAAATTCAAGTTCGCTATAGCGGTCTACTTTGTGCAAGTAAGCCGTTAGTTTGTCATTGTATCTTGAGAGACAGACGTCCGTTCAATCCTCAAGTACACATAGGAGGGGACGAATCAGTTTTAAGGAAAGCGTCTAACGTGCCTTGACGTGGTTTTCCTTGTTTTTCACTTGCTAACGACTAAGGTTCTATTTACTTAATTTACTTTTCAAGTCAGTCTTCCTTGTTATGATTTTGTACCTGTAGTCATCTAGATTTGTTAACATAATTATATATATACACTAATTGGATAACAAACTTCAAACAGATTTTATGAATATATATTATTATGTTAATAAAGCTTGTTACACTATTATATTTTTTCAATTTGTGATATATTCAAATTTATATTGTTAATTCCAATTCATTGGAAATTAATTGTCAATAATTGATTTTTGTTGTAAGGTTGAGATATGGTTGATAACATGACTATAGTTAAGAACCTCACGACCTCAACTCCCATGGCCTCGAATCAATCACTTGCGGTTTCGGTTCCTATGAACCATCATGAGAAACCTGAAAAGTTTGGAGACTGAACTTCAAAACTTGGCAACAAAAGATGGTGTTTTACTTAACAACACTTAATCTTGCGAAATTCTTAAAAGAGAATCCTCTTACTGTTGGAGATGATGGGTTAAATGCACAAGCTGTTGACTCGTGGAAGAAATCTGATTTCCTATGCCGAAACAATGTTTTGAACAGTTTGACTGATGCATTTTATAAAATGTATAGTTCAAAGAGTTCAACTAAGGAACTGTGGGAGTCCTTGGATCATAAGTGCAGATCTGAGGATGCTGGTGCGAAAAAGTTCCTGGTGGGTCAGTTCTTGAATTTCAAGATAGTAGACTCAAAAACTATGATGAGTCAAGTTCAAGAACTTCAATTGATCATTCACGAGATTCATACTGAGGGAATGACCATGAGTGAGTCCTTCTAAGTAGCTACCATTATTGAAAAGCTACCCCCTGTGTGGAAAGACTTCAAGAACTATTTGAAGCACAAAAGAAAGGAGATGAATGTTGAAGAGCTAATTGTCAGACTTCGCATAGAAGAAGACAATAGAGGCTCGGAGAAGAATTTCTCAAACAATGTTGTTGCCAAGGCTAATGTGGTGGAACGTGGTGAAAGCTCCAAGAACAAGAAAGGCAAACACAAGTCGGGATCCAATATGGGACCCAAGGGTGGAATTTCAAAGAAATCAAAGTTCCAAGGAAAATGTTTTAATTATGACAAGATGGGTCACAAATCAGTAGATTGTAGATTTCCAAAAAGGAACAAGAAGAAAGAGGCCAACTTGGTTGGCGATACTACTCAAGAATTGTCTGAAATGAGTCTTTTTGCGGTGGTATCTGAGGTCAACATGGTAGACTCCAATCCAAAAGAGTGGTGGTTGGATCCTAGAGTCACACGCCATATCTACTGTAATAGATCTGCATTCTCCGATTTCACACCTGTGGATAGTGGAGAGAAGCTGTACATGGCAACTCTGCAACTTCTGAGATCAAGGGTCAAGGAATTGTATTCCTGAAAATGACATCAGGCAAGGAAGTGAAACTTCGCAATGTTTTTTTATGTGCTGGACATCCGAAAGAACCTGATTTCTGGGACATTGCTGAGTCAACATGGATTCAAAATAGTTTTGGAATCTGAAAAGTTAGTTTTGACTAACCAAGGTGTCTATGTTGGGAAAGGGTATGTAAAAGATGTGATGATCAAAATGAATGTAATGGCTATGAAGCCAAAAGACCTCAATGAAAAGGGAAAGTCTTCTAACTTGTGGCATGGTAGACTAGGTCATGTTAATTATGATACAATGCGTAGATTAATTAACTTGGACCACATGCCCACATTTAACATTGATTCTAAACATAAATGTGAAACCTGTATAGAGGCAAAACTAACAAGATCATCGTTCCAAACGATTAAAAGGAATATGGAATCACTTGATTTAATTCATAGTGATATTTGTGATTTGAAATTTGTTCAAACACAAGGAGGTAATAAATATTTTATCACCTTCATTGATGATAGCACAAAATATTGCTATGTGTATTTGCTTAAAAGCAAAGATGAGGCTATATAGAAGTTTGCTATATACAAACAAGAAGTTGAAAACCAACTTAATAAGAAGATTAAGATGGTTAGAAGTGATCGGGGTGGTGAATATGTAGAACCCTTTAGTGAATTTTGTGCATAACATGGCATTATTCATGAGGTCACACCTCCCTACACTCCTCAATCGAATGGAGGGGCAGAACGCAAGAATCGTACATTGAAAGAAATGATGAATGCAATGTTGATAAGTTCTGGATTGCCACAGAACATGTGGGGGGAAGCCATATTAACGGCTAACTACATTTTGAATAAGATTCCTCGGAAGAAAGAGGATAAGACACCTTATGAATTGTGGAAATGAAGGAAACCTTCCTACAAATACTTGAGAGTGTGGGGGTATCTTGCCAAGGTATTGGCTCAAACACCAAAGATGATGAAAATAGGTTCTAAAACAGTTGATTGAATCTTCATTGGCTATGCTCAAAATAGTAGTGCTTATCGATTTCTTGTGTATGAGTCTAAAAACCTTGAGATTCATAAGAATACGATAATAGAATCAAGGAATGCTTCATTCTTTGAAAATGTATTTCCTTGTAACTCTAAGGGAGATGGTACAAGGTCATCTAAACGAACAATTGAGATTGTTAGAATAATGATCAAGTTCGAGATCTTTATCATGAACCAGAAGAGGTAGAAGAAGAGCCTAGAATAAGCAAAAGAGCAAGGATAGAAAAATCATTTGGACCTGATTTTCTGACTTACATGCTAGAGGTTGAACCTCAAACATATAAAGAAGTCGTGAGCTCAACCGAGGGACCTTTATGGAAAGAAGCCATAAAGAGTGAGATCGATTCCATTATGCAAAATCATACTTGGGAGCTAGTGGACCTTCCTTCAGGAAGTAAACCACTAGGCTCTAAGTGGATCTTCAAATGAAAGATGAAGGCAGATGGAACAATTGATAAGTATAAAGCCAGACTTGTAATTAAAGGTTACAAGCAACGAGAAGGTCATGATTACTTTGATACTTATTCTCCTATGACGAGAATAACTTCTATAAGAATGATATTGGCAATTGCCGCATTGCGAAATCTAGAAGTCCATCAAATGGACGTGAAGACTGCTTTTCTTAATGGAGACCTTCAGGAAGAAATATACATGGAACAACCAGAGGGTTGTATTGCTCCTGGACAAGAAAGGAAAGTATGTAAATTGGTGAAGTCATTGTATGGACTTAAACAAGCACCAAAATAATGGCACGAAAAATTTGACAACATCATGATGTCAAATGGATTTAAAATCAATGAGTGTGACAAGTGTATCTATGTTAAGAACACAAACACTGGATATGTCATTCTTTGTTTGTATGTGGATGACATGTTAATTGTTGGTAGTAATGAACAAATGATTAAATCTACCAAAATTATGTTAAATTCTAGATTTGACATGAAAGATATGGGACTAGCTGATGTGATCTTAGGAATTAAGATTAATCGATCAGTTGATGGTCTTATATTGAGTCAGTCACACTATGTGGACAAAATACTTGAAAAATTCAATAAGGACTATTCTGGTGTATTCAGAACTCCAATTGATTTGAATCAACATTTGTCCAAGAATCGAGGAGATCATGTATCTCAAGTAGAATATGCTAGAATTATAAGCAATTTAATGTACTTAATGAGTTGTACAAGACTTGATATTGCCTATGCTGTGAGTAGCCTAAGAAGATTCACGAGTAACCCAGGAGCTGATCACTAGAAAGCGATTGTCAAAGTACTTAGGTACTTAAGACATACTCGTGAATATGGATTGCACTACACAAGTGAACCTGCTGTTTTAGAAGGATACTCGGATGCAAGCTGGATATCTAACATACAAGATTCTAAAGCTATCAGCGGGTATGTATTTACCTTATGAGGTACAGCAGTTTCATGGAAATCCTCTAAACAGACAGTTATAACAAGATCCACAATGGAATCTAAGTTTGTAGCTCTAGATAAATGTGGTGAAGAGACCAAATGGCTACGAAACTTCTTAGAGGATATTCCAGAATGGCCAAAACCTGTGCCTGCTATATGTATACATTGTGATAGCCAAGCAGCTATTGGGAGGGCACAGAATGTGATGTACAACGGTAAGTCAAGACACATACGTCGTCGACATAATACCGTTAAACAACTTATCTCGACTGGAGTCATAACAATTGATTATGTAAGGTCAAAAGAAAATATTGCGGATCCGCTGACCAAAGGGTTGAATAGAGATAAAGTTGAACAATCACTGAGGAGAATGGGACTTAAGGCCATGAATGAATAGGTTGATTACAATGGAAACCTAACCTAGTTGACTGGAAATCCAAAGATCTAGGTTCAATAGGACAACTAAACTGTTAAGACCGAACGAGATCACTGTGGAGGTTATCCTACTAACCATTCCTATGATAGAAACAGTGATGCCCGTAAGGAATAGGTTAAGCTTATGCTTTTAATGATTCATACGCATTGGATGAATGTTGGATCCAATCTGAGTAATGTGGGTTATTCTTAAGTATGAAATCACCTATATGAGAGAGAAGAAGGGCCGCTTCTAAGGAGAATTGTCAAGGTTCAATTCTTTAGAAACTCTCACAGAACCAGGACGATGTCCATGGCCAAAATAGACATAACCATGAGAACTGAAAATGTGTCAGGGGAATGCCTGTGTGAAGTATATCATCATTTACACAAACGGCAGAACAGTTTAAAGACATCGCGTCTACTGATCAGCCAATAAAGTAAATGTAGTTTCACAAGGGAAGGTTCAAAGACTAAAATCTATCTATCTATGCAGGTATTACCCGTAGAACTCTATCACCATATCGAGTTTTTGTTTTATTTCATTATTTGTTTTATTTCAATTTTCATTCATGTGGGGGATAGTTGGAAAATAAGAATGGCTCTTTTGAGCACATGTGAATCAGAAATTGCTCATTAAGGAGATGCATGAATGAGGGCCTTTCATTTTCTTGCACATTATGCATGATGTTAGTAGGTTATGGACATTTCATTTGGTGGTTCATGAATGATGGCTCTTGGATTTTTATGCATCAAGCATAATGAAAGACTCTTGGCTTTTCATTTCAATCATGAATGATGGTTTTTGGCTTTTCATGCATCAAGTATAATGAAAGACTTTTGGCTTTTCATTTTATGGATGAATGAAGACTTTTGGCTTTTCATTTTATGGATGAATGAAGACTTTTGGCTTTTCATGCATGAAGCATAATGAAAGACTTTTGGCTTTTCATTCCAATGATGAATGAAGACTTTTGGCTTTTCATTCTCCAAACATAATGGCTTGTCTGTTGAACATGATATGAACAAGGAAATCTCCTTTATAAATAGAGGATTTCCCTTGGTGGACAAGTTGATTTTCTAAGACAATTTTCTAACTTTTCCCACAAAACTCTCTCAACAATTTCTCTTTTCAAGTTTTCAATTTTAGTAGTTTTCGGTGATAGAAGAAAGGCACAAATTCAAGTTCGCTATAGCGATCTACTTTGTGCAAGTAAGCTGTTAGTTCGTCGTTGTATCCTGAGAGACAGACGTCCGTTCAATCCTCAAGCACACATAGGAGGGGATGAATTTGTTTTAAGGAAAGCGTCTAATGCGCCTCGACGTGGTTTTCCTTGTTTTTTACTTGCTAACGACTAAGGTTCTATTTACTTAATTTACTTTTCAAGTCAGTCTTCCTTGTTATGATTTTGTACCTGTAGTCATCTAAATTTGTTAACATAATTATATATATATACTAATTGGATAACAATATTTATATACATTCAGTGCTCATTGAGCAATAATTTATTCTCTCCAATTTTCTCTCTCCTTTGTACTCTAACATAATGTACTACACTCTTTGAAATATTTCACTATTTTTTAATCCCTATGTGAATAACCTACAAAAATTTTTTTTTGGTAAATTCTATTTTATTTATTTGCATAATTTATTAGTACCTTCAGGAAAAATATTTAAGAATAATAGAAGTTATCTAATTAATAAAAAAAAGTATACTTTTCTTTTAATTTCTAATAAGGGCAAAGTTTGTTTTGATTTCAAACATAACTCTATATTTTTAGATAAAAAAATTCTCCTTCTTTAAATGCAATTAAATATCTAATTTAAGAGAAAACATTCGTATGAAATTAAATGCATTTACTAGTCTTCTAATGTTGTAAAAAATTCTAAATTGTTGATTGTTAAGAAATTTGTAAAAATATCTTTCATTTGTTTTGGTTGTGTGAATTTTCCTATTATTTAACATTAAAATTCACAAAAAAAAATTAAAGATGGAATATCAAAACATTGAGTTATTTTTAGTAATTTTTAATGATGAAATTATTTTGGTGATATTTTACTTAACGTAACATTTAAGTTTACCAAAAAACATATTTAAAACTAAAAGTCTCAAATTACTTTTTATTATTATGAGATTAGTTATTTGAAACGGCTTAGCTTTTAAATTTTGGAACATTTAAATTTAAGAACTATGACCATTTAATGTCATATTCAGGTGTTAGTTTAGATATACAAAATTTATTTCCTTTGAAAAAATAAAGTTTTGTTTGGAAGGTAATATTACTTTGCTCTTTTTAGGGATTAAGACAAAATTGTGCCCTCTTTATTAATTAGATAGTAATTTCTACTGCCTTTCAAGAAAATTTTCCTTTCCCCAAAAAAAAAAAATGGTCCTGGAGTTTTTGAAACAAATAAAGGCTAACACAATGGAAGAAACTTGGAGTCACCAGATAATTTTTTTGAATTTAAAAAATGGGGGTTTGGCAGGGGAGGGGAAGGAAAAAGGGGGAAAAGAAAACCTCCAATAATAAGTAATAGAGTTGATCACAAAAGAACTATTGATTCCTAATGCTTCAAGCAGAATTTCATTCTTAATGTTTCAAGGAGAATTTTCGTACATATAAAATGTTCATATTCTACATGGCAAATAGAAAAAAACAAAAAAAAGTAGAATAGGGGAAGTCAAGGGAAAAAGGAAAATAGGAAAAATTGAAAATTGAAAATCAACCTGTTTGGACAGCACATTTCCATTTGCAAATAAATAAATTCTCAAACAAAAACAAACTATCCAAATACATTTTTATTTCAAAATTTAAAATTTAAATTTTCCCACTCAAATCCCTCTCACATAATTTTAAAAATTATTTTTTCCTCTAAAATACTTTTTCCATCAACAAATACCCATCAAAATTTTCACACATTCCAATACAACTTTTTTCATTTGCAAATAGAAATGCCTTGTTCAAACAGACCCAAGGATCTTGTATGTATAACTCTTTTTGTTGCCTTCTCAATATTTTTTTGGATGGTATTAGATCAGTAGGACTTAGTAGAAGGTCCGGTAATTTCTACTCATTTCAAAGCTTGTATTACCTAACTCGAAGGTTCTATTAACCTCTTTCCTTGCTATTTTGTGGCATATTTTGGTCTCTTAATCTTTTGAGTGAGCTTGCTATTTGCTCACAATGGATACCTGCTGTCGAGATGTTTGTAGTGGAGGTTCCTTGTTACTTGTAACTTATTCATAAAGTCTCTTCTACTAGACATTACCCGGTTTTTACTGTGCTCTTTGTTCTATGCCTATTTCTGATGTCTACATGCATCTTTCCACACTAGTCAAGTTTGGATGGCTGAATTTGATTTTGGATAGCTGGATGGAGCTTTATTTTTGCTACCTGAGCTGTATTTGCTACTTTAGATGTTGCTTTAGATTGTATTTTTTTAACTTCAAATTAGTCTAGATTGCAATTGAAATTCTGAATATAACATGAAAGCCTAGTCAATTTTGTTGAAGTTGGCTTTTGTGTTATATCTGAGAGCATCATTTTTGGCACAATCTTTTTGCCCTCATTAAATCCTTTCGTTATATAGTCAGGTTGAAAGGATAATTAGTTTTATTTTAGATACTTTTTCCAAGCAAATAGGATAGTGGTCTTCACCATTATTGCATTTTCCTCCTGGGCTATTATGTGAGTCCAAGAGAGCATTTAACCTTTTGGCTAACTCTTGTAAAGTACTATTTATCAAAAGAAATGACTATTATTTTGGTCAAAAAAAAAATACATTGCAAATAGTAAGTGAAGACAACAGTACTCAGATAGCAAAAAAATTCATTATTCAATTAATTTTCTGAGAAGATAAAAAAAGACTAACACTACACTAGATTGGACCAGGGTATTAAACTTACAAACCTCAACACTCAATGAAATCTTTGGGTGAAAGAAAAGCCAGCAAAATATGAACGTCTTAAAAGATAAATCTGCTTGAGAAACTGCCATAGCCCAGTGACCCTTTGAATTATTGCATGTTTGTCAATCGCAGAACTTGGAACCTTCAAAAGATTCCTTCTTTCAAGAAATTAACAAGCCTCAAAATTAAACATGCAGAACCAGAATGGGAGTGTGAGGAGGAAATATGCAGAAGTTCAGCACATATAGCGTGCCAAAATCCCCGGAAAAGCCGGCTTAAATGCCTTTCGAACCAAATGCTTCTCAAACTCTTGCAACTTCTTTATTGTGTGTGAGATAAGACCCCATGTTAACTAATGAGACCACGTATATAACAGACTTGAGGGATTTACTCTTAAGCTATACCAACAGCTGGTCAATTAATAACTCAGTGTAAAATAACAGAGAGATATTGATGCTCACTTTTACTTTCTATAGTCAGAATGTAAGGAGTTTTGAAAAAGATGTCTATCCATTAATTTTCAAGCACTGAAATACAGATGCAAACACCTTGACGAATAACTGATAGTCCTAATTCATATAAATTTTACAGTAGATATTAGTACGTTTCTCTTTAGTCTGTAGGCCTGTTTGGACTAAGGTTTCTATTTGCAAATAAGTAAATTTTCAAACAAAAATAAATTATCCAAACACATTTTTATTTCAAAATTTGAAATTTAAATTTTTCCACTCGAATTCTTCTCACATAATTTTAAAAAAAAATTCCTTTTATTTTTCCCTCCAAAATACTTTTTCTATCAAAAAATACCCACAAAAATTTTCATACATTCCAATACAACTTTTTCCAAATGCAAATGAGAACACTCTATCCAAACAAACCAGATTTTCTTACATGTGAATAGAAGCAGGACAAATGAACCATAACTTGATCAACAATCAAAAAGAAGATCTGAAAACCGGCAGCTGGATCATTGATAATGGTCTTGAATCCCGAATTTTGAATTTCTTCCAAATTGCTTTTTATTTTCTCCGTGAACTTTCAGCAGAGGCGCTACACCACATCAATTCAATTATCTGCAGTTCATAGATTTTCCGAAACTAGAAGGGATTTCTGAAGTTTCTTACGACTCAAGACAATCTTTGAAGATCAAGTGATCATTGGATGCATTCCACTGAACAATGTCCAAAGAGTCTAATTTCAAAACCTTAAGTTCACAGAACTCGTCATCTCTCATTTCCCATAGTGTACTTTCAAAGGCTATGGAAATTAATGTGAGAACCTCAAGCTTGGATAGCGCTCCAATGGCCGAAATGCAATCCCATGTCAAGCTAAAGCCTGAGAGTGACAACTTTTTGAGATTTTTTGGGAAGCTGAATTCACAGGAATTACTGACACTGCCATAGTAAAGTTGAAGAAAAGTTTTTCTCATATTAACTTCTGGAAATCCAGACATGATACATATACAAATTTTACAAAAGAACTTACCTAAAACTTCTTCTACAGAATATGGTAACTGAATATGTACATCCCTTACAATTATGGTAGCAGGATTCTATCTCAACTTGGTAATATTAATCTAGCTAATTTATAGGCTAATTTATATCAACACTCATCAAAATAGAACTTGGATACCAATGCCATGGCGTGTAACTTTTCATGCCACAGCATTACATTCCAACACTCCCCCTCAAGTGGGTGAAAAGATATCTTTGATACCCAACTTGGACAGCGAAATCTTGAAGTCCCTCCCAGATATAGCTTTAGTTAGCATGTTTGCTAGTTGATCACTCGATCGGATGAATGGTATTTGAATGACTCCTTCTTCAATCTTTTCCTTTATGAAATTACGATCAATCTCCACATGTTTAGTTCTATCATGTTGGACGGGATATTCAGAGATACTTATGGCTGCCTTATTATCACAAAAGAGTTTCATTCTGGTCTTTGGAGAGTAACCCAATTCAGTCATCAACCTTTTTAACCAAAGTAGCTCGCATACTCCTTTTGCGACTCCTGAATTCGAACACGCACTAGAAAGAGACACTACTTTTGCTTCTTGCTTCTCCATGTAACAAGATTTCCTCCAACCATCGTAAGATAACCGTGTTGAACGCCTATCGGTAACATTACCCGCCTAACTGCATCTCAGATACCCTTCCACATCTAGATGACCATGCTTTCCGAAAAACAGGCCTTTTCCTGGAGCAGACTTTAAATATTGAAGAATTCGGACAACTACATCCATGTGATCCTTCTTGGGAGCATGCATGAATTGGCTTACCACACTTACAGTATATGAAATGTCAGGTCGGGTATGAGATAAATAGATCAGTCTTCCTACAAGTCGTTGGTACCTATCTCGATTGGGTGAGGTCGAATCGACTTTCATGAAGCTTATGGTTCTCAGACATCGAGTATCTACTGGCTTGCACTCTAGCATTCCAACTTCAGCAAGAAGATCTAATACATATTTCCGTTGAGACAAAAAGATTCCCTCTTTTGATCTTGCAACTTCAATACCCAGAAAATATTTTAACTCTCCCAGATGCTTCATATCGAAGTCACCATTCAATTTAGACATGAGTCTTGCACTCTCCGCACGATCATTGCCTGTGATAATAATGTCATCAACATGTATAATAAGAAGAGTTATTTTCTCATTGCACCTCTTTATGAACAAAGTAAAATCAGCCGTGCACTGCTCATATCCATACTCCTTCATAGCAGAACTAAATCTCCCAAACCATGCACGGGGAGATTGTTTCAATCCATAGTGAGATCGGTCCAGTTTGCAGACAACATTGGGTTTGCCATCACACTTGTAACCCGGTGGGATTTTCATGTAAATCTCCTCGTTCAGATTTCCGTGAAGGAATGCATTCTTTACGTCAAGTTGATGTAAGGGCCAGTCTAAATTTGTTGCTAGTGATAACAGAACTCTCACGGTGTTTAATTTCGCCACTGGAGAAAATGTTTCCTTGTAGTCGACCCCGTATGTCTGTGTATACCCCTTTGCCACTAGCCTTGCCTTGTATCGTTCGATAGACCCATCCGCCTTATACTTGATTGTGAAAACCCACTTACAGTCCACTGCTTTTTTCCCTCGTGGAAGAGTAACTAGCCTCCACGTCCTATTCTTCTCTAAGGCTTCCATCTCATCTTTCATGGCTGCTCTCCATTCAGGATCCTTCATAGCCACCTCCACCCTCTCTAGAATAGGCTTAGTCGATACATTTCCAATAAATGCTTGATATGTGACTGACAATCGTCTTGTTGACACATAATTTGCGATGGGATACTTTGATGTTCGATTTTTTATTTCAGGAGAGTATTTGTCGGGTGGCTTGCCCCGATTATGCCTGTCAGGAAGAACATATGTTTTGCGACTATGTAAATTATCACAAGGTGGAGAAGAAGTGTTTACCTCAGGAGCATTCGCAGGAGCTTGGGTGGGTACTAAAGAGGGAGATGGATGGATGAGACTTTGATGGTCTTCATAGAAATCCTGAAGCTCAACTTCCTGAAGCTCGGTTAGAATATCATCACTGCTGGATTCAGTTTGTTCCTTATTGCTGGATTCAGTTTGTTCATTGTTGACAGGGTGTTCAACTTCTATCATAGGCTGGATCATGGTTGTTGGGACTGTAGGTTCCTTTTGTAGACTGTTTTCCATCATAGACGTTACCGGAGGCAAAGTTGTATTCGAAATATCCCACCAATTTGTATCCATCTCTTCTTCTGTGGGACGAATACTCAGTTGTGATGGTGGATAAAAAAATTCAGACTCGATGAAAGTAACATCAAGTGTGACATGAAACTTCTTGGTACTTGGGTTATAGCATTTGTAACCTTTCTGATGTGATCCGTATCCAATAAACATACACCATTCGGCACATGGATCCAGCTTCGTCCTTTGATTTTTATGCAAATGTACAAGAGCCACACACCCAAATACTTTTGGAGGTAAAGTCAAAACACCAGGAATTTCCACATGATCAGCAAGGCATTGTAATGGAGTTCGAAGACTTAAAACTCATGAGGGCATTCGGTTCATAAGATACACTGAAGTTATGACAGCAGCATCCCAAATCTTTTAGGAACATGGCCACCTATGAGAATAGCTCTTGCGGTTTCAAGAATGTGTTGGTTCTTTCTCTCCGCCACTCCATTTTGTTGTGGTGTGTGAGCACAAGATGTCTCATGAGTAATACCATGCAGATTAAAGTAGGTGCTAAGTTTGGTGTTCACAAATTCCCCTCCATTATCAGTTCGAAGTACCTGAATCTTGACACCGAATTGTGTTCTAATCATCTCATAAAAGGTTTCAAATATAGCAGCAACTTCATCCTTGTTTTTCATTAGATAAAGCCAAGTCATACGGGTGCAATCATCCACGAAAATAATAAACCATCTAAAACCAGAAATTGTAGAGATTGGAGATGGCCCCCATACATCAGAATGGATTAAAGCAAATGGTTTTGTCCTTTTATTGATACTGGGAGGAAAACTAACACGATGACTTTTTGCCCGAATACAAGTTTCACATATGAAACGGGACTCTGAAAAATTACGAAACAATTCAGGAAATAAAACTTTCAAGTATCCAAAAGAAGGGTGTCCAAGTCGACGATGCCATAACCACGCTAAGCCTTTTTCTTTGTCTAGACGACCTTGAGTGTGTAATCCATAACCCCTTGGCTTGAAGTCGTCTAGGAAATATAATCCATCCCTCTTAGTACCACGTCCAATAATCTCCTTCGTATAATGTCCTGAAATATACAAAAATCAGGATGCATGAAAACAAAACATTGTAAATCACTGGTGATCTGTCCTACCGACAATAGCTTATTTGATAAAGATGGTACTAATAGAGTATTTGGAAGAGAAATAGATTGAGAAAGATGAACATCTCCCGCTCCAACTACGCTGGAACTTTGTCCATTTGCATTTGTAATCTGGTCAATCTTAGGAGGAGTTGTTGTGGCAAAATCTTGGGAGTCAAAAGTCATGTGATTTGTTGCTCCGGAGTCAATAATCCATTTATCATTCTTGCCCATGTGAGAGACAGAATAAGCACAGCCTGATTTACTTTTGGGTTTGGCACATGTACTCTGATCAGGAACTAAGGACAATTCAGCCCTCCAGAAACTAAAGCCGCCTGAGCACTTTCTTTCCCAGCTGCCTTCCCTTTCTTCTTTTTCTGGAATTCCTCCCACCACTCAGGATAACCATGAAGTTTAAAGCACTTATCCTTTGTATGTTTTGAATTTCCACAGTGAGAGCACCCTCCTGTGGTTAGTACTCCCCCTGTCGTTAACTTTGGTCGGGAGTCAGCCCCTTCACGGCGGGAGATCATAGCTCCACCCGAGACTCCATGTTCTCCAGATGAAAGCATAACAGTTTGTCGGAGATCTTCTCGTCTTACCCTGGCATATGCTTGTTCCACAGTAGAAATGGTTGGATCTGTAGCACATCTGCTCGTACCTTATCCAGGCGATCATCAAGTCCATCAAGAAAGAGATATACTCGATCTTCTTGAATGGCTAAGTTATATTTTGTAATATCCTCAGCGCACATCATGGGATTTGGTCGCCGAAAATCGATTTCTCGCCAGAGAGCCTGAAGATTATTGTAGTAGGTTTCGATTGTTCCTCCATTTTGTTTTAACCGCGACACTTGCCGCTTCAAATCATATACTTGGGATGTATCAGTCCCGTCAAAATAGGTTGTAGCTACTGAATCCCAAACAGCTTTTGCAGTTGGGAATCGTATAAAATTTCCAATTAGTGCTGGTTCCATTGAATTTATCAGCCATCCTTTTAAGGTAGCATCTTCAGTACTCCACTTCCTAAAGCCCAGATCGGTTAAGGCTGGTTGTGGAACAGCACCCGTCAGATATCCCAACTTATCCTTACCCGAGACATACATCTCGATGACTTGAGACCACAAGCCATAGTTGGAACCATTGAACCTAATAGCAATTGCAGGGGCAGAAGGTTCTGTCACTGATGGAGTATTTTGCTGTGATAAAAGCTGCTTCATCGCAGTTGTAAAGTTTTCAAGAATCGTTGTGGCTGTTGATCCTTCACTTGAAGGTGGTGTTGTTGTTATTTCCTGTCTCTCCATGACTTGTAGCAGGCCCTAACCCGCTCTGATACCATGAAGAAAAGTTTTTCTCATATTAACTTCTGGAAATCCAGACATGATACATATACAAATTTTACAAAAGAACTTACCTAAAACTTTTTCTACAGAATATGGTAACTGAATATGTACATCCCTTACAATTATGGTAGCAGGATTCTATCTCAACTTGGTAATATTAATCTAGCTAATTTATAGGCTAATTTACATCAACACTCATCAAAATAGAACTTGGATACCAATGCCATGGCGTGTAACTTTTCATGCCACAGCATTACATTCCAACAAAAGTATCTTGAGTGATTCAAGTTTCATGAGGAAGTGTAGGACTAGAAAGTCTTGCTCCTAGAGTGCTGTGTTGGGGATAATGTGCATCTTAGTTTCTTTAGTTCCGGAAATTGGTTCATGATCTCCTCTGCATCCTCTGCTCGTGAAAAAGAACGTGAGGAAAGGGTCACCAGGTTATCTAACCGAGAGCACAGGTTATGATCTTCAGCTATCAAGTTGAAAGTAGCACCACCGTTTACGTGAAGATGCCTCAACCTTGACATGCTCCAAATAGTGTTAGGTAACTTTATGTTTGCTGTCAATCCTTTCACAATAAAGGTTTCTAAGTTCCAGAGCTTTGCTATGGTTGATGGAACAGAATTTATATGTCCATTAACTGCCAGGTATCTCAATGGATCTAGTAATTCTATTCCCTCAGGAAAAGAAACCATATTGATGCTCTCAATATCAAGCACTCTAAGAAGTTTATAGTTGCGAGGAACGAAAGAGACATCATAAGGATATCTGGGTATGTGTCACTAGTGGCAAAAAACAAGAGAGTACGGACGGGTAAACCAGAAGGCTTTAACACAACAAAATGGTTTCTTTTAGAACAAATGTTCAGTCGATATTTCTCATATGCTTCTGACTTTGAAGGATAAATCAGATCAATGCCATAGTCTAAACTAATAGTAGAAGAGGGAAAGAGTTTTTCATACCCATTGATGGACTCCAGAACCTTAACTTTTCTCAAACATAGGTTATGTAACATATCATGAACTTTGCATACCTTGACCCTACCATTGGATCCTTTTTTAGCAGCCATTAGCAAGCTTCTACTAATGAGATCCATCACATAACCCTCTGCAACATCTTCCAGCGATGCCTTCTGATCAACTTTTCTTACGAATCCTTCTGCAATCCATAACCTTATCAACTTCTTAACTGGAACCTCTTTGTCCTCTCCAAATGCTGCAAAGTAAAGAAAGCAAGGTCTCAAGTCATGTGGTAAATGATTGTAGCTCAATTCTAGGATGTGCTTGCACTGGTTCTCTGGATCTTCAAGAATGCGGGGATTCAAATCTTCTTTAATTTGCTTCCAACGATCAGCTTCTATCCCTATTCTTTTGAAGAGGCCAGCAATTGCAACAATTGTAGAGGTAGTCCTTTACAGTTTTTTGCAATCACCCGCCCAACTCCCTCTAGTTCCTTGGGGCATTTACCGTCATGAAATACCTTTTTCTGTAATAACTTCCAACTTTTGTAGTCGACAAGTCATTGAGAAAACGAAGAGGATGAGCACTTCCCAAATC
Organism: Gynochthodes officinalis; assembly: GCA_020080225.1. Lineage (NCBI taxonomy): Eukaryota > Viridiplantae > Streptophyta > Magnoliopsida > Gentianales > Rubiaceae > Gynochthodes > Gynochthodes officinalis. Next base: position 34,403,902 of record CM034623.1, on the reverse strand, counting down.
TGAAGCCACTTTGTCATAGAGACTGGTGAATAAGATCCTATTTCCATATAAATCACCTGGAAATGCAATTCCCAAATCTGTCCATGCTTCTATGCCCCATACATCATCCATGACAATTAAGTACCTCTTTCCTTTCAGATTCTGATGCAACATCACAACCAAATCCTGGTCACTCTTCTCATAGATCTCATCAATTGTTTTACCAGTGTCACTCAAAAGCTTAAGCAACACTTCTCTCTTTCTATATTCTTGACAAATGCAGCACCATGCAAGACTTTGGAAATGCTTCTGGATAGCAGGATTATGGTAGACTTTCTTGGCTAAAGTTGTTTTCCCAATTCCTGCCATACCAACTATTGTGAGAACTTCAAGCCCAGATGACCTTCTTTTAAGCTGATTAATGATTTTTTCTTCTTGATCATCCAATGAGACCACGATTTCCTCAACTTCTAGAGCATCAGTTTGTGCTGTCCTGTGCCTGAAGTCTGGACATCTGTTGGGACTTTACGGAAGTCATTATTCAATTTAATATTTATGATTAACTCTGACTTGATGAGTTTCAACTCCTCTATAACATCAGAAAGCCACAACATATGACAGCCATCACCATTCAACAGCAAAATTGAGTCAATTATGTAGTCCGCTTGATATGCCGCTTACATAACACGCCTGGAAAGATCTTTCACCTCTGGATTTTCGTTTCCCTTTTCTCCAACCTTCTTCAATACAGATGTGCAGGAGTCAAGTTCTGTTTGGAGTGTCTCGATTTGATTCTTTACGGAATATTCAATTGAATCAGTCTTGTGTTTTATCAAATCAATCAGCCTTTCAAAGAAAAAATCAACAAAACCCAATCCAGGTAGATTCTTTGGAAAGGTAAGCATTGACGTTCTTTGAAATTGGAGATAAGTGCCTTTCACCTTTGCATTGAGAATATTGAACTTTTCCAGGAACTTTGAGAGCAACAATGACATTTCCTTGATGTTGTTTTCTGTAACTGGAGTGGAATGATAGAAGTCGTGGAGAGTTTCTGCCTCTCCAACTGCTCCATCCATAGAGGTCAAGATCAGCTCCATGTCAATTGCATTCTTTAGTGGAAGTATTGAGGAATACTTGTAAAAGAGTTTGGATCCCTCGCTTAGCATTTGAATTTGGTCCTTCACAAGGACAATTAAACTGGGGCTACACCTCATTAGCTCCATCAAGAAAGCCTGCAATACTGTAAGATAGAAATCTAGAGACAGCTTAGCGTAGGGTACGTCACAAAGCCTTCCTTCTTCGATTTTGTCTGCTTTTGATGAGTTATTGAAAGATTCTGCCCCACTGGCCAATGCTTCTATGCGTTGGAGGATCAGCATAAACTTTTCTGAGTATGCATAGTGGAATCTCGCCCCTGGTGAATGAATTCAAATCTTGTTTTTGAAATTGAGTCACTCTCTCCTAGCTGTATTAGAAGAATCTTTATCTTGAGAAGCTCAACCTTTTGAAGCAACTGGAGAAGTGCAGGTTCATCACCATCACGAGCTTTCTTTGAGGAGTGACTCATAGAGGCTACATCACAAACCACTTTTTCAATATTTGATCTCCTTATCTCCTCATCCTCTGCGTGCTTGGCAGGTGATTCTACTAGATGTCTTATGAGGAACACCAGCCCATCATAGAGCGTTTCGAGTGATTCTTCTGAAAGGAGAGTGACTCCCACCAGTTCTTCAACAAGAGTTTTTTGGAGGGAGTAACGTTGGGAGCTGATAGCTTCGAAGTACATGCCCATGAGCCTTGGAGTAGTGGGCTTAATTCTCTGTAGCAGATCAGAGAGAATTAACAGTCATATTTTCAGCCACCTTGTTTTGGTCTACCCAGCATAAAAACAAGAGGCGTGCAAAACAGATGCCAACACCTCCATGTTGAGTGCAGAGTTCCCTAATTGACCAGGGTACCGGAATATTACTTCCCGTAGTTCGATCCCTTGTAAAAACTTTAGAACATGTTCGAGTTTGTTGTACAGAGGAGTACTTAAACTGCTTACAGAATGGAGATTCAGAGAATTGCTAAGCAAACAACCATACAACCGAAACCAGACACGACTACCAGGAATAAGAGGAAGGTGGCGGTTCGAAGTGCGTACTCCAACAAGAAGTCATATGCTTCTCTGATTCCCATCTTGAAATGGTCGATCTTTTAAAGCAAGCTGGACCGGACAGCATCTAGGTGCTCGGTATCTCCTTTCTTAATGGCATCTTCAATGTCCCATCCTGTCTTCTCAAATTCATTATCAATTCTGCTCAGGAGATCTCCGAGACGCTGACAAACACCGTCATCAGCAACATTCCATTGTGGAATAACCGTTAGAAACGTTCTAAAGAAATCCAAACCCGCTGTGATCGGAGTCCACTGGTGCTCGTCACAACGCGCTAGAGTCTCCAAAGCAGAATCGACACAAGTGGAAGTTGGATCCATCTTGTTCCTGACATATCTTCTCTTGAGGCTTTGCATTCCGTCTCTATCTTCTTCAGGTGGATCATCTGGAACTGGAAGCAGGATACCGTCATCAGTAACACTCCGAATGGGATCAGCTGGAACAGGATGTGGGATAGCCTCATCAGAAACACTCCAGATTGGAATACATTTCAGAAATGCTTTTAGGAATGTCAGTCTGATTGGATGCCACTCCGGTGAGGGACCAGTCCGGGATCTCTAGGTCAGATCCTCTGCGGGAGGGGCTGATCTTGTTGATAAAATCAGACATTAATCAGCCAAAGAAGAATATGGAGGATGAGAAGATGATCTTGACAGAGTTTGAAGGAGTGGCTACTGGAGTAATATCTCTCTGTAACTCTTTTCCAGCTGACAGAGTCACAAAAGAAGCTGTCAAGAAAATGCAATTGCAGCTTGATGATTTGTTTGGGAAGGTTCAGCTTCTGAAGGCGAAGCTCAAAGAGCTTTATCTTCAAATTCCCAAAATAAATTTCCCCAGAATTCCTGGGATCGAGTTTCTTCTGCAAAATATAAGACAGCTGCTTAGCGGCAAGCATGATTCTGTAGCATGTGCGACCCATCAAATTGAAGCCATTTGTTCGGATTTGGAGTTCATAATATCTAGGCACGGGCATGCTTTTGATCAAGGCATTGAGAACCAGGAATGCAACAATATTCATACCTGGCTTGTCAATGTGGCATATCAGGTAGAATATGTGATCGACTCAATGGTGAGCCAAAATGATTCAGCGTGGCAACACTTATTGTGGCTTTATCATCTGTCAGAAGAGATTACACATATTAAAATGCGTTTGACTGAATTTCACGAAGAAAGCACCTATAATGTTGGAGTTGAAAGTGTTCGCCAGAGTTCCATGCCTTTGGTATCACAGGTTACTCGCCCAAGCATTGAGGAGGTGGTTATGGTGAGTTTCGTTATGGAGGAAAACAAGATAATCGATCGACTTATAGGAGGAACATCACGGCTAGATATTGTCTCGATAGTTGGAATGGGAGGCATTGGTAAGACCACTTTAGCCAGAACTGTGTTCCGCAGACCCGACGTCGCATATCACTTCAATATTCGTGCATGGGGTTATGTTTCTGATACATACAGAAAGAAAGAGTTGTTGCTTGATGTTGTAAGCCAAATTACTGGGCTCACAGATGATATCCTTGGAACTAGTGATGAACTAGATGAAAAGTTGTTTATATGCTTGAGGAGAAAAAGGTTCCTCATCGTTTTGGATGATGTGTGGAGTTGTGAAGTATGGAAGGATTTGAGGAAATCAATTCCAGACAACTTAAATGGAAGTAGAATTTTGATGACAAGTCGTCTTCGCGATGTGGTGTTAACATTTAGTGAACCTTACAGTCTTCGTCTATTCACCGATGATGAAAGTTGGCAGCTGCTAAATATAAAGATATTTGGTAGAGAGGGAGGGTGCCCTGAGGACTTGTTGGCAGTTGGAAAGCGAATTGCTCAAAGTTGCAAAGGACTAGCTCTTGCTGTCCTTGCAGTGGCTGGTCTCCTAGTTAACACAAATAAGGATAGGTGGGAACAAATTGCAGAAAGGCTAAGCTCAGAGTTCATCAATGATCCAGAAAGCAGGAACAAGAAAATTTTAGAATTGAGCTATCAGCATCTGCCTATTCATTTAAAAGTGTGCTTTCTTTATTTTGGAGCATTTCCAGTGGACGAGGATATTCCAGTTCGGAAGTTACTATGGTTATGGATTGCTGAAGGATTTATACATCAAATGGGGCATAAAAGCTTAGAAGATCTTGCTGAGGACTACTTGATGGATCTAATAGGTAGAAGCCTGGTAATAGCTGTCAAACGAAGATCAAATGGTAAGGTTAAGACATGTCGAGTTCATGATCTAGTACATGAATTTTGCATGTCAAAAGCCAGAGATGCCAAATTTTTGCAGCTGATATCTAGTGATTATGAAATGTCGAGTTCTTTTGATGGTCTATGTCATGGACTTCATTATAAGCAGCATCGTCTCTTCATTCGTGGGGATCAAGAACAATTTATTGCATCAAGGCCTTCTGGACCATATGCTCGATCTCTACTGTTCTTTGCCACCACGGAAATGTATACTGGATGCTCCAGTGATGTCTCATTCATTTTCAACAACTTTAAACTTCTTAGAGTGTTGGATTTGGAATCTGTCAATATAGGTAATTCATTGGAAAATGGAATTGATTTACTGGTTCTTTTGAGGTATTTAGCAGTTGGCGGTGATATGGACTCTATTCCGTCATGTTTGTCCAAGCTGCAGAACCTGGAAACTCTGGTCGTGAAGGGTTTGATGAATAGGGTTGTTCTACCTGATACCCTATGGAGCATGACAAAGTTAAGACATGTTCATGTAACTAAACTTGCTGTTTTCACCTTGCCGGATGACAAAAATGGGAATTACTCTCTATTATATGACTTGGTGACACTTTCCTTGCCATCTTTTTCTTACGGAGAGCAAACAAATAACCTAATAATGAGGTTTCCCAATCTTCGAAAATTGAGATGCATATTTTTAGAGTCACGAGACGTTTCCATGAATTCCATCCGATTGCCTGTATTGGAATCTCTTTGCCACCTGGAGTCGCTCAACATATTATACAATGGCGGGGCTCTCAGGAATGGTGGTGAATGGTACTTGCCTTCAAGTCTAAAGAAGTTGTCTCTCTCAAATTTCCGCATGCCCTGGAACCACATTTCAGCAATCGGGAGATTACCGAACCTTGAGGTCCTCAAATTGACTTCTGGAGCCTTTGAGGGAACATGGTGGGAAATGACAGAAGGGGAATTCCTTCGACTTAAGTACTTGAAATTGGACACCCTAAACCTCTTCCAATGGGATGCCTCCAGTGATCACCTGCCCTGCCTGGAGCACCTGGAGTTGCGAAATTGCCAGCTGCTCGAGAAGGTTCCTTCGGAATTCGTCAATATCCCCACCTTGCAGAAAATTGAAGTTCTCCAATGTGTAGTTTCTGTTGAAGAGTCGGTCAGAAGAATTGTTAAGGAAGCATTGGAAATGGGCAAAAATATTGTTTTCAGCACTGCGCATTCTTGATTGTGGATAATCTTCTATTTACAAGTAAGTGATTCTAATCCTATTAATTAGGCAGCTTATTCGATATCTAATGTTGGTACTAAAAACAGTAAAGTAGTAGTCCTTTACTAGTTCAGTAAAACGTAATGACTGGGGATGATGAATGCTTCGTGTTCAGGAATAACTAGATTCTGTCTCCAGCATCACTTTACCATTGAAAAGGATAAAAAATTTAAATTATTTTTTTTCCCAGAGAAGTTGCAAAGTTATCAGATTAAATTAGTGAATGAATTAATCGATTAATCTAAATTTGCAAAAAATTAAAAAGAAATTAATTATAATGAATATTAAATCAATCATATCAGGTCATATTTTGTAACAAAATAAATAAATAAATAATCAAAGTTGATTATGACATTTTGATATAAAATTAAAAAACAATTGATTCGGAAATTAATAGATTTAAATTGGTTTTGCCTTGTGTTTTGTCATGTGCCCGTCCTTGACATAAATTCTCATATCATTTAAAGTGTTACGATCAAGCCTTGATAACATAAGTACATAAAATGTAATAGGATTCATATATGTGGACAACTGTGAATTCATGGGTCGTGTCTCCTGATGGGTTGCAGAGAGCGAGAAGAACAAGTACCATTTTGGTGTCTTGATAGCCTGAAAGTTGATTTTATTGCATGTATGACATATGCTATTCTAGCCTAAAGACTAATCATTCTAATGAAGAATGTGAACCCTCGAGTTTCCTGTGGGAGGCTCCTGGCACTTTTATCTTTTTAACACGGTATTGATATGATCTTACTTGAAAATGTTAAAACTGTTTTGAAATTTAAGGCTTTATAACATCTGCTTCTGCATCTCATCTCATTGAGTCAGCCACTGATTTTCTGGTTTTTCAGTAGACAACAACCAGCAAGGTATCAGCTTTAGCAATGAAGCAGCTGTTGGATGAAAAGGTTCTCTCTGCTCTGTTAACTTTTTTTTTTTTCGAATCTGCTCTGTTAACTTTTGAAGGCATGTTTTGTAGCTTTTTTTCTGGCAGACACTGCTGAATTGATAAGACTGAGGAATTGGAATTGAGGTGCTGAAAGTTCCTTGCAGTCTTTGGGAATGAATTTCGCACTGTTTATAAGAGTGGTTGAGTTTGATTCCTTTCTGCTTGTAAGCAGCTTAAACATGTTGAATTGTTGCATGTGTTGGTGACTGCAAGTATTTGTGTAATTTTGCTATTTTATGTGGAAGATATTTGGTGTACTCAATTGAATGATTATCGTGTCAGACCTTAAATGTGCATCATTTTAGTTTTGGCTGCTTAACATTTCTATCTAAAAAGTATACACACAATACACTAGTGCGAGATATTCTTTATTGACTATTCAATAATTGCGTGTAGAAAGTTATGAATTGTCAGTGATGCCATGTAAATCATAAAATACTTGCAAAAAACAAACCCGTCTTATCATGCTTTTTAAGAACTTATAAATACAACATTTATTAGATCATACAAATCTAAGTGAATTGGGAGAATATTATTTTTTAAAAAAATTAAAAAAATATTAATTATTTTAAAAAATTCTAAAAATATTAAAGTCGATATTTAAAATATGACTTTAACTTTTTTAAAAAAAAAATTTATTCAACTAGCATCTTTATCTCCATTCAAAACAACCAAAAAAAACAACCAATGCAAACCCAGCATCTTCACTTACAACTTCCCTGATTTTGGTAATAGAACTGAGCAAATCCACGGCTAACAATATTCATCATGCTACAGGGGGAAAACCCGAAAACTAATGCAGGTCGATGGATAGACTATGTCAAATTATTCTTCTTGATTTGTTATGCTTCTTGATATGAATCCAACAAGCATTGAAGAGACTTCGAACCCGAAGCATGATGACAATAGCAAGGTCTCCAGAACAAGCTCGGATCCACTCCAAGGTCTTGGTGGACCAATGACAAGGGCTAGAACAAAGAAAATGAAGGAAGCCTTGAATGGACTCATCCAAAGGGCCCAAAAGGATGGGGAGAAGACCAAGATTGACAAGACCATGATTATTAATGTACTAAGTATAATTGGGTCTTGTTAATTAGACTTTGGAGCCAAATTCCAAGTTGTAACCATAATGGGTTTGGCTTGACTATTATTTTTCTTAGAACCCCTTAGGAACATTGGGCTTAGTCTTAGTTATATGGTAATTTGAGTCATGTAGCCCAAATAGTTATGTAGCCCAATTGGCCCTAAAGAAACCCTAGCTTGAGCAACCCTAATTTGTGAAACCTAGCTTGTATCTTTATAGCAAAATCGGCCATTCTTGAGGCGATTTGATGAAATGAAAATTTGGTTCTTCACATTACAAGCTTGAGAGAATTGCTCTCTAGTTTCTGTAATTACTTGCAAATTACACAAATTCGGAATTTGTGTGTTTGTTGTTCTTGATTTCCTAGATTTGTTCCCTAGGAAATTCGGATTCCATCCATTCATTTGATTCCAAGGTTTCTAGGTACAGGTTATCTAGGGGTTGAGGACCTATTCCACCTTCAAGGAACATACCATCTCCAAGGAAAGATTTCAGTTGGATTGATCCAAGGGGCACAACTTGTGTAGTGAGTTTTTGGAACAAGTTATCCAAGGGTTCACGCTAGTTTTTGGTATCAGAGCAGTCTTGGTTCCCAAGCTGTTCATATCTTTTCTTTTACCGAACAAAAAAAAAAATCATCATCATTGGTATGTTCTTTATCTCCTCAATCTTCTTGTTGTTTTGAATATCATCATCATTGGTATGTTCTTGTATTGATGAAGCAAATTCTGTTCTTGTATTGATGTGTTGGTTTCGGCTTGCTTCCATCTTAGACAAATCCGTACCTTTGCTTATCCAATTGTTGTTTATGCCTTGCTGAAATTCTGTTCTTATTCATGTGTTGGTTTAATTTGTTGTTTTGATAAATCCATATCTTTGCTCTCTTGATAAATCCATACCTTTGCGGCCTTACCTCTGTTATTTCCATATATTATTGCTGTTTATGCCTTGCTTGAAGTTGAAGAAAAAAAAAAAAGAGAAAAAGAGAAGAAGAAAATTGGAATTTTTTGGAACTTGAGTAGAAAACTTGAGGCGGACAAAGAGGTGGTCTTAGTGTCATTTTTGACCCCAAAGTCCCAACGGACCGCCTTTGGCCGTCTGCTTGTAGATCTCTCCGAGAGCTTCGATTTGAGTACTTACGAGCAAAATCCGACATCGGAGTAGAAAGTTATGACCTTTTGAAGTTACCATGCCAAAAATCCTTTTACGATTTGAAAAACAGATTTGCATTTTCCGATTGTACTTTGGATTGTTTGCAGTTTGTGATTAGCCTTATACTTATCCATATACATCCTTTTCACCACATTTTGAACCGAAATATTCTTGACTAATTCCGAATTTGGAAGGGTGAGACCGACCACTAATGCAAGCTACTTTGTCCAAATTTCCTTTCTTCAAGTGTCTTGAATTGTGATCCTAAAATTCTGAAATTATTGTGATCCAAAATTCTGAAATTTGTTGTGTTTCACTGGTTTTCGATGTAGATTCTGATTTTGCAATCAGTTTGTCCGAATTCCTTACCAAAAAATTCGAATTCTTGTGTTTTTGGTACTTTTTCATTGTATTCCTTATATTCATTCTAATCTCATTGTCCACTTACATTACCTTGTTGTAAATTCCTTTGTGTAATATTGAGTTGAGGTCCAAAATTCTGAAATTTTGTGTGTCTCACTGATTTTTCGTGTAGATTCTGTTTTTGCATTCAGTTTGTCCAAATTCCTTACCAAAAAATTGAATTCTTGTATTTTTGGTACTGTTTTCATTGACTTTAGTCTTTGTTTCATTGGTTCCTTAGAATTCATTCTAATCTCATTGTCCAATTGCATTAACTTGTTGTAAATTCCTTTGTGTAACATTGTTTGAGTAAGAATAGAAACGGAAGAGCAAATTGAGTGGTGTGAATCCGTCCCTTCACTTATACAAGTCCGAGAGAACTCAAACACTTGGTGAGTGAATTTGGGGAATTGGGAAGGAAGTGAGGACTTATAAACTGCTTTATTTCCTTTACTAACTTTCGCACTATAATGGAGAGGCAACCACCACCACCACCGGGTTCTAAGGAATCCTATGAGGAGATGTTAGCAAAATTTTACACTTTGGTTTGAGTTTGCAACAGAAGTCAAAGAGCTCAAAGTCGAGAGAGCCGAATCCTCTCGATCTACAAAGACCACATATGGCAATGCCAATGATGACGAAGCCTTTGAGGCATTTCAGGAAGTCAATACTGTACTCTAGAATTGATTCCAATTTAGGATGTATCAAAATGAAAATTCCTCAATTCTTTGTAAGCAAGATCCTCAAGCTTTCTTTGAATGGTCCGATAAGATTGAAAGTATTTTTACAAAGGCACAACTATTCGGAGGAAAAGAAGGTCAAGCTAGCTGTGGTTGAATTTGCCGGATATGCCCGTCACTGGTGGACTAAAATTCAGGCAGAAAGGAGGCGTGATGAAGAAGGGCCTGTTCGTACTTGGGATGAATTAAAGAAGCTCATGAAAAAGCGATTTGTTCCACACCAATACTACAGGGAGATGTTCAACAAATTGCAAAAGATCACCCAAGGAAATAGGACTGTGGAGGATTATTACCAAGAGTTGGAGACTACGATGCTTCGAGTCAACATTCAAGAAGACAGTGAAGCTACTATGGCTCGATTCCTAGGAGGACTAAGGAAGGACATTGCCCACATTGTAGAGATGCAAGAGTATGAAGATCTCAATGAGATGTATCACAAGGCAATAAAAGCTGAGAGGCAGCTTAAGGAGAGGGGTGCCCGAACCTTTTCAACCCCACAGACTTCAAATTCAAGCACTTTGAAGTCTACATGGCCTAAGAAGGATTTAAGTACCGACTTCAAAAAGGCCGTAACTCCTAGTACCTCAAAAACTTCTCCAACCGTAGTTCCAAACAATCAAAAATCAAGTGAAGTGAGAAAACTAGCCAGGGAGGTTACATGCTTCAAGTGCCAAGGTAAGGGACATTATGCACGAGAGTGTCCTAATGCTCGAATTATGGTTGTCAGAGGTGATGGCACGATCGAAAGTGAGAGTGAACATGAAAGTGACTATGAAGATATGCCACCACTTGTAGAAAATGGAGAGTCGGATGAAGATGTTTTTGGTCCTGATGAAGGACCATCCTTGGTGATTATGCGATCTTTAAATGTTCAGATTAAAGAGGAGGACGATGTTCAACGTCAGAATATCTTCCACACTAAATGCACCATCAATGAGAAGGTATGTATACTTGTTATTGACAGTGGCAGTTGTACTAACATTGCTTCAACCTTGCTTGTAGATAAACTGAGATTGCCTACACGTCGGCATCCAAATCCATACCGGTTGCAATGGTTCAATGAGAGTGGAGAAGTGAGAGTCACAAAACAAGTCTTAGTGAATTTTTCAGTCAACAAATATAAAGATGAAGCCTTGTGTGATGTGGCTCCTATGCAAGCTGGTCACCTATTGCTTGGTAGACCTTGGCAATTTGACAGAGATGCTTCCCACAGTGGACGAAGTAATAGGTACACTTTCCTTATTAATGGTAGAAAAACTACTTTACTGCCTTTGTCGCCTACTCAAGTTTCTGAATCTCAATTGCATTTGAAGGGCGAATTTGAGCAAATGATGAAATTGCATTCTGCACTACCCGAGAGAAAAGAAGGAAAATTTGAAAATTCTACACCTAAGCAAATTGAGTTAAATGATGAAGTAGAACATATTGAGAGGAAGAAAGTGAGTCAAGTAAATAAGAAGCAGCTGAATTTTTATGCAAATGTCCGACATGTTGATAATTGTCTGCATACTAATCGTGTTTTGTTTCTTCTTATTTGTTGTGAATCTAATATTCTACTTAGTGCTGACTTGCCATCCAACCTACCGGTTGAGATTTCTAACATATTGCAGGAATTCCAAGATGTATTTCCTGACGAGCTGCCCGCAGGATTGCCACCCAAAAGAGGAATTGAGCATCAAATTGATTTCATACCGGGCACAAACATACCAAATCGACCGGCATATCGGTCCAACCCTGAAGAGACCAAAGAACTACAACGACAAGTTGAAGATCTTTTAGTTCGCGGTCAGGTAAGGGAATCTTTGAGCCCATGTGCGGTTCCTGTCATTCTTGTGGCAAAGAAAACTGGTGAATGGCGTATGTGTACTGATTGTCGTGCAGTTAATAAAATCACCATTAAGTATAGGCACCCAAATCCACGTTTAGATGACATGTTGGATGAGTTTGCATGGTTCAAAGGTGTACACCAAAATTGATTTAAAATCTGGATACCACCAAATTCGAATTAGAGAGGGTGATGAATGGAAGACAGCTTTTAAGACCAAGTTTGGGTTGTATGAGTGGCTTGTTATGCCTTTTGGTTTGACAAATGCTCCTAGTACCTTTATGCGTCTTATGAATCATGTTCTGCGTTCTTTTCTCAATAAATTTGTTGTGGTATACTTTGATGACATATTGGTGTATAGCAAAGACATTAATGAGCATGTTGAACATTTGAAACTTGTTTTAATGACTTTGCGAAAAGAAAAGCTTTTTGCTAATTTAGCTAAGTGCTCATTCTGTGTAGAGGAAGTTGTTTTTCTTGGTTTTGTTGTTAGTGCACAGGGAATTAAAGTTGATGAGCAAAAAGTGGAGGCCATTCGATCTTGGCCAATTCCTACTTCGGCATCTGACGTTCGAAGTTTTCACTGCCTCGCAAGCTTCTATAGGAGGTTTGTGAAGGATTTTTCCACAAAGGCCGCGCCCCTGAATGAGTTAGCTAAGAAAGATGTGAAATTTGAATGGGGTGAAAAACAGCAAGAGGCGTTTGATTTATTTAAGCATGAGTTAACACATTCACCTATTTTAGCATTACCTAACTTTGACCTAATGTTTGAAATTGATTGTGATGCTTCCGGGATAGGCATTGGAGCAGTGCTTCAACAAGAGGGACGTCCAATTGCGTACTTTAGTGAGAAGCTAAATGGAGCAGCCTTGAACTATCCTACATATGATAAAGAGATGTATGCGGTGGTAAGGGCTCTAGAGACTTGGCAACATTATCTTTATCCCAAGGAGTTCATCATCCATACCGATCATGAATCCCTCAAGCACTTGAAGGGACAAGTTAACTTAGGTAAGCGTCATGCTAAGTGGGTTTCTTTTATTGACACTTTTCCCTATGTTATCAAATATAAGAAAGGCAAGGACAATGTTGTTGCCGATGCTTTGTCTAGAAGGTTTGCACTTATTACTACCTTAGGCACTAAAATTTTAGGTTTTGAATTGATGAAGGAATTATATGCAACTGATCCTGAGTTTTCTAGTGTCTATTTTGCTTGTGAACATGGTGCTTTCAACAAATTTTTCCGATTTGAAGGTTTCTTGTTCAAAGAAAACAGGTTGTGTGTTCCGAGGAGCTCCACACGTGAACTGTTGGTTCGCGAAGCTCATAGTGGCGGTTTAATGGGACATTTTGGTGTCTTAAAGACTTACGAGATTCTGCGTGAGCATTTCTATTGGCCTAAGATGAAAGTGGAAGTTGAAAGAATTTGTTCTAATTGTGTTGCCTGCAGGCAAGCTAAGTCTACAATCAAGCCACACGGATTGTATCATCCATTACCGGTTCCGACTTCACATTGGACAGAAATTTCCATGGATTTTATCCTTGGACTTCCAAGGAGTCAGCGAGGTAATGACTCCATCTTTGTGGTTGTTGATCGGTTTTCTAAGATGTCGCATTTCATACCTTGCAGGAAATCTGATGACGCAAAGCATGTCGTTGATTTGTTCTTTAAGGAGATAGTTCGACTACATGGAATACCGAGAAGTATTGTCAGTGATCGTGATGTAAAGTTCCTTAGTTATTTTTGGAAAACTTTATGGGGTAAGTTAGGGACTAAATTGTTGTTTTCTACCACGAGTCATCCACAAACGGATGGCCAAACTGAGGTAACTAATCGTACCCTTGGGACTTTACTTCGGGCCATTGTGCAAAAGAATCTTAAATATTGGGAGGAATGTTTACCTATTTGTGAGTTTGCTTACAATAGAACTCTTCACACTGCTACTAACCATTCTCCCTTTGAAGTTGTGTATGGCTTTAATCCTTTGACACCTTTAGATCTTTCACCTTTGCCAATCAAGGAGCGAACTTAATTTAGATGGCAAGCGCAGTGACTTTGTCCAGAAGTTACATGAGCAGGTTCGCCTGAATATTGAGAAGAGGAATGAATCCTATGCTCGAAATGCAAACAAGGGTCGAAAGAAAGTCACTTTTGAACCAGGAGATTGGGTGTGGGTTCATATGCGCAAGGAAAGGTTTCCAGTGCAGAGATCGACAAAATTGCATCCACGTGGAGATGGACCTTTCCAAGTTGTCGCAAAAATCAATGACAATGCTTACAAGATCGACCTTCCAGGTAAGTACAATGTAAGTACTACATTCAATGTTGCTGATTTGTCTCCTTTTGACGTTGCAGAATATGATGATCTGGATTCGAGGACGAATCCTCTCGAAGAAGGGGGGACTGATATGAATCCAACAAGCATTGAAGAGACTTCGAACCCGAAGCATGATGACAATAGCAAGGTCTCCAGAACAAGCTCGGATCCACTCCAAGGTCTTGGTGGACCAATGACAAGGGCTAGAACAAAGAAAATGAAGGAAGCCTTGAATGGACTCATCCAAAGGGCACAAAAGAATGGGGAGAAGACCAAGATTGACAAGACCATGATTATTAATGTACTAAGTATAATTGGGTCTTGTTAATTAGACTTTGGAGCCAAATTCCAAGTTGTAACCATAATGGGTTTGGCTTGACTATTATTTTTCTTAGAACCCCTTAGGAACATTGGGCTTAGTCTTAGTTATATGGTAATTTGAGTCATGTAGCCCAAATAGTTATGTAGCCCAATTGGCCCTAAAGAAACCCTAGCTTGAGCAACCCTAATTTGTGAAACCTAGCTTGTATCTTTATAGCAGCCGTCGGCCATTCTTGAGGGCAGATTTGATGAAATGAAAATTTGGTTCTTGACATTACAAGCTTGAGAGAATTACTCTCTAGTTTCTGTAATTACTTGCAAATTACACAAATTCGGAATTTGTGTGTTTGTTGTTCTTGATTTCCTAGATTTGTTCCCTAGGAAATTGGGATTCCATCCATTCATTTGATTCCAAGGTTTCTAGGTACAGGTTATCTAGGGGTTGAGGACCTATTCCACCTTCAAGGAACATACCATCTCCAAGGAAAGATTTCAGTTGGGTTGATCCAAGGGGCACAACTTGTGTAGTGAGTTTTTGGAACAAGTTATCCAAGGGTTCACGCCACTTCTTGATTCAACAGAGGATGGCAGTTGAGGATCCTAATGCACCACATGGCCCTTGTTTATTGATTGAATCCATTATGCTGTTGATGGGCTTGAGATCTGGTCAGCCATCAAAACATGGGTGGAGAATTGCTCGGCGTTTCCCTGATTGAAATTTTGTCAAGGCATGCTTCGGATGAGATTTATCTTGGGCAAAGAGACAATCCTGAATGGACCAAAGATGCACAACCACTTGAAGCTTTTGTGAAATTTGGGAAAAAGTTGGTGAAATTAGCGGTATGGGGAGCGGCAAAGAATGGGGTTGGGGAGGGAGCTACGGGGAAGGGTGGGAAGGAAAAAGGAAGCAAAAAAAAATTGAAAGGAGGGGGGGAGGGAAGGAATGTGATTCGGCAGGGAGAGGAGAAAAAAAAAATGGAAGTGCTTGCTGGGATTGCAAGCCTTCAGGCGAGAAAAAGAGAGGGGGAAAGAGGGCGGCCAATTTTTTTGTTGGAGAAGGACAGGGATTGCCTCAGGGCAAACGGTTTTTTTTTCTATAAATGACTTGAAGTCGATATCCTGTATATTAACTTCAAAGTCGATATTTAGGATGCTGACTTCAAAGTCGGTTTTTTAAATGCCAATTTCGGTAGAAATAGAACAAATTTTAAAATATTAATATTTATTTAATTTATATTTTTTTAATCAATTTTTGAGGAAAAAACTCATACAAATCTAATCAGATATAAACCCAATAAAATTAAAAAATTGCCATGTTGAACACATCGAGTACCAAAATCCGGATCTAATATTGAACAATGTCCTATTCTGCTGTTGAAGTCCAAAAATAGAGATTTGATCAGATATGGTCTCATCTAATCAGATCTATAAGACTGAATCTTCAAATGGTTACACAACTAAACAAAAACTCAAAATACAAAATTTTCACTTATTCAAGGGGAGATGAAACTCACTTATTTAATAGAGAAAAAGCTTCCAAAGTTGAGGGAAAAAATACCTCATAGAAGAACAAAAGAAATGATGGTGGGTTATTAACATATATTATAAATGTCTCAACATGAACTATTGGGTGAAAACACATGGACAAGAAACGTCTAAGCCATGTGCGCCTTTGGCCTTCCACATTGGCTAAAATAGGACGTGTGGCATCTACGTTTAATCTCCCTTAATGCGTATTATTTTCCTTCTCATTTGTCGATTTGATTGGTATTGTTGTCCTTCTCCAGCTTTTCTTTGCTTCTTGTTATTCATCAGTTTTTCCACCCAAATCTTTCTACCCAATGCTCGTTGTTGGTTGATTTTTTTATTCCTCTCCTTTTTTTTGCTTAGTTTCTGGCTATTTCCTCTTCCGATGGTTGCCCTTGGTTTAGGGCTTTTTAGATATTTGCCTATTCGCCCACGCAGCCAGTTAATGTACCGATTTCAACCGCTTCTTGTGACCTTCTTGCTGCTCGGTGACTTAGCAAATCTTTCTACCCGATTGTTGCTGTTGGTTAGAATCGAGTTTCGATTCAAAAGTACCAATTTAGGGTTTCGATTTGTCTCTTGAATCCAACGCCACCATTCGAAGTTAGGTCTCAATTCGAAAAAGGGAAGTTAGGGTCTTTTAATCTATGTTTATGGTCCACAAAAAAGGTCTCCTAATTAGATGTTTTGTGATAGAGCGTATAATTACATATTTATTGGATCAATTCCTTTGTATTTTAGTTGATTCAAAAGCTTGTTTATAAGGATATTAATTATTTTTATGATTAATTGTTAGGGTGAAGCATTTTTAGAAAAAAGTGAACAAATAAAGAGAGTATTTAGATAGTTGGAATTTTTATGCTACAAGTGTCTTAAATCTTCTAGTATTTTATATTATTTTCTTGTACTTAAAGTAGGAGCCCATTTTTATTATTTATTTTTCCTAAAGAATGCAGCCTCACAAGTCACAAGGGCACAAAACAAACACAAGTGCGGCCAAACAAAGGCACTAGAGAAACAAAGAAAAATAGAAACAAAAGGCAGCCGTTTGCGGGACAACAAAATAGAAGAGAGCAGCCCTTGGAACAAATATGGACATTCGGGAAAAACAAACTTAAAAGAGCAGCCCACTTTTTTTTCCTAGGGATTGCTGGGAGACGAAAAAAACACGGCAGCCGCAAGTGAAACACAAGAGGAAAACAAAAAGTCAAGATAGCCGCACCCTATATATTGATTCTTTCCTGGAGTCTGGAGCGGCACTTTTTTATTCTTTCCTGGAGACCATCGGGACTTCGGTATTTTCATGGAGAAAAACAGCAGCCGCCGCCTATTGTTATTTTTGTTAGGCTTTTTTTCTATTATGTCTAGCTAAATTTTATTTTTTTAATCAATATTAATTAAGGTTTGATTTTAACAATTGTGAAATTTCAGTAATTTTACTATTTCTTTTATTCTTGAGTATTTATATATTTTTTATACCTCATTATATTATTGGATTGAAATGTTAGACAAAAAGCCTGTTGTTTGATAGTTGAATTCAATAGATAGTCATTTAGAATAATTAATTATTAGTTGATTGTTCTAATTTACGTGACAAATAACAACATCGAAAGGTAATCAAATCCTTAGATTGTATGTTATGAAAATATATAATCTAACGTAAATAAACAAGGCGTTTCCGGGTTTACTGGTTAGTAATTGGGTCTTTTTGAATCTTAATGCAATTAATAGACATAACTCATAGGACAGATCCGAAGGTTGTGTTTGTTAATTAGAGAAATAACTCATAGGACAGATCCAAAGGTTATCGAAAAAGTAAGAACAGATTGGTTGTTAGAGGACGGATCTTCAACAACTATAACCAATTTATTCAAGATAAAAGAACCTATCTTTTGAACCAATGATTAATTCAAGGAATCAATATCGAAATTAATTCTTGATTGGAAGCTTCTCTTTATTAATTTTTCCTCATATTTTTAGTTAGTTATTTAACTTGTTTAGTTGTCTTAATTAATTCTTGCTTAATTTCATAATACAAACCCCCCCTCCCCCCTTCTTTTATTTTATTTTGTTTAAGGAGTAAATTTAACCAATCTCTGTGGATTCGACCCTCTCACTGCTATCTACAGAACTTAGCCCAAAAAAGGATTATTTTTGGTGGTTTCGACACTCATCATTTTGCAGAGATCTGGAGATTTTTTTATCAAGGGTTTATGGCCTAGTGGCAGTGGGTAGTCTGGCTAGCTGAACAGGATCATTTTTTTCCCTACTTTTATTGATGTGTTAGATTTCCATTTATTTTTCTGAGTGGGTGTTTTGCAGGTGTTTGGAGATTTTGTGGTCAAGGGTTTGCAGTCCAGTGGTTGGTTTGAATGGCCGCGGGGTCGTCTGGCTGGTCGAACCGGATGATGTGTTTTTTTCCTTCATTTTTAGTGCTTTGTTGGATTTCTATTTATTTTTATTCTTGCCATACACCTTTCTGACTAGATGTTTTGTAGGTACATGGAGATTTTCTATTCATAGGGGTTATGGGACTCAACACAAATTAACCATGAAGTGATTACAATGCTTGAAGCAAGTTGACACACACATTATAGGGAAATAGGAGATGCCACAACATCCAATTTTGGTGAAGGTAAAAACTGAGCAACCAACAAGGTAGTATCTAGTCAAAAAAAGTAGCTCGCAAAAAAGAAATATGCAAGATTAGATCACCAACCTTCATGACTGGAGCGAAGGGGAATAGTACCAATAGGAACTCCAATTTCAAGCCCTTAGATGGAGTTTAAATAAGAAAAAATCGCTAACAGTACTAAAGTCATCAAAAAGGAAGGGAGAATTAATCTAGGACATATATGTTATAGGCTTTCAGAAAGAAAAGTGGAGAAATCTCAAGATCTAAAGGAACTACAACAATTAGTAATTAAATACTGACTAGGTGATCTAAAAGAGGAAATACAAAACATTCTTGAAGTGGTTGCCTTAACCTCAAAGCTTAAAAACATTACAAACCTTTTGATGTCAAAATTAGTAGAAAATGAGAAGGGTTTTCAGGTGGTTGAACCAAAATCAACCACCTACAACATAATGAGGTGGGTCTTCTAACAATTGATGTGTTAAATAATTTGACCCTTTCCCACAATACAAATGTCATATTCATCATGGAGACAAAATGCAAGAGACAAACCGCCAAAAAAATGGCTCTTAGTATCTAAATTCACCAAGTGGGAAGTTGAAGATCCAAAAGGATTGCAAAGGTAGAGTCTGCATGGCATAGGGTGATAATACAGAAATCAAAGTAATGAAGAAATCCCAAAACCACATTTGTCTCGGATAAAGGAAACATCAAGAAATGAATGGATCCTATTTCTAATCTATGGCCATCTAGAAACATGCAAAAGAGTGGTATTTGGGAAAATGTGCATAAATAACTCAGAGATAAGAATGTTCCAATAGCCATTGTAGGTGACTTCAATCAAATTTGGAGTCGAGAAGACAAAATGGGAGAAAAACTTTTCAAACCAAAGGATGCGGAAAAAATGAAGGAGATTCTAAACACACTAGGCCTAACAAAGATTCAAAAACTAGAATTCTGATTCACTTGGACAAATGGCAAAAAAGGGGATGATAGAATCCATGAGAAACTTGATAGGGTGGTAGCAAATTTGCAATGGATTAGAATATTCTCGAAAACAAGAATTAGGAGCCTCCCTATATTCATATCAGATCATAGGCTTATGATTCTAGATACAATTCATGAATTCGGAAGGAAAAAAATGGAAAAAAAAAGAAGAGATGGTTTCAAATAGATATGAACCTCAATGATGGCCTCAAGAGCTGTGGTTTGTCAGGGATCAAGTCCCAAAAACTACTTTTTGAATTGAGTTAAGAATTCCGGATTTAATTAAAACCCTTATCCAAGAAGTTAGAATAAGAACTTTGATTATAAGACACCACAACTAAGAGAATCAAGTTTAGTTGATAAGTCAAAAAGAGTTTCACCAAGAAAACTTTGCAAGACTCAAACAAATTCACAAAAGAACTTTCAAACGAAGGAAAAACCTCACAAAATTTTATTTTGGCTGACTTTATTCTTGTGGTTGAAATCCCCCCCTTTATTTATAGGATGAAGGCTAGTCCAAAAATTACCTATTTGTTACAAGACTCTTTCTAAACCTTTAAAGAAACAATACTAATTATTTGACTCTTAAACAAATTGGAAACCATCTAGAAAGGTCCCATAAAAGCGGGTCAAGCAAAACCTTAAACAAATAGGAAACTAACTACAAAAAATAATTCCAAGGAAATTAAACAACATAAAAAAAAAACCATAGAAAAGTTGTCTAGGCCAACCTACAAGCTAGGAAACAACTTAAGTGGGCTTTTAACACATTAATAGCTTAAGTACAAAGTCCATTGGTAATTATATTTAAGATATTAATTAATTTGGCCTTATAATTACCAATCTTAGGCTTCATTTGGATTGTGATTTATTTGAAAAAGGTTGTATTGGAATGTGTGGAAAGTTTAGTGAGTATTTTGATAGAAAAAGTATTTTGAAGGGAAAAATATGAGGAATTTTTTTTTTAAAATTATATGAGAGGAATTTGAGTGGAAAAATTTTAATTTAAAATTTGAAATAAAAATGTATTTGGATGTTTTATTTTTATTTTAAAAAATTAATTTTTATAAATAAAAATTATGTCTAAATGAAGCCTTAGACTTTTCTTTGAGTTGAACTTCTTTACTGAGACCATTAAATAATTCATTCAGCCTTTGGCCCATTAATATTGCTAAGAGAGTGCTGAATTACACCTTCAGCCTTTGAATAAGCTCGAGTCTCGTATTCACTTAAAGTGCTTTGAAATGTTTGAGATGGTGCTCCTTGATTCCTATCAAAAAGCTACCGGACCAGAAATGAAGCAGCAAGGCAAAGCATCAGGAGATCATAGGCAAAGCATCAGGGTTTTGTCCATCACCGTATATTGGATGGCGTGGCCATAAAGATTACTTGAATCTCTAGATGTATAGGGGATTTTACTTTTATATTGAATTTTATTTCTTATATATATTTATAATCCCCATTGTTCTCTTATTTGTTCTTCTTTTTTTCACTCTTATATATGGGAAAATTTCAAATATAGCACCTTTTGGAATGACATTTACAAATAGAGCGGCTCCAAAATTTTCTTCACAAATATAGCAGGTCAATGCTTTTGATTAAGCGAAAAAACATAAAGACCCTTTTATTCACAAAAAAAAAACAACTAAAACATTGTTCAAAACTTCTCCCTTTTATTTTTTCACTTCGAATTTCCTTGCCCATTTAATCATTCTTCATTAATTCAACATTTCATTTATTCGAAGTTGCATCAAAGGCGCGTACGCTAAGAGGATAAGCATTTTCAAGGAAAAAAATTACCGCCATAGAATGGCATTTTCTTCCCGTCATTTTTTCACTTTAAATTTCCTTACCTATTTAATCATTATTCATCGATTCAATATTCTATTCATTTGACGTTGCATGAATGAGATGTATGCAAGAACTAAACATGAATATTTTATTCGATAAAAAGAGAAGTTTTCGGCATAAAATTCAACATTTGTAACATGTATTCGACAAAAATTTCGATATAAAATTCGACATTTGTAAAAAAAATAAAAATATTCAATAAATAGAGTGTTTACAAATAGAATTGCCTCCGTTTGAATATTACTTCTTTATTGAATTCATACTTCTTTATTTCACAAGTTATGGGGTGCAGACGTGTCACTTTGATAAAGCATAAAAATAAATTGAAACAGTAAAAATAAAGATATGGGTGATGGATAAAACCGTGGATTGACTTTGAGTGAGAAATTTAAACAATTTGTTATTATTATTATCAATTTAACAAAAAAAAAAGAATTTTAAAAAATTAAAAAAACAAAGATTGAAAATGAAGATTGCGGGAGGAGAAAATGTACCACTAACAATTTTTTCGTTTTGTGTGGTTTTTCTTTGTTTTTTCAAAACTTCAATATGAAAATAGAGAATGTTTCTAGCATTATTTTTTTTTCAAGATTTTTTTTTTTAACTACACTATGAAAATGAAGAACTTGGGAGGAGAAAAAAGAAAGATGAATTGAAGTAATATAATCATTTTAGTTACATTGATAAAGAATGAAAATTTTAAATTTTAAATAATGATAAGTCTCTTAATGGATATTATAGATAATTATAAAAAATTAAATAAATTTTATAAATAAAATAAGTTTGTGGTAACGGATGAGTGTAGATAAATAATAGATTCTGTTCAATTCTATTTAATTCTATTATACAATTATTAAAGATGGTAAGTAATTTGAATTTAATAAGATAAGTGAATCAAATATTTAATTAAATTAAAAGTTTATAAAAGATGGTACATAATTTGAACTCTAATTTGATAACGATGCCAAAATTTAGTCCAATAATACTACATTAGTGTGAATTAACTATGTTATAATTTGATTGGTGGAGTTTAATTATAATTTGATAGTTTGCTTCATTATGTTAAATAAAATTGTAAACCTGTCAAAATCATATCAATATATATATATATGTGTGTGTGTGTGTGTGTGTGTGTTATATAATAGATGTTTGATTAACATATTAATTTGAATGTTGAATTACTGTAATTGTACTATTTTGTCCTTGTATTGATTTTTTTCATTAAGGATGAAATATTTTTTATGAAAATGCATAAAAATATAGTTATTTAATAAAAAAATAATTAAAATTTATCGAACATCCTCATGAAGAAAAATTTTTAAAGTAAATATATATTCTTGAAAAGATGTGCTATGATAGAAAAGAAGAAGGTTAAGAAGTGAACGCAAGACTAGAGTTATTTATTATTAAAAAAACCGGTTTATTCAAAGGAGACTAATTTTGAATATTGATTTAAATAATTTTAAACAACTAATTTGAGTATATTAAGTATCAAGTATTAAGTTAATTTTTATATACAATTTAAATAGTGCTTAGTTAATTAACTGGACGTAATTTTTTTTATCAAATAATTAAAAAATGATCTCTTAATTTATTAATTTTAAACAAAAATTTATATTAAGAAATGGGTACTTAGTTCCTAATGTCATATCTTAGCCACCAACCATCATCAGTTCCTATAAATTTCTTACGTCTTCGTTTCAACCAATAACATATCTTATTTTTCAAACAGTCATTGTGCTGTTGGTAAAATTGATTATCCTTTGTATTAAAATATATAAAATAAATATATAGAATCATTTCAAACAATACCTGATTGTTCCTTTGATCAATCTTATGGCTCACCCACGCCAGCACGAATTCATTTGAATAAGATTTCAACTATATTATATTATCAGAATTTATCTTATATATTTGCAAAAAAAAAAAAAAGAAAAAAAAGAGGTTATTACTGTTTCTCTAATGGCACACCCTTCTTATTTTTTATATTGTTAAGAATTTTAATATTCTTTCTCCTGATTATGTTATCTTTTATTTTTTATTTTAAAATTCTTAGAGATCAATCCTCATTGCATACTGATATGCTATATAAAATAATAATAACAACATATATTAAAACATTTACTTGATGAAATTGGTGAACTATTGCCCACTCCTATCATATTAAAACATAATACTTCAAGTCTTGTCTTTCAGGAGCAAACTAAAGATATTGAAATAAATTGCAATTTTATTCATAAACTATTTATCAATAAAGTGTTTTTACTATATTTGTGGGTTTACATGATCATTTAACTTGTTCATATTTTTATAAAGTCATTGCGTGGAACTCATATTGGGTATCTGTGCATATATATGGAGAGAGACACACATTTTAACTTGAAAAGGAATGTTAATATATAAAGTGCATATATAGATGTAGAAGGTATTTTTCTAAATGTGCATATTATTTTTGTGTGTATATATATGTACATTTAGTGCTCATTGAGCAATAAGTTATTCTCTCCAATTTTCTCTCCCTTTTGTACTCTAATATAATGTACTTCATTCTTTGGAATATTTCACTATTTTTTAATCCCTATGTGAATAACTTAAATGTTTTTTTGTAAAATTTATTTTTTCTTCTATTTTATTTATTTGCATAATTTATTAATACCTTTAGGAAAAATACTTAAGAATAAAATAGAAGTTATCTAATTAATAAAAAGGTATAATTTCCTTTTAATTTCTAATAAGGGCAAAATTTGTTTTGCTTTCAAACATAACTCTATATTTTTAGATAAAAAATTCTTACTTTTTTAAATGCAATTAAATATCTAATTTAAGAGAAAACATTCCCATGAAATTAACTGCATTTACTAGTCTTCTAATGTTGTAAAAAATTCTAAACTGTTGAAAGTTAAGAAATTTGTAAAAAAAAATTTCATTTTTCTTGTTTGTGTGAATTTTAATATTATTTAACATTAAAATTCACAAAAAAATTTAAAGATGGAAAATCAAAACATTGAGTTATTTAGTAATTTTTAATGATGTAATTATTTTGGTGATATTTTACATAACGTAAAATTTAAGTTTACAAAAAAAAAAGTATTTAAAACGAAAAGTCTCAAATTACTTTTTATTATTGTAAGATTACTTATTTGCAACTGCTTAGTTTTTAAATTTTGGAACTTTTAAATTTAAGAACTATGACCATTTAATGTCATATTCAGGCGTGGAAGGTAATATTACTTTGCTCTTTTAGGATTAAGACAAAATTGTGCCCTTTTATTAATTAGATAGTAATTTCTACTGCCTTTTAAGAAAATTTTCCTTTTGAAAAAGAAAAAGGTCCCGGAGTTTTTGAAACAGATAAAGGCTAACACAGTGGAAGAAACTTGAGTCACCTGGGGTTTGGGTATTCAGTGAAAAACCCACAATTACCATTACCTGGCGTTTGCATCCCCATAATGCAAACCACCTCATTTATCCCTCTCCCATTTAGCAAGCTTTGTTAAAAGCCTGTTTAAAGATTCTGTGTGGAATTTCCAAAGTAAATTACTCAAAATTGTTCCTTGATTAATTTGTAGTGATTCAGAACCTTTGTTTGCTGGGGAGGGGAAGGAAAATGGGGAAAAGAAAACCTCTAATATATAAGTATTAGAGTTGATCACATAAGAACTGTTCATTACTAATGATTCAAGCAGAATTTCCGTACATATCAAATGTTCATATTCTACATGGCAAACAGTAGGTGAAGAGAATAGTACTCAGATCAGATGGCAAAAAAATTCATTATTCCATTAACTTTCTTCTTAGGAGAAGATAGAAAAGGACTAACAACTACAGTAGATTGGACCAGGGTATTAAACTTACAAACCTCAACACCCAATGAAATCTTTGGGTAAAATAAAAGCCAGCAAAATATGAACGTCTTAAAAGATAAATCTACTAGAGGAACTGCCATAGCCCAGTGACACTTTGAATCATTGCATGTTTGTCAATCGCAGAACTTGGAACCTTCAAAAGATCCCTAGTTTCAAGAAATTAACAAGCCTCAAAATTAAACATGCAGAACCAGGATGCTCCTTCAGTGTGAGGAGGAAATATGTCAAGTTCAGCACATATAGCGGGCCAAAATCCCGGGAAAAGCCAGCTTAAATGCCTTCCAAACCAAATGCTTCTCAAACTCTTGCAACTTCTTTATTGTGTGTGAGATAAGACCCCATGTTAACTAATGAGACCACGTATATAACAGACTTGAGGGATTTACTCTTAAGCTATACCAACAGCTGGTCAATTAATAACTCAGTGTAAAATAAGATAGAGAGATATTGATGGTTACTTTTACTTTCTAAATTCAGAATGTAAGGAGTTTTGAAAAAGATGTCTATCCATTAATTTTCAAGCACTGAAATACAGATGCAAACACCTTGACGAATAACTGATAGTCCTAATTCATATAAATTTTACAGTAGATATTAGTACGTTTCTCTTTAGTCAATAACAGCATTGCATCAAAGTTTAGATTTTCTTACATGTGAATAGAAGCAGGACAAATGAACCATAACTTGATCAACAATCAAAAAGAAGATCTGAAAACCGGCAGCTGGATCATTGATAATGGTCTTGAATCCCGAATTTTGAATTTCTTCCAGCTGTTGCTTTTTTATTTTCTCCAGTGAACTTTCAGCAGAGGCGCTACACCACATCAATTCAATTATCTGCAGTTCATAGATTTTCCCGAAACTAGAAGGGATTTCCTGAAGTTTCTTACAGCTCCGCACAACCAGTCTTTGAAGACTGGGAAGTGATCATTGGATGCATTCCACTGAACAATGTCCAAAGAGTCTAATTTCAAAACCTTAAGTTCACAGAACTCGTCATCTCTCATTTCCCATAGTGTACTTTCAAAGGCTATGGAAATTAATGTGAGAACCTCAAGCTTGGATAGCGCTCCAATGGCCGAAATGCAATCCCATGTCAAGCTAAAGCCTGAGAGTGACAACTTTTTGAGATTTTTTGGGAAGCTGAATTCACAGAAATTACTGGCACTGCCATAGTAAAGTATCTTGAGTGATTCAAGTTTCATGAGGAAGTCTAGGACTAGAAAGTACTTGCTCCCAGAGTGCTGTGTTGGGGAAAATGTGCACCTTAGTTTCTTTAGTTCCGGAAATTTGTTCATGATCTCCTCTGCATCCTCCGCTCGTGAAAAAGAAGGTGAAGAAAGGGTCACCAGGTTATCTAACCGAGAGCAAAGGTTATGATCTTCAGCTATCAAGTTGAAAGTAGCACCACTGTTTACGTGAAGATGCCTCAACCTTGACATGCTCCAAATAGTGTTAGGTAACTTTATGTTTGCTGTCAATCCTTTCACAATAAAGGTTTCTAAGTTCCAGAGCTTTGATATGGTTGATGGAACAGAATTTATATGTCCACTAACTGCCAGGTATCTCAATGAATCTAGTAATTCTATTCCCTCAGGAAAAGAAACCATATTGATGCTCTCAATATCAAGCACTCTAAGAAGTTTATAGTTGCGAGGAATGAAAGAGACATCATAAGGATATCTTGGGTATGTGTCACTAGTGGCAAAAAACAAGAGAGTACGGACGGGTAAACCAGAAGGCTTTAACGCAACAAAATGGTTTCTTTTAGAACAAATGCTCAGTCGATATTTCTCATATGCTTCTGACTTTGAAGGATAAATCAGATCAATGCCATAGTCTAAACTAATAGTAGAAGAGGGAAAGAGTTTCTCATACCCATTGATGGACTCCAGAAAGTTCTCTTCCTTAACTTTTTTCAAACACAGGTTATGTAACATATCATGAACTTTGCATACCTTGACCCTACCATTGGACCCTTTTTTAGCAGCCATTAGCAAGCTTCTACCAATGAGATCCATCACATAACCCTCTGCAACATCTTCCAGCGATGCCTTCTCATCAACTTTTCTTATGAATCCTTCTGCAATCCATAACCTTATCAACTTTTTAACTGGAACCTCTTCATCCTCTCCAAATGCTGCAAAGTAAAGAAAGCAAGGTCTTAAGTCATGTGGTAAATGATTGTAGCTCAATTCTAGGATGTGCTTGCACTGGTTCTCCGGATCTTCAAGAATGCGGGAATTCAAATCTTCTTTAATTTGCTTCCAACGATCAGCTTCTATCCCTATTCTTTTGAGGAGACCAGCAATTGCAACAACTGCCAGAGGTAGTCCTTTACAGTTTTTTGCAATCACCCGCCCAACTCCCACTAGTTCCTTGGGGCATTTACCGTCATGAAATACCTTTTTCTGTAATAACTTCCAACTTTCACAGTCGTTGAGAAAACGAAGAGGATGAGCACTTCCCAAATCTGAAGCCACTTTGTCATAGCGACTGGTGAATAAGATCCTATTTCCACGTGAATCATCTGGAAATGCAATTCTCAAATCTGTCCATGCTTCTATGCCCCATACATCATCCATGACAATTAAGTACCGCTTTCCCTTCAGATTCTGACGTAACATCGCAACCAAATCCTGGTCACTCTTCTCATAGATCTCATCAATTGTTTTACCAGTGTCACTCAAAAGCTTAAGCAACACTTCTCTCTTTCTATATTCTTGAGAAATGCAGCACCATGCAAGACTGTGGAATTGGTTCTTGATAGCAGGATTATGGTAGACTTTCTTGGCTAAAGTTGTTTTCTCAATTCCTGGCATGCCAACTATTGTGAGAACTTCAAGCCCAGATGACCACCCTCTTTTAAGCTGATCAATGATTTTTTTTTTCTTGATCCTCCAATGAGACCACGATTTCCTCAACTTCTGGAGCATCAGTTTGTGCTGTCCTGTGCCCTGAAGTCTGGACATCTGTTGGGACTTTACTGAGGTCATTGTTCAATTTAATACTTATGATTAACTCTGACTTGATGAGTTTCAACTCCTCTATAACATCAGAAAGCCACAAGATATGAAAGCCATCACCATTCAACAGCAAAATTGAGTCAATTATGTAGTCCGCTTGATATGCCGCCCACATAACACGCCTGGAAAGATCTTTCACCTCTGGATTTTCGTTTCCCTTTTCTCCAACCTTCTTCAATACAGATGTGCAGGAATCAAGTTCTGTTTGGACTGTCTCGATTTGATTCTTTACTGAATATTCAATTGAATCGGTGTTGTGTTTCATCAAATCACTCAGCCTTTCAAAGAAAAAATCAACAAAACCCAATCCAGGCAGAGCCTTTGGCAAGGTAAGCATCGACGATCTTTGAAATTGGAGATAAGTGCCTTTCATCTTTGCATTGAGAATATTGAACTTTTCCAGGAACTTTGAGAGCAACAATGACATTTCCTTGATGTTGTTTTCTGCAACTGGAGTGGAATGATAGAAGTTGCAGAGAGTTTCTGCCTCTCCAACTGCTCCATCAATAGAGGTCAAGATCAGCTTCATGTCAATTGCATTCTTTAGTGGAAGTATTGAGGAATACTTGTAAAAGAGTTTGGATCCCTCGCTTAGCATTTGAATTTGGTCCTTCACAAGGACAATTAAACTCGGACTACACCTCATTAGCTCCATCAAGAAAGCCTGAAATACTGTAAGATAGAAATCCAGAGACAACTTAGCGTAGGGTACGTCACAAAGCCATCCTTCTTCGATTTTGTCTGCTTTTGATGAGTTATTGAAAGATTCTGCCCCACTGGTCAATGCTTCTATGCGTTGGAGGATCAGCATCAACTTTTCTGAGTATCCATTGTGAAATCTCGCCCCCTGTTGAATGGATTCAAATCTTGTTTTTGAAATTGACTCACTCTCTCCTAGCTGCATTAGAAGAATCTTTATCTTGAGAAGCTCAACCTTTGAAGCAACTGGAGAGGTGCAGGTTCATCACCATCACGAGCTTTCTTTGTGGAGTAACTGAGAGAGGCTACATCACAAACCACTTTTTCAATATTTGATCTTCTTATCTTCTCATCGTGCTTGTCAGGCGATTCGACTAGATGTCTTATGAGGAACACCAGTCCATCATAGAGCGTTTCGAGTGATTCTTCTGAAAGGAGAGTGATTCCACCAGTTCTTCAACAAGAGTTTTTGAAGGAAGTAACGTTGGGACCTGATAGCTTCGAAGGACATGCCCATGAGCCTTGGAGTAGCGGGCTTAATTCTCTGTAGCAGATCAGAGAAGATAACAGTCATATTTTCAGCCACCATGTTTTGGTCCACCCAGCACAAAAACAAGAGGCGTGTATTAGCAAACCTGATTTTATTGGAGAAAAGAAAGACTTGGCGTGTAAGAAAGACTTGGATGCTGATGCCATGGCATGTAATTTTTGATGCCACAGCATGAAGGACTTGGCGTGTAAGAAAGACTTGGATGCTGATGCCATGGCATGTAACTTTTCATGCCACAAAGATGAAGGACTTGGCGTGTAAGAAAGACTTGATGTCGATGTTACTTTTCATGCCACAGCATGAAGTAAGTTGACAGAAGGCATGAAGTAATTTGACAGAATTACTGAAAAGAAAGGATTATGCAAATCAGATCATGATTGGTGATGAAGAAAAGATTATACAAATCAGATCATTCAGATCAGAGATATGATTGGTGATGAAGATTTCTAGGAGTAACAACTTCCTACATTTATGGTAATTCAGTTGATAGTGGAAATTACAAACAATCCATATCTTTCTCCAGCATTAGTGGCTAGTTTTACTAAGTAATTTAAGCAACAAACAAAGATTATATATTCACTTTTGCACGTAAACAACTACATCAACGCCAACAATAGAATTTGTTACCCGTAAAATCGATCGCTTCTTCGAGGTCGATAATTGGCACCCTCTCAAGAGGCACTGGATTAGTCATTGGATTAGGCACCGCTGGCAGCTTGGGATGCACTCAAAGAAGCGTATGCCCAAGACTCTCAAGAACGTGAGTTCACGCCGCCAACAACTCACTTATCTACGCAAAGATGACAATAAATCCATCACCGACCATATACGAACATTCAAATGTTTGTGTGATAATCTTGCCGCAATTGGCAAACCCATTCCGATCAAGAAAAATTTTTTGCCTACTTACCACTTTGGTCCACAATATGAAACGCTCACTACAACCATGTTGAAACCTCCAAGACCAACCTATTCGTAACTAATCTCTCAATTACAAAATCGATCATCGTCGAATCGGTTCTCAACTCGCCTACTACCTCTCATCTCTCTTCCCACTTAGCCTTTTATGGGCAACACCGTAAACAAAACCGATCACCTACACATCGCAATCAACCCAACTCCTTCACTTCCATCGTCGTGGCTTTCAAGCCCAAAGAATCTCATGGTCACCAAAACCAATTCAGAATCGCAAATCCACAACAACGCAAGCCGCCACCACCGCGAACGACGGATGATCGCTGCGTAAAGGAGTTATACAAGGACGCTATTTGTCAATTTTGTGACAAACGTGGTCATATTGCCAAAATTTGTTGGTGGTTACCAAAGATGATCGTAACCGTAAACTACCACAAGCACTTGCGCCCTTACACCGATAACTCGCCATTGACACATGGACATCGACATCGCGATCAAATCACATGATGGACATCAAGGTATGTTAACCCATCTTCATCAATATAATGGCACCGACTCCATCCTTATTGGGGATGGATCTTCTTACCGATAATGTATTGGGAAGTCTTCTATTAAACAGAAGACTATGTATTACCTCTTCATGATGTTCTTTTAGTGCCCAATCTTAAAAGAATTTACTTTCAAAGTCAACTCACTTCTCAATTTCCATCAATTGTGAATTTTCCGACGTTGATTTTGTGTAAAGACACGGAACACAGGTATCCACTCATAACAGGACACGGAGTAACTTATATGTCTTGCCCAATGCGCCAGAAGCACATTTTTCTTACCGATTCAAATCAGGATCATCAAACATCTGGCATCAACGTCTGGGTCATCCCCAATTTTCTACCATTCAACTATTGAAGAATAAAGGGTTAATTGAAGTTGTAGGCTCTTCCAAACCAAATCATCTCTGTGATAGTTGTCAGTTAGGGAAAATGAGTAAACTTCCATTTGGTTTATCTACACATACAAGTACTACTGCGTTTGATAAGATACATTGTGATCTCTGGGGTCCTGCTCCAGTCCTATCGCTTAGCAAATTTCATTATTATGCTTGTTTAGTTGATGACTTCACTAAGTACACTTGGATTATTCCTTTACATAATAAATCAGATTTCTATGTTGCTTTCCTAGCCTTTGAACAATATGTTTCGCGCCAGTTCAATAGGAAAATAAAAATTTTTCATTCTGATGGTGGGGGTGAATTTGTTAACTCTCGCCTATTGTCTCATTTTCTTACCACAGGTATTGTTCATCAGGTTTCATGTCCCTATACTCCTAACAAACAGGTATGGTTGAGCGTCCACACCGTATTATAAGAGAAGTAGGTATGACTATGTTATTTCACAGTCATGCTCCTCTATATCTCTGGTTAGAAGCTTTTTCTACAGCTGTTTTTCTTCTCAATAGATTACTATTGTCTTCTCTTAATTTTAATACTCCATATTTTATGTTGCATGGGCATCATCCAGATTATTCATCTCATCAAGTGTTTGGCGCCAAATGTTTTCCATATACATGGGATACAAAACATACCAAGTTTGATCCTAAGACTGTTTGTGTGTTTTTGTAGGATACAGTGAAAACACAAAGGCTATAAGTGTTTTCACCCTCTACTCAGATTTATCATTTCACGACATGTCGTGGTTTGAAACTGTCTTTTCCGCTTAAATCACCCACTTTTCTCCATCGGGTTCTCATGTGGCACATCTTTGATACTTGGTCGCTATCTTCCACCGCTGTATCACCATCCGCACTGCAGTCCATTTCCTTCCCCGTCACACATTCCTTACCAACCACTATGTCTATCTCGCTCCTAATACTCCTTCGCCATCCGATTCCTCCACTAATTCGATCCACCTCTACCTCCATCGATCGTGAAGCTCTATCACCGTGTGCCGAACTTTCCACTTCGATGTGTCTTCGCTTCCCGACGAGCCTCCTATCATTATACCGATCACTCTTCACAAACTACCTCGCCACCCTATGACTACTCGTTTCGCCGGGTATTGTCGCCTAATCCTAAATATGCTTTGACTGCCGCTTCTTCTCCCACTATCCCTCGTGGAACCAAAATCACCAACGCCTTTGTCTCATCCTCGATGGAAAATGCCATGCTTGATGAACTCACCGCTTCTTCATCAAAATCAAACTTGAGACTCGCCCTCGCACTCCTAATATGCATGTCATTGGGTCCAAATGGATATTTAAAACCAAGCTTAAACCAGATGGTACCTTGACCGCCTCAAAGCTCGCCTTGTTGCAAAAGGATATCATCAAATCCATGGCCTTGATTACACAGACCTTCTCTCCCGTCATTCGCCCAGTGCACGATGCGCTTAATTTTAATCGCCGCTTGTACGGCGTTGGCATTCACAACCGGATGTCAAAAATGCTTTCTTGCATGGTCATATTGTTGAAGATATATACATGACCCAACCACTGTGTATGGCCGATCCTCACTTTCCCACTCATGTTTGTAAGTTGCAACGTGCTTTATATGGCTTAAACAAGCACCCGTGCTTGGTTTGATAGACTTAGTAATTTTCTACTTTCTTGTGGATTTTTGTAGTCTTGTCGATCCTCTCTTTTGTTTGTCACTCATCAAGGTATCCTTGCTTTGCTTTTATACGCCGATGACATGCTTCTCACAGGTCCTCTTCAACTTGTTACTTTTATTCACACTTTAAGTCATGAGTTTTCCATGAAGGATCTTGGTCCTGTTCATCATTTCCTTGGTGTTGTTGTCTCTCCTACATCCGATGGTCTCCACCTCTCTCAGTCTCACTATGCTCTCACAATTCTTGAGCGGGCTAATATGTTGGATTGCCGACCTATGTCTACTCCGCTGGATGTCAAACTTAACCCTTCGTGTCCTCCTCTTTCGCACTGACGCCTATTATCGTGGCCTTGTTGGGGCTCTTCGCAAGACTCACACTTACGACTGATATCTCCTACAGTTAATTATGTCTCGCATCATGCATGCGCCTACCATCGCCACTTGAAGTTAGTCCACCGCATTCTTCGGTATCTCAAAGGCACACTTTCCATCGTTTATATCTCACCTCCAATACATTGCTTACTTTATCCGCCTTCTCTCGATCGGGCCGCCCTTATACTGACGCCCACTACAAAGCATCAGATTTTCTTAGGTCTAATATCATCTCGTGGTGTGCCAAAAACAACATACCATCTCGCTCCAAAGATTTGAATATCGGCTATGGCTTATACCGCTGAGCTTACTTGGATTTCTTATCTTCTTAGTGATCTTCGCATTTGTAGTTCCACCTCTCCAACTCTCTACTGTGATAACATTAGTGCTCTTTATCTGACTATTAATCCAGTTTTGTATGCTCGAAGTAAGCATATTGAACTGGATTATCATTTTGTACGTGAACGCGTTGCTCGTGGACTTCTTATCACCAAACATATTCCTTCGACTCATCAGGTTGCTGATCTCTTTACCAAATCAGTCCCGAAGACCATCTTGACTCACTTTCTTCCCAAACTGTGCCTCCAGCCCCGGCTCAGTTTGCGGGAAAGTATTAGCAAACCTGATTTTATTGGAGAAAAGAAAGACTTGGCGTGTAAGAAAGACTTGGATGCTGATGTCATGGCATGTAACTGTTCATGCCACAGCATTAAGGACTTGGTATGTAAGAAAGACTTGGATGCTGATGCCATGGAATGTAATTTTTCATGCCACAGCTTGAAGTAAGTTGACAGAAGGCATGAAGTAATTTGACAGAATTACTGAAAAGAAAGGATTATGCAAATCAGATCATGATTGGTGATGAAGAAAGGATTATACAAATCAGATCATTCAGATCAGAGATATGATTGGTGATGAAGATTTCTAGGAGTAACAACTTCCTACATTTATGGTAATTCAGTTGATAGTGGAAATTACAAACAATCCATATCTTTCCCCAGCATTAGTGGCTAGTTTACTAAGTAATTTAAGCAACAAACAGATTATATATTCAAATTTTCTTGTAGTTTGTAAAGTTGTGGAGGAGTAATAAAAAATCAAAACCTTTGAAAGTCTTCTTCAATTCTATTTTTCTTCTGCGTGCAAAACAGATGCCAACACCTCCATGTTGAGTGCAGAGTTCCCTGAATTGACCAGGAATATTACTTCCCGTAGTTCGATACCTTGTAGAAACTTTAGAACATGTTCGAGTTTCTTGTACAGAGGAGTACTTAAACTGCTTACAGAATTGAGATTCTGAGAATTGCTAAGCAAACAACCATACAACCGAAACCAGACACGACTACCAGGAATAAGAGGAGGGTGGGTGGTTCGAAGTGTGTACTCCGACAAGAAGTCATATGCTTCTCTGATTCCCATCTTGAAATGGTCGATCTTTTCCAGCAAGCTGGACCGGACAGCATCCAGGTGCTCGGTATCTCCTTTCTCAATGGCATCTTCAATGTCCCATCCTGTCTACTCAAATTCATTCTCAATTCTGCTCAGGAGATCTCCGAGACGCTGACGAACACCGTCATCAGCAACATTCCATTGTGGAATAACCGTTAGAAACGTTCTAAAGAAATCCAAACCCGCCGTGATCGGAGTCCACTGGTGCTAGTCACAACGCGCTAGACTCTCCAAGAATCGACACAAGTGGAAGTTGGATCCATCTTGTTCCTGACATATCTTCTCTTGAGGCTTTGCATTCTGTCTCTATCTTCTTCAGGTGGATCATCAGGATACCGTCATCAGTAACACTCCGAATGGGATCAGCTGGAACAGGATGTGGGATAGCCTCATCAGAAACACTCCAGATTGGAATACATTTCAGAAATGCTTTTAGGAATGTCAGTCTGATTGGATGCCACTCCGGTGAGGGACCAGTCCGGGATCTCTAGGTCAGATCCTCTAATCCAGAATCAACACTCTGGTTGGGATCCATTCTTGATCATGACAGATTGTCTCTTTTTTAATTATAAGCTCTGTTATTCTATGATCACAATCTTTAGTTTCCCCTCTTCCTCAGAATACTGATTACAGCTCTACAGTACCAGAATGATTGTATTACGGTGGTGAATAAAATAAATATGATAGTAGAGACAACACAAAAACCAGTCCGGCGACTCTCGGCTCCGGCCAAATTAATCAAAAGTTAAAAAATGATTTTTGCGGGGGCCAGTGGGTGAAATCACATGCTTAGCAATAATTTTAAGTTCCAGTCAATGTCTCCGGTTAGATTAAACAACCAAATAGGGAAATTAAAAATTAAGGAAAAAAAGAATATTTATAGGATAAATTGCGATGAAAAGATATATTTATAGGATAAGCCAAGGACGTTGACCCGCCTGGTGTTGTTTCTAGGCCGAGAAATGACCGACCATTTTGTTTTACCCAAATGATGGGGAGAAACTAGAAACACCACTCCTGTGGGCTTATGAAATTTTATGGTTTATTTCTCTTTTAAGAAAAATCTTTCGATACTGAAACAACGCAACCCACCGTGAGGTTTTTCTTTCCGGTGGATGCCTGCCAGCTAGTTTTTACTTTATATGTTCACCATCTTCTTGGGCTCATTAGTTGACCTCCACGGTGTTGTTTTTTTCTCTGCTTTCAGAGTTTCCGTCTTGATTCTGAAATTCATATTTACCTCTTTCTCTCAAGTTCGTGTTTCCGTGACAATGGATTGGCATAGGTTTTCTTTGGATGTGAAACATGTGCTCAAGGACGCCATTCATCTCAGTAATCAAAATAGGAGAGCATATAAATATGACCTTGTGATTTTGTTTGCAAGGATTTGGTTTCTCAAGGCTGAGATTTTTGTCAAAAAGAGCAGCACCCCGCTGACGATGTCTGTGGAAGATTTTAGTAAAGCCCTTCATGACGGATCTGGATTTCTGCAACAAGCTTTCTCTCCGCCAGTGGAGGAGTCAGAATATCAGATCTCAAAGCTTATTGAAGAACTTCCTGGCCAGGTGAAAGCTCTGTATCAGTCCTCTGATGCTGAGGACTTGGTGGGAACCAGGGTAAGGGACTTACTTTATAAGTTCCTTGTACAGGTCATGCTTTTCAAGGCAGAGACACTCTTATTGGAGTTACTGCAGAATGAGGCTAGTTTGATGCTACCTCTGAAGCACCAAATCGGAACTCTGCGGGAGGGGCTGATCTTGTTGATAAAATCAGACATTAATCAGCCAAAGAAGAATATGGAGGATGGGAAGATGATCTTGACAGAGTTTGAAGGAGTGGCTACTGAGTAATATCTCTCTGTAACTCTTGTCCAGCTGACAGAGTCACAGAAGAAGCTGTCGAGAACATGGAATTTCAGCTTGATGATTTGTTCGTGAAGGTTCAGCTTCTGAAGTCGAAGCTCAAAGAGCTTTATCTTCAAATTCCCAAAATAAATTTCCCAGGATTCCTGGGTTCTATTCCATTGAGTTTCTTTTGCAAAATATAAGACAGCTGCTTAGCGGCAAGCATGATTCTGTAGCATGTGCGACCCATCAAATTGAAGCCATTTCTTTGGATTTGGAGTTCATAACATCTAGGCACGGGATTGCTTTTGATCAAGGCATTGAGAACCAGGAATGCAACAATATTCATACCTGGCTTGTCAATGTGGCATATGAGGTAGAATATGTGATCGACTCAATGGTGAGCCAAAATGATTCAGCGTGGCAACACTTATTATGGCTTTATCATCTGTCAGAAGAGATTACACATATTAAAATGCGTTTGACTGAATTTCACGAAGAAAGCACCAATAATGTTGGAGTTGATTGTGTTCGCCAGAGTTCCATGCCTTTGGTATCACAGGTTACTCGCCCAAGCATTGAGGAGGAGGTTATGGTGAGTTTCATTATCGAGGAAAACGAGATAATCGATCGACTTATAGGAGGAAGATCAGGGCTAGATATTGTCTCGATCGTTGGAATGCCAGGCATTGGTAAGACCACTTTAGCCAGGAATGTGTTCTGCAGTTCCAGCGTGGTAAGTCACTTCCGTATTCGTGCATGGTGTTGTGTTTCTGATACATACAGAAAGAAAGAGTTGTTGCTTCATATTTTAAGGCAAATTACTGGGCTCACAGATGATATCCTTAGAACTAGTGATGAAGATTTAGCTACAAAGTTGCGTAGATGTTTGAGGGGAAATAGTTTCCTCATCGTTTTGGATGATGTGTGGAGTGCTGAAGTATGGGAGGATTTGAGGTGTCATTTCCAGACGACATAATGGGAAGTAGAATTTTGATGACAAGTCGTCTTCACAATGTGGTGTCAATATTTAGTGAACCTTACAGTCTTCGTCTATTCACCGATGACGAAAGCTGGCAGCTGCTAAATATAAAGATATTTGGTAGTGAAGGGTGCCCTGAGGACTTGTTGGCAGTTGGAAAGCGAATAGCTCAAAGTTGCAAAGGAATACCTCTTGCTATTGTTGTAGTTGCTGGTCTTCTTGATAGGGCAAATAAGAGCAAGGACAGGTGGGAAACAAATTGCGGAAAGTCTAAGCTCAGAGATCAGCAAGGATCCAGAAAGCAGGTGCATGTACATTTTAGAATTGAGCTATCAGCATCTGTCTAATCATTTAAAAGCGTGCTTTCTTTATTTTGGAGCATTTCCAATGGTCGAGGATATTCCAATTCGGAAGTTACTATGGTTATGGATTGCCGAAGGATTTATACATAAAATGGAGCATAAAAGCTTAGAAGATCTTGCTGAGGAGTACTTGATGGATCTAATTGGTAGAAGCCTGGTAATAGCTGCCAAACGAGGATCAAATGGTAAGGTTAAGACATGTCGAGTTCATGATCTAGTACTTACTTTGTGCATGTTAAAAGCCAGAGATGCCAAATTTTTGCAGCTGATATCTAGTGATGATGAAGGTTGTTCTTCATTTGATGGTTTCTGTCATGGACTTCATTATGAGCAGCGTCGTCTCTTCATTCGTGGCGATCAAGAACAATTTATTGCGTCAAGGCCTTCTGGACCATATGCTCGATCTCTACTGTTCTTTGCCACCACGGAAATGTATACTGGATGCTCCAGTGATGCCTCATTCATTCCTAACAACTTTAAACTTCTTTGGGTGTTGGATTTGGAATCTGTCAATATACGTAATTCATTGGAAAATGGAATTGATTTACTAATTCATTTGAGGTATTTAGCAGTTGGTGGTGAAATGGACTCTATTCCGTCATCTTTGTCCAAGCTGCAGAATCTGGAAACTTTGGTCGTGAAGAGTTTGATGACTAAGGTTGTTCTACCTGATACCCTATGGAGCATGACAAAGTTAAGACATGTTCATGTAACTAAACTTGCTGTTTTCACCTTGCCGGATGACAAAAATAGGAATTGCTCTATATTACATGACTTGGTGACACTTTCCTTGCCATCTTTTTCTTACGGGGAGCAAACAAATAACCTAATAATGAGGTTTCCTAATCTTCGAAAATTGAGATGCATATTTTTAGAGGCACGAGATGTTTCCATGAATTCCATCCGATTGCCTGTACTGAAATCTCTTCGCCACCTGGAGTCGCTCAACATATTATACCATGGCAGGGCTCTCAATAATCGTAGTGAATGGTACTTGCCTTCAAGTCTAAAGAAGTTGTCTCTCTCAAATTTCAGCATGCTCTGGAACGGCATTTCACCAATCGGGAGATTACCGAACCTTGAGGTCCTCAAATTGACTTCTGGAGCCTTTGAGGGAACAGCGTGGAGAATGACAGAAGGGGAATTCCTTCGACTTAGGTACTTGAAATTAGACACCGTATACCTCGTCTACTGGGATGCCTCCAGTGATGACCTGCCCTGCCTTGAGCACCTGGTGTTGCGAAATTGCAAGCCGCTCAGGTACGTTCCTTTGGATTTCGCTGGTATTGGCACCTTGCAGAAAATTGAAGTCCACCAATGTGGAGTTTCTGTTGAAGAGTCGGTCAGAAGAATTGTTGAGGAAGTATCGGACATTAAATTTGTTTTCACCACTGCGCATTCTTGATTGTGGATATTCTTCTATTCACAAGTAAGTGATTCTAATCCTATTAATTAGGCAGCTTATGCGATATCTAATGTTGGTACTAAAAACATTTAAGTACTGGCTAGCCCTTTACTAGTTAAGTAAAATGTAATGAGTGGAGGATGAATGCTTCGTGTTCAGGAATAACTAGATTCTGTCTCCAGCATCACTTTACCATTGAAAAGGACAAAACTTTTAAATTTTTTTTTCCCCAGAGAAATTGCGAAGTTATCAGATTAAATTAGGGAATGAATTAATCGATTAATTTAAGTTTAAAATAAATTAATTATAATGAATATTAAATCAATCATATCAGGCCATATTTTGTAACAAAATAAATAATCAAAGTTGATTATGACATTTTAATAAAAATTAAAAACAATTGATTCGGAAATTAATAGATTTAAATTGGTTTTGCTTTGTGTTTTTCATGTGCCCGCCTTGACATATGTTCTCATGTCATCATTTAAAGTGTTACGATCAAGCCTTGATAACATAAATACATAATTTTCAGTAACCAAAATTTATAGTACGTTTCCTTTGAATGATAAGAAATC
The DNA here is from genome assembly GCA_020080225.1 of Gynochthodes officinalis. Lineage (NCBI taxonomy): Eukaryota > Viridiplantae > Streptophyta > Magnoliopsida > Gentianales > Rubiaceae > Gynochthodes > Gynochthodes officinalis. The sequence goes on along the minus strand of CM034623.1, from coordinate 34,363,864 downwards.
TTTGTGTCTTATTTTTCGGATTAAGAGGATCGATCTTTCTCATATATGTGTACATCCAATTATACGGCAAAGTTTATAAGACCTACTGGCTTAATATTTTAGAGAAGCCTTGAAGAGACTGATTTTACATCCATGTATTTCACAACTTCACTTTCTATTTTTATTTTTCTGGATTATGTTTCTCTTCTTCTATTCATAAACCAAAGGGTGCTTGAATCATATATGTGGACAACTTCAGGGCATGAGATTCCGCCTAAGTATGGGATTCATATATGTGGACTGTGAATTCATGGGTCGTGTCTCCTTATGTGTTGCAGAGAGCGAGAAAGAACAAGTACCATTTTGGTGTCTTCATAGCCTGGAAGTTGATTTTATTGCACGTAGACATATGCTATTCTGGTCTAAAAGACTAATCATTCTAATGAAGAATGTGAACCCTCGAGTTTCCTGTGGAGACTCCTGCCACTTTATCTTTTAGCACAGTATTGATATGATCTTACTTGAAAATGTTAAAACTGTTTTGAAATTTAAGGCTTTATAAAATCTGCTTCTGCACCTCATCTTATTGAGTCAGCCACTGATTTTCTGGTTTTTCAGTAGACAACTGCCAACAAAGCATCAGCTTCAGCAATGAAGTAAGTACCCTGTGAAGCTGTTGGATGAGAAGGATTCCAGCCGGATAAATTTGAAACGGTTCTCTCTGCTCTGTTACCTTTTGAAGACATGTTTTGTAGCTTTTTTTTTCTGGCAGACACTGCTGAATTGATAAGACTGCGGAATTGGAATTGAGGTGCTGAAAGTTCCTTGGAGTCTTTGGGAATGAATTTCGCACTGAGTTTGATTCCTTTCTGCTTGTAAGCAACTTAAACTTGTTGAATTGTTGCATTTGTTGGTGACTGCAAGTATTTGTGTTAATTTTGCTATTTTATGTGGAAGCTAATATATTTGTTGTACTCAATTGAATGATTATTGTGTCAGACTTTAAATGTGCATCGTTTTAGTTTTGGCTGTTTAACATTTCTCTCTAAACTAATATTTTCATTAATGTACGCACAGTATACTAGTGCTAGATATTCTTTATTGACTATTCTTTATCATTTTAAGTATGTTGACTCAAAATAGGTATATTTCTAAATATTATCCATCGAGATGATGATTTGTTGGTTTAAAGTATAAGAACCCAAAAAACCTGTTAGGAAATACAATTTAGAGTTAATTGCAAAAGAGTACCTTAAACTTTCTTTATATTACAAAATATCCTGTAACATTTAATTTTAGTAATTTATACCCTACCATATAAATTAGTTGCAGTTTAAATGAAACGTGTTGCTCCCCAGTAAATGAGAAGATGAAATTACACAATTACTCTTTTTCTCTTAAAATAAACAAAACACCTGCAAATGCATCTCTATATTTATTATGTAAAACAAGAGCGTTGTCAGTCAACTTTCAATGTTTGATAAAATGTTATGTTTATCATATCTTATTAATTAAGATATAATTATTTCTCACAGATTCCAACGTTGAGTAGGAAGGAAAGGAATAGGCCAAGCCTTCTTTTCCCTTTTGGCGATCACATTTATCGCTAATACCTTCTTGAAACGTTTGAACAGTCCGCTTCTTCTTCTTCACCTTTTCCAGTTTTTTTTTTTTTTTCCAATTCCATACTTTTTCCCCAATTTAATTTTCCCCTCTACAAATCAATCTTTTTCCCTCTTTTTATTCCATCTCCTTCGTTTCTTTAAGGATTTTTAATGATATTTTACTTTTAATTAGTTGATGAAAATCGAGTTAATCTTCAAAAGGGAACAATTTAATTCATTTATTTTAGAGTAACTTTTGATTATTTTTTTAACTTGAGTGAAAAAATTGTGCTTGTGTATTTAGATCTGCTTCTCCTCTTTTCTGCTCCCCTTCTTTCTAATAATGCAGTAGAGATGTTTGGATTTTCTTGGGCAACTTCATTAAATGGGCTATGGGTAAAACCAAAAAAATCAATTAATAAAAGTACTCTTTTTATCCCAAAAAAAAAAAAGTTCACTTAAGATTTTATACAATTTTATTTTTAAATTACAAAATATAACATACATAATATACAATGAAATGTATCATTTTATATTTTTACTTTTAATTTGAATTATACATTATTATTATTGATAAGGGTATCACAAAAATTTCACCCCAAAAGTGAACTTATTTTTAGACAAAGAAAATTTTTCAAAGTGAATTTTTTTGGGAACGAAAGGAGTATAAGTCTCTAGTTAGATCATGACCAGTTTGTCAAAACCCGCAAAATTAATCACCGATCTTTAAGTGATTGTAAAATTAATTTGGCAAAAGTGGATTAGGTCGAATCCCAAGGAGCCAAGTATAGTTCCAAGTTTGAACAATAAGATAAAAATAAACAAAACAATGGGATTTTTCAATGATGACTAAATTACGAAAAATTCTAAAAATTATCAAAATTGAATATCAAAGCAATAAAAATAGAAAATAATGAAAATTACCAAGTTTACCAAGTTTCCAATCTAAGGGTTGATATCATTCAATTGCATCACCGATCATAGGTCCCAAAAATAATCTTGCAAAGTCAAATATTTAATTTGAAACTTATTAGGATAGTTGTAACAAATTTTCGCTTTTCCTAATATAATTGATTGAACTCAAAGACTCTAAATCAAAACTTACAATTAATTGATCGGGCGATAGTGTTCCATATCAATTTAATGATAGCATTAAGAGTTATGAAAACTATTAAACCAAGATTAAAACCGAGATAGGCTGCATAATTTAATCTTGTCTTGTTAATTCCCTAGGCTAAGCATGCATATTTCAAGTCATAAACATATTTAACCTAGTTTCTACTTGGTCCACTTATTCATGACAATTATGGATCACTGAATTCATGGATAGCAATAGAATAAATAATTTGTCGATTAATTAATCATCAATTATTAATAGGAATTAAATCAAGAATTAACAAGTACTTGAATTAAAAGCAATATATAAAAATTAAGAACAAAACCTCACGATGATTGGAATTGAAATCAATCATTTCTTGAATTAGGAAATCAATCATTTCCTTGAATTAAAAGAGAATAAATAATTAGCCAATCATGGTGTGCATACATGGCAGTTGTAATTTTCTAAGAGAATTACTAAACTAAAGAAAGAAAAGAAAGAAAACAAGAGAAAGACATAAGGACGGGTAGGAAGAAGCAATGGTGGCTAGCTCTAAGCAAAAGAGAAGAATGTGAAGGACTGGTTTTTCAGGGAAGATGGACACTGGCAAATAGACATCCATAGGAATTAGTTTATCAACTCCCAACAAGACTATAAGAATCTGCATCGAACATCCCTCTCATAATTGTACATGCTCCTATAGCAATAACATATTTTGGTTTGGGCATTTGCTCATATAATCTCACCAACGAGGGTGCCATTTTCATTATTCTTGTCTAAATTGTTAAAATGAGATTCGCCTATTTAGGACTCGATCTAGATTTAGCCCATAACGATCAAAGTTGAATCGTGACCCTATTATAGAAGCAAATTCAATGAAGCAACAACTAGTACCATAGAGAAGCGGCCATAAACTAGAGAGTCTTGACTAATTTGAAAGATTATTTAATGTAGTTCTCGCTTTATTTATAGATTTCGATGTCCTTTTCCTTCTTTTTGTCGTATGTTTGTTCCCTTTTTCCTTCCTTTTCCAAATCAATTAATCTTGTTTCTTTTTTTTCGCTTTTGTTTGTTTCCTTCTCGCTTCTCTTTGCCCGAAATCGATTTGTCTTCTAAAGCACTTGCACTTATTTTGTTTCTTATTCCCAAACTAATTTCATCTTCTCATGGCTTTCCAAATTTTGCTTTTCCGAATCTGAAACTCATGTGCAGCTATTTGATTCTTTTCTTTGTTTCCTATCACGGCCATTTCTTTTTGCTTTTCTTTTTCTTGCAGCTTCTTCTTTTGTTCCAAGGCCAACGCCTAATGCCAAGGAAATTTTATGGATTTTCTTTTGTCTTCAATTGTTGCCTTTTATCAACTTTTCCTCCAATTCACCATTTTCATACCTAAAACAAAAGTATATTAAAATCAAATAATTTCTCTTAAGTTTAAATTAATATTAAGGAAATATTAATAAGAAAAATGTACATTTTAGGCCCTATCAAATCATAATTGGCAAAAGAAAACAAATGAAAAATAACAAAGAGAAAAAAGTCTACATTTAGTAATAGAGAAAAGATTTATCGGATGATCCTAGTATACCAATTTCAGGCACCTAATAATCTCATACCACTTGAAATTTTTTTATGAAAATTCACTCTAATTATTTTTCAATAATACACACATAAATCTCTTATATCTCCCCACTACCCCCACTTCCCTCATTCACTCATTTCCCATCAAAACATCATTCTCGCTCACACCACCTCGCAATTTGGCAAAACCCGCTTCATGTTTATCTTGGCAAAACCAACTTCATGCTTTGAGGGATCATATACACGACCATGGATTTGCCACACACTGTGCATCCGACTAAGCGGCATCCTCAATTTTGCAAGAAAGTTTGATTTTGGTGACAAAGGCAAGCTTTAATTAAACAAATACGATTAATTTGGAAGAGGAAGTTACAAAGAACAACAGCTTGAAGGTAACAACAAAGGTTACTTTTGATGACAAAGCAAGCTTTAACTAAAACAAACTATTTGTGATGAAATTATTCGATTGATTTGGGAGAGGAAATTATTTGTGGGCAAAGAATGATGGCTCAAGAGAACAATTTTGGGGATGATGGGTTGGCAGAGGTTAAAGGAGAGGTAACATCCAAATTGAGAGATGGTGTGAACGAGAATGATGTTTTGGTGGAAAGGAGTGAATGAGGGCAGTGGAGGTGAGGGGATATATAAGAGATTTAGGTGTATATTATCAGAAATAATTAGAGTGAATTCTCATAAAAATCTTAGATGGCATAAGTGATAGTTTGATTTTTTTATTAATTTTTATCCTTAAAATTTAGAGATTTTAAGTTTAATTAATAAATTTTACTATTAAGTTGTGGTAGTTTTTGTGTTTTATAGGATTGTTAATGGTAAAATAATTTGTTAGAAAAGATAACCGATTAGGAAGATTTTGTAAGATTTACTAATAAGATAAGATTTGATTGTTGCAGTCGCTACCGCTTGAGTTTTGTTGTTGTTCAAATTCTTACAAGATTATGCCACGTTTGAAATTTCAAGACATAGCATGGATTTAAGAAGACTTGGTCAAAATTGAAATCGTTGAAACTATCAAAGAAAGAGATAAGATTTGAACTAAATCTTATAGCTAGATTTTATCTTCCAACTAGAAGATAAAGGGAGAAAATCTTGAAGCAAATCTTAGAGAACGCTTGGAGCAAATCTTGGAGCAAAGCAAGGATCAAAAGTCTATAAATTCTTGAGAGCTTTAGTAGTTTTTGGAACATTAGGAGTCGTTATTTTGGAGAGTAGTTTTCAAAATTAGGTAGTTGTTCGACATTAGAGTAGATTTTAGCATTTGTTTCTTTCGGTCATCTTTTTCTTAGTTCACTTTGTAGAATGTTTAATTTTCTTGAAATTCTTTGTTTAAGCATTATGTCTAGCTAGAGTTCTTCAACTCTAGGAACTAGAATGTAACCTTTGAAGTTTTCTTTAATTTAATCAAATCTATTTGGTTCTTTTTCACTTTTCAAAATCCATTGTTCTTGTTTTACATTACTTGTAAGAACTTTCAATTCTTGCATGATTTAAGGTGTTGAATGATGGAACGAGAGTTGAAATTCAACATTAGTTGGTAGGAACTTTGGCTATGAATGTGGAACTACGAGAGTAGAACACAAAATAGCAATCTTAAATTCTTGAGTCCTTAATGTATTTGTGTTAAATTTTGTAGACATGAGAGTGATCACAAAATTGCATGAATAAGAGGGATACGCCTCGAGAGAGCGTACTCTTAATTGAGTGAATGTTTGTGAGAAAAGTGAAAGCCAAAAGAAGCCAAACTAGTGTAGATTGAATTCATTGAGTCTTCATTTGGTGAAATCCAAGTTCCTAGAGGTATTTAATCACTTGAATTTTCCTTATTTTTGCTAAATATTCTAAGTTTTGTTTCATCCCTAAAAAATTTTGAGAGAGATCCAAATAGTTCAAGAGTTTTTTTCCATTTGGTACTTGACATCCTTCCCGTGGGGCGATTACGGACTAGCTCTATACTACGAGCTACGATCCTTTAATTTGAAGGTAGTAAAGGCGAGAAAAAGTCGCATCAATAAGATTATTGGGTGTCTAAAAATTGATATATCAAAATCATTCGATAAATCTTTTTCTCTAAAACATAACACTTATGATTGCACATTATTTCAAAGTCTTGTCTTTCATGAGCAAACTAAATATATTGAAATAAATTGCAATGTTATTCATAAACTATTTATCAAGAAAGAGTTTTTACTTTTTTGTGGGTTTGCATGATCATTTAACTAGTTGATATTTTTATAAAGTCATTGCGTGGAACTCTTATTGGGTATGTATGTATGTGTGTATATATCTAGAGAGAGACACACACATTATAACTTGAAAGGGAATGTTAATATATAAAGTGCATATATAGATGTATAGGGTATTTTTCTAATTGTGCATATTATTTGTGTGTATATATTTGTATACATTTAGTGTTCATTGAGCAATAAGTTATTCTCTCCAATTTTCTCTCTCTTTTGTACTCTAACATAATGTACTTCATTCTTTGGAATATTTCACTATTTTGTAATCCCTAGGTGAATAACTTACAATTTTTTTTTTTTGTAAAAATTTAATTTTTTTCTTCTATTTTATTTATTTGCATAATTTATTAATACCTTTAGGAAAAATATTTAAGAATAATAGAAGTTATCTAATTAATCAAAAGGTATGATTTTCTTTTAATTTCTAATAAGGGCAAAGTTTGTTTTGCTTTCAAACATAACTCTATATTTTTAGATAAAAATTCTTACTTCTTTAAATGCAATTAAATATCTAATTTAAGAGAAAACATTCGCATGAAATTAAATGCATTTACTAGTCTTCTAATGTTGTAAAAAATTCTAAATGTTGAATGTTAAGAAATTTGTACAAATATGTATATATATATATTTTGTTCGTGAATTTTAATATTATTTAACATTAAAATTCACAAAAATTTAAAGATGGAATATCAAAACATTAAGTTATTTTTAGTAATTTTTAATGATGTAGTTATTTTGGTGATATTTTACATAATGTAACATTTAAGTTTACTAAAAAAAGTATTTAAAACTAAAAGTCTCAAATTACTTTTTATTATTATAAGATTAGTTATTTGAAATCGCGTTTTTTAATTTTGAACATTTAAATTTAAGAACTATGACCATTTAATGTCATATTTAGGCGTGAGTTTAGGTGTACAAAATTTATTTCCTTTGAAAAATAAAGTTTTGTTTGGAAGGTAATATTACTTTGCTCTTTTAGGGATTAAGACAAAATTGTGCCCTCTTTATTAATTATATAGTAATTTCTACTGCTTTTAAGAAAATTTTCCTTTTTGAAAAAGAAAAAGTCGGAGTTTTTGAAATGCATAAAGGCTAACACAATGGAAGAAACTTGGAGTCACCTGGGTTTATGATTCGGTGAAAAACCCACAATTATCATTACCGCGTTTGCATCCCCATAATGCAAACCACCTCATTTATCCTCTCTCCCATTTGGCAAGCTTTGTTAAGAGCACATTTAAAGATTCAATGGAATTTCCAAAATAAATTACTCAAAATTGTTCCTTGATTAATTTGTAGTGATTCATAACATTTGTTCTTTGGGGAGGGGAAGAAAAAGGGAAAAGAAACCTCTAATATATAAGTATTAGAGTTGATCACATAAGACCTATTCATTCCTAACGCTTCAAGCAGAATTTTCATTCTAACGCTTCGCAATTTTCGTAGACATGTCAAATGTTCATATTCTACATGGCAAATGAGGTGAAGAGAATAGTACTCGGATCGATGGCAAAAAATTCATTATTCCATTAACTTTCTTCTTAGGAGAAGATAGAAAATGACTAACAACTCTGATTTGTTGGAAACATATTCCAAATTATCGTATACAAAATACATGTGGAAAACTTAGCCCAAGAACAACTTACTTGTATCATCGTCAATATAATCATGCGATGAACTATATCCACTATCCACATATTAAAATGCTTCCTTTGCATTAGAGAGAATGAAAAAACTTTTCTTATAGTTTTTCAAGTACACTTCACACACACATGTTCCACTTCTTTCTTTTGGTTTTATAGAAGTCCTTAGACTTTTGGTAATCCTCGGACTTTTGGTTTATCCAACTACCTTTGCAATTATGATGTTAGTGGGCAACATGGGTTGCCTTTTGACTTCATGGAGGTTACTTCTTTCATATCCCACTCGCCCATGATAGTCAAACTATAACTTTCTCTTCTATGCAAAGTTCATACAAGCAAATAATCTATGCGACTCAAAGATACATCGAGAGCTTGTTGCCATACATCTAGAATATATAATACTCAAATTTGGCATTACTTTTAGAGTAGATTTTGTATTCATTACCCTAGACCAATCAATCACATTATATTTCTTTATGATCTCTTTAAATAATATATATATTGTAGATTAAATGGTATATTTAGTCCCACAAAAATAGGTTTTTAACTTATTTGGTCTCACAAATTTTAAAACGATTTTTTTAGTCCTTTAAATTCAAATATGATTATTTTGATCATTCGTCTGTTATCTTGGACGGAATCCTTCTACGAAGTTCATATTCGCACTGCAACACTATAATGAATGGCAAAATAATCCTACAGAATATCACTTTAAAAACTCCAAAAGAACCAAATCCCTAATTAAAATAAAACTCAAATTTTTGTTCCATCCAAGCCCTAATCCCCAAATCCCAATTCCTCATTTAGGAAGAGGAAAAATAGGGAAGAACGAGGGACAAAATGTTTCTTAAAAGTTACAAAAGCAGAGAAAGAGTGGAGGAGATGGTGGTGGGGAAGAATAGAATGGAAAAATATGAAAAAGGTTCCCACTTTTGCCTAATCACATCTCCTTCTTCAACCAAATGTTGAATTCAATTACGAACTGCTACTAAAAAATCTTATTCATAGAAAACCATGGCCATCTAAAACCAAGCCGCCATCTTTTTGGTTCAAAGGAACCCACCACCCACTAATTATGGGGTGCTTTATCACTGCTTTAGCTCCTATCAAAGCATACCAAAACCAAAAAGCATCCAAGGCCGCCAACTCACTGTAAAGATTAGAATTTATGTGACAAGACGTAGTAAAGGAAGCTCTTTATACAACAATCGACAGCGGTTGAAGAAGCCCGAGTTGTCAAAAGCGGCTAAAATCGATACGGAAATTAAGGAAAAGAATGAAGATAAATTGAATAGCAGCAAGAAAAATAGTCTCTTTTGATTTAAGTGTGAAGACCGAGGAATCTCTCCAAGAAGCCGCTAATTTTCCAATTGAAAATAATGAGAAAAAAAGAGGGAAGAAGACAAAGACGAGGTCGTTCCAACCATTGTTTGTTCAGGTGAGAAGGGAGAAGAGAAAGGAAAGAGAAAGCAGGCAAAGATGGACTTCGTTTGATTCAAGTGTTTCTAGCCTTTTCTCCTATCCTCCCAATCTTAGATATCAAAACTGTGCATCTAGTGATGATGATTCATTGACATGGACTTCAAATAGAGCAATTTGGTCATCGAGGTTGATGACAAGAATGATGAAATTGATAGCACTTTCAAAGACAAAAATGGTGGTTGTGAGGATTTTGAATTAGTTCAAGGAGAGTCGTCAATCATTATTTTCTTTATCTCTTGATTCTAGGAAACAAAATTCAGCTTGATCTCGATGTGGGTGAGAAAGAAGTCTATAGTCCACTTAAACCACCATGCGTTAAAGAGACGAAAAATCAAAATGCGGAGAAAGGAGCGACTATGTCTAACTGCTCAACCCAATGAACTGCTACATTTGCTTTTGGTGAAACGCTCAGTTAAGTGAGTCAACTCAGCGGCGTTCAAGGCGATTTTCTAATAGGCCTAAGGATGATGAAACCACGCTTGATACTAGCCTTCGAAATGATTAATGGGATCTCAAAAGCTCTAACTAACGAGAATAGTCCATGTTCTATTGGGAACTCATCCTCAAAGAGAACACGAGTCCAAAAGCCGTGGATAGGCCATTCTAGGGCGTTAACAGGTTGAAGAATTGAAACACATGTCAAAAGCTTCATCTCCTAGACGATCCCCAAGCCATAGCTGATGAGATGCCTATAATAGGTCTTGTGGGAGTTACTAGAGGGATAGTAGATCCCATTGCCGACTTTGATTCATCCAAGAAAGGGAAATGTTCGCATCGAGCATCTCAAGTTTCCACAAAGGTCCATCTGCGTTGCAAATAAAACTACAGTGGGGAAGAGTGGAAAGCCTCATCCGCTCAAACATGATTCCATCTTCAAATTTGTTCAGAACACGCTTCTTCTTCTTCACAAGACCAATAATATTCCGAGCAACTCTTGGGAGTAACAACAAAAAACTTCCCTAATTAGGAACTCAAGGCGTTGCCAATTTGAAGATTCCTTGCAAGAGAGATGCTTACCACGGAAAATCTAGTTCACTTGAAAATGTTTTCAAGTAGCAAAAATGAGTGCACAGTAGAAGAGATGGTCAAGAGGAACAAGGGTTGGTGGAGACAAAGAATTGTGGTGGTGGTAGTGGAGTTGCTTGGGCTCAAGAAACAGTGAGTTAACAAGTGTAAAATGATGCAAAATATCGCTTTTTACAAGAAGAATGCATTTTGAAGGCAGCTTTTCTTTTTCCTCACTTTCTTTTGGTGCAAAATCTAAATTGTTCAATTGCTTGCTAAGTATGGAGAGTGAAGAAGAAGATTAGAAGAGGCATAATGAGTCCTATTACTATAAGGGTTTTAGTAATAATTACGGATTTGATATTTTTAGGTTTTTGTGTAGTGATATGTGGTAGGACTTTTTGCCCTCTATTATAGTGTCACGCAACGTGCACATGTACTTCATAGACAGATTCCATCCAAGATAATGCATTTAAGAATCAAAATAATCATATTTGAATTTAAAGGGACTAAAAATTATTTTAAAATTTATAAGACCAAATAAGTTAAAGACCTATTTTTGTAGGACTAAATATACTATTTAATCTATATTGTATTCACAATTATGATTGAACTCAAAAGAATCATAATTGGTCACTATGAATACAAGTCAAAATGTGACAAATAACAAATTGATCTTCCTCTTTCTTCAATCTCTCAATTTCAATTCAATTTGCTTTTCTAAAAATGTCCTGTTAGATCGCATCACTCATGATTGTGGGCAATATTCTAAGATAGCAAACATTTAATAAAAATTTTAAGAATAAGATAATAGTCATAAGGTCACTCAATTGAGGACTTATCCTCGTGAGTCTCACACGGCTTGAAAGTTGAGATCAAAACTTTCACCAACTCACATTGGTCGATTTGTGCATACGTAGTATGAAATACGACGGTATTTTTTCTTTCCCATGGAGCGTATGTCTATACACTTAATATCATGCAGATGAGAGTTCAGACACTCATTGTCTAACTTGAGTTCACATATCTACTCCTTTTAAGATATTAATTCATCGTAACTCACATCCGGCATTAAAGACAAATGAAGTGAAATATGTGGGTTACTTCACTTTCGGACATAGTCAATATTATGTCCTCATCTTAATGCTTTGTTAAGGCGACATTCATATTTTAAGCTTGAGCTCTTAATTATCACCTAGATAATAAGTTTAAAATTGTCTCATCTCTATTACCACACAGAATAGAGGCGATTACCCGTGTGAGTGAGCTAATCTTCTATATGTCGACATACTTTCAAACAACAAATATAATGCACAAAGCATTATATGTTAATGCACAAAGCATTAATATGCATTAATGTTGAATAAACTCTTAGGCAGTAATAAGTAAGAAAATATCATTAAATTGTAAACTTTTGGGAAATACAAAATATTTAGTAAATTAACTTCTACACAATCCTAGAGATTACACATGACCAAGAAACACATCTCTAGGGATTGGTTTTGTCATAGGATATAATATCATTCTATGCAGATATGTAATCAGACGTTCACTTCCTTTTGTGCAACCATGTTTTTTACAAAATTATACTTGTTATCTATGTGTTTGGTCTTACAATGAAATTTAGGATCCTTAGTGTATGTTATTGCCGCTGGCTATCACAATTGACCAATATTGATTTATAGTGCGTTTAGCAACATCTAAGTGATCATAAAATCTTTTAAACCAAACACCCTCTTGTACTGCTGCTGAAAGTGCTATAAATTCAGCTTCCATTGTTGATAATGCTATATACGTTTGTTTTTTACTACCCCAAGGTATGACACCATCTTTTAGTGAGAAAATAAATCCGTCGGTTGATTTTCTCTCATCTCAATCTCCTCCCATTCAAGATCGTGATAGCCTTCAAGGTGCAGATCACTTCCTTAATAGCATAATGAATAATCGGCACTTTTAGATACCTTACTATTCTTTTGATGGCAACTCAATGTGCTTGACTGATTGATTGGTACCTACTCACCATTCCAATTGCAAAACAAATGTTCTGGTCTTGTACACATCATAGCGCACATCAAACTTCCAATAAGACTAGCATATGGAACACGCTTTCATATGTTCCTATTCTTGTGAAGTTTTGGACACATTCTACGACTCACCCTTCACCTTTGTAATAGGAGTGTCTATGGGTTTGCAATCTTGGATATGGTATCGTTCAAGGATTTTATTTATATATGTCTCTTGTGAAAGAGATAATAATTTCTTTGAACGATCTCTTGAAATCTTAACTCCAAGAATATATGCACCTTCTCCCATGTTTTTCATTTCAAAATTGGAAGATAACCAATTCTTCAAAATATTTAGAAACTCATCGCTTTCCGGCAATAAGTATATCATCAACATATAATGATAAGATCACATATTGATCCTTGGATTTTTGATATATACACAATGATCTTCGCAATCATAACAAAGTCATATGATATTATGGCTTTATGAAAACGTATATGCCATTGTCTCAAGATCGCTTAAGGCCATATATCGATTTTAAAAGTCGGCATACCTTTGTTCTTGGCCTTTTGTTATGAAACCAACAAGTTGTTCCATATATATTTCTTCTTCTAATTCTTCATTGAGAAAAGCAATCTTTACATCCATTTGATGTAATTCAAAATCCATAATGACACTATAGCCGTAATTAGGCGAATTGAGGTAAATCTCACAACAAGGGAAAAAGTTTCTTCATAATCAATTCCTTCCTATTGATTATACCCTTTGCTACAAGTCGTGCCTTGTATCTTTCTATCGAGCCATCGCTTTACACTTTATTTTGAGAACCCATTTGTTCCCAATGGCTTTAGGCCCTTTGGGAGGTCAACCAGTTCCCAAACTTGGTTTGATCTCATTGATTTCATTTCTTCTTCCATTCCTAGTATCCATTTTTCCTTATCAAGGCACGTTAGAGCCTCATTTGCATTTCTTAGCTCATCATTTTCTTGTGGAACAATCATGAAAGTTTCCTCTTCAATGTCAAAATGTCAACGGAAATGCTTTTATGATTTGATTGTTGTATCGAAGGTTGTTCACCTTGTAATACATCATGTTCCATGATGCTCCCACTCGGATTAGATAATGGTGGTATCGTCTCATCAAATGGTTGAGATGATGATGGTGTGTTAACTACTACCATTGGAGTAATGTCATTATCTTGTTCCATAGTTTCATATAAGGATAGGTCTTTACCTATCTCGCTCATTTTAGGAAATTCATTTTCTAAAAATGTGACATCTCGTGATTCAAATTCAGTAATACTCCCACTATCTTGCACGCCTATAAAGACATACAATTTGGAGTGTTCAGTATCTTATAAAAATGCTCTTTTACCTCTTGTGCCCAATTTCCATATTTGTTTGAAGTATTGTGAGTATAGGCAGTACACCCCAAGGTTTGAGAAAACTCAAATAAGGTTTTCTTCTGTCCATAACTCATATGGAGTGGAGGTTTGAGAAAACTCAAATAGGTTTTTTTCTGTCATAACTCATATGGAGTGGAAGTAACTGATTAGTAGGCACACTGTTAAGTATATAGGCGAGGAATTAACAATGCATCACCCCAATAGGTAATTGGTAAGTTAGCTTGTGCCATCATTGACCTAACCATTTCAAGTAGGGTTCTATTTCTTCTCTCCGCAACACCATTTTGTTGAGGAGTTCCAGAATAGTCAATTGTCGTTCTATTCCTTTTTCATTATAAATATCTCTGACTGATCGGATAGGTATTCACGACCTCGATTGGTTCTTAATGTTTTATTTTCTTGTCCAATTGATTTTCTAATAAACTCATATATTTCTTAAAGCAACTTAATGCTTGGATTTATGAGAAATCAAATAGATTTTACGAATCAAGTATAATCATCTATAAATGTGATGAAGTATATAGCCCCATGCCGTGTACTTACATTCATTAGATCACAGATATCAGAATGGATTAATTGCAAAGGAATCTTAGCTCTTTTTTCTTTTCTAAATGGTTTTCATGTAGATTTTTCCACCAGCCAATTCTCACAAATAGGCAAATCGACACTTTCAATATTGCCTAATAAGCCCTATTTGGCTAACATTTTCACTCTATGTTGGCCAATGTAACCAAGTCTAGAATGCTATATATTCACATTATTTTCATAAGAATTAGAAGATGTGAATAAAGAATAACATATATTAATGTTATTATAGAAAATATCCAACACAATAAAACCATCCAGAACCATACTAACTTGTTCCCAAAGACAAGTCAACACCATTGATATGAAAGTTTAAATTAAAACCAAATTTAGCGAAAACCAACACAGAAACTAAGTTCCGACATATGTCGGAGCATATAAGACATAATGTAAGAATAATGTGCCTCCACCACGCATGTTTAATTGGCAAGTGCCAATTCCTTTCACTTTCACTTTGGAGTTGTTCGCTATATATATCCACTTGGTTCCTTTTGGAACTCGTCGGAACTCTATGAAGGCATCTCTTTTGCCGTAAGAATCTTTTCCCTTGCCTTTCCACTTCTTTTGTTGCCCACCTTGATGCTTGCGTCGAGCTCAAGCTCATTGCGAGCTAGAATCTGCATAATATATGTTAGTTTACGGTTTAGCCGGATGTGGTCCTCTTCTAGCTCAAGATGACGCACAACATCTTTTAAAGTTTTGATATTTTCATTGTGGGTCAAGTGGACTTTCATATGTTCCTAATTTTGAGGCAAGGCGAATAACAATCGCTGCACTTGCCGCTCATCGCTTAATATATGGCGACATCCTTCAACTCGGCAATCATGTTTGACATTTGCCTCAAATGTTGTTTCATTGTTTGTCCATAAGGCTTTTTGTAAGAGTCAAACCTTATAGTGAGTTGCCTTCGTGCAGTAGCGATGTATTACCAAACTTTGCCGCTAAGGCACACCCTTCTTATTTTTATATTGCTAATAATTTTAATATTCTTTCTCCCGATTATGTTATCTTTTATTTTTATTTTTAAATTCTTAGAGATCAATCCTCATTGCATACTGATATGCTATATAAAATAATAATAACACATATTAAAACATTTACTTGATGAATTTGGTGAACTATTGCCCACTCCTATCATATTAAAACATTATACTTATGATTGCACATTACTTCAAGTCTTGTCTTTCATGAGCAAACTAAATATATTGAAATAAATTGCAATTTTATTCATAAACTATTTATCAATAAAGAGTTTTTACTACATTTGTGGGTTTACATGATCATTTAACTTGTTGATATTTTTATGAAGTCATTGCGTGGAACTCTTATTGTGTGTATGTATGTGTGTATATATGGAGAAAGAGACACATAAAGTGCATATATAGATGTATAGGTATTTTTCTAAATGTGCATATTATTTGTATGTATATATTTATGTACATTTAGTGCTCATTGAGCAATAAGTTATTCTCTCCAATTTTCTCTTTGTACTCTAATATAATGTACTTCATTCTTTGGAATATTTCACTATTTTTAATCCCTATGTGAATAACACAATTTTTTTGTAAAATTTAGTTTTTCTTCTATTTTATTTATTTGCATAATTTATTAATACCTTTAGGAAATATATTTAAGAATAATAGAAGTTATCTAATTAATCAAAAGGTATAATTTTCTTTTAATTTCTAATAAGGGCAAAGTTTATTTTGCTTTCAAACATAACTCTATATTTTTAGATAAAAATTCTTACTTCTTTAAATGAAATTAAATATCTAATTTAAGAGAAAACATTCACATGAAATTAAATGCATTTACTAGTCTTGTAATGTTGTAAAAATTCTTAACGGTTGAATGTTAAGAAATTTGTAAAAATATTTTCATTGTTTTTGGTTTTGTGAATTTTAATATTATTTAACATTAAAATTCACAAAAATTTAAAGATGGAATATCAAAACATTGAGTTATTTTTAGTAATTTTTAATGATGTAATTATTTTGGTGATTTTTACATAACGTGACATTTAAGTTTACTAAAAGTATTTAAAACTAAAAGTCTCAAATTACTTTTATTATTATAAGATTAGTTATTTGAAACTTAGTTTTTAAATTTTTGAGCATTTAAATTTAGGGAGAATCACACTTTTAGTTCTCAATGTTTTATTTAATATCACTTTTAGTCCCTAATGTTTTAAATCGATATATTTAGTTCTCAATCTTTCATATTTTGAATTTGGTACAATTGATGACTATTAAAGTAGGAAATAGCAAATTTTGTTACACAATTTGCTATCACATTTATTATTTAGAAAAGTTGAAAATTACCTTCTTTTGAGAAATTTACAAATATACTATGGTTGATTGTTGACTTTACAAAAATACCACCTTCCTCTTTTTCTTTTGTGTTATAACACTTTCATCAAAAAATGACCACAACACCCTTCTCTTCTCTTCCGCTATAAAACAGTTTCTCTCTTAGAACACAGATTTTAGCACCTCTATTCCTTTGATACTTTTCACTTCAACGGTTTAGGGTTGTTTAGTCAATTGCTCACTATAGACTACTCTTCACTACAAGATTTAGCACTTCTCTTGTCACGCACCTAGCAAAGTTCTTTCGCTCACACGCTATTATTGGTCATGACCGCAAGCAATTGCATTTAAAAGCATCTGCAATCAATCGCATTTGAAGTCGTCTGCAATTGAAGGTTGGTTTGATTTATTCCTTTTGAACTGGGTTTGTGAATCGTTCAGATAAAATAGTCAAGCAATAGGTCCATTTGTAGGTCGAGCAAAATGTTGCGCCTGTAGTTAGGTCGAGCGTGTAGTCTAGCATTAGGTCGAGCAACATTATAAGTTGAGTATTTAGTCGAGTACTCTGATAGGGCTACATAAAGTGTCCAGCAGTATAATAGGTCGAGTTTAAGGTCGAGCAATGGGTCGAGCAAACTGGATGGAATGAATTTGTCAGTTATTTACATCCCTACAACGATCCGCTGTTTATTGATTGTTTTGGTTTTCAATGTAAGGATGTCAGGCGGCATTACGTGGTCTGTACATGTTTTTTATGACATACAATGGAACGTTGATCCCAAAGACAAATGAATGCAACCGTTAATTACAAGAGGATTGAAACTCTTTGTTGAAAGAAGACACGAGCTTCAAGGAACTAGTGAATCTCATCATTTCTATTATGCAATTAGATATAGAGATCGAAGATGAATGGTCCTCGAATATGTACCCAAATACTTGTCAAAAATATCCTCTCTTCCCATCAAGACTGATTACCATGTTAAATGCTTTTTGAATGAGATTATTAGACGGTCTAAAGATGCAAGGATTCCAATATGTGTTACCTTTCGAGTTGAGACCGAAGCATCAATTGCTGAAGATAGTGGCTCTAATTCACCAATAAAGCGCTTGGGTGGCGATAGTCCGTTATGGACTAATGATACTCTTCCTCCAAACAAATTTATGGGACCAATTTTTGAAGAGGCAGTTTATGATGATGGATCTAGGATTGATGTAAATACTCTGGTTGAGAAAACCATAGTTGTGGAAGATGTAAATACTCCTTCCAAGCAACCGGAGACAAATGTGCTGTCAATTGGTTCAAACCCATGCCCAATCAATCCCCAATGCCAAACGCCGACAAGGTCATCGCATGCTATGATGAAACTCTTTCCAGCAGTTAGCGACCATTGTCAGTAGCGGTAAATGATGGTTTCAAACGAGAATAATTGCAATTGCAAATGAGAATGAGTATACTCGTTGTAAAATATTTCTACGAGTGGAAGATGGTGAGAGCATGTCGCAAGTACTGGTATATACGATGCAAGCATAGCAATTACGGGTGGAAACTAAATGCATCTTCCATTGGGAATTCGAGTGCTTAGAAGGTTAATAAATTTGAAAACACCCATACATGTCAGTTATCACTAGTGCATTGTGATAATCGTCAGGAAAATAGTAAAGTAATTGGATCATGGATCAAATGTAAGTACCAGGAAATTTGTCGACCGTATAAACCCGCAGAAATCATGGCAGATATTTGTCAAGAGTTGGGTGTGAATATACCATACCAGAAGGCTTGGAGATCTAGGGAATCGGCACTTGAAGAAATGAGATGTGGATTTGAGGATTCATATAAAATACTACCAGCTTATTTGCACCTGTTGAGGGCATGTAATCGCATGCGTTCGCGATCTCGAGATGGAAGAAGATCATCGTTTCAAATATGGTTTTTGCAATTGGAGCATCTCTTGAGGATTTCGTTGTATGCGACCGGTGCTTCTTTGATGATGCCTGCTTCCTAAAGGAAAATACCCTGGATCATTGCTTGTTGCTACTTGCATGAACAGTAACAACCAAGTGTACCCCGTCGGCTGGAGATTGGTGGATTCTGAAAATGACGCCTCGTGGAAGTGGTTTATGGAAAAGTTGAATGCTGCAATAGGTGTTGAAATCGATGGATTGGTGTTTGTGTTCGACAAGCATAAAAGCATTGCCAAAGGTATTGCACGTGTTTTCCCCAATGCCTTCCACTGAGTGTGTATCTATCATCTGAGCAACAACTTACGAGGAACGTTCAAACACAAAGAGGTGCTCCCTATATACCCTTCAACGGTGAGGAGATAGTTCAAAGCAATGTAGTCGGTGTGGAGAGTGGTCATAACCATAAAACTTGCTCTAATCCATTCGTGTATAGGGAGGGAAAATGAATCTCTGCGTACATTGTACATACCCTCCGGCAAAATTTTATACGTAATAAGCGGTTGGTGTTTATTGTGATTTCCACTTTTAATTTTGCCATTTCTCCAATTATTATTTCATTTTTTGTTTAATATTTCAATTTTTATTTTGTTGAATGTTGCAAAAATAATTTCAAAGCTTGACAAAATAGAAGCTTGAATGTTGCGCACATATTTTGGATTTTCTGCTCCTGCCCGACTTCATGCTCGACTAAATACTCGACTAAAAAAAAGCTTGACTAAATTTCTGGAACATGCTCGACTATTTATTCGACTTCTTACTCGACTAAAATATTTAGAAGCAGAAATATGAGATTCTCTGTTTCCTGCCCGACTTTATGCTCGACTAAATACTCGACCAAAAAAAAGCTTGACTAAATTTCTGGAACATGCTCGACTATTTATTCGACTTCTTACTTGACTAAAATGTTTAGAAGCAGAAATATGGGATTCTCTGTTTCCTACCCGACTTCATGCTCGACTAAATACTCGACTAAAAAAAAGCTTGACTAAATTTCTGGAACATGCTCGACTATTTATTCGACTTCTTACTCGACTAAAATGTTTAGAAGCAGAAATATGGGATTCTCTGTTTCCTACCCGACTTCATGCTCGACTAAATACTCGACTAAAAAAAAGCTTGACTAAATTTCTGGAACATGCTCGACTATTTATTCGACTTCTTACTCGACTAAAATGTTTAGAAGCAGAAATATGGGATTCTCTGTTTCCTGCCCGACTTCATGCTCGACTAAATACTCGACAAAAAAAAAAGCTTGACTAAAATTCTGGAACTTGCTCGACTACTTGATCGACTTGGTACTCGACTAAATTGTTAAGAAGTAGAAATATGGGATTTTGCTCGATTTATTATTCGAAAAAAATGGATTTAGGCAGTGTTTTCATGCAAGTTCATAAAAAAAAAAATTTACCATTGCATACACCAAAGAATTGCGATTTCACATTAATGAATGTATTTACAAGCTTGCAAAAAAATGTACAATTACAATTTCTTGTCTTCTTCACAACCCATCTTTACTTTCGACGTGTTTTTTTGGGCTGTTTTGATCTTCTTTGGTCCTCTTGTCGTGCATGGACGAATAGTGAGGTAGCTATCTCGGTACGTGCATCCATGACAAACTTACGACTGGGAGTAAATGTCTCTAGTGGAACCCCGTGAATAAGGAATTCAGCCCATTTCAAGACAAAAATACCACAGGCTCCGCCGCTACAAAAAATAATGCGCGTTTGGTGTTAGTTATAACAAAATTTAAAACAATGAAGTGGCACAAACATTGTACAGATGCCAGAATTTCTAGCCTTGCTTCTTGACGTGGCAAACCTTGCTCAATGACGACTTGCCAAGTATCCTTGCTCGGAAGTTCACATGCCTTGAGTATTTTCGGCATGGTTTGCACAAGATGCTCCAATTTTGGCCCTATCCCCTCTTGGTCCAGTGAGTTATACACGTGAAAAGTATGTTGATGGCTATCCATCCTCACCAATATCCAGTGATTCCCATCTACATGAACCAGGAACAACACTTGGTCCACCGTCCGACAGTCAATCTCATACGGAACGGAACCAACGAATTGTTTCATGGCCAAATCTTTGTGCGTGGGATTCTGCTTGGCCGTGTATAATGTTTTCATTCCAATCTGTGGCAACAAATAAACACGTCGATATTTGAAACCAACTACACCAGCCAAATGGAAAATACGGAATAAGACGAATAACTTACATCAAAAAGCGTTTCCATAATGGAAACATCTTTGTGGCCCATTATCAGGATCTTTTTCTGAAGCATGGATGTGTACAAGTCCAAATGCTGAAAAAACCCGAACTGCGTGGATTAGAAGAACTATAATTTCAATGACTAACAAATGAATGGAAAAACAATAAAGTATTACCTCATTTGAAAGCCACTTATTTTCAATAAGAACCTTTTTCAGCAAGTCCGAATCAAGATAAAAAATGGGAGTCCACAAGAACTGCCGCTTGATTGGCTCAACCACTTGACATATCTTCAATATCTTCCGTGTTGGTTGGAAATCACGGATATTGAAGCGCAATGGAACCAATAATAGGGGATAGTGGATGGGGAGTGGGTAAATTCAATGCTAGGAATGGGCCCCAAGTTGATACCATGAAACATCAATTTCACCAACTCCACAATCCTTATTGGCTTTGTCCTTAATCGAAATCGGGAGGAGTCTCGATTTCAACTATGATGGGAACGGATGGAGTCTTGCGTTACGCTAGGTGGATAAACTAGCACCAACGCTCGACTATCAGACTCTGAAGTTGTCCCACCATTGGCTTTCCCATCTCTCCCCGCTATCACTTGCTGCAGAGTACGAGTCAGATGTTCGACGGTTGCGGTTAGCCAGGTAACTGCAGATTCCAATTCGGCTATTCTTTGCTCTGACCGCTCATGCCGTTCGATCATCTGACTCACTGAAATCCGCCGCGGCCCACGCGGCTGTTTGGGATCTTGTTGGTCTTCTTCTTCCTTGTTTTCCTCGCCAAACTCCAACTCATTGGCGGCCTCTCCTATTTCTTCTTCATCCCAACTCAAAAATTCTTTCTTCCGAGTTGGAGTTATCGGTGTGACTTTAACTCTCTGCATTACATTCAATGTGAAGTCATGATATAACAATATCTAAAACTCAAACTTACTATATTATCTATAATTATAAGCTCATATCTCTCCACTAAGTAGCTTTTTGGACCATACTACATTCTTTTCTTGGGCAGATCTGTGGCTCTTAACTGCCTTCCACTTGAACATCCTTGGCCTATATCCAGAGGTTTCAACCTTTTGAACCAAATTGAATCGGTCAAAATGCGGCATCAATTCATACGCGAACACCTACAATTCATAAACAAGAAATGGGAAAAATAAATTATTTAGACGTAAGAACAAAATTACAGAAACCACGGTGTGACTTTTAATTTCTTACCCCTAGCGCAACAGGAAATCCACCAACGGTGTACGTCCTGTTGTCTTGATCCCTAGACTGCTTCAAGGCGTTGGCCATAGCCTTCCTAGCACTATCCACAGTCACCCGAAAAGACTCTTCGCCCCATGGGATTTCATCAAACTTCCTCCAATTACAGGCCAAATGGACGACCTTCTCATCTATATGGTTCCTCTTTTGCTCCCCAATGATGGATGTGTATAGCAATAGCAAGGTAAGGGAGACAACAACCTCATCCGAATAGCTTGCGTTTATTTGGTCGTAAGCTTTGAAAACATCGGCGTATGTTGTTTCATCGTGGCGACCTTCTCCAGTTAGATACCTACTAATCAAACTCGGGCTATTGGGTGTCTGGAATTTCGCGTATTCAAGCGTAAAGTCGCCCATCTTCAAACCATTTATTAGTGCGAACTCCTTCCGCCCAAATTTGACCTTCTTACTGGCGAAATTAAAATATATGCTGCCGTCCTTTCGGGAGTCCTCGTCTTCTTTAAGTTGCCTCAGTAGGACGCTGTGAATCATCTGTTTGCACCAAAATGTATGCTTATGGTCCAGTGCAATTCCAGCAATGCTACTCTCCTTTCTTAATATGTTCTTTTGCGTTTCGCTTAGTTTCAGCCTTATTCTCTGCATATTAGCCTCATAGTAGCAGTATTGCGAAACCTTGATATTGAAGAAATCACACTGCACCATCATTTGCTCCTTCAGAGGGTCCTGATTAACAAAATTTGCAAAATAAAACCAAATTAGTACTGGCTCGACCCATTCAAGACAACAAATTCTGTTTTATGCTCGACTATTTACCTGACTAATTTGTCGACAAAAAAATATAAAAGGGGCTTAAGACAACACATTCTGTTTAATGCTCGACTATTTACCCGACTAATTGCTCGACAAAAAATATAAAAGGGCCGAAGACAACACATTCTGTTTAATGCTCGACTAATTACCCGACTATTTGCTCGACAAAATATATAACAGTTCTTAAAACACAAATTCTGTAGTATGCTCAACTATTTACCTGACTAGTTGCCCGACAAACAATATAAAGTTTTTTAAAAAAATTTAAAACTAGAACGTTGAAGAACCAATGACTTGACTAAAAACTCGACTTATTGCTCGACTTTTTAGGATATCGAGTGCTGCTCGACATAGGGCTCGACTTACTATCAATCCTCATGACCATTTTCTCAACCAAATTCAGAGAACACAGATCAAATACATACATACAATATCAAAACACATTATGTAGAAAGAATAAAATGATCAATTTAAACCCAAAAATTGCGATACTTACAATGAAACTTGTACTTCCTTCTTCTCCATCGCAGTGTCTTTTAGCAATGGAAGATGGCGCCCTCCATTTGTGCGTGCCATTGGCAGCTTTTGGAATGGGCTAACACTTAATGTTTTGTAATGGTGTTTGACGCGGAAAAAGCGAAGGTTGTGGAAGGAAATAAATAAGAAAAGCGGTTTAGAGGCTTATGTAATGGAAGAAGTGAAGAACGGTTAATGATATTGATTGAAATGAAGGCTTGGTTATGGAAGAAGCACGGTTTCTCAACGTCTCTTGGTTTCGCCGCATTACAGAGGAGGGTGTTGTAGACATTTTCTTCATATTCTTCATTATTCATCGATTCAAACATCCCATTTCATACAATCCATAGTTGTTTTCAAATACATCCTCTAGAAATGGAATAATAATACATTGTTATTCAATAATATCATAAAGCCGTCACTTGAGATGCTATGAGTATTGATGACAATACCTTTGAGTAGTGATTGGACCAAATACGATTGAATTCAAAACTCTTCTTCTATCTTTTTGTGGTTTTAATAGGTCTACAACAACCAAAGACTCATCTTCTCCAACAAAATCTTTGACACTTTTTGTTTCAACTCTAAAAAGAGGCATGATTCTGTTGTAAACACGAATATTTTCTACAAAATTTGAGAGAAATATGATAAGTTAGAATTTTGTCAAGCATATGTCGAGCATCTCGATCGAGCATATGGATCGAGCACATGTTGAGCACTATGTCGAGCATGTGCTCGACAAGTGTTCATCATTCAATGGTGCTCAATTGTTTTGAACATGTGCTCTACATGGTGCTCGATATGGTGTTCTACATGGCGCTTTACATGTGCCCATTGTGTTTGACCGATGCTCGATCCATATGTTCGACCGAGATGTTCGACATGTGCTCAACAAAACTCTAACTTACCGTATTTCTCTCAGTTTTGGTAGAAAATATTTATGTTCTGCACAGAATCATGCCTCTTTTAAGAGTTGAAACAAAAGTATCATAAATTTTGTTAGAGAAGATGGGTCTTTGGTTGTATTAAAACCACAAAAGGATGGAAGAAGAGTTTTGAATTCAATTGTGTATTTGGTCCCTTGCTACTCAAAGGTATTATCATCGATCGTCATAGCATTTGAAGTTGACTACTTTTATGATATTATTGAATAACAATGTATTATTATTCCATTTCCAGAGGATGTATTTGAAAACGATTATGGATTGTGTGAAATGGGATGTTTGAATCAATGAAGAATGAAGAAGATTATATAAGAAAATTCGAATAGCAGCGGCAAGTGAAACGATGAGGTAAAGAAGAAGGTTATTCGTGTCTTTTCACTTGGTCAAACTACCTTGACTTGCAATTTTAGCAAAAAATTATACCAATCATATATTTCAACTAATTGCCTTGAAAATGTGCTATTTTTGCAAATTTCCCATGTGACTCTAAGTTTCTTCCACTGTTTTAGCCTTTATCTATTTCAAAAACTCCAAGACTTTTTTATCCTGGAAAGGAAACTTTTGTTAAAAAGCAGAGAAATTACTATCCAATTAATAAAGAGGGCACAATTTTGTCTTAATCCTAAAAAGAGCAAAGTAATATTACCTACTAAAGAAAACTTTATTTTTTCAAAGGAAATTAATTTTGTACACCTAAACTCACGTCTGAATGAACAAGAGAGGTGCTTGGTCCTTGGTGAAGGAAAAACAAGAGTAGGGGTGATTAAGGTGAGATGAGCGTGCGATTTTGTAAATAGTGTTTTTTTTTCAACAAGTTCGAGCTAGTTGGGTTTCGATCTTGCTTTGCGTTCGATTTTGTCCTCTGTTAGGAAGGTTTTTGTTCTAACTTGGGAGGAGGGTCAAGCATGATGACATGCGGCGTAAGTCAGCACGCACAGAATTCGGTCCCTCCAAAGGTCTGTCCGAATCTGCGGTCTGTTATTACGTTGATGTTGAGGGAGTAGTGCAAATAGATACCGACAAGTTAGGAATTTTGTTACTCTTAGCTAGATTAGCTAGGAGGTGTGTTCCGCTTTATCAGGGTACCATGCCTTAACCAAACTTCTGGGTTTAGGTTAGATGTGTTAGGGCAAGTCGCTCAAGACTTTCTCTATAATGTTTAACTTTGTCATTTAAAGTTAATAAACATCGCTTTCTTGGAAAAAAAAACACTCACGCCTGAATATAACATTAAATGGTCATAGTTCTAAAATTTAAGGAAGAATCACACTTTTAATCCCCAATATTTTATCCATTATCACTTTTAGTCCCTAAAGTTTTAAATTTGACATATTTAGTCTTCAAACTTTCATATTTTGACGAATTTGGTACAATTGATGGCTATTAAAGTAGGAAATGACAAAATTTGTTACAAAATTTGCTATTAAATTTTTAATTTACAAATTTTAAAAATTACTATATTTTTCTTTTACTTTTTATTTAAAACCCTCATTCTTTAATTGATTTATCTCATAAACCTTTAATATTTGAACATTAAAAGATATTGGGTTTTGAATGAAAAATAAAATAACTAATTAAATTTGTGAAATAAATAGTTTGATAAAAATTATGACTAAAAAGAATGGAAAATTTACAAATATACCATGGTTGACCGTTGACTTTACAAAAATACCATCCTCCTCTTTTTCTTTTGTATTATACCACTTATGTAGGAAAATTCGAACACAATGGTGAAGTGAAATAATGAAGTAGAGAAGAAGGTTGTCTTTTCACTTGGTCAAACTACCTTACTTGCCATTTTGGCAAAAAAATTATACCAACTACTATATTTCAACTATTACCTTGAAAATGTGCTAATTTTGCAAATTTCCGATCACCTGGGGTTTGAGTATTTAGTGGAAATCCCACAATTACCATTTCCTGGGGTTTGCATCCCCATAACGCAAATCACCTCTTTTGTCCCTCTCCCATTTAGCAAGCTTTGTTAAGAAACCGTTTAAAGATTCTGAATGGAATTTCCAAAAATAAATTACTCAAAATTGTTCCTTGATTAATGTGTAGTTACTCAGAACCTTTGTTTAGAAATAAATTCTTGTCGCTGTGTATTTTATATTTTTGGAGGAAGAAAAAGGGGAAAAGAAAACGTCTAATATTAACTATTAGAGTTGATCACATAAGAACTGTTCATTCCTAATGCTTCAAGCAGAATTTCATTCTTGATGTTTCAAGCAGAACTTTCGTACATATAAAATATTCATATTCTACATGGCAAATAGTAGGTGAAGACACTAGTACTCCTCAGATGGCAAAAAACATTCATTATTCAATTAACTTTCTTCATAGGAGAATATAGAAAAATACTAACACTACAGTAGTTTGGACCAGGGTATTAAACTTACAAACCTCAACACTCAATGAAATCTTTGGGTGAAAGAAAAGCCAGCAAAATATGAACGTCTTAAAAGATAAATCTGCTTGAGAAACTGCCATAGCCCAGTGACCCTTTGAATTATTGCATGTTTGTCAATTGCAGAACTTGGAACCTTCAAAAGATTTCGTGTTTCAAGAAATTAACAAGCCTCAAAATTAAACATGCAGAACCAGGATGCCAATTCAGTGTGAGGAGGAAATATGCTCAAGCTCAGCACATATAGCGGGCCAAAATCCCAGGAAAAGCCAGCTTAAATGCCTTCCAAACCAAATGCCTCTCAAACGCTTGCAACTTCTTTATTGTCTGTGAGATAAGAACCATGTTAACTAATGAGCACACATATATAACAGACTTGAGGGATTTACTCTTAAGCTATACCAACAGCTGGTCAATTAATAACTCAGTGTAAAATAACATAGATAGATATTGGTGCTCACTTTTACGTTCTATAGTATCAGAATGTAAGGAGTTTTGAAAAGATGTCTATCCATTAATTTTCAAGCACTGAAATACAGCTGCAAACCCTTTGACGAATAACTGATAGTCCTAATTCATATAAATTTTACAGTAGCTATTAGTATGTTTCTCTTTAGTCTATAACAGCATTGCATCAAAGTTTAGATTTTCTTACATGTGAATAGAAGCAGGACAAATGAACCATAACTTGATCAACAATCAAAAGAAGATCTGAAAACCGGCAGCTGGATCATTGATAATGGTCTTGTATCCCGAATTTTGAATTTCTCCCTGCTGCTGCTTTTTTATTTTCTCCAGTGAACTTTCAGCAGAGGCGCCACACCACATCAATTCACTTATCTGCAGATCATAGAATTTCCGAAACTAGAAGGATTTCCTGAAGTTTCTTACAGCTACGCACAACCAGTCTTTGAAGACTGGGAAGTGATCATTGGACGCATTCCACTGAACAATGGCCAAAGAGGCTAATTTCAAAACCTTAAGTTCACAGAACTCGTCATCTCTCATTTCCCATAGTGTACTTTCAAAGGCTATGGAAATTAATGTGAGAACCTCAAGCTTGATAGCGCTCCAATGGCAGAAATGCAATCCCATGTCAGGCTAAAGCCTGAGAGTGACAACTTTTTGAGATTTTTTGGGAAGCTGAATTCACAGAAATTACTGGCACTGCCATAGTAAAGTATCTTGAGTGATTCAAGTTTCATGAGGAAGTCTAGGACTAGAAAGTACTTGCTCCCAGAGTGCTGTGTTGGGGAAAATGTGCACCTTAGTTTCTTTAGTTCCGGAAATTTGTTCATGATCTCCTCTGCATCCTCTGCTCGTGAAAAAGAACGTGAGGAAAGGGTCACCAGGTTATCTAACCGAGAGCAAAGGTTATGATCTTCAGCTATCAAGTTGAAAGTAGCACCACTGTTTACGTGAAGATGCCTCAACCTTGACATGCTCCAAATAGTGTTAGGTAACTTTATGTTTGCTGTCAATCCTTTCACAATAAAGGTTTCTAAGTTCCAGAGCTTTGTTATGGTTGATGGAACAGAATTTATATGTCCACTAACTGCCAGGTATCTCAATGGATCTAGTAATTCTATTCCCTCAGGAAAAGAAACCATATTGATGCTCTCAATATCAAGCACTCTAAGAAGTTTATAGTTGCGAGGAATGAAAGAGACATCATAAGGATATCTTGGGTATGTGTCACTAGTGGCAAAAAACAAGAGAGTACGGACGGGTAAACCAGAAGGCTTTAACGCAACAAAATGGTTTCTTTTAGAACAAATGCTCAGTCGATATTTCTCATATGCTTCTGACTTTGAAGGATAAATCAGATCAATGCCATAGTCTAAACTAATAGTAGAAGAGGGAAAGAGTTTCTCATACCCATTGATGGACTCCAGAAAGTTCTCTTCCTTAACTTTTTTCAAACACAGGTTATGTAACATATCATGAACTTTGCATACCTTGACCCTACCATTGGACCCTTTTTTAGCAGCCATTAGCAAGCTTCTACCAATGAGATCCATCACATAACCCTCTGCAACATCTTCCAGCGATGCCTTCTCATCAACTTTTCTTATGAATCCTTCTGCAATCCATAACCTTATCAACTTTTTAACTGGAACCTCTTCATCCTCTCCAAATGCTGCAAAGTAAAGAAAGCAAGGTCTTAAGTCATGTGGTAAATGATTGTAGCTCAATTCTAGGATGTGCTTGCACTGGTTCTCCGGATCTTCAAGAATGCGGGAATTCAAATCTTCTTTAATTTGCTTCCAACGATCAGCTTCAATCCCTATTCCTTTAAGCAGACCCGCAATTGCAACTACTGCCTGAGGTAGTCCTTACAGTTTTTGCAATCACCTGCCCAACTCCCACTAGTTCCTTGGGGCATTTACCGTCATAAAATACCTTTTCTGTAATAACTTCCATCTTTCACAGTCGTTGAGAAAACGAAGAGGATCAGCACTAACCAAATCTGAAGCCACTTTGTCATAGCGACTGGTGAATAAGATCCTATTTCCACGTGAATCATCTGGAAATGCAATACTCAAAACTACCCATGCTTCTATGCCCCATACATCATCCATGACAATTAAGTACCTCTTTCCTTCAGATTTTGACGCAACATCGCAACCAAATCCTGGTCACTCTTCTCATAGATCTCATCAATTGTTTTACCAGTGTCACTCAAAAGCTTAAGCAACACTTCTCTTTTCTATATTCTTGAGAAATGCAGCACCATGCAAGACTTTGGAAATGCTTCTGGATAGCAGGATTATGGTACACTTTCTTGGCTAAAGTTGTTTTCCCAATTCCTGCCATACCAACTATTGTGAGAACTTCAAGCCCAGATGACCCTCTTTTCAGCTGATTAATGATTTTTCTTCTTGATCATCCAATGAGACCACGATTTCCTCAACTTCTGGAGCATCAGTTTGTGCTGTCCTGTGCCCTGAAGTCTGGACATCTGTTGGGACTTTACTGAGGTCATTGTTCAATTTAATACTTATGATTAACTCTGACTTGATGAGTTTCAACTCCTCTATAACATCAGAAAGCCACAAGATATGAAAGCCATCACCATTCAACAGCAAAATTGAGTCAATTATGTAGTCCGCTTGATATGCCGCCCACATAACACGCCTGGAAAGATCTTTCACCGCTGGAATTTCGTTTCCTTTTCTCCAACCTTCTTCAATACAGATGTGCAGGAATCAAGTTCTGTTTGGACTGTCTCGATTTGATTCTTTACTGAATATTCAATTGAATCGGTGTTGTGTTTCATCAAATCACTCAGCCTTTCAAAGAAAAAATCAACAAAACCCAATCCAGGCAGAGCCTTTGGCAAGGTAAGCATCGACGATCTTTGAAATTGGAGATAAGTGCCTTTCATCTTTGCATTGAGAATATTGAACTTTTCCAGGAACTTTGAGAGCAACAATGACATTTCCTTGATGTTGTTTTCTGCAACTGGAGTGGAATGATAGAAGTTGCAGAGAGTTTCTGCCTCTCCAACTGCTCCATCAATAGAGGTCAAGATCAGCTTCATGTCAATTGCATTCTTTAGTGGAAGTATTGAGGAATACTTGTAAAAGAGTTTGGATCCCTCGCTTAGCATTTGAATTTGGTCCTTCACAAGGACAATTAAACTGGGACTACACCTCATTAGCTCCATCAAGAAAGCCTGGAATACTGTAAGATAGAAATCCAGAGACAACTTAGCGTAGGGTACGTCACAAAGCCATCCTTCTTCGATTTTGTCTGCTTTTGATGAGTTATTGAAAGATTCTGCCCCACTGGTCAATGCTTCTATGCGTTGGAGGATCAGCATCAACTTTTCTGAGTATGCATTGTGAAATCTCGCCCCCTGTTGAATGGATTCAAATCTTGTTTTTGAAATTGAGTCACTCTCTCCTAGCTGCATTAGAAGAATCTTTATCGTGAGAAGCTCAACCTTTTGAAGCAACTGGAGAAGTGCAGGTTCATCACCATCACGAGCTTTCTTTGAGGAGTAACTGAGAGAAGCTACATCACAAACCACTTTTTCAATATTTGATCTTCTTATCTTCTCATCGTGCTTGTCAGGCGATTCGACTAGATGTCTTATGAGGAACACCAGTCCATCATAGAGCGTTTCGAGTGATTCTTCTGAAAGGAGAGTGATTCCCAGCAGTTCTTCAACAAGAGATTTTTGAAGGGAGTAACGTTGGGTCCTGATAGCTTCGAAGTACATGCGCATGAGCCTTGGAGTAGTGGGCTTAATTCTCTGTAGCAGATCAGAGAGGATAACAGTCATATTTTCAGCCACCATGTTTTGGTCTACCCAGCACAAAAACAAGAGGCGTGCAAAACAGATGCCAACACCTCCATGTTGAGTGCAGAGTTCCCTGAATTGACCAGGAATATTACTTCCCGTAGTTCGATACCTTGTAGAAACTTTAGAACATGTTCGAGTTTCTTGTACAGAGGAGTACTTAAACTGCTTACAGAATTGAGATTCTGAGAATTGCTAAGCAAACAACCATACAACCGAAACCAGACACGACTACCAGGAATAAGAGGAGGGTGGGTGGTTCGAAGTGTGTACTCCGACAAGAAGTCATATGCTTCTCTGATTCCCATCTTGAAATGGTCGATCTTTTCCAGCAAGCTGGACCGGACAGCATCCAGGTGCTCGGTATCTCCTTTCTCAATGGCATCTTCAATGTCCCATCCTGTCTACTCAAATTCATTCTCAATTCTGCTCAGGAGATCTCCGAGACGCTGACGAACACCGTCATCAGCAACATTCCATTGTGGAATAACCGTTAGAAACGTTCTAAAGAAATCCAAACCCGCCGTGATCGGAGTCCACTGGTGCTAGTCACAACGCGCTAGAGTCTCCAAAGCAGAATCGACACAAGTGGAAGTTGGATCCATCTTGTTCCTGACACATCTTCTCTTGAGGCTTTGCATTCCGTCTCTATCTTCTTCAGGTGGATCATCTGGAACTGGAAGCAGGATACCGTCATCAGTAACACTCCGAGTGGGATCAGCTGGAACAGGATGTGGGATAGCCTCATCAGAAACACTCCAGATTGGAATACATTTCAGAAATGCTTTTAGGAATGTCAACCACAGTCTGATTGGAGGCCACTCAGGTGAGGGACCAGTCCGGGATCTCTCGGTCAGATCCTCTAATCCAGAATCAACACTCTGGTTGGGATCCCTTCTTGATCATGACAGACTCTCTCTTTTTTAATTATAAGCTCTGTTATTCTATGATCACAATCTTTAGTTTCCCCTCTTCCTCAGAATACTGATTACAGCTCTACCAGAATGATTGTACTACGGTGGTGAATAAAATAAATATGATAGTAGAGACAACACAAAAACCAGTCCGGCGACTCTCGGCTCCGGCCAAATTAATCAAAAGTTAAAAAATGATTTTTGCGGGGGCCAGTGGGTGAAATCACATGCTTAGCAATAATTTTAAGTTCCAGTCAATGTCTCCGGTTAGATTAAACAACCAAATAGGGAAATTAAAAATTAAGGAAAAAAAGAATATTTATAGGATAAATTGCGATGAAAAGATATATTTATAGGATAAGCCAAGGACGTTGACCCGCCTGGTGTTGTTTCTAGGCCGAGAAATGACCGACCATTTTGTTTTACCCAAATGATGGGGAGAAACTAGAAACACCACTCCTGTGGGCTTATGAAATTTTATGGTTTATTTCTCTTTTAAGAAAAATCTTTCGATACTGAAACAACGCAACCCACCGTGAGGTTTTTCTTTCCGGTGGATGCCTGCCAGCTAGTTTTTACTTTATATGTTCACCATCTTCTTGGGCTCATTAGTTGACCTCCACGGTGTTGTTTTTTTCTCTGCTTTCAGAGTTTCCGTCTTGATTCTGAAATTCATATTTACCTCTTTCTCTCAAGTTCGTGTTTCCGTGACAATGGATTGGCATAGGTTTTCTTTGGATGTGAAACATGTGCTCAAGGACGCCATTCATCTCAGTAATCAAAATAGGAGAGCATATAAATATGACCTTGTGATTTTGTTTGCAAGGATTTGGTTTCTCAAGGCTGAGATTTTTGTCAAAAAGAGCAGCACCCCGCTGACGATGTCTGTGGAAGATTTTAGTAAAGCCCTTCATGACGGATCTGGATTTCTGCAACAAGCTTTCTCTCCGCCAGTGGAGGAGTCAGAATATCAGATCTCAAAGCTTATTGAAGAACTTCCTGGCCAGGTGAAAGCTCTGTATCAGTCCTCTGATGCTGAGGACTTGGTGGGAACCAGGGTAAGGGACTTACTTTATAAGTTCCTTGTACAGGTCATGCTTTTCAAGGCAGAGACACTCTTATTGGAGTTACTGCAGAATGAGGCTAGTTTGATGCTACCTCTGAAGCACCAAATCGGAACTCTGCGGGAGGGGCTGATCTTGTTGATAAAATCAGACATTAATCAGCCAAAGAAGAATATGGAGGATGAGAAGATGATCTTGACAGAGTTTGAAGGAGTGGCTACTGGAGTAATATCTCTCTGTAACTCTTTTCCAGCTGACAGAGTCACAAAAGAAGCTGTCGAGAATATGGAATTTCAGCTTGATGATTTGTTCGTGAAGGTTCAGCTTCTGAAGGCGAACCTCAAAGAGCTTTATCTTCAAATTCCCAAAATAAATTTCCCAAAATACATTCCATTGAGTTTCTTTTGCAAAATATAAGACATCTGCTTAGCGGCAAGCATGATTCTGTAGCATGTGCGACCCATCAAATTGAAGCCATTTGTTCGGATTTGGAGTTCATAATATCTAGGCACGGGCATGCTTTTTATCAAGGCATTGAGAACCAGGAATGCAACAATATTCATACCCGGCTTGTCGATGCAGCGTATCAGGTAGAATATGTGATCGACTCAATGGTGCTTCAAAATGATGCAGAGTGGCAACAGTTACTGTGGCTTAATCATCTGACGGAAGAGATTACACATATCAAAATGCGTTTGACTGAATTTCACGAAGAAACCACCTATAATGTTGGAGTTGACAGTGTTCGCCAGAGTTCCATGCCTTCGGTGTCACGGGTTCCTCGCCCAAGCATTGAGGAGGAGGTTATTGTGAGTCGCTTGGATGAGGAAGAGGAGATAATCAAACGACTTACAAGAGGAACAAGCGGCTAGATATTGTCTCGATCGTTGGAATGGCAGGCATTGGTAAGACCACTTTAGCCAGGAATGTGTTCTGCAGTCGCAACGTC
Source organism: Gynochthodes officinalis (assembly GCA_020080225.1). Classification (NCBI taxonomy): domain Eukaryota; kingdom Viridiplantae; phylum Streptophyta; class Magnoliopsida; order Gentianales; family Rubiaceae; genus Gynochthodes; species Gynochthodes officinalis. Next base: position 34,329,584 of record CM034623.1, on the reverse strand, counting down.
ACATATTATTTCCATATTTGTGCATGGTGTTGTGTTTCTGATACATACAGAAAGAGAGAGTTCCTGCTTGATATTTTAAGCCAAATTACTGGGCTCATAGATAATGTCCATAGTAGTAGTGATGAAGAATTATGTGAAATGTTGCGTAGATTCTTGAAACGCAGGAAGTTCCTCATCGTTTTGGATGATGTGTGGAGTGCTGAAGTATGGGAGGATTTGAGGTGTCATTTCCAGACGACAAAATGGGAAGTAGAATTTTGATGACAAGTCGTTTTCACAATTTGGTGTCAGCATTTAGTGAACCTTGCATTCTTCGTGTATTCGCCAATGACGAAAGTTGGCAGCTGCTAAAAATAAAGATATTTGGTAGAGAAGGGTGCCCTGAGGACTTGTTGGCAGTTGGAAAGCGAATTGCTCAAAGTTGCAAAGGACTACCTCTTGCTATTGTTGTAGTTGCTGGTCTTCTTGATAGGGCAAATAAGAGCAAGGACAGGTGGGAAAAAATTGCAGAAAGTCTGAGCTCAGAGATCAGCAAGGATCCAGAAAGCAGGTTCATGGACATTTTAGAATTGAGCTATCAGCATCTGACTAATCATTTAAAAGTGTGCTTTCTTTATTTTGGAGCATTTCCAATGGACGAGGATATTCCAGTTCGGAAGTTACTATGGTTATGGATTGCCGAAGGATTTATACCTAAAATGGAGCATAAAAGCTTAGAAGATCTTGCTGAGGACTACTTGATGGATCTAATTGGTAGAGGCCTGGTAATGGCTGCCAAACTAAGATCAAATGGTAAGGTTAAGACATGTCGAGTTCATGATCTAGTACTTACTTTGTGCATGTCAAAAGCCACAGATGCCAAATTTTTGCAGCTGATATCTAGTGATGATGAACGTTCTTCTTCTTTTGATGGTTTCTGTTATGGACTTCATTATGAGCAGCATCGTCTCTTCATTCGTGGGGATCAAGAACAATTTATTGCATCAAGGCCTTCTGGACCATGTGCTCGATCTCTACTGTTCTTTGCCACTACGGAAATTTATACTGGATGCTCCAGTGATGTCTCATTCATTTCAACAACTTTAAACTTCTTAGGGTGTTGGATTTGGAGTCTGTCAATATAGGTAATTCATTGGAAAATGGAATTGATTTACTAATTCATTTGAGGTATTTAGCAGTTGGTGGTGAAATGGACTCTATTCCGTCATCTTTGTCCAAGCTGCAGAATCTGGAAACTTTGGTCGTGAAGAGTTTGATCAATAGGGTTTTTCTACCCGATACCCTATGGAGCATGACAAAGTTAAGACATGTTCATGTAAATGAACTTACTGTTTTCACCTTGCCGGATGACAAAATGGGAATTACTCTATATTATATGACTTGGTGACACTTTCCTTGCCATCTTTTTCTTACGGGGAGCAAACAAATAACCTAATAATGAGGTTTCCCAATCTTCGAAAATTGAGATGCATATTTTTAGAGTCACGAGATGCTTCCATGAATCCCATCCGATTGCCTGTACTGGAATCTCTTCGCCACCTGGAGTCGCTCAACATATTATACCACGGCAGGGCTCTCAAGAATGGTGGTCAATGGTGCTTGCCTTCAAGTCTAAAGAAGTTGCCTCTCTCAAATTTCCGCATGCCCTGGAACCACATTTCAGCAATCGGGAGATTACCGAACCTTGAGGTCCTCAAATTGACTTCTGAAGCCTTTGAGGGAACATGGTGGAAAATGACAGAAGGGGAATTCCTTCGACTTAAGTACTTGAAATTAGACACCCTAAACATCGTCCGCTGGGATGCCTCCAGTGATCACCTGCCCTGCCTTGAGTACCTGGAGTTGCGAAATTGCCAGCAGCTCAAAGAGGTTCCTTCGGAATTCGCATATATTTTCACCGTGCAGAAAATTGAAGTTCACCAATGTGGAGTTTCTGTTGAAGAGTCAGTCAGAAGAATTGTTGAGGAAGCATTGGCCATGGGCACAAATATTGTTTTCACCACTGCGCATTCTTGATTGTGGATATTCTTCTATTCACAAGTAAGTGATTCTAATCCTATTAATTAGGCAGCTTATGCGATATCTAATGTTGGTACTAAAAACATTTAAGTACTAGCTAGCCCTTTACTAGTTAAGTAAAATGTAATGAGTGGAGGATGAATGCTTCGTGTTCAGGAATAACTAGATTCTGTCTCCAGCATCACTTTACCATTGAAAAGGACAAAACTTTTAAATTTTTTTCCCCAGAGAAATTGCGAAGTTATCGGATTAAATTAGGGAATGAATTAATCGATTAATTTAAGTTTAAAATAAATTAATTATAATGAATATTAAATCAATCATATCAGGCCATATTTTGTAACAAAATAAATAATCAAAGTTGATTATGACATTTTAATATAAAATTAAAAACAATTGATTCGGAAATTAATAGATTTAAATTGGTTTTGCTTTGTGTTTTCATGTGCCCGCCTTGACATATGTTCTCATGTCATCATTTAAAGTGTTACGATCAAGCCTTGATAACATAAATACATAATTTTCAGTAACCAAAATTTATAGTACGTTTCCTTTGAATGATAATAAATCTTTGTGTCTTATTTTTCGGATTAAGAGGATCGATCTTTCTCATATATGTGTACATCAAATTATACGGCAAAGTTTATAAGACCTACTGGCTTAATATTTTAGAGAAATTCAAGACTGATTTTACATCCATGTATTTCACAACTTCACTTTCTATTTTTATTTTCTGGATTATGTTTCTCTTCTTCTCTTCATAAACCAAAGGGTGCTTGAATCATATATGTGGACAACTTCAGGGCATGAGATTCCGCCTAAGTATGGGATTCATATATGTGGACAACTGTGAATTCATGGGTCGTGTCTCCTTATGTGTTGCAGAGAGCGAGAAAGAACAAGTACCATTTTGGTGTCTTCATAGCCTGGAAGTTGATTTTATTGCACGTAGACATATGCTATTCTGGTCTAAAAGACTAATCATTCTAATGAAGAATGTGAACCCTCGAGTTTCCTGTGGAGACTCCTGCCACTTTATCTTTTTAGCACAGTATTGATATGATCTTACTTGAAAATGTTAAAACTGTTTTGAAATTTAAGGCTTTATAAAATCTGCTTCTGCACCTCATCTTATTGAGTCAGCCACTGATTTTCTGGTTTTTCAGTAGACAACAGCCAACAAACCATCAGCTTTAGCAAAGCAGTAAGTACCCTGTGAAGTTGTTGAATGAGAAGGATTCCAGCCGGATAAATTTGAAAAGGTTCTCTCTGCTCTGTTACCTTTTGAAGACATGTTTTGTAGCTTTTTTCTGGCAGACACTGCTGAATTGATAAGACTGCGGAATTGGAATTGAGGTGCTGAAAGTTCCTTGGAGTCTTTGGGAATGAATTTCGCACTGAGTTTGATTCCTTTCTGCTTGTAAGCAACTTAAACTTGTTGAATTGTTGCATTTGTTGGTGACTGCAAGTATTTGTGTTAATTTTGCTATTTTATGTGGAAGCTAATATATTTGTTGTACTCAATTGAATGATTATTGTGTCAGACTTTAAATGTGCATCATTTTAGTTTTGTCTGTTTAACATTTCTCTCTAAACTAATATTTTCATTAGTGTACGCACAGTGCACTAGTGCTAGATATTCTTTATTGACTATTCTTTATCATTTTAAGTATGTTGACTCAAAATAGGTATATTTCTAAACATTATCCATGGTGATGATGATTTGTTGGTTTAAAGTATAAGAACCCAAAAACCTGTTAGGGAAATACAATTTAGAGTTAATTGCAAAAGAGTACCTTAAACTTTCTTTATATTACAAAATATCCTGTAACATTTAATTTTAGTAATTTATACCCTACCATATAAATTAGTTGCAGTTTAAATGAAACTTGTTGCTCCCAGTAAATGAGAAGATGAAATTACACAATTACTCTTTTTCTCTTAAAATAAACAAAAACACCTGCAAATGCATCTCTATATTTATTATGTAAAAACAAGAGCGTTGTCAGTCAACTTTCAATGTTTGATAAAATGTTATGTTTATCATATCTTATTAATTAAGATATAATTATTTCTCACAGATTCCAACGTTGAGTAGGAAGGAAAGGAATAGGCCAAGCCTTCTTTTCCCTTTTGGCGATCAAATTTATCGCTAATACCTTCTTGAAACGTTTGAACAGTCAGCTTCTTCCTCTTCACCTTTTCCCGTTTTTTTCCAATTCCATACTTTTTCCCCAATTTAATTTTCCTCTACAAATCAATCTTTTTCCCTCTTTTTATTCCATCTCCTTCGTTTCTTTAAGGAGTTTTTAATGATATTTTACTTTTAATTAGTTGATGAAAATTGAGTTAATCTTCAAAAGGAACAATTTAATTCATTTATTTAAGAGTAACTTTTGATTATTTTTTTAACTTGAGTGAAAAAAATTGTGCTTGTGTATTTATATCTGCTTCCCCTTTTTCTGCTCCTTCTTTCTAATAATGCAGTAGAGATGTTTAGATTTTCTTGGGCAACTTCATTTAATGGGCTATGGGTAAAACCAAAAAAAATCAATTAATAAAAGTACTTTTTTATCCCCAAAAAAAGTTCACTTAAGATTTTATACAATTTTATTTTTAAATTACAAAATATAACATACATAATGTACAATGAAATGTATCATTTTATATTTTTACTTTTTAATTTGAATTATATATTATTATTATCGATAAGGGTAACACAAAATTTCACCCCAAAAGTGAACTTATTTTTAGATAAAGAAAATTTTTCAAAGTGAATTTTTTTGGGAACGAAAGGAGTATAAGTCTCTAGTTAGATCATGATCGGTTTGTCAAAACCATAAAATTAATCAACGATCTTTAAGTGATTGTAAAATTAATTTGCAGAAAAGTGGATTAGGTCGAATCCATGGAAGCCAAAGTATAGTTCCAAGTTTGAACAATAAGATAAAAATAAACAAAACAATGGGATTTTTCAATGATGACTAAGTTACGAAAAATTCTAAAAATTATCAAAATTGAATATCAAAGCAATAAAATAGAAAATAATGAAAATTACCAAGTTTACTGAAGTTTCCAATCTAAGGGTTGATATCATTCAATTGCATCACCGATCATAGGTCACGAAAAATAATCTTGCAAAGTCAAATATTTAATTTGAAACTTATTAGGATAGTCAGTAACAAATTTTCGTTTTCCTAATATGATTGATGAACTCAAAGACTCTAAATCAAAACTTACCATTAATTGGTAGGCACGATAGTGTTCCATATCAATTTAATGATAGCATTAAGAGTTATGAAAACTATTAAACCAAGATTAAAAACCGAGATAAATTGATAATTTAATCTTGTCCCGTTAATTCCCTAAGCTAAGCATGCATATTTCAAGTCATAAACATATTTAACCTAGTCTATACTAGGACCACTTATTTATGACAATTACGGATCATGAATTCATGGATAGCAATAGAATAAATAATTTGTCGATTAATTAATCATCAATTATTAATAGGAATTAAATCAAGCATTAACAAGTACTTGAATTAAAAGCAAGATATAAAAATTAAGAACAAAACCTCACAGATGATTGGAATTGAAATCAATCATTTCCTTGAATTAGAAAAGAGAATTTAGCTAATCATGGTGGCATACATGGCAGTTGTAATTTTCTAAGAGAATTACTAAACTAAAAGAAAGAAAAGAAAGAAAACAAGAGAAAGACATAAGGACGGGTAGGAAGAAACAATCGGTGGCTAGCTCTAAGCAAAAGAGAAGAATGTGAAGGACTGGTTTTTGGGAAGATGGATGACCTAGCAAATATACATCCACAGAATTAGTTTATCAACTCCCTAACGATTACTATAAGAATCACATCAACATCCCTCTCATAATTGTACATGCTCCATAGCAATAACATATTTTGGTTTGGGCATTTGCTCATATAATCTCACCAACGAGGGTGCCATTTTCATTATTCTTGTTCCGGCTATTAAAGTGAGATCCGCTGTCTAGGACTCGACCTCGGTACTAGCCCATAACGATCAAAGTCGAATCGTGACCCTATTAGAGAAGCAAATTCAATGAAACAACAACTGGTACCATAGAGAAGCGACCATAAACTAGAGAATCTTGACCAATTTGAAAGATAATTTAATGTAGTTCTTGCCTTTATTTATAGATTTCCGATGTCCTTTTCCTTCTTTTTGTCGTATGTTTGTTCCTTTTTCCTTTCTCTTCCGAAATCAATTTATCTTGTTTCTTTTTTCATTTTGTTTGTTTCCTTTGCTTCTCTTTGCCCGAAATCGATTTGTCTTCTAAAGCAATTGAACTTATTTTGTTTCCTATTCTGAAACTAATTTCGTCTTCTCTTGCGGCTTTCCAAATTTTGCTTTTCCCGAATCTGAAACTCATGTGCAGCTATTTGATTCTTTTCTTTGTTTCCTATCGGCCATTTCTTTTTGCTTTCCTTTTTCTTGCAGCTTCTTTTTTGTTCCAAGGCCAACGCCTAATGCCAAGGAAATTTTATGGATTCTTCTTTTGTCTTCAATTGTTGCCTTTTATCAACTTTTCCTCCAATTCACCATTTTTCATACCTAAAACAAAAGTATATTAAAACCAAATAATTTCTCTTAAGTTTAAATTAATAGTAAGGAAATATTAATAAGAAAAATGTACATTTTAGGCCCTATCAAATCATAATTGGCAAAAGAAAACAAATGAAAAATAAAAAGAGAAAAAATCTACATCTAGTAATAGAGAAAAGATTTATCAGGATGAACGTAGTATACTAATTTTTAGGCACCTAATAATCTCATGCCACTTAAGATTTTTTATGAGAATTCACTCTAATTATTTTGCGATAATACACACCTAAATTTCTCATATCTCCTATCACCTCCACTTCCCTCATTCACTCATTTCCCATCAAAACATCATTCTCGCTCACACCACCTCGCAATTTGGCAAAACTCACTTCATACTTATCTTGGCAAAACCCACTTCATGCTTTTGAGGATCATATACACACCATGGATTTGCCACACACACCATCCGACTAAGCGGCATCCTCAATTTTGCAAAGAAAGTTTGATTTTGGTGGCAAAGTCAAGCTTTAATTAAACAAATACGATTAATTTGGAAGAGGAAGTTACAAAGAACGCAGCTTGAAGGTAACAACAAAGGTTAATTTTGATGACAAAGCAAGCTTTAACTAAAACAAACTATTTGTGATGAAATTATTCGATTGATTTGGGAGAGGAAATTATTTGTGGGCAAGAATGATGGCCTGATGAGAACAATTTTGGGGATGATGGGTTGATGGAGGTTAAGGGAGAGGTAACATCCAAATTGAGAGATGGTGTGAGCTAGAATGATGTTTTGGTGGAAAGGAGTGAATGAGGCAGTGGAGGTGAGGAGATATAAGAGATTTAGGTGTATATTCTTTGAAATAATTAGAGTGAATTCTCATAAAAAAATCTTAGATGGCATAAGTGATAGTTTGATATTTTTTTATTAATTTTTATCCTTAAAATTTAGAGATTTTAAGTTTAATTAATAAAGTTTGCTATTAAGTTGTGGTAGTTTTTGTGTTTTATAGGATTGTTAATGGTAAAATAATTTGTTAGAAAAGATAACCGATTAGGAAGATTTTGTAAGATTTACTAATAAGATAAGATTTGATTGTTGCTGCTACCGCTTGAGTTTTCTTGTTGTTCAAATTGTTACAAGATTATGCCACGGTTTGAAATTTCAAGACATAGCATGGATTTAAGAAGACTTGGTCAAAATCGAAATCGTTGAAACTATCAAAGAAAGAGATAAGATTTGAACTAAATCTTATAGCTAGATTTTATCTTCCAACTAGAAGATAAAGGGAGAAAATCTTGAAGCAAATCTTAGAGAACACTAGGAGCAAATCTTGGAGCAAAGCAAGGATCAAAAAGTCTATAAATTCTTGAGAGCTTTAGTAGTTTTTGGAACATTAGGAGTCGTTATTTTTGGAGAGTAGCTTTAGAATTAGGTAGTTGTTTAGCATTAGAGTAGATTTTAGCATTTGTTTCTTTCGGTCATCTTTTTCTTAGTTCATTTTGTAGAATGTTTAATTTCCATGAAATTATTTGTTTAAGCATTATGTCTAGCTAGAGTTCTTCAACTCTAGGAACTAGGATGTAACTTTTGAAGTTTTCTTTAATTTAATCAAAATTATTTGGTTCTTTTTCACTTTTCAAAATCCATTGTTCTTGTTTTATATGGCTTGTAAGAACTTGATCAATTCTTGCATGATTTAAGGTGTTGGATGATGGAACGAGAGTTGAAATTCAACATTAGTTGGTAGGAACTTTGGCTATGAATGTGGAGCTACGAGAGTAGAACACAAAATAGCAACCTTAAATTCTTGAGTGCTTAATGTATTTGTGTTAAATTTTGTAGACATGAGAGTGATCACAAATTTGCATGAATAAGAGGGATACGCCTCGAGAGAGGGTACTCTTAATTGAGTGAATGGTTGTGAGAAAAGTGAAAGCCAAAAGAAACCAAACTAGTGTAGATTGAATTCATTGAGTCTTCATTTGGTGAAATCCAAGTTCCTAGAGGTATTTATTCACTTGAATTTTCCTTATTTTTGCTAAATATTCTGTTTTGTTTCATCCCTAAACAAATTTTGAGAGAGATCCAAATAGTTCAAGAGTTTTTTTCCATTTGGTACTTGACATCCTCCTGTGGACGATTCTGACTAGCTCTATACTACGAGCTACGATCCTTTAATTCGAAGGTAGTAAAGGCGAGAAAAAGTCGATCAATAAGATTATTGGGTGTCTAAAAATTGATATATCAAAATCATTCGATAAATCTTTTCTCTAAAACATAACACTTATGATTGCACATTATTTCAAAGTCTTGTCTTTCATGACCAAACTAAATATATTGAAATAAATTGCAATTTTATTCATAAACTATTTATCAAGAAAGAGTTTTTACTTTTTTTGTGGGCTTGTATGATCATTTAACTAGTTGATATTTTTATAAAGTCATTGCATGGAACTCTTATTGGGTATGTATGTATGTGTGTATATATATAGAGAGAGACACACATTATAACTTGAAAGGAATGTTAATATATAAAGTGCATATATAGATGTATAGGGTATTTTTCTAAATGTGCATATTATTTGTGTGTATATATTTGTATACATTTAGTGTTCATTGAGCAATAAGTTATTCTCTCCAATTTTCTCTCTCTTTTGTACTCTAATATAATGTACTTCATTCTTTGGAATATTTCACTATTTTGTAATCCCTAGGTGAATAACTTACAATTTTTTTGTAAAAATTTAATTTTTTCTTCTATTTTATTTATTTGCATAATTTATTAATACCTTTAGGAAAAATATTTAAGAATAATAGAAGTTATCTAATTAATCAAAAGGTATAATTTTCTTTTAATTTCTAATAAGGGCAAAGTTTGTTTTGCTTTCAAACATAACTCTATATTTTTAGATAAAAATTCTTACTTCTTTAAATGCAATTAAATATCTAATTTAAGAGAAAACATTCACATGAAATTAAATGCATTTACTAGTCTTCTAATGTTGTAAAAATTCTAAATCGTTGAATGTTAAGAAATTTGTACAAATATGTATATATATATTTTTTGTTCTGAATTTTAATATTATTTAACATTAAAATTCACAAAAATTAAAGATGGAATATCAAAACATTAAGTTATTTTTTAGTAATTTTTAATGATGTAGTTATTTTGGTGATATTTTACATAATGTAACATTTAAGTTTACCAAAAAGTATTTAAAACTAAAAGTCTCAAATTACTTTTTATTATTATAAGATTAGTTATTTGAAATCGCTTCGCTTTTTAATTTTTGAACATTTGAATTTAAGAACTATGACCATTTAATGTCATATTTAGGCGTGAGTTTAGGTGTACAAAATTTATTTCCTTTGAAAAATAAAGTTTTGTTTGGAAGGTAATATTACTTTGCTCTTTTTAGGATTAAGACAAAATTGTGCCCTCTTTATTAATTATATAGTAATTTCATCTGCCTTTTAAGAAAATTTTCCTTTTGAAAAAGAAAAAGTCCGGAGTTTTGAAACAGAAGAAACTTGGAGTCACCAGGGTTTGCGTATTCATGAAAAACCCACAATTATCATTACACAGCGTTTGCATCCCCATAATGCAAACCACCTCATTTATCCTCTCCCATTTAGCAAGCTTTGTTAAGAGCTGTTTAAAGATTCTCAATGGAATTTCCAAAAATAAATTACTCAAAATTGTTCCTTGATTAATTTGTAGTGATTCATAACATTTGTTTCTTTGGGAGGAGGAAGGAAAAAGGGGAAAAGAAAACCTCTAATATATAAGTATTAGAGTTGATCACATAAGACACTGCTCATTCCTAATGCTTCAAGCTGAATTTTCATTCTAACGTTTCAAGCAATTTTCATACATGTCAAATGTTCATATTCTACATGGCAAACAAGAGGTGAAGAGAATAGTACTCGGATCGGATGGCAAAAATTCATTATTCCATTAACTTTTTCTTAGGAGAAGATAGAAAAGGACTAACAACTATAGTAGATTTGTTGGAAACATATTCCAAATTATCATACAAAATACGTGCGGAAAAATTAGTTTAAGAACAACTTACTTGTATCACAGGTCAGAATATAATCACGTGATGAACTATATCTACTATCCACAGATTAAAATACTTCTTTTGCACTAGAGAGAATCAGAAAAAGCTTTTCTTATAATTTTTCTGTAATACACTTCACACACATATGTTCCACTTCTTTCTTTTGGTTTTGGTTTTATAGAAGTCCTTAGACTTTTGGTAATCCTACTACCTTTGCGTTATGATGTTGGTGGGCAACATTGGTTGCCTTTGACTTCATGGAGGTTACTTCTTTCATCTCCCACTCGCCCATGATAGTCAAACTATAACTTTCTTCTATGCGAAGTTCATACAAGCAAATAATCATATGATCAAAGATACATCGAGAGCTCATTGCCATACATCCGTTAGGAATATATAGCACTCAAATTTGGCATTACTTTTAGAGTAGATTTTGTATTCATTACCCTAGACCAATCAGTACATTATATTTCTTTATGATCTCTTTAAATAATATATATATTGTATTCACAATTATGATTGAACTCAAAAGAATCATAATTGGCCTACTATGAATACAAGTCAAAATGTGACAAATAACAAATTGATCTTCCTCTTTCTTCAATCTCTCAATTTCAATTCAATTTGCTTTTCTAGAAATGTCCTGTTAGATCGCATCACCATGATCGTGGGCAACATTCTAAGATAGCAAACATTGAATAAAAATTTTAAGAATAAGATAAGAGTCATAAGGGCACTCAATTGAGGACTTATCCTCGTGAGTCTCACACGGCTTGAAAGTTGAGATCAAAACTTTCACCAACTCACATTGGTTGATTCATGCATATGTAGTATGAAATACGTATTATGGTATTTTTTTTCCTTTCCAATGGAGCATATGTCTATACACTTAATACCGTACAGATGATAGTTCAGACACTCACAATGTCTAACTTGAGTTCACATATCTACTCCTTTTAAGATATTAATTCATCAGAACTCACATCTAGTATTAAAGACAAATAAAGTGAAATATGTAGGTTACTTCACTTTCAGACATAGTCAATATTATGTCCTTATCTTAACGCTTTGTTAAGGCGACATTCATATTTTAAGTTTGAGCTCTCAATTATCACCTAGATAATAAGCTTAAAATTGTCTCATCTCTATTACCACACAGTAATAGAGGCAATTACCCGTGTGAGTGGGCTAATCTTCCATCTGTTCGACATACTTTCAAACAAAAAATATAATGGACAAAGCATTATATGTTAATGCACAAAGCATTAATATGCATAAATGTTGAATAAACTCTTAGGCAATAATAAGTAAGAAAATATCATTAAATTGTAAACTTTTGGGAAATACAAAATATTTAGTAAATTAACTTCTACACAATCCTAGAGATTACACATGACCAAGAAACACATCTCTAGGGATTGATTTTGTCATAGAATCTACTATCATTCTATGCGTAGATATGTATTGTACGTTCACTTCTTTTTGTGCAACCATGTATTTTACAAAATCATACTTAGTATCTATGTGTTTGGTCTTACAATGAAATTTAGGATCCTTAGTGTATGCTATTGCTGCTTGGCTATCACAGTTAACCAATATTGGATTTGCAGCACGTTTAGCAACACCTAAGTGATTATAAAATCTTTTAAGCCAAACACTCTCTTGTACTGCTACTGAAAGTGTTACAAATTCAGCTTCCATTGTTGATAATGCTATACATGTTTGTTTCTTACTACTCCAAGATATGGCGCCATTATTTAGTAAGAAAACAAATCCGGAGGTTGATTTTCTCTCATCTAAATCTCTCCCCATTCAGCATCGATATAGCCTTCAAGGTGCGATCACTTCCTTAATAGCATAATGAATAATCGCAGCACTTTTAGATACCTTAGGATTCTTTTGATGGCAACCCAATGTGCTTGACTGGATTGGATTGGTACCTACTCACCATTCCAATTGCAAAACAAATGTCCGGTCTTGTACACATCATAGCGTACATCAAACTTCCAACAAAGACTAGCATATGGAACACGCTTTCATATGTTCCTATTCTTGTGAAGTCTTTGGACACATTCTACGACTCAATCCTTCACCTTTGTAATAGGAGTGTCGATGGGTTTGCAATCTTGGATATGGTATCGTTCAAGGATTTTATTTATATATGTCTCTTGTGAAAAAGATAATAATTTCTTTGAACAATCTCTTGAAATCTTAACTCCAAGAATATATGCAACTTCTCCCATGTTTTTCATTTCAAAATTGGAAGATAACCAATTCTTCAAAATATTTATAAACTCCTAACTGCTTTCCTAATAAGTATATCATCAACATATAATGATAAGATCACATATTGATCCTTGGATTTTTGATATATACACAATGATCTTCACAATCATAACAAAGTCATATGATATTATGGCTTTATGAAAACGTATATGCCATTGTCTCAAGATCGCTTAAGGCCATATATCGATTTTAAAAGTCGACATACCTTTTGTTCTTGGCCTTTGTTATGAAATCAACAGTTGTTCCATATATATTTCTTCTTCTAATTCTTCATTGAGAAAAGCGTCTTTACATCCATTTGATGTAATTCAAGATCCATATTGACACTATAGCGTAATTAGGCGAATTGAGGTAAATCTCACAACAGGGAAAAGTTTCTTCATAATCAATTCCTTCCTATTGATTATACCCTTTGCTACAAGTCGTGCCTTGTATCTTTCTATCGAGCCATCGCTTTACACTTTATTTTGAGAACCCATTTGTTCCCAATGGCTTTGCGTCCATTTGGGAGGTCAACGATTCCCAAACTTGGTTTGATCTCATTGATTTCATTTCTTCTTCCATTCATAGTATCCATTTTTCCTTATCAGGCACGTTAGAGCCTCATTTGCATTTCTTAGCTCATCATTTTCTTGTGGAACAATCATGAAAGTTTCCTCTTCAATGTCAAAATGTCAACGGAAATGCTTTTATGATTTGATTGTTGTATCGAAGGTTGTTCACCTTGTAATACATCATGTTCCATGATGCTCCCACTGATTAGATAATGGTGGTATCGTCTCATCAAGTGGTTGAGATGATGATGGTGTGTTAACTACTACCATTGGAGTAATCTCATTATCTTGTTCCATAGTTTCATATAAGGATAGGTCTTTACCTATCTCGCTCATTTTAAGAAATTCATTTTCTAAGAATGTGACATCTCGTGATTCAAATTCGTGAATACTCTCACTATCTTGCACACCTATAAAGACATACCATTTGTAGTGCTCAGAGTATCTTATAAAAATGCTCTTTTACCTCTTGTGCCCAATTTCCATATTTGTTTGAGGTATTGTGAGTATAGGCAAGACACTTCAAAGTTTGAGAAAACTCAAATAAGGTTTTCTTCTGTCCATAGCTCATATGGAGTGGAAGTAATCGATTTAGTAGGCACGGTTAAGTATATAGGCAGGAATTAACAATGCATCACCCCAATAGGTAATTGGTAAGTTAGCTTGTGCCAACATTGACCTAACAATTTCAAGTAGGGTTCTATTTCTTCTCTCCGCAACATCATTTTGTTGAGGAGTTCCAGAATAGTCAATTGTCGTTCTATTCCTTTTTCATCATAAATATCTCGAATCGATCGATAGGTATTCACGACCTCGATCGGTTCTTAATGTTTTTATTTTCTTGTCCAATTGATTTTCTACCAAACTCATATATTTCTTAAAGCAACTTAATGCTTCGTGATTTATGAGAAATCAAATAGACTTTATCGAATCAAGTATAATCATCTATAAATGTGATCAAGTATATAGTCTCATGCCTTGCTCTTACATTCATTGGACCACGGATGTCGAATGGATCAATTGTAAAGGAATCTCAGCTTTTGTTCCTTTTCCAAATGGTTTCGGGTGGATTTTCCTACTGACAATTCTCACAAATAGGTAAATCGACACTTTTAATATTGCCTAATAAGCCCTCTTTGGCTAATCTTTTCATTCTATGTTGGCCAATGTGACTGAGTCTAGAATGCCATATATTCACATCATTTTCATAAGAATTAGAAGACGTGAATAAGGAATAACATACATTAATGTTATTATATAAAATATCCAACACAATAAAACCATCCAAAAATATCGAACTATAATAACTTGTTTCCAAAGACAAGTCAACACCATTGATATGAAAGTTTAAATTAAAACCAAACTTAGCCAAACCAACACGAAACTAAGTTTCACGTATGTCCGGAGCATATAGGACATCATGTAGGAACAATGTGCACCCACCACGCATGTTTAATTGGCGGGTGTGCCAATTCCTTTCACTTCCACTTTGGAGTTGTTCGCTACATATATCCACTTGGTTTCTTGTGGAACTCACAAAACTCCATGAAGGCATCTCTTCCTTCGCTACATGGTCTGTGGCACCGAGTCTACAATCCACAAAGGATGAGATTCGAAGTGAAACAGAACTTGATACATAAGTTGTATTTTCAAAAATACAAGGTTTTGTAAGAAGGGTCACGAGCAAAGTGACCCTTCTTACAACGATTGAAACACTTCACTTTTGAAATATTTTCTTGAAATAACGCTTTCTTTTCCTTTGTAGGTTAGGCTTTGGCCTTTTGCCGTAAGAATCTTTTCCCTTGCCTTTCCACTTCTTTTGTTGCCCACCTTGATGCTTGCGTTGAGCCCAAGCTCAAGTAGCTAGAATCTGCATAATATATGTTAGTTTCGGTTTAGCCGCTAGTAAGCCTCCTCTTCTAGCTCAAGATGACGACAACATCTTTCAAAGTTTTGATATTTTCATTGTGGGTCAAGTGGACTTTCTTATGTTCCTAATTTTGAGGCAAGGAACGAATAACCGCTTGCACTTGCCGCTCATCGCTTAATATATGGCCAAAGATCCTTCAACTCAAGAATCATGTTTGACATTTGCCTCAAATGTTGTTTCATTGTCCATCCATAAGGCTTTTTGTAAGAGTCAAACCTTATAGTGAGTTGCCTTAGTTTGGTAATCGATGTATTACCAAACTTTGCCGCTAAGGCACACCCTTCTTATTTTTATATTGTTAATAATTTTAATATTCTTTCTCCGATTATGTTATCTTTTATTTTTATTTTTAAATTCTTAGAGATCAATCCTCATTGCATACTGATATGCTATATAAAATAATAATAACAACACATATTAAAACATTTACTTGATGAATTTGGTGAACTATTGCCCACTCCTATCATATTAAAACATTATACTTATGATTGCACATTACTTCAAGTCTTGTCTTTCATGAGCAAACTAAATTTATTGAAATAAATTGCAATTTTATTCATAAAATATTTATCAATAAAGAGTTTTTACTACATTTGTGGGTTTACATGATCATTTAACTTGTTGATATTTTTATGAAGTCATTGCGTGGAACTCTTATTGGGTGTGTATGTATGTGTGTATATATGGAGAAAGAGACACATAAAGTGCATATATAGATGTATAGGGTATTTTTCTAAATGTGCATATTATTTGTATGTATATATTTATGTACATTTAGTGCTCATTGAGCAATAAGTTATTCTCTCAATTTTCTCTCTTTTGTACTCTAATATAATGCACTTCATTCTTTGGAATATTTCACTATTTTTCAATCCTTATGTGAATAACTTACAATTTTTTTGTAAAATTTAGTTTTTTCTTCTATTTTATTTATTTGCATAATTTATTAATACCTTTAGGAAATATATTTAAGAATAATAGAAGTTATCTAATTACTCAAAAGGTATAATTTTCTTTTAATTTCTAATAAGAGCAAAGTTTGTTTTGCTTTCAAACATAACTCTATATTTTTAGATAAAACATTCTTACTTCTTTAAATGAAATTAAATATCTAATTTAAGAGAAAACATTCACATGAAATTAAATGCATTTACTAGTCTTCTAATGTTGTAAAAATTCTAAAGTTGAATGTTAAGAAATTTGTAAAAATATTTTTCATTGTTTTTGGTTGTGTGAATTTTAATATTATTTAACATTAAAATTCACAAAAATTTAAAGATGGAATATCAAAACATTGAGTTATTTTTATTAATTTTTAATGATGTAATTATTTTGGTGATTTTTACATAACATAACATTTAAGTTTACTAAAAGTATTTAAAACTAAAAGTCTCAAATTACTTTTTATTATTATAAGATTAGTTATTTGAAACTGCTTAGTTTTTAAATTTTTGAGCATTTAAATTTAGGGATAATCACACTTTTAGTTCTCAATGTTTTATTTAATATCACTTTTAGTCCCTAATGTTTTAAATCGACATATTTAGTTCTCAATCTTTCATATTTTGACGAATTTGGTACAATTGATGACTATTAAAGTAGGAATGACAAAATTTGTTACAAAATTTGCTATCAAATTTTTAATTGATAAATTTTGAAAATTACATTCTTTTGGGAAATTTACAAATATACCATGGTTGACCGTTGACTTTACAAAAATACCACCTTCCACTTTTTCTTTTGTGTTATAACACTTTCATCAAAAAAATAACCACAACACATTTCTCTTCTCTTCTGCTATAAAATACGGATTTCTCTCTTAGAACACAGATTCTAGCACCTCTATTCCTTTGATACTCTTCATTTCAACGGTTTAGGGTCGTTGGTCGATTGCTCACTATAGACTACTCTTCACTACAAGGATTTAGCACTTCTCTTGTCACGCACCTAGCTAAGTTTGTTTGCTCACACGCCATTGGTCGACCGCAAGCAATCGCATTTAAAAGATTCGCAATCAATCGCATTTGAAGTCGCGCAATTGAAGGTTTGTTTGATTTATTCCTTTGAACGGGTTTGTGAATCGCTCGATAAAATAGTCGAGCAATAGGTCCATTCGTAGGTCGAGCGTAGTCTAGCATTAGGTCGAGCAACATTATAAGTCTAGTATTTAGTCGAGTACTTTGATAGGGCTACAAAGTGTCCACCGTATAATAGGTCGAGTTTAAGGTCGAGCAAACTGGATGGAATGAATTTGTCAGTTATTTACATCCCGACAACGATCCGTTGTTTATTGATTGTTTTGGTTTTCAATGTAGGGATGTCAGGCGGCATTACGTGGTCTGTACATGTTTTTTATGACGGACAATGGAACGTTGATCCCAGTACAAATGAACGCAGCTTCGTTAATTACAACAGAATCGAAACTCTTTCGTTGAAAGAAGACACGAGCTTCAAGGAACTAGTGAATCTCATCATTTCTATTATGCAATTAGATATGGAGATCGAAGACAGAATGGTCCTCGAATATGTACCCAAATACTTGTCAAAAATATCCCCTCTCCCCATCAAGACTGATTACCATGTCAAATGCTTTTTGAATGAGATTATTAGATGGTCTGAAGATGCAAGGATTTCAATATGTATTACCCTTCGAGTTGAGACCGAAGCATCAGTTGCTGAAGATAGTGGCTCCAATTCACCAATAAAGCGCTTGGGTGACGACAGTCCGTCATGGACTAATGATACTCTTCCTCCAAACAAATTCATGGGACCAATTTTTGAAGAGGCAGTTTATGATGATGGACCTAGGATTGATGTAAATACTCCGGTTGAGAAAACCATAGTTGTGGAAAATGTAAATACTCCTTCTAAGCAATCGGAGACAAATGTGCCTGTCAATCCAGTTCAAACCCATGCCCAATCAATCCCCCAATGCCAAACGCTAACAAGGTCATCGCATGCTAACAGTGAAACTTCTTCCGATGATTAGCGTACCATTGTCAAGTAGCGTAAATGATGTTTTCAAACGAGAACAATTGCAAATGAGAATGAGTATGCTCGTTGTGAAATATTTCTACGAGTGAAAGGTGGTGAGAGCATGTTGCAAGCATCGGTACATACGATGCAAGCATAGCAATTGGTAGAAACTAAATGCACTTCCATTGGGAATTCGAGTGCTTGAAGGTCAATAAATTTGAAAACGCCTTATACATGTCCGGGCTTATCACTAGTGCATTGTAATAATCGTTAGGCAAACAAGAAAGTAATTGGATCATGGATCAAATGTAAGTACTGTGAAATTTGTCCACCGTATAAACCCGCAGTAAATCATGGCGGATATTGGTCAAGAGTTGGGTGAATATACCATACCGTAAAGCTTGGAGATCCAGGAATCGCACTTGAAGAAATGAGAGGTGGATTTGAGGATTCATATAAAATACTACCACTTATTTGCACATGTTGAGGGCATGTAATCCGGCACGCATCGATCTCGAGATGGAAGAAGATCATCGCTTCAAATATGCTTTTTCGCACTGGAGCATCTCTTCGAGGATTTTGCAATCAGATGCGATCGTGCTTGCCGTTGATGCATGCTTCCTAAAGGGAAAATACCTGGATCATTGCTTGTTGCTACTTGCATGGACGATAACAACCAAGTGTACCCCATCTGGAGATTGGTGGATTTCAAAATGACACCTCGTGGAGTGGTTTATAGAAAAGTTGAATGCTGCAATAAGTGTTGAAATCGATGGATTGGTGTTTGTGTCCGATGTGCATAAAAGCATTGCCAAAGGTATTGCACGTGTTTTTCCCATTGCCTTCCACGGAGTGTGTATATATCATCCGAGCAACAACTTAGGAACGCTCAAACACAAAGAGGTGCTTCCTATATACTTTAAGGCCACAGAGGCATACACTTTTGCCGAGTTCAATGAGATGTGGAGAATTCTTTCCAACCAAGATTCACGCGTCATGCAGTATTTAACAGAGGTTGGCATTGAGCGTGGTCTAGGCACATTCTCAAGGAAGATGATACACTATAATGATTACTAACATTGCCGAATGTCTCAACGCATTGTTGAAGGATGCACGAGAATTACTAATTCATTGTTTGGTAAAGTACATTCGGAGCACGCTACAGAGATGGTATTTGAAAGCGCGACAAAGAACGTCCAAATGAAAACACATCCAACCCTTTCATTGAGCATGAACTTGAATCTAAGATGCGAGCACAACCTCATGTCGTGGAACCAGTGGATATTGATAAGTGAATATAATGATAACTTCTAGGTTAAGATATCTCTATTATCTTATCCAATTATGGGAGAATTTAGCCTTATCTAATTTGAATTGCTATTTTGTAGAGAAAATTGCTTGGAGAAAGTTTAGACCGAAAGATGGTTGCGTGAGAAGGAAAAGTCACGATTTTTGTTGAAGAAAAGAAGGACTTGGATGTTAATGCCATGGCATGTAACTTTTCATGCCACAAAGATGAAGCAAGTTGATAGAGTTACGGAAAAAAAGAAGATTACGTAATTCGGATCATGCCGATCGTAAAATGAGTTCTACACAACATGGACTTCTAATCTCCATGGACTAACAAGTATAAATGAAGGAACCCCATAGACGACAATAGAGGAACACAGAATAGAGTACAAACGATAGAATAGAGATAGTTTTACTTAGTTTTATGTTCATGCAAGCCATGTTTAGTGGCTGAAATTCTTTTCTTTAGGACTAGGATGTAACCATCATTACGTAATTTTCATTTATATAATTGTGGTATTATCCAATATCCGATTTATTTGGTATTATTTCTTGTAAATGCTTGATCACCATTTGCATGTTTAAGGTATTGATGAAGAGGCGATGACATCAATATTAGTTCAGAATTCTTGGACTTTAATTGTGAATTACGATAGTAAATTCTCAATTTCGCAACCTATTATTCTTGTGTTCGCTATGCATCCATAGTAATTTTGGAGTCACGAAAGTAGTCCCATAATTATTATTTGGATAGTAATTTTATACTTTGAGAAGGGATAATGTTTAATCATGTGAATAGTTGTGAGGATGTGTATTACAAAATAATTATATGAATGGAATTTATAGTAATGGTTGGTGAAATCCAGTCCTAAAGTTTGTTTATCCGAATTCTTTAGTTGAACTTTTAATATTGCTTTTACTTGATTTTTATTATTACATCCACTCTTCTTTTATATGTTGATCTAGATAATAGGTATTAATATTGCTCAACTGATAGTTGTTCACCTCGTGGACGATACTGTAATTATACTATAATTACATGACTTGCAATTAGTGGTAAAATAAACCGAGTCGATATATACTAGTGGTGTGTACAAGACACAAAGAAAATCATACTTATATAGTTGATTTACTTCAAAGAACATGTTTGTGTTGGGTGTTTGAAATGGATCAACTCCCATGTGCTCATGCGTTGGTCGCAGCCCATCGCGACAGAGTGACCATTATTCTTTATGCTCACCATTTTATTTAACCAAGCACTCATATCCGCTTATGCAGAGCCTATTATCCTTGGTGAACTTCAAGATTGGCAGGTGCTTGAAGAAATTCTGTTTATTCAATTAGTTCCTCTGAACTAAGGGCTATGAGTGGTAGACGCAAAAACAGAGAACCCTTCAACAGTGAGGAGATAGTTCAAAGCAATGTAGTCGGTGTGGAGGAGTGGTTATAACTGTAAAATTTGCTCTAATCCATTCGTATAGGGAGGAAAATGAATCACAGACATTGTACATACCCTTCAGCATAATTTTATACGCAATAAACAATTGGTGTTTATTGTGATTTCCACTTTTAATTTTTGCCATTTCTCCAATTATTATTTCATTTTTGTTTAATATTTCAATTTTATTTTGTTGAATGTTGCAATAATAATTTGAAACTTGACAAAATAGAAGCTTGAATGTTGCACATATTTTGGATTTTCTGTTCTCGCACGACTTCATGCTCGACTAAATACTCAACTAAAAAAAAGTTTGACTAAAATTCTGGAACATGCTCGACTATTTATTCGACTTCTTACTCGACTAAAATGTTTAGAAGCAGAAATATGGGATTCTCTGCTTCTGCTCGACCACCGCTCGATTAAATACTCGACCAAAAAAAGCTTGACTAAAATTATGGATCATGCTCGACTATTTATTCGACTTCTTACTCGACTAAAATGTTTAGAAGCAAAATATGGGATTCTCTGCTTCCCGCTCGACCTCGCTCGATTAAATACTCGACCAAAAAAAGCTTGACTAAAATTATGGATCATGCTCGACTATTTATTCGACTTTACTCGACTAAAATGTTTAGAAGCGTAAATATGGGATTCTCTGCTTCTGCCTCGACTTCTTGCTCGACTAAATACTCGATCAAAAAAGCTTCATTAAAATTATGGATCATGCTCGACTATTTATTCGACTTCTTACTCGACTAAAATGTTTAGAAGCAAAAATATGAGATTCTCTGCTTTCTCGACTTCCCGCTTCGACTAAATACTCGACCAAAAAAAAAGCTTGACTAAAATTATGAAACATGCTCGACTATTTATTCGAATTCTTACTCGACTAAAATGTTTAGAAGCAGACATATGGGATTCTCTGTTTCCTGCCCAACTTCATGCTCGACTAAATACTCAACTAAAAAAAAGTTTGACTAAAATTATGAAACGTGCTCGACTACTTGATCGGCTTGGTACTCGACTAAATTGTTAAGAAGCAGAAATATGGGATTTTGCTCGATTTATTATTCGATTTAAAATGGATTAAGGCGTTGTTTTCATGCAAGTTCATAAAATAAATGTACTATTGCATACACCAAAGAATTGCGATTTCACATTAATGAATGTATTTACAGCTTGCAAAAAAATTATAATTACAATTTTTGTCTTCTTCAGAACACATGTTTACTTTCGACGTGTTTTTTGGGCCGCTTGGATCTTCTTTGGTCCTCTTGTCGTGCATGGACGAATAGTGAGGTAGCTATCTAGGTACGCGGCCCATGACAGACTTACGACTTGGATTAAATGTCTCCAGTGGGACTCCGTGAATAAGGAATTTAGCCCATTTCAAGACAAAAATACCACAGGCTCCGTCGCTACAAGAAAAAATGCGCGTTTGGTGTTAGTTATAACAAAATTTAAAACAATGAAGTGGCACAAACATTGTACTGCTGCCTGAATTTCTAACCTTGCTTCTTGACGTGGCAAACCTTGCTCAATGACGACTTGCCAAGTATCCTTGCTCGGAAGTTCACATGTCTTGAGTATCTTTGGCATGGTTTGCACAAGATGCTCCAATTTTGGCCCTATCCCCTGTTGGTCCAGTGAGTTATACAGGTGGAAAGTGTGTTGATGGCTATCCATCCTCACCAATATCCAGTGATTCCTATCTATATGAACCGAGAACAACACTTGGTCTACCGTCCGACAGTTAATCTCATACGGAACGGAACTAATGAATTGTTTCATGGCCAAATCTTCGTGCATGGAATCCTCCTTGGCCGCGTATAATGTTTTCATTCCAATCTATGGCAACAAATAAACACGTCGATATTTGAAACCAACTACACCAGCCAAATGGAAAAATAAGGAACAAGACGAATAACTTACATAAAAAAGTGTTTCCATAATGGAAATATCTTTGCGGCCCATTATTAGGAACCTTTTCCGAAACATGGATGTGTACAAGTCCAAATGCTGAAAAAACCCGAACTGCGTGGATTAGGAGAACTATAATTTCAATGACTAACAAATGAATGGAAAAACAATAAAGTATTACCTCATTTGAAAGCCACTTATTTTCAATAAGAACCTTTTTCAGCAAGTCCGAATCAAGATAAAAAATGGGAGTCCACAAGAACTGCCGCTTGATTGGCTTTAACCATTTCAGCATATCTTCAATATCTTCCAGCGCTGGTTGGAAATCCTAGATATTGAAGCGCGACTGAACCAATAATGGGGGGTAGTGGATGAGGGGGAGTGGGATATTCAATGCTAAGAATGAGTCCCAAGTTGATACCAGCGGAAACATCCATTTCACCAACTCCACGATCCTTATTGGCTTTGTCCTTAATCGGGGTCGGGGGAGGAGTCTCGATTTCAACTATGATGGGAACGGATGGAGTCTTGCGTTCTGCCAGGTGGATCAACTAGTACCAACGCCGACTATCGGACTAAGTTGTCCCACCATTGGCTTTCCCATCTCTCCCGCCATCACTTGCCGCAGAGTACGAAAGTTAGATGTTCGACGGCCATGCGGTTAGCCGCAACCGCAGATTCCAATTCCGCTATTCTTTGCTCCGATCGCCATGCGCTTTGATCATCCGACTCATCGAATCCGCCGCGCCCACGTGGTCGCTTGGGATCTTGTTAGTCTTCTTCTTCCTTGTCTTCCTCGCCAAACTCCAACTCATTGGCGCCTCCTATTTCTTCTTCATCCCAACTCAAAAATTCTCTCGCTTCTTCCGGAGTTGGAGTTATCGGTGTGACTTTAACTCCCTGCATCACATTCAATGTGAAGTCATGATATAACAATAACTAAAACTCAAACTTACTGCATTATCTATAATTATAAGCTCATACCTCTCCACTAAGTAGCTTTTTGAACCATATTGCATTCTTTTCGGGGCGATCCGTGGCTCTTAACCGCTTTCCACTTGAACATCCTTGGCCTACATCTAGAGGTTTTGACCTTTTGAACTAAATGGAATTCCACAAAATGCGCATCAATTCATACGCGAACACCGCAATTCATAAACAAGAAATGGGAAAAATAAATTATTTAGACATAAGAACAAAATTACGTAAAACCGCGTGTGACTTTTAATTTCTTACTCTAGCGCAACAGAAATCCACCAACGATGTATGTCCCGTTGTCTTGATCCCTAGATCGCTTCAAGGCATTGGCCATAGCCTTCCTAGCACTATCCACAACACGAAAAGACTCTTCGCCCCATGGGATTTCATCAAACTTCCTCCAATTACAAGCCAAATGGACGACCTTCTCATCTATATGGTTTCTTTTTGCTCCCCAATGATGGATGTGTATAGCAATATAAGGTAAGGGCGACAACAACCTCATCCGAATAGATTGCGTTTATTTGGTCGTAAGCTTTGAAAATATCGCAGATGTTGTTTCATCGTACGACCTTCTCGCTTAGATACCTACTAATCAAACTCGCCATCGGTGTTTAGAATTTCGTGTATTCACGTGTAAAGTCGCCCATCTTCAAACCAGTTATTAGTGCGAACTTCCTCTGCCCAAATTTGACCTTTTTACCGGTGAAATTAAAATATATGCTGCCATTTCGGAGTCCTCATCTTCTTTAAGTTGTCTCAAGAGGACGTGAATCATCTGCTTGCACCAAAATATATGCTCATGGTCTAGTGCAATTCCAAAGCAACGCTACTCTCCTTTCTTAATATGTTCTTTGCTTCGCTTAGTTTCACCTTTGTTCTCTTCATATTAGCCTCATAGTAGCGATTGCGAAACCTTGATATTGAAGAAATCACACTGCACCATCATTTGCTCCTTCAGAGGGTCCTGATTAACAAAATTTGCAAAATAAAACCAAATTAGTACTGGCTCGACCCATTCAAGACAACTTATTCTGTTTCATGCTCGACTATTTACTCGACTACTTGCTCGACAAAAAATATAAAATGGGTGAAGACAACAAATTGCTTTCATGCTCGACTATTTACCCGACTAATTGCTAGACAAAAATATAAAAGGTGCTCAAGACAATAAATGCTTTCATGCTCGACTATTTACCCGACTACTTGCTCGACAAAAATATAAAAGGGCTCAAGATAACAAATTCATTTCATGCTTGACTATTTACTCGACTACTTGCTTGACAAAAATATAAAAGGGGCTCAGGACAACAAATTGCTTTCATGCTCGACTATTTACCCGACTAATTGTTCGACAAAAATATAAAGGGGCTAGACAACAAATTCTGTTTCATGCTCGACTCTTTACTCGACTAATTGCTTGACAAAAATATAAAAGGTCAAGACAACAAATTGCTTTCATGCTCGACTATTTACCCGACTTAGTCTCGCCACGGTTCGGTTTCGAACCGAATCAACTGCCAAACGGGTTACGGTTTTGGAATCAAACCAAACCGGTTATCACGGCTTTTTGGTTCATGATTTTAACCGGAACCGAATCAACGGTTTGGAACCCAAGCAAATATGCAAAATTTTGTCCATAATAAGATTTGAACCCATGACCTCCTTCAACTAGCATCACCGTCTTAACCATTTGGGCTAACCTTCTACTTAGTAAAATTGCTCTAAAAAATATATATATTATATAATCTTGCAGCATTTCTGATTTCCAAAAAACCAACGGCTATCTATGTTGCCAACGGCTATTAAAGGCTATTAACGGCTATTAACGGCTATTAACATTATTTTTTCTTTTTTTTTTCTCCCTCTTTTTCTTCTATAAATACCCTTCACTTTCATTTCATTTTTCACACCAAATTCAATCAATCTCTCTCATTCTCTCTATATTCCTTCATACTTATTCTTTAATTCTCTCCAATTATATTAATTCTCTATTTATATTAATTATTTCAATATTCCTCCATACCTTATTTTCAATATTTATATCAATTCTCTCCATATTTCTTATTATTTTTAATTCAAATTTCAATATTATTTAAATTCTATCCATTTATATTAATTTTCTCCATATTCCTCCATACTTTTTTTTAATTCTCTTCATTTATATTAATTATCTATTTATATTAATTATTTATATTCATTCTTTCCATATTTCTCCATACCAAATTCTATTATTTATATTAATTTCATCAAAAAATGGCAAGTAGAGCCGACAAAGGTAAGGGTAAGGTGGGCGAATACGCTAATATTCATGGTTTTGATTTTGCAGATTGGGGTGTAGAGATAGATGTAGATCAAGGCAACACCAACACTTTTGTGGGAGAGCATGTACCTACACAAGAAAGTCTTCATCCTACCACCAATGATGGATCACAAGAAATTTCTACAAGGCTTCAAAAATCTGATATTTTCACAATCCATTTCAAAAAGACGCCCACTGATGATCCAAAGAAGTTTACGGTAACTTGCAATTATTGTAAGCAAAATTTTAAATTTAGTCAAGGAGGTGGATATGGAACATTTAAGAGGCATCTTGAGACAAAGCATCCAACTAAACTTGGTCATGCCACAACGCAATCACAAATTACTAGGTACACAAATTCTAACCCCCCTTCTCAATCATTTCACTTTAGTGACCAAACTTATAAAGAAGAATTAGGTAAATTTGTTTCCGTAGAGCATTTATGTTTTAGTTTTGGTGAAAATTTTGGTTTTAATCAATTTATTCAAAATGCTTGTCAACCACAAGCAAAACGTGTTCCTAGAAATACTCTTAAACGCATAATTTTTGGTCTTTACAAAAAGGAAAAAGGATTTACAAAGCTTTTTCAAAGATTTTAAGGGATGTGTGCATATAGGTAGTGATATTTGGAGTGATCATTGGCTAATTCATTCTTATATGGGTTTAACATGCCATTGGATAGATGATGATTGGAATATTCAAAAAAGAATAATTGCATTTAGAGTTTTTGATGATAGGCATACGTGGATAATATTTATAGATTAATTAGACAATTTTAGAAGAATTTTATTTGGTAAATAAAATTTTTCAATTGGTTTTGATAATGCCGCAAATACAAACTTCAATTGTTGAATTTGAAAATGTTTGTAGACTCGCTTTGGTGGACAATTTTTCATATTAGATGTGTTTGTCATGTTTTAAATTTATGTGTACAAGACGGTTTAAAAACTCTTGAAATTTTTTAGCTCCAATTAAAAAGCAATTTCCTATTTATGGACACATCCTCAAATAATGAAAGAATGGCAAAAATTTTGTAAAGCAAATGGCAAAACCAAAGAGATTTCCAAGAGATGTTCCAACTCGTTGGAATTCTACTTATATTTTGCTTAACGAATCATTTGAGTATAAAGATTTATTATGTATATTTGTTGCAAATAATATTTCCCAAGTTAATTTATATCCACAACATTGGAATGTTTGCAAAAAAATTTTAGATCTTTTAAAAGTTTTTAATGATGCTACTTATACTATGTCTGGTGTTTATTATCCTACTACTCATTTATTTATGCAAGAATGTATTAATATTTCGTTGATTTTAGAAGAAACTAAAAAAGACATTTTATTAGAAAATACTATTAAATCAATGGAATTAAAATGGCTAAACTATTATAGAGATATTCCATCTATTTATTTAGTTGCTTGTGTTTTTGATCCACGTTGTAAAATTGATGGTTTATATGATTGCTTGCAAGCTTATTATGAATATTTAGGATTAAATGATAATGTAGATATTACAAAAATAATTTCTTGTACTAGAGCCTTAGTAGTAAATGTATATGAAGAATTTTGTAAGACTTATAATGGCCCTCTCCCATCCTCTCAATCTAGTAGTAGACAAAATGAGAATTTAGGCATTAAAATGAATAAAGGATTAGAGATTATCATGCATAGGCATAAAAAATATAAGGCGGGATTAGGAAGTAACTCTAAAATAGATAATTATCTAATAACACATTTTGAGTTTGATGATAGTGTAGAATTCAAAATACTAGATTGGTGGAAGGGGCATTCGAGCCAATACCCAATTCTTTCTATGATTGAAATTTTTTTTTAGCAACTCCATGTTTGACAGTTGCCGTAGAACAAGCATTTAGCGCTGGAGGGCATATTTTAGATGAAAGGCGTTTAAGTATTAGTCCTGAATCATTGGAGGCTCAAGTTTGCGTTGACAAAAGCACAATATCGACAACAAGAGATAGATCATGCAGAATTAGAGTTATTTGATGCAACGGACGACGGAGACACCACCAAAGACGGAACAATGTAAAATGTTGATTGAGGTAAGTAGGGATTACTATACGCTAAGAGAACTACATGGGCTTTGATTCTCTACTCCGAGGATATGTAGGCGCTTAATTCAAGTTCAAGCCTCCTTTTTTCCTTTTTTTTCAAAATAGTAATTTTAGATTTTTGATGATTTTTGTTTGGAACCGTATAAAATTGTTTTGAACCGTATTAAAATCGAACTAAAACTATTTTGAACCGTATTAAAACCGAATCGCCCTTAACCGCCCCGAATCGGTTTTGGAACCGCCTCGTAACCGCTCTAAAGGTTCGGTTTCGTTCCTCATTTTAAACCGAACTCGGTTGCTGAACCGAACTGCTTGCCTCGAACTGCAGTGACTAACCCGACTACTTGCTCGACAAAAATATAAAAAGGGCTTAAGACAACAAATTGCTTTCATTCTCGACTATTTACCAGACTACTTGCTCGACAAAAAATATAAAAGGGGCTAGACAACAAATTCTGTTTCATGCTCGACTCTTTACCCTACTAATTGCTTGACAAAAAATATAAAAGAGGCTGAAGACAACAAATTCTGTTTTATGCTTGACTATTTACCCGACTAATTGGTCGACAAAAAATATAAAAGGGGTTTAAGACAACACAATCTATTTAATGCTCGACTATTTACCCGACTAATTGCTCGACAAAATATATAAAAGGGTCGAAGACAAAAGATTCTCTGTTTAATGCTAGACTAATTACCCAACTATTTGCTCGACAAAATATATAACAGTTCTTAAAACACAAATTCTGTAGTATGCTCAACTATTTACCTGACTAGTTGCCCGACAAACAATATAAAGTTTTTTAAAAAAATTTAAAACTAGAACGTTGAAGAACCAATGACTTGACTAAAAACTCGACTTATTGCTCGACTTTTTAGGATATCGAGTGCTGCTCGACATAGGGCTCGACTTACCATCGACCCTCGGCAGACCATTTTCTCGACCAAATTCAGAGAACCCAGAACAAATACATACATACAATATCAACACACACTATGCAGGAAGAATAAAATGATCAATTTAAACCCAAAAATTGCTGATACTTACAGCGGAAACCTTTACTTCCTTCTTCTCCGTCGCAGGTGTCTTCTTAGCAATGGAAGATGGGCGTCCTCCCTTTGTGCGTGCCATTGACAGTTTGTGGAATGGACTAACACTCAATGTTTTGTAATGGTGTTTGACGTGGAAAAAAACGAAGGTTGTGGAAGGAAATGAACAAGAAAACAGTTTAGAGGCTTATGTAATGGAAGAAGTGAAGAACGGTTTATGATATTGATTGAAATAAAAGCTTTGGTTATGGAAGAAGCACGGTTTCTCAATGTCTCTTGGTTTCCCGCTCGCGTACAACAGAGGAGAGTGTTGTAGACATTTTCTTCATGAAAGTGGTATAACACAAAAAAAAGAAAAGGATGATGGTATTTTTTTAAAGTCAACGGTCAACCATAGTATATTTGTAAATTTCCCATTCTTTTTAGTCATAATTTTTATCAAATTATTTATTTCACAAATTTAATTAGTTCTTTTATTTTTCATTCAAAACCCAATATCTTTTAATGTTCAAATATTAAAGGTTTATGAGATAAATCAATTAAAGAATGAGGGTTTTAAATAAAAAGTAAAAGAAAAATATGGTAATTTTAAAATTTGTAAATTAAAAATTTAATAGCAAATTTTGTAACAAATTTTTCATTTCCTACTTTAATAGCCATCAATTGTACCAAATTCGTCAAAATATGAAAGTTTGAAGACTAAATATGTCAAATTTAAAACTTTAGGGACTAAAAGTGATGTTGGATAAAATATTGGGGATTAAAAGTGTGATTCTCCTTAAATTTTAGAACTATGACCATTTAATGTTATATTCAGGCGTGAGTTTTTTTTTCCAAGAAAATGATGTTTATTAACTTTAAATGACAAAGTTAAACATTATAGAGAAAGTCTACCAAGGACTCGCCCTAATACATCTAACCTAAACCCAGTAGGTTTCGGTTAAGGCATGGTACCCCGATAAAACGGGACACACCTCCTAGCTAGCCTAGTTAAGAGTAACAAAATTTCTAACTTGTTGGTATCTACTTGCACAACTCCTCAACATCAACGTAATAATCGACCGCAGATTCGGACACCAAGACCGGAGGGACCGAACTCTGTGCGTGCATGGACTTACGCCGCATGTCATCATGCTTGACCCTCTTCCCAAGTTAGAACAAAAACCTCCCTAACGGAGGACAAAATCGGATGAAAGTAGGATCGAAACCCAACTAGCTCCGAACCGTTGGACTGAAAAAAACACTATTTACAAAATCGCATGCTCATCTCACCTTAATCACCCCTACTGCTTTTTTCCTTTAGCTCATGGACCAAGCACCTCTCTTGTTCATTCAGCGTGAGTTTAGGTGTACAAAATTAATTTCCTTTGAAAAATAAAGTTTTGTTTAGTAGGTAATATTACTTTGCTCTTTTAGGATTACGACAAAATTGTGCCTCTTTATTAATTAGATAGTAATTTCTAATGCTTTTTAAGAAAAGTTTCCTTTCCGGGATAAAAAGTCTTGGAGTTTTGAAATAGATAAAGGCTAAAATAGTGGAAGAAACTTAGAGTCACATGGGAAATTTTTAAAATAGCACATTTTCAAGGCAATAGTTGAAATATAACAGTTGGTATAATTTTTTTGCTAAACTTGCAAGTCAAAGTTGTTTGACCAAGTGAAAAGACTGAATAACCTTCTTCTTTACCTCATCGTTTCACTTTGCCGTTGCTATTCGAATTTTCTTACATAATCTTCTTCATTCTTCATTGATTCAAACATCCCATTTCACACAATCCATAATCGTTTTCAAATACATCCTCTAGAAATGGAATAATAATACATTGTTATTCAATAATATCATAAAAGTAGTCAACTTCAAATGCTATGATGATCGATGATACTACCTTTGAGTAGTAGCGGGACCAAATACACAATCGAATTCAAAACTCTTCTTCCATCTTTTGTGGTTTTAATACAACCAAAGACCCATCTTCTCTAACAAAATTTATGATACTTTTGTTTCAACTCTTAAAAGAGGCATGATTTTGCAAGAAACATGAATATTTTCTACCAAAACCCGAGAGAAATACGATAAGTTAGAGTTTTGTTGAGCACATGTCTAACATCTCGATCAAGCATATGGTTCGAGCATCGGGGTCAAACACAATCGAGGCACATGTAAAGCGCCATGTAGAACACCATATCGAGCACCATGTAGAGCGCATGTTCAAAACAATTGAGCACCATTGAATGATGAACACTCTGTCGAGCACATGCTCGACATAGTGCTTGACATGTGCTCGATCCATAAGCTCGATCGAGATGCTCGACATGTGCTCGACAAAACTCTAACTTATCGTATTTCTCTCAAATTTTGTAGGAAATATTCATGTTTACAGAATCATGCCTCTTTTAGAGTTGAAACAAAAAGTGTCATAGATTTTGTTGGAGAAGATGAGTCTTTGGTTGTTGTAGACCTATTAAAACCACAAAAAGATAGAAGAACAGCTTTTGAATTCAATCGTGTATTTGGTTCTAATTACTACTCAAAGGTATTATCATCAATACTCATAGCATCCAAGTGACGGCTTTATGATATTATTGAATAACAATGTATTATTATTCCATTTCTAGAGGATGTATTTGAAAACGACTATGGATTGTATGAAATGGGATGTTTGAATCGATGAATAATGAAGAAGAATATGTAGGAAAATTCGAACAAGAATGGTGAAGTGAAATAATGAAGAAGAGAAGAAGGTTGTCTTTTCACTTGGTCAAACTTCCTTGCCATTTTGGCAAAAAATTATACCAACTACTATATTTCAACTATTACCTTGAAAATGTGCTATTTTTGCAAATTTCCCGATCACTGGGTTTGAGTATTTAGTGGAAATCCCACAATTACCATTTCCTGGGGTTTGCATCCCCATAACGCAAATCACCTCTTTGTCCTCTCCCATTTAGCAAGCTTTGTTAAGAACCCGCTTTAAAGATTCTGAATGGAATTTCCAAAAATAAATTACTCAAAATTGTTCCTTGATTAATGTGTAGTTACTCAGAACCTTTGTTTAGAAATAAATTCTTGTCGTGTATTTTATTTTTTTGGAGGGGGAGAAAAAGGGAAAAGAAAACCTCTAATATTAAGTACTAGAGTTGATCACATAAGAACTGTTCATTCCTAATGCTTCAAGCAGAATTTCATTCTTGATGTTTCAAGCAGAACTTTCGTACATATAAAATGTTCATATTCCACATGGCAAATAGTAGGTGAAGACACTAGTACTCAGATGGCAAAAAAACATTCATTATTCAATTAACTTTCTTCATAGGAGAAGATAGAAAATACTAACACTACACTAGATTGGACCAGGGTATTAAACTTACAAACCTCAACACTCAATGAAATCTTTGGGTGAAAGAAAAGCCAGCAAAATATGAACGTCCTAAAAGATAAACCTGCTTGAGAAACTGCCATAGCCCAGTGACCCTTTGAATTATTGCATGTTTGTCAATCGCAGAACTTGGAACCTTCAAAAGATTCCTTCTTTCAAGAAATTAACAAGTCTCAAAATTAAACATGCAGAACCAGGATGCCAATTCAGTGCGAGGAGGAAATATGCTCAAGCTCAGCACATATAGCGGGCCAAAATCCCAGGAAAAGCCAGCTTAAATGCCTTCCAAACCAAATGCTTCTCAAACTCTTGCAACTTCTTTATTGTGTGTGAGATAAGACCCCATGTTAACTAATGAGACCACGTATATAACAGACTTGAGGGATTTACTCTTAAGCTATACCAACAGCTGGTCAATTAATAACTCAGTGTAAAATAACAGAGAGATATTGATGCTCACTTTTACTTTCTATAGTCAGAATGTAAGGAGTTTTGAAAAAGATGTCTATCCATTAATTTTCAAGCACTGAAATACAGATGCAAACACCTTGACGAATAACTGATAGTCCTAATTCATATAAATTTTACAGTAGATATTAGTACGTTTCTCTTTAGTCTATAACAGCATTGCATCAAAGTTTAGATTTTCTTACATGTGAATAGAAGCAGGACAAATGAACCATAACTTGATCAACAATCAAAAAGAAGATCTGAAAACCGGCAGCTGGATCATTGATAATGGTCTTGAATCCCGAATTTTGAATTTCTTCCAGCTGTTGCTTTTTTATTTTCTCCAGTGAACTTTCAGCAGAGGCGCTACACCACATCAATTCAATTATCTGCAGTTCATAGATTTTCCCGAAACTAGAAGGGATTTCCTGAAGTTTCTTACAGCTCCGCACAACCAGTCTTTGAAGACTGGGAAGTGATCATTGGATGCATTCCACTGAACAATGTCCAAAGAGTCTAATTTCAAAACCTTAAGTTCACAGAACTCGTCATCTCTCATTTCCCATAGTGTACTTTCAAAGGCTATGGAAACTAATGTGAGAACCTCAAGCTTGGATAGCGCTCCAATGGCAGAAATGCAATCCCATGTCAGGCTAAAGCCTGAGAGTGACAACTTTTTGAGATTTTTTGGGAAGCTGAATTCACAGAAATTACTGGCACTGCCATAGTAAAGTATCTTGAGTGATTCAAGTTTCATGAGGAAGTCTAGGACTAGAAAGTACTTGCTCCCAGAGTGCTGTGTTGGGGAAAATGTGCACCTTAGTTTCTTTAGTTCCGGAAATTTGTTCATGATCTCCTCTGCATCCTCCGCTCGTGAAAAAGAAGGTGAAGAAAGGGTCACCAGGTTATCTAACCGAGAGCAAAGGTTATGATCTTCAGCTATCAAGTTGAAAGTAGCACCACTGTTTACGTGAAGATGCCTCAACCTTGACATGCTCCAAATAGTGTTAGGTAACTTTATGTTTGCTGTCAATCCTTTCACAATAAAGGTTTCTAAGTTCCAGAGCTTTGATATGGTTGATGGAACAGAATTTATATGTCCACTAACTGCCAGGTATCTCAATGGATCTAGTAATTCTATTCCCTCAGGAAAAGAAACCATATTGATGCTCTCAATATCAAGCACTCTAAGAAGTTTATAGTTGCGAGGAATGAAAGAGACATCATAAGGATATCTTGGGTATGTGTCACTAGTGGCAAAAAACAAGAGAGTACGGACGGGTAAACCAGAAGGCTTTAACGCAACAAAATGGTTTCTTTTAGAACAAATGCTCAGTCGATATTTCTCATATGCTTCTGACTTTGAAGGATAAATCAGATCAATGCCATAGTCTAAACTAATAGTAGAAGAGGGAAAGAGTTTCTCATACCCATTGATGGACTCCAGAAAGTTCTCTTCCTTAACTTTTTTCAAACACAGGTTATGTAACATATCATGAACTTTGCATACCTTGACCCTACCATTGGACCCTTTTTTAGCAGCCATTAGCAAGCTTCTACCAATGAGATCCATCACATAACCCTCTGCAACATCTTCCAGCGATGCCTTCTCATCAACTTTTCTTATGAATCCTTCTGCAATCCATAACCTTATCAACTTTTTAACTGGAACCTCTTCATCCTCTCCAAATGCTGCAAAGTAAAGAAAGCAAGGTCTTAAGTCATGTGGTAAATGATTGTAGCTCAATTCTAGGATGTGCTTGCACTGGTTCTCCGGATCTTCAAGAATGCGGGAATTCAAATCTTCTTTAATTTGCTTCCAACGATCAGCTTCTATCCCTATTCTTTTGAGGAGACCAGCAATTGCAACAACTGCCAGAGGTAGTCCTTTACAGTTTTTTGCAATCACCCGCCCAACTCCCACTAGTTCCTTGGGGCATTTACCGTCATGAAATACCTTTTTCTGTAATAACTTCCAACTTTCACAGTCGTTGAGAAAACGAAGAGGATGAGCACTTCCCAAATCTGAAGCCACTTTGTCATAGCGACTGGTGAATAAGATCCTATTTCCACGTGAATCATCTGGAAATGCAATTCTCAAATCTGTCCATGCTTCTATGCCCCATACATCATCCATGACAATTAAGTACCGCTTTCCCTTCAGATTCTGACGTAACATCGCAACCAAATCCTGGTCACTCTTCTCATAGATCTCATCAATTGTTTTACCAGTGTCACTCAAAAGCTTAAGCAACACTTCTCTCTTTCTATATTCTTGAGAAATGCAGCACCATGCAAGACTTTGGAAATGCTTCTGGATAGCAGGATTATGGTACACTTTCTTGGCTAAAGTTGTTTTCCAATTCCTGCCATACCAACTATTGTGAGAACTTCAAGCCCAGATGACCCTCTTTTCAGCTGATTAATGATTTTTTCTTCTTGATCATCCAATGAGACCACGATTTCCTCAACTTTTAGAGCATCAGTGTGCGCTGTCCTGTGCCCTGAAGTCTGGACATCTGTTGGGACTTTACTGAGGTCATTGTTCAATTTAATACTTATGATTAACTCTGACTTGATGAGTTTCAACTCCTCTATAACATCAGAAAGCCACAAGATATGAAAGCCATCACCATTCAACAGCAAAATTGAGTCAATTATGTAGTCCGCTTGATATGCCGCCCACATAACACGCCTGGAAAGATCTTTCACCTCTGGATTTTCGTTTCCCTTTTCTCCAACCTTCTTCAATACAGATGTGCAGGAATCAAGTTCTGTTTGGACTGTCTCGATTTGATTCTTTACTGAATATTCAATTGAATCGGTGTTGTGTTTCATCAAATCACTCAGCCTTTCAAAGAAAAAATCAACAAAACCCAATCCAGGCAGAGCCTTTGGCAAGGTAAGCATCGACGATCTTTGAAATTGGAGATAAGTGCCTTTCATCTTTGCATTGAGAATATTGAACTTTTCCAGGAACTTTGAGAGCAACAATGACATTTCCTTGATGTTGTTTTCTGCAACTGGAGTGGAATGATAGAAGTTGCAGAGAGTTTCTGCCTCTCCAACTGCTCCATCAATAGAGGTCAAGATCAGCTTCATGTCAATTGCATTCTTTAGTGGAAGTATTGAGGAATACTTGTAAAAGAGTTTGGATCCCTCGCTTAGCATTTGAATTTGGTCCTTCACAAGGACAATTAAACTGGGACTACACCTCATTAGCTCCATCAAGAAAGCCTGGAATACTGTAAGATAGAAATCCAGAGACAACTTAGCGTAGGGTACGTCACAAAGCCATCCTTCTTCGATTTTGTCTGCTTTTGATGAGTTATTGAAAGATTCTGCCCCACTGGTCAATGCTTCTATGCGTTGGAGGATCAGCATCAACTTTTCTGAGTATGCATTGTGAAATCTCGCCCCCTGTTGAATGGATTCAAATCTTGTTTTTGAAATTGAGTCACTCTCTCCTAGCTGCATTAGAAGAATCTTTATCGTGAGAAGCTCAACCTTTTGAAGCAACTGGAGAAGTGCAGGTTCATCAC
The DNA here is from genome assembly GCA_020080225.1 of Gynochthodes officinalis. Lineage (NCBI taxonomy): Eukaryota > Viridiplantae > Streptophyta > Magnoliopsida > Gentianales > Rubiaceae > Gynochthodes > Gynochthodes officinalis. The sequence continues at coordinate 34,292,744 of CM034623.1, read as the reverse complement.
CATCACGAGCTTTCTTTGAGGAGTAACTGAGAGAAGCTACATCACAAACCACTTTTTCAATATTTGATCTTCTTATCTTCTCATCGTGCTTGTCAGGCGATTTGACTAGATGTCTTATGAGGAACACCAGTCCATCATAGAGCGTTTCGAGTGATTCTTCTGAAAGGAGAGTGATTCCCAGCAGTTCTTCAACAAGAGATTTTTGAAGGGAGTAACGTTGGGTCCTGATAGCTTCGAAGTACATGCGCATGAGCCTTGGAGTAGTGGGCTTAATTCTCTGTAGCAGATCAGAGAGGATAACAGTCATATTTTCAGCCACCATGTTTTGGTCTACCCAGCACAAAAACAAGAGGCGTGCAAAACAGATGCCAACACCTCCATGTTGAGTGCAGAGTTCCTGAATTGACCAGGGTACCGGAATATTACTTCCCGTAGTTCGATCCCTTGTAGAAACTTTAGACTATGTTCGAGTTTGTTGTACAGAGGAATATTTAAACTGCTTACAGAATGGAGATTCTGAGAATTGCTAAGCAAACAACCATACAACCGAAACCAGACACGACTACCAGGAATAAGAGAAGGGTGGGCGGTTCTGGAGTGCGTACTCCAACACGAAGTCATACGCTTCTCTGATTCCCATCTTGAAATGGTCGATCTTTGCCAGCAAGCTGGACCGGACAGCATCCAGGTGCACGGTATCTCCTTTCTCAATGGCATCTTCAATGTCCCATCCTGACTACTCAAATTCATTCTCAAATCTGCTCAGATGAACTCCGAGACGCTGCCGAACACCGTCATCAGCAACATTCCATTGTGGAATAAACGGTACAAGCGTTCTAAAGAAATCCAAACCCGCCGTGATCGGAGTCCACTGGTGCTAGTCACAACGCGCTAGAGTCTCCAAAGCAGAATCGACACAAGTGGAAGTTGGATCCATCTTGTTCCTGACATATCTTCACTTGAGGCTTCGCATTCCGTCTCTATCTTCTTCAGGTGGATCATCTGGAACTGAAAGCAGGATACCGTCATCAGTAACACTCCGAGTGGGATCAGCTGGAACAGGATGTGGGATAGCCTCATAAGAAACACTCCAGATTGGAATACATTTCAGAAATGCTTTTAGGAATGTCAACCCCAGTCTGATTGGAGGCCACTCCGGTGAGGGACCAGTCCGGGATCTCTCGGTCAGATCCTCTAATCCAGAATCAACACTAATAGAGTGTATAATTGCATATTTATTGGATCAATTCTCTTGTGTTTTAATTGATTAAAAGGCTTGTTTATAAGGATATTAATTCTTTTGTGATTAATGGTTAGATGAAGCATTTTTCCTAAAGAATGTAGCCTCACAAGACAAGTGGGACAAGAAAGACACAATTGAGGCCACCAAATTCCACAACAAAATGTTGGCCATTAAGGAAAAGAAAAGTCTTGAATTAAGGAAAAGCAAAGCCTTGAATTAAGGAAAAGAAAAGCCTTGAATTAAGGAAAAGCAAAGCCTTGAATTAAGGAAAAGCACAACCAAATGTCTTGAATCCTTGCCTATAAATAGGCAAGGCTTGAGACAATCAAGATCCCATTTTAGGCTTTCCTAGTTCAATAGAGAAAACAAGGTCAATTCTGCCACAATTCATCCTTTCATGGAGTGAGCTACGGCCGAGGAAGACGAAAGCCGCAGTGATCGACAAAAGAGTCATTTGATTTTCTTGTATTTTCTTTTAATTATGTTTAGCTAAATTTTTATTTTCCAATCAAGTTTAATTAAGGTTTGATTCCAACAATTGTGAGGTTCGGTAATTTTATTGTTTCTTTTATTCTTGAGTATTTATATATTTTCTATGCTTCATTATATTATTGAATTGAATTATTAGACAAGAGACCTATTGTTTGATAGTTGAATTCAATATATAGTCATTTAGAATAATTAATCTTTTGTTGATTTTTCTAATTCAAGTGGCAAATAACAACATCGAAAGGTAATCAACGCCTTAGATTGTATGTTATGAAAATATATAATCTAGCTTAAATAAACACGGCGCGGGTTTCTTGGTTAGTAATTGGGTCTTTTTGAATCTTAATGCAATTAATAGACATAACTCATGTGACGGATCCGAAGGTTGTGTTTGTTAATTAGAGAAATAACTCATAGGGCGGATCCGAAGGTTATCGAAAAAGTAAGAAAAGATTGGTTGTTAGAGACGGATCTTCAACAACTATAACCAATTTATTCAAGATAAAAGAACCTATCTTTTGAATCAATGATCAATTTGAGGAATCAATACCAAATTAATTCTTGATTGGAAGCTTCTTCTTATTAATTTTTCCTCTTATTTTTAATTAGTTATTTAATTTTTTAGTTATCTTAATTGATAATACAAAACCCCCTTTTTATTTTATTTTTGCTCAAGGAATAAATCTAACCAATCTCTGTGGATTCACCCTCATCGCTATCTACAAAGCCTTAACTGCAGAAGGATTATTTTTGGTGGTTCGACACCCATCAAACACTCTGGTTGGGATCCCTTCTTGATCATGACAGACTCTCTCTTTTTTAATTATAAGCTCTGTTATTCTATGATCACAATCTTTAGTTTCCCCTCTTCCTCAGAATACTGATTACAGCTCTACCAGAATGATTGTATTACGGTGGTGAATAAAATAAATATGATAGTAGAGACAACACAAAAACCAGTCCGGCGACTCTCGGCTCCGGCCAAATTAATCAAAAGTTAAAAAATGATTTTTGCGGGGGCCAGTGGGTGAAATCACATGCTTAGCAATAATTTTAAGTTCCAGTCAATGTCTACGGTTAGATTAAACAACCAAATAGGAAATTAAAAATTAAGGAAAAAAAGAATATTTATAGGATAAATTGCGATGAAAAGATATATTTATAGGATAAGCCAAGGACGTTGACCCGCCTGGTGTTGTTTCTAGGCCGAGAAATGACCGACCATTTTGTTTTACCCAAATGATGGGGAGAAACTAGAAACACCACTCCTGTGGGCTTATGAAATTTTATGGTTTATTTCTCTTTTAAGAAAAATCTTTCGATACTGAAACAACGCAACCCACCGTGAGGTTTTTCTTTCCGGTGGATGCCTGCCAGCTAGTTTTTACTTTATATGTTCACCATCTTCTTGGGCTCATTAGTTGACCTCCACGGTGTTGTTTTTTTCTCTGCTTTCAGAGTTTCCGTCTTGATTCTGAAATTCATATTTACCTCTTTCTCTCAAGTTCGTGTTTCCGTGACAATGGATTGGCATAGGTTTTCTTTGGATGTGAAACATGTGCTCAAGGACGCCATTCATCTCAGTAATCAAAATAGGAGAGCATATAAATATGACCTTGTGATTTTGTTTGCAAGGATTTGGTTTCTCAAGGCTGAGATTTTTGTCAAACAGAGCAGCACCCCGCTGACGATGTCTGTGGAAGATTTTAGTAAAGCCCTTCATGACGGATCTGGATTTCTGCAACAAGCTTTCTCTCCGCCAGTGGAGGAGTCAGAATATCAGATCTCAAAGCTTATTGAAGAACTTCCTGGCCAGGTGAAAGCTCTGTATCAGTCCTCTGATGCTGAGGACTTGGTGGGAACCAGGGTAAGGGACTTACTTTATAAGTTCCTTGTACAGGTCATGCTTCTCAAGGCAGAGACACCCTTATTGGAGTTACTGCAGAATGAGGCTAGTTTGATGCTACCTCTGAAGCACCAAATCGGAACTCTGCGGGAGGGGCTGATCTTGTTGATAAAATCAGACATTAATCAGCCAAAGAAGAATATGGAGGATGAGAAGATGATCTTGACAGAGTTTGAAGGAGTGGCTACTGGAGTAATATCTCTCTGTAACTCTTTTCCAGCTGACAGAGTCACAAAAGAAGCTGTCGAGAACATGGAATTTCAGCTTGATGATTTGTTCGTGAAGGTTCAGCTTCTGAAGGCGAACCTCAAAGAGCTTTATCTTCAAATTCCCAAAATAAATTTCCCCAAAATACATTCCATTGAGTTTCTTTTGCAAAATATAAGACAGCTGCTTAGCGGCAAGCATGATTCTGTAGCATGTGCGACCCATCAAATTGAAGCCATTTGTTCGGATTTGGAGTTCATAATATCTAGGCACGGGCATGCTTTTATCAAGGCATTGAGAACCAGGAATGCAACAATATTCATACCCGGCTTGTCGATGCAGCGTATCAGGTAGAATATGTGATCGACTCAATGGTGCTTCAAAATGATGCAGAGTGGCAACAGTTACTGTGGCTTAATCATCTGACGGAAGAGATTACACATATCAAAATGCGTTTGACTGAATTTCACGAAGAAAGCACCTATAATGTTGGAGTTGACAGTGTTCGCCAGAGTTCCATGCCTTCGGTATCACGGGTTCCTCGCCCAAGCATTGAGGAGGAGGTTATTGTGAGTCGCTTGGATGAGGAAGAGTTGATAATCAAACGACTTACAAGACGACCAAGCAGGCTAGATATTGTCTCGATCGTTGGAATGGCAGGCATTGGTAAGACCACTTTAGCCAGGAATGTGTTCTGCAGTCGCAACGTCGCATATTATTTCCATATTCGTGCATGGTGTTGTGTTTCTGATACATACAGAAAGAGAGAGTTGCTGCTTGATATTTTAAGCCAAATTACTGGGCTCACAGATAATGTCCATAGTAGTAGTGATGAAGAATTATGTGAAATGTTGCGTAGATGCTTGATACGCAAGAGGTTCCTCATCGTTTTGGATGATGTGTGGAGTGCTGAAGTATGGGAGGATTTGAGGTGTCAATTCCAGACGACGAAAATCGAAGTAGAATTTTGATGACAAGTCGTCTTCACAATGTGGTGTCAATATTTAGTGAACCTTACAGTCTTCGTGTATTCACCGATGACGAAAGTTGGCAGCTGCTAAAAATAAAGATATTTGGTAGAGCAGGGTGCCCTGAGGACTTGTTGGCAGTTGGAAAGCGAATTGCTCAAAGTTGCAAAGGACTACCTCTTGTTGTTGTAGTTGCTCGTCTTCTTGATAGGACAACTAAGAGCAAGGACAGGTGGGAAAAAATTGCAGAAAGTCTGAGCTCAGAGATCAGCAAGGATCCAGAAAGCAGGTTCATGGACATTTTAGAATTGAGCTATCAGCATCTGACTAATCATTTAAAAGTGTGCTTTCTTTATTTTGGAGCATTTCCAATGGACGAGGATATTCCAGTTCGGAAGTTACTATGGTTATGGATTGCCGAAGGATTTATACCTAAAATGGAGCATAAAAGCTTAGAAGATCTTGCTGAGGACTACTTGATGGATCTAATTGGTAGAAGCCTGGTAATGGCTGCCAAACTAAGATCAAATGGTAAGGTTAAGACATGTCGAGTTCATGATCTAGTACTTACTTTGTGCATGTCAAAAGCCACAGATGCCAAATTTTTGCAGCTGATATCTAGTGATGATGAACGTTCTTCTTCTTTTGATGGTTTCTGTTATGGACTTCATTATGAGCAGCATCGTCTCTTCATTCGTGGGGATCAAGAACAATTTATTGCATCAAGGCCTTCTGGACCATGTGCTCGATCTCTACTGTTCTTTGCCACTACGGAAATGTATACTGGATGCTCCAGTGATGTCTCATTCATTTCAACAACTTTAAACTTCTTAGGTGTTGGATTTGGAGTCTGTCAATATAGGTAATTCATTGGAAAATGGAATTGATTTACTAATTCATTTGAGGTATTTAGCAGTTGGTGGTGAAATGGACTCTATTCCGTCATCTTTGTCCAAGCTGCAGAATCTGGAAACTTTGGTCGTGAAGAGTTTGATGAATAGGGTTTTTCTACCCGATACCCTATGGAGCATGACAAAGTTAAGACATGTTCATGTAAATGAACTTACTGTTTTCACCTTGCCGGATGACAAAAATGGGAATTACTCTATATTATATGACTTGGTGACACTTTCCTTGCCATCTTTTTCTTACGGGGAGCAAACAAATAACCTAATAATGAGGTTTCCCAATCTTCGAAAATTGAGATGCATATTTTTAGAGTCACGAGATGCTTCCATGAATCCCATCCGATTGCCTGTACTGGAATCTCTTCGCCACCTGGAGTCGCTCAACATATTATACCACGGCAGGGCTCTCAAGAATGGTGGTCAATGGTGCTTGCCTTCAAGTCTAAAGAAGTTGTCTCTCTCAAATTTCCGCATGCCCTGGAACCACATTTCAGCAATCGGGAGATTACCGAACCTTGAGGTCCTCAAATTGACTTCTGGAGCCTTTGAGGGAACAAGTTGGGAAATGACAGAAGGGGAATTCCTTCGACTTAAGTACTTGAAATTAGACACCCTAAACCTCGTCCGCTGGGATGCCTCCGGTGATCACCTGCCCTGCCTTGAGCACCTGGAGTTGCGAAATTGCAAGCAGCTTGAGGAGGTTCCTTTGGATTTCGCTGGTATTGGCACCTTGCAGAAAATTGAAGTCCACCAATGTGGAGTTTCTGTTGAAGAGTCGGTCAGAAGAATTGTTGAGGAAGTATCGGACATTAAATTTGTTTTCACCACTGCGCATTCTTGATTGTGGATATTCTTCTATTCACAAGTAAGTGATTCTAATCCTATTAATTGGGCAGCTTATGCGATATATAATGTTGGTATTAAAAACAGTAAAGTAGTAGCCCTTTTACTAGTTAAGTAAAATATAATGAGTGAAGGATGAATGCTTCGTGTTCAGGAATAACTAGATTCTGTCTCCAGCATCACTTTACCATTGAAAAGGACAAAACTTTTAAATTTTTTTCCCCAGAGAAATTGCGAAGTTATCAGATTAAATTAGGAATGAATTAATCGATTAATTTAAGTTTAAAATAAATTAATTATAATGAATATTAAATCAATCATTTCAGGTCATATTTTGTAACAAAATAAATAATCAAAGTTGATTATGACATTTTAATATAAAATTAAAAACAATTGATTCGGAAATTAATAGATTTAAATTGGTTTTGCTTTGTGTTTTTCATGTGCCCGCCTTGACATATGTTCTCATGCCATCATTTAAAGTGTTACGATCAAGCCTTGATAACATAAATACATAATTTTCAGTAACCAAAATTTATAGTACGTTTCCTTTGAATGATAAGAAATCTTTGTGTCTTATTTTTCGGATTAAGAGGATCGATCTTTCTCATATATGTGTACATCAAATTATACGGCAAAGTTTATAAGACCTACTGGCTTAATATTTTAGAGAAAGCCTTGAAGAGACTGATTTTACATCCATGTATTTCACTACTTCACTTTCTATTTTTATTTTTCTGGATTATGTTTCTCTTCTTCTCTTCATAAACCCAAGGGTGCTTGAATCATATATGTGGACAACTTCAGGCATGAGATTCCGCCTAAGTATGGGATTCATATATGTGGACGACTGTGAATTCATGGGTCGTGTCTCCTTATGTGTTGCAGAGAGCGAGAAAGAACAAGTACCATTTTGGTGTCTTCATAGCCTGGAAGTTGATTTTATTGCATGTAGACATATGCTATTCTGGTCTAAAAGACTAATCATTCTAATGAAGAATGTGAACCCTCGAGTTTCCTGTGGAGACTCCTGCCACTTTTATCTTTTAACACAGTATTGATATGATCTTACTTGAAAATGTTAAAACTGTCTTGAAATTTAAGGCTTTATAAAATCTGCTTCTGCACCTCATCTTATTGAGTCAGCCACTGATTTTCTGGTTTTTCAGTAGACAACAGCCAACAAAGCATCAGCTTTAGCAATGAAGTAAGTACCCTGTGAAGCTGTTGGATGAGAAGGATTCCAGCCGGATAAATTTGAAAAGGTTCTCTCTGCTCTGTTACCTTTTGAAGACATGTTTTGTAGCTTTTTTTCTGGCAGACACTGCTGAATTGATAAGACTGCGGAATTGGAATTGAGGTGCTGAAAGTTCCTTGGAGTCTTTGGGAATGAATTTCGCACTGAGTTTGATTCCTTTCTTGCTTGTAAGCAACTTAAACTTGTTGAATTGTTGCATTTGTTGGTGACTGCAAGTATTTGTGTTAATTTTGCTATTTTATGTGGAAGCTAATATATTTGTTGTACTCAATTGAATGATTATTGTGTCAGACTTTAAATGTGCATCATTTTAGTTTTGGCTGTTTAACATTTCTCTCTAAACTAATATTTTCATTAGTGTACGCACAGTGCACTAGTGCTAGATATTCTTTATTTATTTTTTTCCAGAAACGATATTAGATTAAAAAGATGACAATGGATATACAGAGCTTCAAGGTTAAAGCTTCGTGGTCTGCGTGAATTATACCCACAGAAAACAAATACCCACTAGTAAGAAAATCCTGGGGAAAATCCCACATGTAGCGTGGAAAGGCCGCATTAAAGCGACTACAAATAAGTTTCTATTATATCTTACACTAGTACTATACAAAAGGGATGCTACTCGGCCCCACCACTAAAGGCGTTATGAAGCCCCGAAAGTAAGAGTGTCAGTACTTAATGCACGAACTGAAGCCAATACTTGCACGGACATCCCAAGCGCCACCACTAGCCCGGATGTTATGACACACCACTAAATAATAATAATCGCTCATGAATAGTAAATGCATGCTCATGAACGTTAATTGAAAATTTCATGTATGATGAACAAGAAATACGCTCTCATCGCGTAAAATTTTCGTGACCTTTCAGGAATACAAAGAGAAAAAGAGAGAAAATGGCCTCTTCACGAAAGGAGAGGAGTGGTTATGAATTACGAGTGTTGTCATGTAAATCATGAAATACTTGCCAAAACAAACCCATCTTATCATGTTTTTAAGAGCTTATATAGTTATAAATACAACATTTATTACATCATACAAATCTAATAAGATATAAACCTACTAGAATTAAAGAATCGCCATGTTCAACACATCGTGTACCAAAATTCGGTTCTAATATGAACAATATCATATATAAGACTGAATATTCAAATGGTTACACAACTGAACAAAAACTCAAAATACAAAATTTTCACTTATTCAAGGCCAGGGGAGATGAAACTCACACTTCTTTAATAGAGAAAAGCTTCCAAAGTTGAGGAAAAATACCTCATCAAGAACAAAAGAAATGATGGTGGTTTATCAAGAGGAAACCACGACCTAGGTTGTGGAAGATGGTTTCAGACGAAAGAAAAAGGAGTAGGTGAAAGCAAACGAGAGGAAAGAAAGAAGTTTTTCATTATATAAAAAGGAGAGTTAGGTATTATATTTTGATACTGTAGATTTGTTTCTTTTGGGTTGTAAGTTGTGTTTTAGTATAACCCTACTTTTGGGAAATTTCTAAAATAGCAGGCCCACGACCGTTGTTTACAAATATAGCAAATTTCGGTTTTTTCTTTTGAAACATGGCAGTCAACTGTTTGACCATGTGAAAATACCACAATGTCCTCAATATAGCAAATCGCATCGTTATTCTTCAAGAATCTTGATTCTTGATTCATTATTCTTCATTCTCAAATTGCAGGATCATCGCTTCATCATCTCATTTGTCGCATTGAATCTGCATAATGAATCTCGTAGTCCATACATCGCTTTCATCCTCATTGACGGTGTGTAGTAAGTTAGACGAAAAACAAAACCCGATCGACGAACACGGAGTATTTCCTCCGAAATAGGATGTTTTATGGACCTACATGTTATACAAGTTTCAAAGAAAGAAATTATACTTGTTTATGTACTTTACGATTTTGTCGACATTTCTGTCGATATATGTATCGACATTTGTTTATGTATTCTATATATTGATCGATGTTTAGGCCGACATTTTAGTCGATACTTTTGTCGACATTTTTGTCGATACTTTTGTCGACATTTTTCTAGAGAGGTGAAAATAAAAATGCCACCGCATTTGAAAGTCGCGCTGCTCGCTTCCCACTCTCTTTCGCTTATCCTCATCATTTCGCCATTTCCAAAAAGTTTCAATTCCTTCCAAAAGGCATCCAGACCGATTCAAAGACTTACCAACCATCCTTTGTAGTTCGAGTTCAAAAAGTACCCACACTACATTACACCATCAATGGCACGACGCGAGGTGACGCCGTCGTCGGACACAATGGAGGAGAAATCAAAGAATGTGCAAAAGAAAAAGGTCGCTTTTGAATGCATTGTCTTTTACTTATTTGAAGCTTTCGTGTTGGTGAGTTAGCAAATGGATTGTTGATTTGCTTATTTCGCTTATTTGTTCACATTATATTTGAACCATATAAGTTAGGGTTTTATCACATAGTGTTTTTGTTCATATACAACAAACGGTTGAAAGAATACGCGCTTGCAAATGTTAATGTTAGCCATAAGCGCTTGAGGATCACTAAATGGAGACCAAATGCCGACATTTGTGTCGATCGCTTACCTTAGACTAAACTCTCGACTAAAGTATCGAGTGAAGTATCGACTAAAGTATGGACGATAGTTTGGAGTACAATCTCGAGTGAAGTGGCGATTTAGACTATGGAGTAAAATCTCGAGTGAAGTGTCAACTAAAGTCTCGATTAAACTCTCGAGTGAAGTGTCATCAAGTCTCGAGTGAAATCTCGAGTGAAGTGTCGATCGAGAGTATGGAGAGAGTATTGAGTGAAATCTCGAGTGAAGCGTCGATCAAGTCTTGAGTAAAACCTAGAGTGAAGTAATGGACTGAGAGTATGGAGTAAAATCTCAAGTGAAGTGTCGACTTAAGTCTCGAGTGAAATCTCGAGTGAAGTATCGACTTAGAGTAAGTAGTAAATCTCGAGTGAAGTATCGACTGAAGTATCGAGTAAAATATCGAATAATGTGACCAATTGAATCCACACTAAAACATATTGTAGTTTCATGGAAACATATGACAAATGACTAACTGGGTGATAATGGCGTGGAACAAAATATCAACCGCTTTGTTGACGCTTTCGTTATGTGCAGAACACCTAAAGGATAGAATGGTTGTTCAAGGAGACTTTTTCAACGCCCAAGTTTCGCAAAGATCGCTATTATGAAGCAAATATGAAGATGATCCGGCCCAAGATGACAGACGCATAAGCAACATCGCGGGCGGAGAGTTGTCCGCCGCAATCGCTCTTGACCATGAGCACACATTTTGGTGCAACAGATCATACACTGCGGCCGATGAGGCAATCGCTCGACGAGAAATCCACACGATAATAGTATATACTTCAACTTCGCAGAAAGAAGGTGAAGTTCGGCAGAGGAGTTTGCCATCATCACGCCCAAATCGGGCGATTTTGACATCGCTTTTGGCAACTACCATGCCCTACATGGTCCAAGCACCAATCGCCAAGTACATTAAACCATTGGGGTCAACCGAGGAAGCCACGATGATGAAGTGTTAAAGGCTTACGATCGCATCAACTCAACTTATCCAGACGATGTCGTTAGCCTTACGCTCTTGCTCTTGTACACATCAATCAATGGCTCGCAAAGAGAACGAAAATCAAGACAAGATACTTCATTTGGCATGCGATTGGCCTCGGTTTGATGCATTGCCGTGGGGTGAATTATCATACAGCACTCATTGATAGTGCTAGAAGAGCATGATCAATGCCTTGAAACAAACTAGCCACCCACATCTTAGGACTTACACTCTGGGGGGATTCCCGCCTGCATTGGGGGTAAGGCTACCGATATTTGTCATATAAATCCATATTATGCCACATCATCTTCTTATGTATCTTTCAATGTCTCAGATATTTGCATATGAGGTTATGCCACATCTAGAGCGTCTGCAGATGGTGCGTATGGTCCACATCAAGGTGTAAAGCCTAGGATGTTCAGATGGAAGGTCGTGGAACGCACAAATACGAGAACAAGAAAGAAAGCAAGTGTGGAGAAACGAATCACGACGGGGAGGTAAGATTTGTGTAAATGAAAGTTTTACTAAGTTATTTTTTTATTTCAATTATTGTATACCGACTTAATGAAATGATTCCATTATTGCCTGAGGAATATGTTAATGATATGCAGAAAGTGGTAGTTACACGAATAAAGGCAACTGAGGAAGAAGAAGAACATTTCTTGCAGTGGGAAGATGAGACGGAGGATGAGGGGGCTAACCAATCAAGAGAAGAAGGAGAAGAAGGAGACGAAGGAGAGTCCTCAAGTTTTTTCGTCTCATATAGGAAGAGGCCCAGAGAAGAAGAAGTTTCAAGAGGAGAAAAGAGAACAAAGGTTCGCCATGAGGCCGGGGTTGAAGCGCATCCTAGAAATGTTAATGATACGCAGCTGCTTGAACGTCTGAGGCAGACTGAGCAAGAATTGTTCGATACAAGAGAGGAGCTCAATAGTCTGAGGGCGGATTTGGATTCTAAAGTGAATGGCTTGACTATTCAACTCGAGCAGATGTCCGCGAAATTCGAGCAGCTGAGTTCATATGTACAAAAACTTATTGGCAAGGATGCTTCTCCTCCCCTGGCCAGTACTTCGGGTGGTGATAGCAATGAAGAGGGGGGTCCTGACAGTGGTCCGGGGGGCAATGAAGAGGGGAGATCAGAAGAAAGGGGGTCAAGCCCTGGAGACGGGGGTTCAGGGCTTGGAGAGGGGGGATCCGGGCCTGGAGAGGGGGGTTCTGCTCCTGGAGAGGGGGCCCCAAGTGAAGGGGGTCTTGATGAAGGCCCCGGTGATGGGGACAAGGGCCCTGAAGACGAACTGCCGGGTGATGCAGCCGATAAAGAGCAACCATTGGATCGGGCGAGCGAAGAGGTCGATATAATGGATATTGTTCAACAACTAACCGCTTGAGCATGCACTCCATCGCCAAAGCCCGCCGACCCAGCCGATAGTGCTCCGCCTCCGCCGATAAAAGAGAGGGGTACAACATCGACGGTAGAGGAAGGCATTGTTGGGCAAAATTTGGCCCTGTCACTTGACCTAGCAGTGGTCAATGAGAGCAAAGATACCTTGTCTTTGCCTGTGCCTTTGCCTTTGCCGCCAACCGAGGAACAAGAGAAGGAAATGAAGGAATGGATGCCCGCCTGAAACTGCTACTTATGGACCCCGCTTTTTCGTGGACTCGAAATGCTCGAGTCAATGGACCAAGGGTTTTTGGTCATTTGATCACGTAAGATTTCACGCTTGATCTATTGTCCATACTAACTTCGCTTTGTATGATTGTTTTCTTTCTAATGTTTTGTGTTTTGCAAAGAAATTGATTTGTATACTTCCATGTCGCGTAAACGGATCATGGATAATGGCGCGAAGAATATCGATAATGGAGTCATATTTTGATGTAAGTCGGACTGTAATACTCTAGGAACAAATTTGTCATATGTTAACTCACTACTTCCATATGTTAATCGCTTTCCTTATTTTATAGATCGCATGAAGATGATACACTATACCTAATAAGGAGGTCGACTTCGATGACTTGGCGCTTAAGCAATTGTTGGTGATACTCCATTTCCCACGACCTCATGATATTGGATTATATTCTATTCCCTTGCCACATTGATGGCAACCATTGGATGTTGGTGAAGATGGACATATATGAAAAGGAATTCCATGTGTTCAACCCATCGCCTCAAGGGACATTGTCATTAAGAAGTTGGACTATCTAGCTAAGACAATGCCCAAGATATTAAAGGCCCGTGATTTTTCCCAACACTACTCCAAATGGATTCCTTTATGGATAATTGGGAGGTCCCGTGGAGCCCAATATGGTGCATCAAGAACCGCGAAGTTTACATTTGTTGGAGAGAAATGGTTACGTTGTTTAATCACCAATTTTGTATACTAACTTCAATTTCTGGCCTAACGTAAATGCAGGAGCGGCGACTGTGGTATTTATGTTTTAAAATGGGCCGAGTGTATTATCCACCGCCAAGCCAAAGACAATTACACCAACGAATGCTTTGAAGGTGCCAACAGATGGCGACACGCTTTTTTGCCCATGCTTCCGAGCAAAATAAATTTCAACCGATGATAGACGGAGAGCTAGGCAGCTAGGCAACAACAAGAAAAAGGTCGCGCACTAAAAGGGCGAAGGAAACCTCCAAAGAAGAAATGACATCAAGATGTCGATAGGTTGCTCTTACACACATTAAACAATGTAATTGGATATTTGATATGAGAAATACACACATTATACAAATGTAAATAGCTTAGATGATTACTTGTAAATATATACATTTACATTATAGATTAGATGATTACTTGTAAATATATACATTTACATTATAGATTAGATGATTACCTGTAAAACATGCATTTGCAATGCAAATCTATACATTATACAAATCTATACACTACATATTATACAAATGTGTCATATTCCATGCTTAAATGTGTTAAATTCAATTGAAGCTTCGCTTCTAACTTTATTCGTGATAATACTAGAGATGCATTTTAGTCTATATTTCTGGCGACAAATTGCAAGAGAAATTGGAATTGGGTGACTTAGTCGATATTTTAATCGATATTTTAGAAAGTCGACGACATTTAAGTCGATATATTAGTCGATATTTCAATGATATATTACTCGATATATTAGTCGATATATTAGTCGATGTATTAGTCGATATATTAATCGATATATTAGTCGACATATTTGTCGATGTAATAGTGGATATATTGATGGTTATGTTAGTCAACAATTATGCCCTCGGCCGAGAGTTTAGTTGATATTTTGATGGACATTTGGTTAAAAAAGGCGTCGTTAGCGCGCACCCGCGTCGTTGAGAACGCGGGAAAATCAAAAGGAAAGGGCCGGGAATTTTTATATTAGGGCATAGGAACACATCACATCCAGACGCTACATCGAGTGAAGTAATTTTGGACTCAAACTAGTGATCGATCTACCACATTTCCAATTTTGTAGCGCTTTACCTGGCCGAGATACATTTCGTAAGGAGTATTTATATCCTCATTCTATGAAATTGTTCACCCACATAATTCTTCTATGAGTTTGTTCACCTACATTTACATTGGTCATTTGCATCGGCCGTGGCATTGGTGACCTTCATCCATCTTTCTATTTTCATATGTCGTGAATGGCTCACTGAACATTTGACCGGCCCATGTGTTAGTTGGCGCGAATGGATAGTCGATCCCGCCACAAATGAACATAGATTCGTGAACCATCGTAAGCTTGACAAGATTTTGTTGAAAGAGGACGCGAGCTTCTGGAAGTGGTTGATGAGATCACGGGTATCATGGGTCTAGACCCGCACTAAGGAATAACCTAGTGATTCAATACCTACCAAAGTATCTATCGAACATCGCGCCTTGCCGATACGTAACGATCGCCAAGTCCAAAGGTTTTTGAATGACATTATAAAACGCTCGAGGTCTCACGGTACCATTATGTGTTACACAAAGACGCTGGAGCAATGAACCTAGAAGATGGGGCTAGCAACTCGCCGATGAAGCGATTGAGCTCTGATAGTCCAATATGGACTAACAATGTCATTGTTTCAAGACAAATGGATGAGCGAATATTGACCATACCGAACGGTGGGAAAGATAGTGATGAGGAGGAGGATCGGGTTGACCAAACATTTGTTGGGAGGATCATGGACAACGAGTCCCCACGTAAACAAGATGTAAGGAGAAATTGAAGCAGACAGAGAGCTGGCATTGTCTAGACGCAACAAATTCATCACACGCGATGTCGTACTCGTCTGATAGACTATCCACATTGGTGGATGTTGCAAAGAAAGGATGTGTTTGAGACTGCACATCATTTGTACATGAGGATGTCCATGCTAGCCGTGGAAAAATTTCTTCGAGTGGAAGGTTATAAGGGCAAATAGCTGCTTCCGTACCACTGTAAGGACGACAATTGCAAGTGGATGTTGAATGCGCACGCCATTGGGAATTCTAAGCTCGAGGATCACTAAATATGACAACACCCATACATGTCAATCATCTTTGGTCCAAAGTGATAATCGGCAGTTAACACCGTGTACTTGGCTCATGGATCAAGTGTAAGTACATCGGACGGTGTCGGCCGTGATAGGCCAAAGGAAATCATTCATGATGTTCTGACAGAGTTGGGTGTTAACATTACGCATCAAAAGGCGTGGCGATCAAGAGAAGTTGCATTGACGAAATTAGAGGAAATTTTGAGGATTCATACAGATGCTACCAGCTTATCTACACGTGATGAACGAGGTAAACCCCGATCATTTATTGAGATAAGTAGAGAAGACGGTATATTCGAGTATCTGCTTTTTCGACAGGTGCATCCATCCGGATTCCGCACTCACCGCGCGAAGTTATTGCCGCTGATGCTTGTTTTTGAAAGGAAAATACCTCGATCATTACTTGTTGCAACTAGCATGAACGGTAATAACCAAGTCTACCTGGCTTGGACGGGAATTGTTGATTCTGAGAATGATGCATCATGGGACTGGTTTTTACAAAAACTTAAGACTGCAATTGGTAACGATATGGATGGGTTGGTGTTTGTTTCCGACCGACATAAGAGCATTGCAAAGGGTATTGCCAATGTTTTTCCAGAATCGTTCCACTGAGTGTGTATTTACCATCTGAGCAACAATCTAAAATCAAAATTCAAAGACCGCTCAGTGACCCAATTATTCTTTAAGGGTGCAAAGGCTTACACTGTGGCTGAATTCAATGAGATGTTTGGAAATCTTTCACTACAAAATCCAAGGGTGAGCGAGTATTTAAGAGATGTTGGGATTGAACGATGGTCAAGGGCGCATTCTGGTGGCCGACAGTATACAATAATGACGAACAACATAGCGTAATGTCTAAATGCATTGTTGAAAGATGCCCGAATTACCTATCCATTCTTTGGTCGATTACATCCGCAACACTCTTCAAAGGTGGTTCCACGATAGGCGCATCGCAGCCGCCAAGTGAAAACAATGACAACCCCATACATTGAAGATAAAATCGCTTTAGGATGAGAGAAGCACAAGCGCACGCCAGGAGCTGGCCGATATGAACCGATGGTGTGTCCGAGACATTGCAAACCGCGGCAGCTACAAATGATTTGCTTGAGAAAACTTGCACGTGTAGAGTGTTCGATATGGATCAACTCCGCGTGTGCATGCATTAGCCGCAATGGCTACGACAAATTGACCATTACACCTTATGCTCACCACTTTATCACACGTATGCACTTTCGTGTGCATACGCAGATCCTATTATGCCCGCTGGTGATCCTAAGGATTGGAATGTGCCCAAGATATTGTAGCTTTTTCTATTACCTCCTAATCGAGGGCTAAGAGTGGTAGCGCAAGAAAAAGAGAATTCCTTCAACCGCGAGCATGTGGTTCAAAAGAAATGTGGCCATTGTGGACAACACTGACATAACCAAAGAAACTTGCTCAAATCCACTTGTTAGTAGAGACAACCATTGATGACGCTATTTTCCTTTCCTCTATTGCATATTAAAATGTATTCAACTTGGCAAGGAAATATGATGTTATATTATTACAACACAATAATTTGAGGAATAAAATAAATGCAATATTCCATTCCATTAATTTCTATATTCGAACCATTAAATATTGTAATAAAACCCATTTGGATCACAATGGCCATGTGGTTTTCTTTTCAATAAGTTTTTTCGATAATTGAGTCGATAATTTGGTCGATAAATTTATAAAAAGCTAATCAAGAATGAGCAATGTCGATTAAAATATCGACTAAAGTATCGACAAAAATGTCGACAAAAGTCTCGATAAAAATGTCACTCAATATATAGAACACATAAACAAATGTCACCAAACTGGACCAAAATGTCGATAAGATCGTGGAATTTATAAACGAATGTATAATATTTTACTTTGAAACCTATATCATATGCAAGTCCATAAAACAACCGCTTCAAAGTGAAATGGACCATGTTTGTCGATAGGGTTTTGTTTTTCATGCTAACTTACGAATGCTTATATCTACACAACGACGATGACATTCAAACTCGGAAATCGCTCAACCTGTGCAAATGAGATGATGAAACGATGATCCTCGCGACGTGAATTCGTAATAATGAATAATGAATCAAGAAATGGTGAGTTGAAGTGAAACGATGAGGATATTGTGGTATTTTCACATGGTCAAACAGTTGACTCCGCCATGTTTCAAAAGAAAAAGCGCCGCTTATATTTGTAAAGAACGGTCATGGACTCGCTATATATGAAATTCCCCTACTTTTTTATGAGTTTTAATTTGCTTTAAAATTTGTATATTATTTTCTTTATTCTAACATAAAAATTGTTGTTAGTTATTTAAATTTTACTTTCAAACATAATCAATGGTTAAAAACTAAATTTTTTTGGCCATGCATGGGAATATTTTTTATATTAAAAATTGTATATTTATCATAAATTAAATAATAACGTTGAACATAAGTATTAAAAATGGAAATTTGCAAATATAGCATATTTTTAGTTGACTTTGCAAATATAGCACCTCACTTTTTTGTTTCTTTGTTATAGCACTTCAAAATTGCATAAAGACCAAAATGCCCATCATATTCTCTTCTCAAACGCAAAGACACCTCACTCTCATTTTCTTTTAGAACGACTATTTTTTTTTCTCAGAACCCATTAGTCTTCTTATTTTATCAATTCAACAAAATTTATTATCACACCCCATTATTACACTCCATTGTTTGACACCCCATTGGACCATCATCTTCAAGTAAGAAGTCGCGATGTTTTTATTTATATTTGAACTGGTTTGAGCGAGAAATTGGTCGAGCATAACATAGTGCTCGACCTAAAACTCGACCTTGTATTTGACCTAACCTAGTGCTCGACCTAAAATTCGACCTAATCTATTGCTTGACATAAAACTCGACCTAACATAGTGCTTGACCTAAAACTCGACCTAACCTAGTACTCGTTTAATCGACTACATACTCGTCCTAAACCGGATCTAGGCTTGACTAGTTTCTCGCTCAAATTCACAAATCCAGATTCAACTAATGCAAATTTCAACTAATATCTCACTAATACAATTTCTTCTCCACAGCCAAATTTTCTTGCTTGAAGATGATGGTCCAATGGAGTGTGTGAACGATGGGGTATGCAAACAATGAAGTGTGAACAAATTTTGTTGAATCGATGAAGCGAGAAGACTAATGGGTTTTGAGGAAAAAAGTCGTTTTAAAAGAAGATGATGGTGAAGTGCTATGTCTTTGCGTTTTATAAGAGAATATGAGGGTATTTTGGTCTTTATGCAACTTTGAAGTGCTATAACATAAAAAAAAAGAGGTGCTATATTGGCAAAATCAAGTAAAATGTACTATATTTGCAAATTTCCCATTAAAAATAACATAACTTGCTTCCCATTTATCATCTTAAGTATGTTGATTGTTGACTCAAAATATCTATATTTCTAAATATTACATAAAACTATATAAAATTATTTCAATTTTCATTTGGTATTTTAATGTATATTTATCCAAGTAAATTATAAAAAAATATATGCTCATATATAATTGGCGTATTTATTCATAAAGACATGTACATACTTTACGTTTACAAAGGATAATTCTAATATTTTGGAATTATTTACCTTCAATTATTTTTATTTATTAAGCTATATAAACATTTATAAATTAATTTACATAATAGATTATAATAAGCGAATAAATAACTAAATAGTCATAAACATTGGAAATTAAATAGCAAAACTTTAGACAAGACATAGTAAAGTTTCTTTTAAGGCAAAAAGTAAGTTTTTCTGTTCTATAGTGGAAAATACTTGATGCTTAAATATAACATACATTTAAAGATGATAGAAACTATATTTAGAATATAGATTTCATTTCATATATAAATCTTGTAAAATAATGTATTTTTTTCAAATTTTATTAATAGAAAATATATTTTTATCGATCAATGTAATATCACAACATGCACTATTAAAAATATTTTGGTTGTGAGATTAAAACCAAAAATCATTTAAATACATAATTATTAGAATGTATTACTATTGCAACAAACTTAATTATTTTGACAAAATAATCATGTTGTTGTAGTAGAGCTCTTAACAATTTAGTAGAAATTTTTATTTGAAAAAAAAATCCAGTACTTTAATTAAAAACTTAGTATACACTTTAATATGCTTTAAAATTATTGTTAAAAAATAAAATTACATAGCTTCAAAGTAAAAAATTTTCTCAAAATAAAAAATATATTTGATAAATAAACACCAAAATTTTAAAAAACAAAATTGAATATTTAATAGAATTCAAAGGGAAATAATAAGCCTTGCTCGTGTCTTGTACAAACCATAAAACTTACACTCCCTCTTTCCTAAAAAAAAAAAAAGTCCACTTTAAATTAAATATAATATTTTAATTATTATGTGTACAATTTTATATTTTTATTCTTCTTTTTTAATTATTACCATTTATAATTATTATTAGTAGTAAGGGTATTAGAAGAATTTCATTACAAAGTGGACTTTTTTTGGAATAATTTTTTTTTTGAAAATTGACTTTTTTTTGGAGATGAATGAAATATTAAATAATGAGAGAAGGAGAGAAACATAAATTTGCTATCCATCGTGATGATGATTTGTTGGTTTAAAGTATAAGAACCCAAAACCCGCTAGAGGAACATAAATTGTTTTTCTTTTTTTAGGTATTCTGTCGCTTATTCGGTGGCGTGGACTCCTAAATTAGGCAACTGCTCCTTCTATATGGAAGTGGATGCGCCGGTTTAAGCGAAGCTAGGTAGCGTGTCGAGTGGCATGGGCGAAACTAGGGACCATCGATGACATTTCAGATTCGTGTTCGGGCCCATCCGTGCATGCGATCACGCTAGTCTAGTGACATTCAAACTTGGTCTTTTTGTTTTGCGCTATGATATAGTTTTAACCGATTCAGATATCGCTTAGGCTTTACTTAGTCCCATTGCGAGAACTAAGGCTTTCATCGTCGATGGACGATACTTTGTATATAACACTGCTTTGTATTAATATACTAATCATTTTTGGAAAAAAAAAAGAAATACAATTTAGAGCTAACTGCAAAAGAGTACCTTAAACTTTCTTTATATTACAAAATATCCTGTAACATTTAATTTTAGTAATATATACCCTACCATATTAATTAGTTGTAGTTTAAATGAAACTTGTTGCTCCCAGTAAATGAGAAGATGAAATTACATAATTACTCTTTTGTTCTTAAAAATAAACAAAACACCTGCCAATGCATTTTTATATTTATTATGTAAAATCAACTTTCGATGTTTGATTCTTAAGGATAAAATTTTATGTTTATCATATCTTATTAATTAAGATAAAAGTATGTCTCACAGATTCGAACTTTGAGTAGGAAGGAATAGGCCGAGCCTTCTTTTCCCTCTTTACGATCAGACTTATCCCTAATACCTTCTTGAAACGTTTGAACAGTCAGCTTCTTCTTCTTCTTCCCCTTTTTCAGTTTTTTTTCCCCCTATTTAATTTTCCCTCCTTTTTTCTTGTTTGTTTTTTCCCCCTCTACAAACCAATCTTTTTCCCTCTTTTTTTATTCCATCTCCTTCGTTTCTTTAAGGATTTTTTTAATGATATTTTACTCTTAATTAGTTGATGAAAATCGAGTTAATCTTCAAAAGGGAACAATTTAATTCATTTATTTAAGAGTAACTTCTGATTTTATTTTTTGTTAACTTGAGTGAAAAAATTGTGCTTGTGTATTTATATCTGCTTCCCCTTTTTTCTGTTCCCCTTCTTTCTAATAATCGAGTAGAGAGATGTTTGGATTGTCTTGGGCAACTTCATTAAATGGGCTATGGGTAAAACCAAAAAAAGAATCAATTAATAAAAGTACTCTTTTTATCCCAAAAAAAAAGTTCACTTAAGATTTTATAAAGTTTTTTTAAATTACAAAATATAACACACATAATATACAATGAAATGTATCATTTTATATTTTTATTTTTACTTTTTAATTTGAATTATACATTGTTATTATTGGTAAGAGTAATACAAGAATTTCACCCTAAAAGTAAACTTATTTTTTGAATAAGAAATTTTTAAAGTGAATTTTTTTTTTTTAAAGACGAAAGGAGTATAAGTCTCTAGTTAGATCACAAGTGGCAAAAGAAAACAAATGAAAAAAAGAGAGAGAGAGAAACTACATTTAGTAATATTGCTAGAAAATATAGTCATCCATGGAATTTTTTTGGCTTTAGATTGTTACCGAACTACTCTATCTCCAATACCTCAAGGTAGGATTAAAATATATTTTTGTTTGAAGAAAAAAAACCTCTTAGTTAGATCCCAAGTGGCAAAAGAAAAAATGAAAAGGAATGAGAAAAGAGAAAGAAAAACAATATCCATTTGACTGTGAATTCTTTTTCCTTTATAGGTTGTCACTGGACTACTCTCTCTCCAATAGCTAAAGGTGTAGGATAAAAAAAGAATAGGCTCTTAGCTAGTCTAGACCCATAGTTTATTGAATCATAATTCTACACAAAATCGATATAAAATAGTAAGATTGGATCGGTGGAATCGGATCGTAGGATCATAAAATCGTAAAATCTTAAAAATTTCGAGAAAATATAATTTATAAATTATTTTTAAATGAATTATTAATCAATATATAAATAGATATGTCGAAAATTCCTATATAATTTATAATTAAATAATTTTACTTCAAATTTTATATCATATAACACTTTACATGATTTTCTCAATATGTCAGTTGCTGTCATGGTCGAAAAGATTTAATGTCTAATTTAGTTATTTATTATTAAAAGCTAATAAAAGTATGATTAAATTAATTAAATTATTTATATAATGATAAATATTTATTTTACTTAGATATGAAAATTTTGAGTAAATTTAACTATCTTCTATTCACGTAATAAATGTAGGATCGCAATTAGAATTGGAATCGTTTTAGTAAATTTGGATCAGAAAATCGTAAAATTGTAAGATCGGGATCGGATTGGAATTTTGAAAACTATGGTTTTGCTTCTCTTTCTCTTTCTTCTTCTCCTTCTCTTTCCTGGTTCTTACCTCTAATTTCTTCCTATAGGATTATTCTTATTCTCAGTTAGTAGAATTGCCAGTTTTAGAGTTGCATTTGTTTCTGATTCTAGTTTTCGGCGCAATATTTTATTTCTAGTTTCTTGAGTGGATTAAAAGAGGAGCTGAAGCCCATGGTGAGAATGCTTGAGCCACAGTCATTGATAGAAGCTTTTGAAATTGCTCAGCTACAAGAAAAATCACTGGATTTGATACCAAGAAGAATAAGATAATGAAGTATAAGAGAGATCGTGTAAGGAAAATGAGGATATCTAAGATAAAAGGGGGGATAAGAATCTTTGGGCTATAAAGTTCGGAGGTGATGAGGAAAATTGGGACTAACATCAGAATCAAGGAATTGAAAAATATCCTCAAGAATTGTAGTATGAGAAACAATAATTTATGTTTGGATGTGGGAAGAAGTTTGGACTGGTCACCACTACAAATTTAAGCAATATTCTTATATAATAGTTGAGGATGAAAATAGGAAAGAGGTGAAAGAGTCCAGGAGGAGTCAGATGAGATGGGAGGAGATTCAAAGCTACAATTGGATACATCATTGCATGTTTTGTCTGAAAGCCTGAAGAGGAAGTCATTGACACTGCATGGAAGTATAAAAGGAAATCTCAGACATATTCTGGTTGATACAGGTAGCATTGACAGCTACTTGGATCAAAGTATGGCCAAAAAGTTGGGACTCAGGTGAGGATAGCACCCTTCTATGTGACCATAGCTAATGGTAGTAAAGTCTCAGGGTTTGCTATATGTTCTTAGACTGAATGGGAGATTCAAGGATATAATTTTTGTTTCAATTTGGAAGTGTTGGATATGGGAAGTTGGGATTTGATTTTAGGTGTCGATTGCATGGTGTAACACAAATCCCATAACTTTTGACTTTAAGCACCGATATTCAAATTGAGCAAGATGATGAGAAGTGTGTTCTTCATGGCTGTGCACAAGAGTCAAAACTACAACTGTACTAGGAGGAAACAGGTGATGTACAAATAAAGGAAGAAAGTAAACAACTTTATTCCACGCAAGATCAAATTGAACCAACTTCAGAAATTCCTGTTTATGTACTAAACTTTCTACCAGAGGATATTTCAAGGTTCTAGTGCAATTTTCTAGTGTCTTTGCAAACCCCGCACCTTACTCCCAACCAGAGAACTAGACCACCAAATTCCCTTAAAAGCAAACACATAGCCCTTTAAAATGCCATATAGATATCCACACTCCTAGAAATCGTAAATAGAAAAACAAATTTCTCAAATGATGCAACAAGGAATTGTCAAACAATATTAGCCCATTTGCTTCTCCAATGCTCTTGGTTAAGCAAAGATGGTCCTTGAAGGTTTTGTGTAGACTATGAACACTTAAACAACCTTACTATTAAAGATAGATATCCCATACCTAATATAGATGAATTATTGGATGAACTTTTTAGTTCAAAGTTTTTTCTAAACTTGACCTTAGGTCAAGTTATCACCAAATTAGAGTGAAGCCTCAAGACGCATTAATAAGATCGCCTTTCAAACCCATCATGGCCATTTTGAGTTTGTGGTTGTGCTCTTTGGATTAACCAATGCATCCGCCACATTTTAAGCTTTTCAATCACATTTTCCAACCTTATCTCGTAAAGTTTGTGTTGGATTTCTTTGATGACATATTAATCTATAGCCCCGACCTAGACACCCATGTAAAACACCTAGAAACTATACTTAGAACATTGGAAGAGCACTCACTGCTTGCTAAGTTCTCATAATGTACCTTTGCAAAGAACACAGTGGAGTATTTGGGACATGTCATATATGAAAATGGGGTTAGCATGGACAAGGAAAATGTTGAATGTATTTTGTCATGGTCTGCTCTTCAATCATAAAGCCTTGAGAGGCTTTCTTGGGTTATTTGGATGTTATAGAAGGTTTATTCAAGGTTATGGAGCAATTAGTAAACCATTAACTAGCCTATCAAAAAAACTCATTGCAGTGATGTGATGAGGCTTTCCACTTTTGTAAATGAATGAGGCTCTAGCTAATGCACTAGTTTTGAGAATGTCAAATTTTGCAAAACCTTTGTTATTGAGATAGATGCAAGTGAAGTAGGTATGAGGCGTTGTTAATGCAAGAAGGTCAACCTATTACATATATAAGCGAGCTTTCAAAGGAAAGAAACTTGGATTTATCAACTTATGAAAAGAGCTCTTGGCCCTTGTATTGGCCGTGTGGAAAGGTGAAGGCATTTTGGTAGGAAATCACTTCATTATTAAGACTGATCATTACCCTTTAAAATTCGTTTTAGAGCAAAACTTAATATTCCCTTGCAATATAAGTGGCTTACTAAGTTGCTAAGGTTAGATTATGAGATTCATTACAAGAAAGGGATGGATACTCATGCTGCTAATGCCTTGTCCAAGAGAGTGGAGGAAGAAGTTCAGGAGATTGCTAAAGATTCAGAAAGACAGCTTAAAGCTATGTCGTTGGTCACCATTATGAATGCAACATATATAGGCTAGTTATGAGCACGATGAAGATCACAAGCCACGATCGCTAAACTTTTGATGGATGCTACGTAACCAGAATATACCTATGTGCAAGGGATCCTTAAGAAGAATGGTAGGATTTGGGTGGTAGCTCTACAGGAACAAGGAAGTTGCTGATTGAGGCTATACATGCGGATCCACTTAGGGATCATTCAAGACAAAAAGCCTGTATTAAGAGAATGAGTATTCTTTTTTACTGGCCAAGCATGAGCAAGGATATCTCAGAAGCAATCAGGGAGTGTGTGGTGTGCCAAAAAACTAAAGATGAACATGTGAAATACCCGAGGCTCTGCAGAACCATTGCCTATACCTACAAATCTTGGAAGCAAATATCCTTGGATTTTATTGAGAAGCTATCTAACTCTGGAGGTTATGATACTATTTTGGTGGTTGTGGACTCACTAACCAAATATGGCCATTTCATACCACTTAAGCACCTTTTTTCGCTGCATGGCTCAGAATTCCTTGACAATGTATTCAAGTCGCATGGACTTCCGATGTGATCATCAGTGATGTGAATAAGTTGTTCACAAGCCACTTTTGGCAAGAATTGTTTAAAAGACTTAGATTTTTGTTGCAAATGAGTTCTTCTTATCATCCTCGTACTGATAGACAAACTAAGAGACTCAATCAAAACTAGAAACCTATCTTAGGTGCTTCACAAATGATAAACCATCCAGTGAAAACTTTGGATTCCCTTGGTTGAATGGTGGTATAAAATGACTCTTCACGAAGAACTCTATGGGGTGAAACCAATCTTTCTTCCTTTAGGAATCATCATGAGGTGATTATACTCCGCTTTTGACTTAATTCAAGAAACAAAAGATGTAATCGGGTTACTAAAAGATCATTTGAACAAGGGTCAAAGTCGGATGAAGCATTTCAGTAGACCAAAAGAGAACCGAGGGGAACTTTGAAGTTGGTGATTGGCATACCCAAAGTCGCAGCTTACAAGGAGCGGACTATAGCTCTAAAACCTATATGAACTGGCACTAAATTTTATGGACCATTCAAGATCTTGGAGAAGGTTGGCAATGCGCATATAGATTGAGGCTCGAATAATGCCAGAGTGCATTTTATGTTCCATGTTTCTCTCATCAAGAAGCACTTAGGCACAACTCCAATTTTAGCGGGTGATTTACTCCGAATTTAGTGATGACATTTGCCCCTTAGAGCTCAAGAAGTCTTGCAAAGGAGGATCATCATTGATAACTAGAAGCAAGTTGTACAATGCTGATTTCTTGGAAGGGATTGAATTTGGAAGATGCATAGTGAGGATCATAATTTTATTAAGTAGCAATATCCAAACTTTGTAGCTTGAGGACAAGGTAAGATTAACAAGAGGGAATGTCAAGTTTGGAATCAAAACAATGTCGTTGCTTATGAAGGAAATAGTGTCGCTCAACTTAAAAGTTTCTAATTCTAGTTTTGATTTCAATTGGTACCCTAATTACTACGATTAAGCAAACACAATCATTTAAGTTGTGATTAGTTAGAATTGTGCAAAAATCATTAGAAGTCGAGGTTATATCTTGGAGTCGAAAGCAGTAGTA
Organism: Gynochthodes officinalis; assembly: GCA_020080225.1. NCBI lineage: Eukaryota > Viridiplantae > Streptophyta > Magnoliopsida > Gentianales > Rubiaceae > Gynochthodes > Gynochthodes officinalis. Next base: position 34,265,666 of record CM034623.1, on the reverse strand, counting down.
CTAGCAAGGAAAATTTGGATTGTTCTAATGTATCTTCCTTGCTCAATTCTCATATATACTTCTCTCTTTCTCCTACTCTTCTTAGTTCTTTCCTCCGATTTCTTCCTCCCGACTATTCTTATTCTCGCCAATAGAATTGACAATTTCAGAGTTGCATTTGTTTATGAATCCAATTTCTAGATTTGATCTTCAAATCCTAACACACCTTTAGATACAATACCTCCCAAGAACAAGAACAAGCCCAAGAAGCAAAATTGGGCTCTAAATCATCCAATGAAATGGACCCAAAAGTGAGAATTGAAGAAATGACCCTAACACTGATGAAATGAGAAGAAGAAGGGATATAAAAAGAGGGAAAAGAAAACTGGGCCTAAATAAAGATTAATGGTCAAGTGGCAAAAGGAAAACCAAAAGACCACTTCACATAATGGAACCTAGGCCATCCACAATAGCTAACAGCCTGAGAGCAAAAACCATGATCATTATCATCCACTCCGAAGGAAGGTTGGAACAATCTCTTTTCCTAGATCAAAATGAAGACTGGGACTCAACACAAATTAACTACTTAAGTGATTACAATGCTTACAACAAGTTGATACACACATCATATGGCAATAGGAGATGCCACAACATCCAATTTTGGTGAAGGCAAAACCGAGCAACCAACAAGGCAGTATCTAGTCCAAAAAAATAGCTCGCAAAAAAGAAATATGCAAGAGTAGATCACCAACCTTCATGACTGGAGCAAAGGGTAATAGTACCAATAGGAACTCCAGTTTTGAGCCCTTAGATGGAGTTTAAATGATGAAAAATCGTTAGCAGTACTAAAGTCATCAAAAAGGAAGGGAGAATTAATGCAAAACATGTATGTTATAGGCTTTCAGAAAAGAAGAGTGGAGAAATCTCAAGATCTAAAGGAACTAAAACAATTAGTAATTAAATACTGACTAGGTGATCCAAAAGAAGTACAAAAGTTCTTAAAGTGATTGCCTTAACCTCAATGCTTACAAAGCTTACAAACCTTTTGATGTCAAAATTAGTAGAAAATGAGAAGGTTTTGTGGTCAAACCAAAATCAACCACCAACAACATAATGAGGTTCTTGTGTTGGAAGTGTAGAGGTATAGGTCTTCTAACAATTGACGCTTTAAACAACTTGACTCTTTCCCATAATTCAGATGTCATATCCATCATGGAGACAAAATGCAAGAGACAAACCGCAAAAAAATGGCTCTCAGTATCTAACTTCACCAAGTGGGAAGTTGTAGATCCAGAAGGATTGCAAAGTAGACTCTACATAGCATGGGGTGATAATACGTAAATCAGAGTATTGAGATTCCTAAAATTACATTTGTCTCGATAAAGGAAACCTCAAGAAATGAATGGATCCTATTTCTAATATACGGCCTTCTAGAAACATGCAAAAGAGTGGTATATGGGAAAATGTGCATAAATAACTCAAAGATAAGAATGTTCCAATAGCCGCAGGTGTGACTTCAATCAAATTTGGAGTCAAGAGGACAAAATGGGAGAAAACCTTTCAAACCAAAAGGATCTCGCTAAAAATGAAGGAGATTGTAAACACACTAGGCTTGACAGAGATTCAACAACTAGAGTCCGGTTCACTTGGACAAATGGCAAAAAGGGATGATAGAATCCATGAGAAACTAGATAGGTGGTAGCAAATTAGCAATGGATTAGAATGTTCCCGAAAACAAGAATTAGGACCTCCTATATTCATATCAAATCATGGACCTATGATTCAGATATAATTCATGAATTTGGAAGGAAAAAATGAAAAGAAGAGATGGTTTCAAAGTGATACAAACCTCAAGGATGGCCTCAAGACCTATGGTTTGTCGAGATCAAGCTTAGTTAATAAGTCAAAAAGAGTTTCACAAAAAAAAATTGCAAGACTCAAATAAGTTCACAAAAGAACTCTCAAGTGAAAGAAAAACCTCACAAGATATAACCTTTAAGGAAAAGAGTTTCCTATAAAGGCTGGTCCAAAATTACCTTTGTTACAAGACTCTTTCTAAACCTTTAAGAAACAATACGAATTATTTGAGTTTTAAAAAAAATTGGAAAACATCTAGAAAGATCCCATAAAGTTGGTCAAGCAAAACCCTAAACAAATAGGAAACTAACTACTAAAAATCATTAAAACGAAATTAAACAACATAAAAAACCCTAGAAAAGTTGTCTTGGCAAACCTACAAGTTAGAAATACGGCCAAGCCCAAAAATATTAAAATAAGCGGGCTTTTAACACATTAACAGTTATAAGGACCATTGGTAATTATATTTAAGATATTAATTAATTTGGACTTGTAATCACCAATTTTAGACTCTTATTTGGTTTGAACTTCTTTAATGAGCCCATTAAATAATTCCTTAATCTTTTTACCTAATTCTTGTGATTGCCCCATGAATATTGCTAAAAAGTGTTGAATTGCACCTTCAAACTTTGAATAAGCTCGAGTCCGTTATTCACTTGAATTGCTTTGAAATGTTTGAAATGGTGCTCCTTGATTCCTATCGTAAAGCTAACGAACTAGAAATGAAGTAGCAAGGCAAGGCATCAGAGATCATAGGAACAACAAACTAGTTTGCAGATGGACAAAATGGAAGAATAACCACAAAGCTTCAAACAACAATTCTCCACTTGAATAGATGGAATAGAATGACATATGGCCAGCTAGATGAGAAGATAAAAACTGTTGACAAGAGAATTGGAAACGATTTAGAGAAATGTCGCAATGAAGTAAACCAAGAGAGAGAGAGAGAATTGTAATAGAATCGAATGAGTTGTTTATATCTCTATTTATTTGGGGTTATGTCTTCATGCAAGGTGTTTGGTACTAGTTTGAGAGGTAGAACTGACATCATCAAGGAATGCATAGGCGGAGCTACAGTGCATTGATTTGGTGGCTTTCATGGCGCTTGTAATTTCAAGGTATTAACAAGGAAGCTTCCAAGCTAAGTTTTTTGTTGTTTTTGTTATTTTCTTGTTTCGTTGTTGCCTTAATCGACATACAGAGTTAAAGAGGATCCAATTTTGAATCAATGTTGTAATGGTTGTCTTTTGGTAAGATTAATATAAATACTATCTTTTGGGGAAAAAATCAATTTAACCTAATTTTTCCTCTTAACTCACCGTATAGTACTCTAGCCCTAATTCTAATTGAATGCCTTGCAATACTATTGCACATTGTTCTCGCCCATGCTTGTAGGTAAATCCATTGTATAAAATCGTTGAATCTTGTATCTTTAGAGTCTTCTTTTATTTACATTTCACTAGAGTTTTGGCCAATTTACATATATTTGGAAGTTGAACTTTGCACTAACCTTGTAGTAGACACTAAGAAGTTCATATAGTCCAAACAAAGTTATGAAATTCAACATTGTTGTAGACCAACCACAGGTTCATAGGGAAATTCTGTGCAAATATAGCAGGTCTTGGAGGCACATTTGCAAAAATAGCAGGTCCAAAAAAACCTTTGCAAATATAGCAGGTTATCAGGCAAAAAGACTCAAATAACCTTCTTTTTCATTTCATCGTTTCACTTCATTCCACTATTGCTATTCGAATTTTCTTATTCTTCTTCATTTTTCATCGATTTAACATCCTATTATAACACAACTGAATTGTTTACATCAATAGCAGAGGAAAATCTAATTCTTGAGCACGTAGAGGTGCAGAGAAGCGGTATGAAAAGACAAATTAATCACCAAAATACCTAATTTCATGATGAAAGAATTCATGGGCAATCTTTTTGCAGATGAATTTGTACTTCCCCAATTCAAGAACGTAAAGAAAACTTGGTTGGAATAAAATGTCGATACTGGAGCAAAATGTGGAATAAAATGTCGAATAAAATGTGGAATAAAACGTCGAATAAAATGTGAAATAAAATGTCGATACGGAGCAAAATATGGAAAAAATGTGGAATAAAATGTGAAAAAAAGTGAAATAAAATGTGGAATAAAACGTCGAATAAAATATCGACATGAAGCAAAACGTGAATAAAATGTGGAATAAAACATCGAATAAAATGTCGAATAAATATTGTGTTGAATTTTACCGAATAAAATGTCGAATACGTGAACAAATGTCTAATTTTTTCATTACTTGTCAATTGAACTTTAATAAGATTCCGCCATAGGATGGCGGCTATAAAATACATAATTGCTAGTTTGTGACAATTGCTAATTTGCTAGTTTATTAAATAGATTTGATGATTACAAAATATCTACACAACTATCAACCGACAGACATTAAAACTAGGCGACCATTTTCAAGTAGAAACCCAAGAAATGAGATATTGAATCGATGAAAATGAAGAAAAATGAATAGAGAAATTTGAACAACAATGGTGAAATGAAGTGAAACGATGAAGTTTTCAAATAGGGTCATTTTAAGCTTTTCACCGGTCAAATACCTTTGACTTGCTATATTTGCAAAGGAATTTTGAACTCGCTATTTTTGCAAATGTGCCTACAAGACCGCTATATTTGCAAATTTCTCATTCCAAGCTTTCACTTGTAGATGAAAGGGTCTATCAAGGATGTACTTCTTCTTGTAGAATCGTATCACATGCATGATCCCTTTGGTAGACGAATAAACCATGAGACTTGATTTAACTATGACCAAATTCCAGTAGTTGTAACGTCACATCCAAGTTGATGTTAATTTACCTGAATAATTCTTGCTGAATGGGGACAGAAGTCACAGAACCTACATATATGCATGCTTGGAAAAAAGTGATTAACATAGGTGGATTGTTAACAATTAGCCTAAATTGATTTAACTGTCTTCTATTCAATGGTGTGATTGATTGTGATTCTCCTTTTATCATTGAATTTTATTTCATAAGTGTGTTTCATTTTCTCTTTAACTAAGAACTAACTTAACTACTTAGACGATAAGATTTATAAAATTAAATATAAAATTGAAAAGATCATTTTAAAATGTGAAAACTAAAAAGATCATAGGAATAAATGTAAGGGACTATTTTTGCAATTTAATCTATTAATAATAAAAGACTATATGGGAATTATATATTTTGCTAATTTATTAGAGTCATCTATTTTTATTAAGTACCCTAGAGGACATGTAAAAGAACATGATCTTGCTTGTGTGTACTTCTAATAGTATGTACTTAAATCTATATTAACATAATGAGAATATAATTGCCCAAAAAAAAAAAAAGTTATTCCCTTGTCCTCTGAAAAAAATAAAATATTAAAATTTATTAATTCCACATAACATATCCCCGATATAATCTTCTTGATTCTCATGTAGGATAGATTAACAGAGAATCGGTCCCTACCATATCAATTCATATTTTCAAAAGAAAAAGTTCTCAATTTTTTCTACTACAGAGGCCATTTTTTCCCATTTTTACTGTTTCATGCAAGTAAAAAGGTGAAAATTTTTTATCGCGAACTAAGATTTACTGCTCATCACACACTAAAATTTTCAACTTTTAACGCTCATGAACAGCATTTTTCTTGCTCATGAACAATGTTTTTTTTTTTTAAATTTAGGTATGACTCTCTCCAGTTAGCAGTTGAATCGCCTCGCTATTCCACGCCATGCGAATTCGACACAGACTATTCAACGCCTCAGTAGTTTGGCTTTCACGCAACGGCACGCGATTAAATAGAGACAAGTTCTAATTTCTTTCACCATGTCATTTGTAAGCGCCACTGAGCGGTAGATCATTTTTATATAGATTAGTGACCGATATAACCGATCAGTATTTTTGGTCGATCTTGTTTGCAGTGCTTCAACTGTCGCTTATGGCTTTTGTCCCACATCATGGTGGTTTGTGCCCTTTGAGGGCTTTCTACTCCTATGGGCATTTGTTTTCGTAAGTTACTGCTTTTCAAGAATGACTCCACGAACTCTCTGTTCTCATGGCTCAGATATTAGCCATTGTGCCCAGCTATCAATCTAATATCAGTCAAAAAAAAAAAAAGTTATCAAACATTCAAACTCATGCTTATTCCTTTACTGTGTTCTGCAACACGTCCGGCTTTTCATCTTTCAATAGAATAACTATGAAAATGTCATAATTTCTAGTGGACAGAGAACTTGTAATGATTTCTGCAAAATAAATAAATTAATAACAATGATCAATTGAAGCCCAAAATTTTTTACCCAAGATCCCATTTGCATTATCTAGAGTACTGTTGAATAAAAAGAACAAAAATGGTCAGAAATTCTATCGCATTTTGAAAATCGTCAGCAACATCTACAAGCCACAACTTTCAATTCTAAACAGGCATTCTTTCCTCAAAGGTGAATCTGTGAATATGGCCCTGATGAAGTCTTCCACCTACAAAAATGAAAATAGCTCGCAAATGACTTGACTTTTTCTAACTTCAATCCCAAGATGGAAATCATGATATCAGTTAAACAGAAATCCAAGGAAAAAGAACAAAACTAGCAGACTATTGTACCCTAAAAGTGAGATTCTAAATTTTCACAAAGTAATATTGGTCTATGAAGAATTTAACAAGATCACGGAGATCTGAGATCCATTCTTCATATCAAAAAAAATAACTTCAGGCCAAGTAGATGTCTATATCTTAGTATAATGCTAATAACTGGTGTCCTATCTCAATGCATGAAACTTTACCTCAGTTGATGTAAATCCACAACGGATCAGTTCACCACTCTCCCAGGCCGCAGTTATAGACTTCAAAGGCATGTCCAAAAGATCTGAAAAAAAGCATCGTATTTACTAAATCATAGAAGTTATAACTCTTTGATTAAAAAAAAATCTTAAAAAAAGGACAACTAAAACAAACTAGAAAATAGATTACCTTCCAGTTTGCGCAACTTTTCAAGGGATGGAATGAGCTCATTAACTGAGTAAGCAAGGCGACCTTCTGAATTCCTGTCTGGTTTATTGGCGATAGTGACGCTAATATTGATGAGAGGTTCTCAAACAGTAAATGAATCAGCCTCTGAAGCTGCAAAAGGTAAAAAAAAAAAAAGGCACAAAAACTACAGCTATTACATAGATACAAACTTTTGAGAATTAAAAACAAAAGCAGTTTCCTTCAACAGAATTTTAAAAGCAGTTCAGTGATTGTACCTGTAAAGTTTCTTCTGCTGCCATGTCATCTAAAAGGAGTATGTCTTTTACAATTTTTGAGTACACTTCCTCCAGAACCATGCACATGCTCTTTTGTAGATTGAAGGCATCAATAGAGGCTCCTAAATAATGTGTACTTTCTCAAGTATAAATGCCACCTAACCAATAATCACTTAACTATAAGGTAAGTAAAACAAAATAAAGGATAACTCCCTTGTTGACTAATTTTGATGTCCTATTCATTCAGGAAGGCATTGAGATAAAGGTTCCTGAGTAGAATTGTATCCACTCATCAACATTACCTGGTCGATACTAAACTTAGCAGACTCGCACTGCTTTGTTAGGTGGGTGTTCTGAAACCCATCAGCACCATCAATAGCCTACTAAATCATAACATCTTTAATGTCAAATTTAATACCAGCTTCAAAAGGAATAAGCTTACTTTCCATTCATATCTAGTTTATGTTTCATACCCAAGTACCTGTTTTAAGTTGAAAATGACAAGTTGAATTTGCCTCTGCTGTATTCCTTCTGCCATAAGATGGTATCTTGGTGCCAAATCAGCAAAAAGTGCATGTTCCTTGATAGCTTTTGGAAAATCTGACGATACTGTAAAATTCGATTTATTTGATAAAAATTAAAAGAAACTGCAACTGTGGTAGATATGGAAAAGTTTGATAGTAACAATAGCAACCTAGACTGTAATTGAAAGCATAAAGTTGAACATACTGATTCCACTTTAGCACTGAAAAGAAATCACCAAAAACAATTATTCATATACAACTATAACTATTAGGTTCAAAATTCCAGTTTGGAAGATAAAAAAATAAATCGCAAAAGAAACAGCCCACTAAAAGTTAATACTATTGCAGAAATTTTGATTTCCCAACCATGACAAGCCAAGCCCAGGGCTGACAACTTGAAGATCCAAAATACTCTGTGACATGCTTGTTCCAGGGAACCTGTTATCTTCTCCAAGGAAACCAAACAAAAATTCAGAGCATGTGGACATTGACAAAAATCATATTGACATCCAGCCAAAACACATAAGTTCCACACACTTAAGAAAATTCCCATGATTTACTGAACATGGCTTGATCACAATTTAGAGATATATGGTATGATGAAAACTTGCTTTTAACTGCACTTTTCTCAGGTTTCCTCTGTACTTCTAGTGGTTAACTCCTTCAACCCCTGCCTATTATTCATTAGAAACCAACTAGAGTGCACAAATGCAATATGGGATCCCAGAGAGTTCTATTTATAGAGCAATAGCTATTGTAAACTCTAATTTCAGGTCTACAGCAAAACAATACAAACATTTTACACAATAGTTCACCAATGAAAAGGGTATAGGAATCAACTCCTTGAAGATGAAGAGTTCCAAATCTGGCATGCTCATAAATAAATGAGGAAAGGCATATACAAACCTCAAATGCAAGACCAAGGATCTCCTGATCAAGATACAAACAATCATTGTGTATGAGAACAGCCGCCTGGTTAATGGAATCAAGCTGCTTTTCTAGCTACACAAACCAAAAGATGATATTATTCCCATAGTTGTGTTAGCAATAAAGGCACAGTCATTCAATCTCAAGAGTGCAAGATAAATTTTCATGCTACATGGCAAGGTTGAAAGATTCCAGAGCTCCTTTGCAAGAGACAACCCACTCTTCAGTTTAGTGATGCAGCTTACTTGATAGTTTTTATATACTAACCTTGACAGGTATAACAGCTACATAAAGAAGTAAAGAATCTCTAGCAGCATGATAGAATTCAATCCAACTCTTAGTGACGACAAGCACACATCCTGGATATACCACTCTATTAAAAACTATTTAAAAATAAAATATCTCAAAAGAACTGCTAAAATTTCTTGCAGTGCAGCAAGAAGAGTTCTATGAGGAGGAGTTCAGCAATATAGAAATATGAAAGTAACATACTAGTCCAGGTAAAACACTGTGAAATGTATAGAGACCCAAAATGTCACTCCACAGATAAATGAACAAATAACCATCATCATACCAAAGAAATGAAAAAATATAAACAACACCTGCCATGCCCTAGATCAAGGTGCATATACTCAGACTATCACATTTTAGGTTTTACAGATTGAATTTTACCACACCAAAAATGGTAATTTAACAAGTGGTGATATTCCTATATACAGATTGTGTCAACTGTATCTGCTATATTTGTATAATTCCAACATATCAAGCAATCTTAAGCAACAATCTAGCGAAAGCGTAGTTCATTTGTTTAATATTAGCACTTCTATCCAACAACTACATTTTTGCACATTGGAAATAATAGCATGAAATATTCCCAGCAACTGAACCAGAGTATATTAAAATAATATGTTGATTCTTAGTTATCTGGACAAATTAGAACACAAAAAGCAAACTAAAGTCTCTTCATTTTCCAGCAAAGAGAAATTCAGCATAGTGATCCAATAAGCATCTATCCTTAATCAGGCCAAGGATAAGTCCCCTGTAAACAAAAAAGTATTATGCCTGAATCTTGTACCCAGACACTGGGATTCAAAAGAACTGGCAAATGAATAAAGGTTAATCAATTCTTCTGCAGCATCACATGAAAGCATGTAGGTTCAATTTACAAGCCCCAACTTTTGAATAAATTACTTTGAGTTGAGGTTTCAATAGTATGGCAAGCACAGAATTAAATCAATCCTAGGATAGCCTACTCTTCCATGCAAACTTCTGCTGACTTGACAACTCAGATAACAACCCGAAAACAATAGGAGCAATAAAAAGAAAGAATTGAGTATTTAGTTTGTGAAGGAACTAGTCTATCTATGGACCCATCAAGAGTTTTCCTCCTAAGCTTCTTCACTTCAACAAGCACCATAATGAACAAACAGGAGCCTCTAACTTATACTGTAGCTTAGTAATCGCATTTTCTCTCTTCTTCAGGTCTCCCTAGAAATATCATCTTGTTGGTTTTCTCTATGAGCAAAAAAATAATTACCATCTTTTCAGATTTTGGTCATCCAAGCATAAGATTTGGCAGCATCATAAAATGACCCAATTCATAAACTTAACATGAAATCCAGGACATAAAGTTTCAAATTAGATAAATTAATATAAATTGATAAACTTAAAATTAAAGCTTCAAGGAAAGATAATGATCTCCCATTCCCTTCCATTGAGAAGAAGATAATCTATTCCAAAGCACAATGTAATACTCTATTTCAAAAAATTAATTATAAACACTTGACAATCATACCAAGGATGAGAGAATTTTGATGGGCAAGACATAAAAGTTAATCTTTGAAAGTTTGAGTCCGTTATTGAAGCATACTTTTATACAAGTGCATAAAGACATATGCTACTTCAAAAATTGTTTGAAATACTTCCAGCGTCTTACTAGGGATGGAAGAATCTGTTGGGACAATTTTGATGAACAGTACAAAAGATATTCAATGAAACATGAAAGGAAATAGAAAATATAAGCATTCTTGACTCACTGAATCATTAATCTTTTGGTCTACTCACCTTAAGGGCTTTGTGCACCTAACATTCCATCAATTTCAAGCTGCTTCAGAGGCCAATACACTTCTCAGATGTAAAAAGCAAGGTGACCAAATTATTGGAAGATTTTCAGCAGTTTCTTCATTCTTCAGTCCGCCACCTATCTTTCTGTAGTCCTAGGCAAAATTGCCCAAGGATCATCTCAATGCCAAAAGGTAAAGGCTATGAATGAAAAATGTTAC